>CANUEZ040000192.1:9267500-9867500 GCA_948099385.1 Fasciola hepatica | reverse complement strand
TACTTGAATGAGGAAGGTTCCTAGCGCAAACGGAACGAGAGTAATCTCGTTATCATCAGTGAGGGTAGTATCAGTAGTGGGGACATTATTATCAGAAGTTCCAATAGCCGCAATACCAGTAATAGTGGAAGGAACCATGTCGGCTTTCGCAGTAAAAATGGGACGGCGATGCAGGTTGCAGTAGTAGTGCTGACAGTTGTGCGCGAGAGGTAAGACACAAATCGATGAATTGGTCGGCGCCAGTATAACGAAAGATGCACGTATGATTTGCGCGAGTAATGAAGGTCTGAAATTAAGCTTAGCGTTGGATGGAAATCAGAAAGCATCATGGACAAAAATGCATGTTGCGGACTGAAACACAGCGTCAGTAGGAGAAGTAGAGGTTTTCGGATTAGTGATACTAGTGGCAGTAGCGGAATTGACAAGAGTATCCGTGCTCATAGAAGTATTAGTATTAGTAGACATGACCATAGTCGTAGTAGTAGCACGGCAGTGACAGTAACTGTGAGAAAATAAATGGAAAATGAAAAATTCCAGCAATAATGTTAATCGGGCTGTAAATGCAATGGAGCGGGCTGGGAAGTCAACGAATAGACTTGCTTTTATTTAAATGTGTTAGTATGAACCCAAACTTGCATAGCTGGACACGTAGGCGAACCGTCAGATTCCAGAAAAAAACAAGTTTATCTTAATCCTTCAGTTACTGAAACATCACTGTATATCAAATGAACTTCAGTAAAACAGTATCATATCACTAGGATACAAATGTAAATGTGCTTTAGTGAGAATCTCGTTTGTTTCACAATTGGTTCCGTCCATATAAATGATGAGTTCCTCCAGTTCAGGCTAAGTCATAATCACAACACCGTGAACCGATGCCTTCACGCCATCATAGTTGATGTGCGTCAATGTTAAACCAAAATAAGCGTGAGATTTGAAACATAATGTTCCTTTCCCGTTACCAGGAGCAGAATGAAGGAAACGTTTATGATGGACATATTTTACTTACAAATTTCGATCGTAACAAACATGTTTCCACTAATATAGTCATCAGTAAAAAGTATATCGAGTGCATTTGGACGATTAATGTAAACGGTATGCTGCCATTGTTATGCTTCATGAAACCACACAACAGTATATCTACACGAAATTTTGTTCGTTTACCTTCACTCCCCCATCATGAGGATCATTTATCATAGGACAGATTAATTTGCATTTTTACAAATGCGACCAAGTGAGCGGAGTGCTTGCATCTTGTAAGGTTTGTCTTATTCTGTTCAGAAACTCCTAAAATGAAGCATACAGCAGTTCACGTTATTAAAACCGACTCCTGTCTTACGTTTAGAAGATTTGGAGGTACATAAACCACCATATACTTGAACACATATCTACAAATCTCGGACGATTATGGAAAGACAAGAATACGGTCATTAAATACCCAGTGGATATTCAGTGTAGTCGAAGATTTCGATGGATTTTATTTCGCAGATGCGTGTTTGAATACAAACTGCCAGATGTTCAGCGCGGATCACTCACAATCCATCAATTTGATTCCAGAGAATGCACAAAATGTTGATGTTTATATTTGAGCAACGAGTTGATTCATAGGCCAAACCTTGTCATCATCACCATAATTATGTCAATGACATAATTGTACCCTATTCCAAAGATTATATAATGAGACGCGAACAAAATGATACGGAAGCAGTATGCCACATTACTAGGAGTTTCGAGGCGAAATAAAAAATGTGGTTTGATTTTGCAAAGGAGTGAGATGAGTCTATCGTAGGAGTCGATCGCTCAGCAAGCCACTGAATGTCACCCTCTGAATCGATTGACGGGAGCCAGCTGTGTAAATATTGCCAAACCTTTGAGCAACTGTAGAGACAGTCTATTTCTCAAGTAATTTAGGCAGAGATTTTAACCGTGTATTCAGGAACCTGTGCTGATCATTGAACGCGTACTACTGACGATTCCTTCATGGATCAAACCCCTACTCAGTAGTTTCGTGGTTTCCAACAGTGAGTTGTTTGCTGAAACTGACTGTTGAATCTAAACCATAAAATGCTGTTTCTGTTCCCATTCAGGATCAGAAATGCAGCGGTCTGTAGATGCCGTGTTTCTTGTTTACTTATCAAAATCAAGGTGCATAATATATGCTGTTTTACCCAATCTCACCTTCAATCTGTCACCCGATATCACGAAGATATGCAGACTTGTTCTTGAGTACGTGATTTGTGGATTTAGCGAAAAAGTGTGATTTTGAAATTTGATAACCGTAATTTTCACACATTATCGTTTTGGCTCCCGTTGCTAAAATATGAGTTCATTGGAGTGGGTGATGGCATGTCTGTTTGGAAATTGTTTATTTAATGTCAGTTCATAGCATATCAACACGATGGAAAGCATTATCATTTTATGAAGGAAGTTTCAACTTCTAGCCATGAAATTCATCTGAATTATGCGGAGAGTTAAATGCAATGACCATAGGGTGAAGTAGAATATGAGGTGGAGAGTCATGCTCCTGAGAGAATAAAAAATGTAATACGTTTTCGCGGGTCCCGAAAAGGTTGTATGTTCGACATCACATTTACTAATCAGCGATCCTTGTGCTACTTTTCAAATAAACGTCGTGGCGTGTGAAATTTTTTAGAAACGGTTTCAGAGTCATGTAATGCAAAACCTTGATCTGTTCATTAGTACGAGGAAAACGCATTGGGGGATTGGCTTCTTCAACCACTTTTCTAACAAAATATTCATCGCATGAATCAAAATTTGAATGACTGTTGCACAGGTGCTGCTTCTTGATGCATAGCAAGTCTGCAAACCCATAAAAGTTGATAGCAAACAAAGGACATTCTCATGAATTTGTCATTGTATGTCAATAGATGTGCAGTGAAGACCGATTTGAATGCGTTGACGGGGTTTGCTCTTAGGATGGGTATGTTCTGCTGATGTTCACATTGGAAATGACAAGACGACGGCCTGAATTGGGACATGACACATTTAAACAGCGGTAAGCAAAATAGCTTTGGCACTAAGCCGATCATCTGTTCGGTCGAGTAGAAGTGCACCGTCAGTGGTCTCCAATATAGCACATCTGCATGTATTATTCGACATGGGCTGAAAACTGATCAAGAAGAGGTCACGATAGTTTCGAACATGCCCACCCCCAACGACCCAAAAGGAGTTGCCCGCCCAAATTGTTTGGTCAATAATTAAAGAGGATCTCTTTCGCGACTTTCCTATCTAATGCTACTCATAGGACATTTCGATAACAAGGTGGCAGAATGACACTGGTTTTCGGATCACTAGTTTCTGGTTGAAATGTTAAAAAACCAATTGATTATGGCAGATACGTTATACTGTGCGTGTGCCTCGTGGGTCGCTGAAGTCCAAACACGTCTAGATGATGCATTGTGGCGCTTTAATTGAAGGAGGCCTCGTTAGAATGAGAATATCAACACCCAGCGATGCCGTTCTCCAAGTTCTCAAATGCGCCGTTCCCAGGACTTGAACGTTGATGAAGGAGAATTTTTATATGCACGTTGTTTTTTTGTTTATAAGGCGAAAAGTATTGTGTGTCAATAACAGACTGGCATTCACTGGAAATCGACTGTTGATCCAATGAGAGCAAAAGGTGAATTTTCATGAAGTTTTGTGTTGCATGCAAGAGCGCAAACAGTACCACTGGCAGAACAAAAGAAGTTTTCCACACGCAAATCAGGAGTAATCCGATAAAAGATTGAAATTTGATCTATGATGTGTGCCATGCCGAACCCATGGAAGCAGGTAAATGAAGTAAACTCTTCACTCCAAACCCACCTTTTCGCCCCTGACAGACTTTTGTCATAGACACTTTCAAACATGAGAATAAACACTGCCGGGTTCTCGTTGACTATCGCATTGGTTTCTCCGAAAATGGCCCACTACACCCCACGGACAAATCCGAAATGGTCAAACAAATCACGGGTGTCGAATTTCAGTCGGAAGTAAAATAACGGATATCAAACCAAAAGTACACAACACGGTGAAGCTAATGGCGAGGTCGAGTCCATGGTGGAATAGGTGAAATAATATTATCAATAGGACAATATTACCCTACTGGTCTGTACGTAATTCATCTAGAACAAAAACATGACGAATGGCATTTTGAAATGCGGCCTAGTAAAGGGACTTTTTGGAAAGACAACTCGTTGCTTTGAACAACGGGTAATCGTCTGGAGCCCGGAGCACAATATGAAACTGGAGTAAGAGCTTTTTAAAAAAAGGAAGAAACTTGACAACGGTAAACTACGACCGCGGATGGTGGAACTGCCCATGATAGACGGAGGGGTTTGAGGACGTCCGTGCTTATGATGTTCAAGATAGATGTCATCCATTAAGAGGATGGACTGCACTGAGGTACGCGATAACCCGTTAGTACGACATCAGTGCAGTAAACGTATTTTAAGGGAAGAAATAGAAGATGTACAATTATTTGGAAGACCAGTACCCAAATTGTTCTTGCAGACAACACTTCATTGCCTACGCAAAATTTGTAGATCTCGAGGCAAAAAGGCATTGAATACCCAATAAATTCGAGTCGAAACCAAACGAATCCTTCAACCAGCTGGCCACATTTGCTGTCACCCAATCACGCAGACCCAACGAATCAGCGGCTAAGTTTCGTTTTAGCTTAACGCAACGGAAACAAACAATCAGTGGTCATTATAGGCGGCAGAAACAAAGCCAACCAATCGTGGACGTATTCAGAGAAGACAGTCCGGAAACCATTTTACGGGAACAACTGTAGACCGATGGAAATCTGATCATAGTTTTGACTGCGGTTTTCTACCAGTTCATTTCAACTGCATTTTTCGTGTGATGGAACAAATTTTTCCGAATGCAGAGGAGTCCTTTTAGTGGAGTTACTGTGGTGGATTGCAATGATCTTCAATGCAGAACTCAAACATCAGCGCAAATCCAAAGAAGCAATTGTAACAAAATTGTTCTTGAATAATAAGTACGGCTGAATAACGCGTCTTGTAGTAGGGTAGCTTATCATTGGGATATCAATACTACTTCCCAATTTGAGCTATCGATCATTCAGCTTATACCATTGTATGTTATCAAACACTAATTTACCGTGAAATGTTTACCTTTTGACAATAATTCTGTTAACTTTTCTGACTGGATGGATAACAACGTCTTCATCCTGAACATGTTCCGAGCAAAACTTGCTGCACTTTTATCAACAAACGCAACTATCGTTGTACGTGTAGCTTGTATGTAAATTGAATGTTTCTGATTTCGATTACCCGAGATTATCATTGAACCGACCCAGAATCGATGAAAATAGACATCTGATACGGGAACAAAACGAAGTATAAATTAAAAAAATTCTAATAAACTACAGGTCAAACGGGAGATTGAAGAATACATGCTTTTCAGGAAATAGAATACTGCGCATGGGGAACCTCATTTGTTCACAGATTATACCAGTTTTGTTCAACTGATCCCGCACCAACCTGATAGAAATAATGGTTATTCAGAAAACAAAGTGCAGACTGATTACAAATGTGACAGTCACTGCATCACCTCACATAAAAACGCTCCGGGGTTGGGATCATTGACAGGCCCGTGATTAACCCTACTATTACCAATTCACTTGTGCGCAGATACAAGTAGTTCGGCCAGTCGGAACGAGCATTGAGAACAAAATACGAAGCACGTAGATTGCCCGTGAAAACACCCATTTTAGGGCGTACATAACAGATACTTTTCTTTCCTTTCACTGAAACTGCATTATTCCCTCTAAAACGTAGGAGACCATTCAGTTTCTCGAGGAAATAACAAGCCATTTGGTCGAAAAATGATCTATCCTCCCTCATTCTGCAAACCTCAAACGATATTTTACTGAATGTTTCTCTGTGAATCTCACTTTCAAACTAATGTGACTGAATTTCTCGTAGATACTGTCTGCTACTGTAGTGAAACGCTGACTATCATTCACAAGTTTGCCACTTCTAGTGGGAAGTAGGAGAGGTGTGATCACACCAGTACGCGCCGATGCTAGCCGACCTTAGGGGTTTGGGAAGAAATTGAACACAACATTTCTTGAATATAAGCCAACTTTGTATAAACGAATCTGATTGGAAAGAAGTTCAGTGTTCAAACTCACTTCTTGTCAAATCAAGAAAAGAGATCCTTATCCGTCTCTAATGTCATTGGAAGCTGCTGAAATATTACTTGTAGAAACAGTGAAAAACCCTAATGCTTCCAACTGATTTTGCTGGCTTGTGGCCATTTGGCTATTATTATTGCTGTCCCGTCTCGGCTAAAACCCTGTTTTTCCTCACTCGAGGGTGGATTCCTGACTCGAGGATATTTACCGCATTTAAATACACTGTGGAATGCATTCAGTTTCTACCTTCAATTAGTGATAGGTATGTGAAAGCGGGTGTGTTAGAGGTTTGCTTATTGGGTGTTTACATTGAACAAGATTATTTCAAGAAACTGATCGATATTCATGTAGTCTTGTTTCTCCAATATACAATATAATCCTCCATCCTTGATTCAGTCAGTTGACATTCATAATTTTGGCCGCATTTATATCTCCATCACCTCAATATATCATTTTCAAACCCAATATAAAACTGGAATTTTCGATGTTATCGATGGTCATAGAAGTGTATTTTCTACTCCGGAAAATCAATGACATAAATAACGCGTTATAAAATAAGACAGTGTGAGTCGTTTTCCTCATTCTGAAATGAAATCTTTTCCTGGATCACTTTGGTGAAAAAAGTAGTAGTTTTTAGGGGGAAATAGTAGATATTGACTATAACCAAGTAACACAGTATGGATAAATTTAATAACAAGAGTGGTTTCATTCACCTCTGATAAAATTCTTTCTTGAAATGTATATTTCATTTTACTGAACTGTTTACTGTGTGCTAAGCACATACATTTTCAGAAAATATTTGTCACTTCGCCTCACAACGGACAATCTGCGACTGCCATCAATTCCACGAAATAGGCAATGCTGTTTATTTCAAATGCGGTGCTGGTAAAACGAAGGTCATCTGACCTGTTGAATTGTCATTCCCGCATGAAAGACTATTTAATAGGTACCTTAGAATTGAATGCACCTTTATACAGGGAAAGTGAGTTTCAGCGGTAACTTCATTTGAATCGAATGGAGCATGCATGGACGGGGAGCCCCTTTTTAGAATCACATGGTGATTCCGGGGAAATGTTGTCCTATCATCCATATGTCAAGCCATTCTAATCATTTCCGAAATCTGTTATGATTTTCAACAACCATTTGCCCACTCACAGGGTAAATTCCCGAATTTCGATAAACATTTTGTACTTGCTTTCATCGACCTGCTCTGTTCGGGTTGAAAATGAACCGTGCTCATCCGAAAGCAGAAAACGAAGGACATATTGGTTTCATTACAGTGGTCTTCCCTCCAAGAGGTACATCCAACGAGGGGTTATCCCCTCTTTGGCAACTCATTTTTCCGATGTTCACTGAGTTCATCATAAAAAATTTCATGATAAAAGTGATTGGATCTTTAAAATAATTCCATTCCACGCATGTCTGCTTGGAGGCGGATCCTGCGTGTGTTTGTATGTCATCAGGGTCAACGATTTTTTAATATTTTGATATTTTCGTAAATGCAGCAGATCTGCAAAGTCGCACAACAGTGATATATATTCATTCACTTTAGATTAAAAACTTATTCCTGACTGTTATCAAGCAGCTCTAACGGAAAATGTGAAAAACCTAAATCTCGTTCAAAGTGATCCACCTACATCGCAATAAACGTGTTTGAAACGCAAACAAGCCAGCGATTTCCAAATGATATTACAACGCGCATCTTGTACCTGATTGTCAATGTCGTAGACTAACTCCAATTCACTTTGGAAGAACATATTTTATTTTATCTCTGTTCAAATATACAAATAAATATGTCTCGATTCCACAGTCCAAATAATAAGCATTAAATATTTTCAAACCCATTTGTTATATCATACCATAGGTGTGGTTTATACTGGATGCGATTTGCTCACTTAAAAAAAAGCATACTAACTGTATTCAAACAGAGCTTTTCGTAGAACAAATCTTCCGAATGGCTATCTTGCTCACGCAACTCTTTGCAATACCTTGATTGATTTCGTTCCTTTTCTTTGAAACCCCTTTCATTCGCTAAATTTTCGGCTGTGTTTTGTTCGTCTGAAACACGTTGGCTGAGATCCGATTTCCCGAACGTTAGTTAGTCTCCCAGTAATTCGACCAACGCCAACTGGTTTCCAAGTTGGTATATCTGAGGCGTTCCTTTCGACTGCCGCTACTTTCTGTTCTGACAAGGAATGATGAACCCCCAGATTCTAGATCTACATCCTCAGTATTTGGCTACTACCAATGAACTTTCAGTTTGTCAACCTCCAGTGACAAAACTGATTGACGGATATTAGAACTCGGTTGATTCATGGACCACTTCTGTCAAACAGTTCAAATTCGATTATATAATCGGTGATTCTTTCCAGAAAACGCATTGTAGATGACCAAACATTCCACAGTGGCTTGGTGAGCTGAATTTATATAACTGGAAGCGGAGCCAATGCTTGTCTGTACAGTAAGATATAAATTTTCTGCCTTTGAAGTGATTTCGTGAACCAACTTGATTTTTCTGTTAACTCCTAACATTCAGTAACGAGATATCAAAGCTGCAATGATGTAGGTCAAGCCCATGTGACCATTCATATCATGATAGTGACGCATCAAAATGCAAGTGGCGAAATGTTTTCATGGCAAAATAATTAAACATTCCGTTTTGAACAACATACATAAATTTCTCAGTCCGCCACCCACGAGCAATACAACCTTCATTAAAATTGGGATTGGATTGTTTAGCGGGATGGTGAACCAATTGAGGATTCTTTTCATGCAATTCCTCTGTCCATTTATTCTCAGAGCAACCACTGTATCTGTCGACAAGTTTCACTTCATGGGGGAATGCCTCTGTTCTTACGGGCTTCATGATTTCCGTAGTTGCTGATTTCATCTTCGTGAAACTTCCTCTAAGATTCGAAATAGGTTATTTTAAACAAAATTTGTACCAGGGGATCCAAGTAACGTTCCTGTGGAATTTGTTCCATGGGGACAAATACGACAAGGTAGATGTTACCATTGTAGTCGGTCGGGTGTTCGGCTACCATCAGCCCACGGTGGGGATAGTGCTCACGTATGAAAACACTCCGTGTCGAATGGTTTTTTTCGGCAGAAGCTGCAACGTCGGACAATGTTTTGGCTTTGTGGCTGTGATTTTCCGTCAATGAATGTACCTGGAATGGAAAAATTACCCGGATTCTTCAATGTGATCTGGCTCTACTCGTCCGGATAAAATAGATTGTGTATCGACTCGATACCACTGGTAATTAAGTGGGTGTTGCGAACGTTTTGAAATAAAGCCAAAGAATCTGTCCAAAAGATCACTGGATAAATCTTGGTGATCATTTCTGAAACAAACGGGATTATTTTACGGCCATCACGGCTGATAGCAATCCTACACATTGGTTATCCACACATCAAAACGAAACAACTTTGGTGTTTTCAAACAGTAGTCACCATTTCGTGCTCCTCGACTCTGCTTTCTCAATGAGTAAGCAAACTGTTCATACGCAATCCGATGTGCATCAAAGCAGGTATGAAGAGGAAATCCCGAGCTTCCAGAAGCACCTATCCCACAACTTCGATCCCACACTTGCACTTTCCTCGTCCCAATGTATCTTTCGCCTGAGTGAATTCTAACCACTTTCACGAGAATCGTGTCCAAAGTGATACAGCTTACAAGATCAAAAATTCGGTAATTAGAAACACAATGTGTTGAATCCGGTGAATGTAAAACGGAAATCGGTTATTACTCATTTCTCGATATCATCTTATGAAGAACGTCCCTCCAAGAAGATGAAATCTACCTGGATATTTTTTCTAGGTGCGCTTCAGGTTTCCATGTGTCCACCACAAATTTGTCGTAGGCCTTTGTCTTTCTCCGGAGCGAGCCTTGATGAAACATTGACTGAAGAACGGCCATAGAGGAAACTGGCTGAAAATCAGAAATGTTGGATGACGTCTCTTTACCTGCAAGTATTCGTGAAAACAGGTAAATATACTATTCATACGACTGGATACAAAAAGCACAAATGACCAATAACATATCGTCACAGAAAACATACTGACTCCTTTTTGGAACGAATAAGTTGTTCTGAGCTAGCTTATCTGTGGGTAATTGTACTGTACCCTTTTGTGTATCCCTGAATTGCTTGCAAGCAGTGTGTGTGCTTAGTGATACTTTGCTAGGCTTACTGTTCATTGGTATCCACATTTCTCGCAAAAGCCACCGGCAAACTAGTCAATATTGCACTCAGAATCATCACATTTTAGTAGGGCTCAATCTACAGCTCATCAGTGGTGCGTATCCTCCACCACATTTGCAGTATGAACCTGGGCTTTCACATCTCGACCCCAACAAATCATGTATTTCCAACAGTACTGAGACACTGTATTCCTTTATTGCCTCTCTGTCGTTTATTTGTTGATGAGGTGGAGGACATGCATCTGAGATGAGCTCTACCAACAGCCATAGTCGAGTCTGATTTTTCCGAGCGCTCAGAAATGTTCAGCTTGGATTCGATAGAACCGAATTTTGCCTTGTACTTTCTTTCGTATTGGAGTGATACGAACAAAACTGCAAGAGTCAGCGAGTTTGGCTTCTGACAGAAATCCAATATGGAAGTGGACGCAAACGTCGAGTCTGCAGAACAGGTTTCCAGAATGACGGAACTCATGCCGTCGGATTAGAAGGCTTTATTGATATTATTGATTTAAATTACTTGTAAACACTTTTGCGATAAAAGTATCAAGGACTTTCCTATTTGCTGACGGTTCCAGGTAATTCGTGTATTAAATAGGTTGAGTACACTTGTGGTATAGAAAATTGATAGGTTTCTCAACGTCGTGCGTTGTACAGTTTGTAAAAAGCGAGCGATCACATAGCATTTTAGGTCCTTTCCACAACTGGTGGAAATGGTTATCCTTGAGTATGAAACTAATATTAGTCAATCAAGATGAACTTTCTTCACTGGTGAACAAGTTCAGCAGTTTTTCACTGCAGAACCACTCTTAGAAATGTTTTTTTTCATCCCCTGAATGTACTTTAGCTTCTCCAGAGTAGAACTATCTGTATGATTCAGATCTCTAGTTCGTTGAGAGCATGTTTTACGATGTTAAGTTTATTTAGTGTGTAATATTGTCGTCAAATGAAGAAGTAAGCAGAGCAATCTGACTTTCTGTTTGACTAATGTTGAAACAGATTTAAAAGCCACCGAATAGGTCATGGTTTGCAGTCACAAAAGAATCCCTTTTGTGTCATATACCGTTTTGACGATTTTTTTTAACCTTTAAATACATACTTCAAGTCAAGCCATAAATGAAGAAGGACCTTGATCCGTAGAAGATATTTTCCAAGGAATCAGATCCAGAACAAGTTTGTAGCAACCGATATATCGAATGATTCCGGGACTGGAAAATATGGTCCATCGCTGCATTCGGAAACAAAAATAGGGTAAAATTCGTCAAGTGAATAGACGCAATGTTTTAAATATCCAGTCAAACACGTACTCACAATGATGTTGACCTTTCTAAATGATAGTGCGTTAAGAAACATCTCGTGAAAGAATCGGTGGAGAATAACCTGAGCCTCAATTCGAACGTGATTTAATACTTGTTTTCATTGTTGAATAAGGAATTTGGGGAATTGTTTCGCAATGCACTTGGGAAACAAGGTGGGAAATATACTATAATAAAATAGTCACTAATGATTGAATGCAATGGGTAAATAACACGAAACCCAAAAGATTTTTTCCGCAAACCATTTTTAATTTGACTTCAGGCTTGTTATTTGGCAATAGCTTGTTTGTAGTAAGTGGAAAGTGCACATTGCATTGTAAACCATACTAGGTAAAAAGTATTTTCCTACAACCAACACTCATTAGGTAACTTTATTACGTAGGATTCTTCCCGGAATGTCTCAGTTGTGCATAAGTCCCTACAGAGAAGTATATTATTATTGTAAAGGACTGAGGTGCAAAGACTGCTTGGTACGGTTCAA
The DNA here is from genome assembly GCA_948099385.1 of Fasciola hepatica. Lineage (NCBI taxonomy): Eukaryota > Metazoa > Platyhelminthes > Trematoda > Plagiorchiida > Fasciolidae > Fasciola > Fasciola hepatica. The sequence continues at coordinate 9,855,339 of CANUEZ040000192.1, read as the reverse complement.
AGCCAGTGAAGGAAATGGAGCTAACATATGGAGTGTAGAAAGTGAATAAACCCTTCAGTTCCAGCCTGAATAATCTGTTGCATTGGGTTTCGAAATTTAGTTGTTCCCATGCGGTCCAAATCTGTTGGTGATGAACTTGGTTGAAAGAGAACCGTCAGCTCCAACTCAATTTCGGTTCTTCATTTACAGGGACTTCATGATAGCAGTGAATTTCACTGGTATGACCTTGAACAGCACCAGAGGACCGTGTGTCCACTGAGTCGGAGGCAGCTTCAGGATGAAAAAAACGAGGAGAGTAGGTCTTTAGCAAGTATGCCTGTGTCCTTAATGTGTTCTAATGGTGGAGACGTGGTCAACAATAATTTGACCAGGTCTAAACCCAACTTGATATTCTCGCGAGCACAGGTAAAGTGCGGTTGACGAGGAGAGGATAATACGACCAGAACTTCTTCCCATGTGGCCTCCACAAGAAAACTCAAAACGTTTCTTTGTAAATCGGTACGATCACACATTCATACCAGCTCTTTGAAACAAGTTTCTTATCCAAAACTAAATCGGGGATTTGTACCTACTCCATTATGAATGTCGAACCACCGTCTTTAGAAACAGACGGCTGCAACCCATCTGGTTTACCAGCCTTGTCTTCTGGGGTCACCTCTTTTAATCAAAACCTCGGCTTTTGACAAAAATAAAACAATTATCTAGTACCACAGCTCGAACTGTGATGCTACTTATATGGCCTATTAGGAACGAACTAGATGATGCTCCTGAGTTAAAATCATTGAGTCATTCGCTTCTTAGGCCAGTTCAATAGGCACCTGCGTTTTCGGGACCAGTGTTTCTGACTATGCAGAAAACGGTTACAGCTGCTGATAACTGCCGCAACAACGTGATATCGGAACTAAAGATTTTTGGATACGAGAACTCAAATAGGTGTGTTCTTTCTTGCATTCATTATGTGTGATAGCCAGTAGATTAGCGCAAGTCTCCGTGAACCTGGAGTTTCCTTTCGTTTGAACCAAAAGACTAGTACACAGAAAGACATTTATTGGTACTTTCACTTAAAGGACCCCATAGCATGATTTAGTTTCCTTTCGGTTCGTCTCGAAAAAACTCTATCCAGGTCATCTAGGAACTGAATTGGCTCTGCATTTGTCTTATTCTCTACGAAAACAGGACATGAACGGAATTGATAAGTTGTCCAGTGTTTTCCATAAACACGCTGTTTCGAAAGTCTGATTCGGTCGATAAGCAATATTTGCTTAAAACCGATAGACAGAATCACAATTATTTTCTTGATTTCATGGAGTTTTATTTATGGCGCTAGCATTATTTCTCGACACAAGTATTATCCGGTGTACGTACCACATACGACTACCTCATTCTTCTGACCCCGTAACAGATGTGTGAATGTGTACACTGAACCACGTCCTCTGGCAAACACAATAATGATCTCCATTCTTTTCTGAGTGCAAATGAAAATAATCAGAACACAACCTGCATACTCTACAGATAAATGCATTCCCAAGTTCGAATGCTCAGTTTTGCTATAAGGAACCAAAATGCGAAGGGCGACTCTTCATATAGATTATTCAATCAGTTCGTGATCTCTAGTGTAGATAGTGTTACAGGTCTTTCCGTTATTTTGGGAGAAAATTGAACCGTCATTATTCTTTTCCAGGAAAAGTGAAGCTCAATTAAGCCACTCCACTACATTTCACCAAAATATTCTCTAAACATCAATTTAGCAACGTGACTATTGTTCTGTTACGTGCACCGAACCTCGGATGCGCACAGATCCCGCCTACTACTTAGAGTTGAATAAACCTGTTTTGATCCTCGTGGCTATGATTTTGGTTCCAACTCCATACCGTGCTATTCAAGTAGCACGTTTCACACTACATCATCCCATCACTCTGTGATCCCACTGCATAGCATTGAAACATGTGGCTTTCGTTCTTCTTTCCATGCAATATATATATATATATATTCTCTAGATGGATTGTGACACTTTTTAGCAAGGTCTATGCGCAGGCAACTTAGCGGCGGATTTATATCATTCAGTGAATTATTGTTGTACCAATCCGATAATAGTGCATCACAAGCACCTCCGAATAACTTTCCCCGGCAGTATCGTTCGAGTAATACCCTCTACAAAAGATCAGTACGAAGCACGTGACAAAACGACACACCCCTTTCACATAGGCTCCTATAAGTACTACACCAAAATGTCTGCAACCTTCAGTTTCCTTGAGGAACTTGGTGAGGAGCTTGTTCGCTATCGTGCCTTTTTCTATAATGCAATGGGATTATTCAGTGAAACTTGGTGTATCTTTTGAGCACAAATCTTAAAAGTACTGTGGCTTCACTGTTTCCATTATTCACCTATTCGAGCTTGCGGTACGTAAGTACCACAGTTTGACTGTTAAGCCATATATATCATCTAACTTCTTCTGCAATCAGACTAACGTTTCCAGCATACCATTTGAACTACCCAAGTGGGATCGACAATTTTCCCAACCCATTGCAATTGGAACACAAAACTGTCTCTGACCAGTGTTTACGAAATTGTAAGCTGATGTAAGCGGCAAGATATGATCTGTCAAATGACGTTTCCCTTTTGAATTTCGAAATATCCGCCCCACGAACGAGTGATCATTGATAACTGTGTTTAGATGGAACTCAATGACTCAATGGTAACTGCTCGGACTCTTTCCAGAATCTTCCTTAATGTACGATTAGATAATCGGTATTTTAGTAGTCCTCATGTCATAGGGATCCTTTTGAATGCATTTGCGGATCTCTCTGCTTTCTATTTGTAATAACGTTGAACCGTTTTGCGTACAACGTAACCTTGGACACACTGTTGCAACGGTGACTAAACGTATTGGTGACGCATCGTGCCATTTTTTGCAGATTCTACGGAATAAATGGACAGTTGTCTCATCCTTCACTGACTCACCTTCATTTTGGAAAGCGCCTTGGACGAAGGCGGCAATCGACTTAGCTCATGTTTCGAGGTCTGCAACATTTGACTCACTAATGATGGGATAAATTTCCTGTGGATTTTGTAACTATAAAGTCTCTAGTTTCATGACTCTGTTTCATGGACTTATCGACGATGGCAACCACGTGAATCCTGTTCACACAATTACCAACGCACATTTCACTTGGGTTCCTGTGGATGAGTATCTTGGTTACTTCTCGATGCATAAACAATGAATTATAATTCTTATGCACTTAATTTCCACAATTCTGAATAACACATCCGATTAGTGACTTGTGCTTCTTTGCAAAACAAACACCGTGAGGAAAATATCGATCACAGTGCTGTTTATTTATCATTGTTCAACCTCAATATGGGTCATCTCTGATATAGTCAGATTGGCACAACATTCGCATTACGGCTCCGTCGAGGAGAGCTCGCAAATTAGTGCTGTGACAGACAAAACCTATTGTGTTATATCGGGTCGGCAAAGAGTCTTGAGTTCACGAGTGGAACATTTAGATCGCCAAGACCCACCCGAGGCCTGACACCGGAGTATTTCACTGACTCATTTCAAATCACGACAAGATTAACTTCATTTGGAAAGCATTAGGAATAATATTCATGAAGCTATATTACAGTAACATGGATGAAAACATATCCCATGCGTACATCTCAAATATAAAGTGGATGTGACAAGCTAGTGTTGGTTTATTTGGCAGATAAATTAGATGGCTTTGGAAAATGACCTGTCTGATGTAGACTGCGGAATACCGCAATTAAAATCCATTCAAAGCGATCATCTAAAACAATGCAAGACACATCAATGAAGCGCATGTTTTTGGTTTTTATTCCAAGAGATTTCATATTGTACGAGAGTTTAAATGAACACTCTAACTGAGTTCCAGTATCGGCGAAACCATCACAAAAGCAACGATCAACTTCTCTCATAATTTCGTAACCGCTTTAAATTTTTTTCTATTTTTAACTTATTTTTTAAAGGCAAGGCATGAATTGCCGCAATCTTTTCAGTTATGGGATCGGAAGCTGATTATTTTCAACTTGTGGATGCTGCGATTGAAAATCTCATCATTAGATACAATTTTCGGGATACATGTATGCTCCGTATACCTCTCGATACTCAACAGTGGGACCGTCGAGTCAACGATAAAGCGAAAGAGATAATGAGCATAAGGGGCGGAACAATATGAAAAGTAACGGATGATATACCGAGACAATAACCCGTTATTACCAAGCGATGAACCAGCATCGTTTTGAAGACTCTGGGGTCAATAGTTTCAATATTCATTGTAAGTCGTATTCAGAACGACGGGGAATGGTTTTGTGATTAAATGAGGAACGATAGCGAATGTGTCACATTTTGACCCAAAACAGTTGTTCTCGAAGCTGTGTGGATAACTTTTACCATTTTAGCTCAGTCAATATGAGTGTATGGATTATTCACCCTTATTTTGATCCCCAGTCGTACTCAAAATTATCCATTGCGTAGCTCAGGACTGGAGTGCGTATCAAAATACAGGTCGTGTACCCTAGTAAATCTTCGTTTTAAACGCGCTGCATCCGTTTACGAGGACCTAACTGACTCTTCAGTCTTTCGCAAGCTTACTGAGAATACTGCTGGCCATAACTGTATGAGGATCGACAAATGCTCGTCGTCGATCGTGACAGTAAAAGGCCGCATTAGTTCTCTTCCGAAATCGTTGACCCAAATTGTCTAGACCCATTGTACTACTCTCAGATTTTGCCTCATCATCGTACAAAAGGGAAATTACCCCGTCAAATAAACATCCTTGAACAAAGGACCCCTATTCGAGCAATCACCGTTCTGTCCCATCAGCAGGATACAAAAATATGGTCACTCAACTCGAGACGAAGCAATCTTATTTCCTTGTGTTGAATTTTTGAAGTTAAATGGTGTATGACGTGAGATAGCAAACAGTCCAGTTGTTCGCTCGGATCAGACGAACCATTTTCAATGCATGTTCTTGAAACGAAAGTGGAAACTTGAAAATGGATTGATGGACTATCCAGGGGCCTTTTGAGGCCTTGAGGGACAACCAATCGAATAAAATGCGTCTTTTGAATCATTTGAAAGCACGCCGTTAACTGGATTTCAACGTATCAGGTAATGTCAAGGGAAGCCTTTGTGATAGACTGATCACATATGTATTCACCAGCATTCACTGACGAAATTTATGTTGTGTCACTAAATGGTTTTAGGGTTCAAAGACTCACAGAACTAGCTGATTTTGATTGATACCTGATGGAGATTGAGTGGACGTGTGTGAGTATCTTTCCATCTGCTCGCCGTTCCTACTGAGAGATCAAACTACTCAGTATTCTCGTTGAGTGACTTTGCCGCTTCTCACTTTTTGATTACACACCAGACGACCATCAACTTTCGAACACAACGTTACCTCAGATTGTTGTGCACATGACGGTTTTGTCCGACGGAAAAATACGCAAATATCTGAGTCTGAACACCAGATCAAAATGCTTCAACAGCTGATTGTACGATGTCAACCAACAGTTCTACTAAGCGTGGTCCAAATGATCCTCTGGATAAAGCCATATTTGTTTGGCAGAGGGCATAGTCGAAAAATGGTTCCTTGGTTTTCGCTTTTAACTTGATTTCTCATAATTGTGTCCCGTTCAGGGTCGGGCAAATTTCCGAGTCAAATCGTCTACGTTCCACTTGCTTTATTCGCACACTGCCCACTAGGGTTTTGAGTATCCAAATAAAAGGCAGTGTACCAGATCTAGGAGACAACACACTACCTGAGACTTGAGTGTTAAACCCGGACCGACGGGCATCATACTACCGTTAGTCCTAATAACACAGCCATCAATCACGAATCATTTTGCCCTGTCTCAGACTGGTCACATTTTTCAAACACCTGTTGCTAAGTTTATCAAATATTGCACTGGTCTTCAAAAACTAATTAAACTCAGATGAGATTTTATAACTTTTCAACGAATATCGAACCAGAAACCATTGGATCAGTGTATGAGTGCAATGTATTACACCATTGTTGTCAAGGTGGAAATTCCAGGTGCAAACCTAGGACTTCTTCGGTTTTCGTTGACTATGAGCGACATATGTGAGCTCCAAATTAGTCTTCAATGCTTCCCTGGATAATCTGCATGAGAATGCCATTTGACAGAAAACGATATTATGATCGAGAAATACGGAGGTATTTGCTGGGAGACATTTATGATTGCACCCCCCATGATACGTTCATTTTGATGACTCAGTAACGAAACCAATCCTACTGGGATACCTAATATTTCCATTATTTACTATAAATGCAATGACACAATCTTCGTCCTTCAGTATGTACACGGATTACAGCATGAAGCGAAGAATATTTATGGTCTTCAGTTGAAACATTGTGTTGGAAATGAACCCAATACCTTAGAATAAATATTAGCTCCCTGGGGTAGAGAATTACCTGGATCACTGAGGAGTATGTGCTGCATAAACTTCTATTGCAATTTAACAAATACCAGTATTGTTGTATCAAACTAACAACCGAATGGACATAAAAAAGTTTAAAACTGCAAAAACTCTCTGTTGCTTTGTATAGGGTTCATTTCCATAAACATATCAGCAAATACCGAAACAGTCATCCTATTTACCTCTTAGAAGTAGATAAGTAGGCTGTTCATCAAAACCAGACTCCTTGGAGACATTTGTTAATTGGAGAATAACTTTTTTGATGAACAGGATATGTCGTTTTGGAGGGAACGATGAGATCATACAAAAACTGACATCATTAGTATATGGTTGAACCACCTTTGGATAACATGTCAGCATGCAATCGTTGGACTATGCAATCTTTAAACAGGTTGATAGTACCTTCTGGCTTATAGATTCGAGCCTCCTATAACGCAGTCATCAGCACGGCTGAAACGTTTTACTACCATATCTGATCCATTTTCATCCTGAGATCTTTTCGCATGATTTGACGTGGTTGCGATTACGACTGATCTCCATCCTTGGTGCACGTGAACATTGCGCACGACAAGGACGATATAACGGGCAAGTTGTTTACCTGAGATATTGCATTATTAGTAGTGCTTACCAGTGACCAGATATGTCAGATCGTAACTTCAGGGTAAACTTGACAATTGGTGACGCCATCAATGAATGCCAGGTTGCTCAGGTCTTCCCACCAAACAGATGTTCTGATAGACACTAAAACCTAAATGTAATTTTATCTTCATCATAACTGTTTGCTCATTTGGGAGGTTTGCTCCAAACATGCATCCAGTGATAATGTCTGAAAAACGGAAACAACCACTGGCTAGGTCAGTTTTTACGCATCCATTGCTGAATCGGAAAATCTCTTGGTTCACGGTTCATCTTCAACGATCAAATTATCGGGGTGTCACTTCCCATTCTTGTGAGCATCACGTGAAAGCCAAGTAGCATGCATATATGTTGGCTAATAGACTGGAATGTACATATTAGCTCTCACCCGATTTCCAAAACAGATGTCATGCTTCGGTAAAATACATGTCGTGAAGTGTAAAAGTCTTCAGCTTGTTTGTACTTATCGATATGACTGTGTGGAGATTTTTAACCACAGCTTATTTGGTGGAGAGAGTGATGGTTTTGGGACAGCGTACGTTATCGAAAGCATTGAATTTGGATTAAACTGGCCCATCCAGAAGTGGATTATGAAGCTGTTCCACATGAAATCTGTACTTACTGTGTTGTGGATAGAAACAACAGATATATTCGGTTTATATAGGTGTACTTAGTGCGATTATTATGCAAGCGTGGTATCTATACAACGGAATCAGGTGTCAGTGAGCCGTTCAATTTTCTGATTTGTTGACTTGACTGATCAATTACCTAAGAATGATATTCCTCTATTTTGAGTTACATTAATTGCAAACTGATCCATTTTCCTTGAAAACCTAATCGGCATTAGAACAAACATTCATAGGCACAATGTGAGACTCAGCTTCGCATTTGCGAAGCTCTCTTGCCGATCTGCCTACTATTGATAATACAGTAGTCAGTGTATTAATTCGATTCTTAAGGAGGTTACGACGATCATATTCGTGTGGCACAGTCTCTCCCGTGTTTGATTATTGAAAGGGCATCACTCGCAGACTCTTTTTAAGTCTGAGGCCCAGAGCCACTAGGACACACCACATTATCCGTATTATATAACTGCATATCTCGGGAACAGGTGATAGGCACGTCGAAGCTCATGGTTGAAATCTGCCCCCAGGTCTTCCTGTCTCTTAGTTGAGGAACTAAGGAAGATAATTCAGTGCAGCAATGAAGGACCGATGATAATTCATAATCCACCTTGATTGACAAATTTTAACGCGCAAGTATCACCTTCAGTCGTTTTTTGCGATTCATCGTTGGCACTATTCGAGTTTGGTTCTTAGACTGATATACTATCTAAATCCAGGTAAACGTGCAGGTGGTTATTCGGTAAATGAGTTGAATATAATTGAACTGAATTAGGCCTCTATGAAAGCAACGTTCTCGTGCTATTTTAAAGGCGCTTTGCAAACGAATGGTACCACATTTCGGCAATCAATCAGTGTTCAACACATAGTTTGGTTATTGTTGTTGGAAACGAGTAATGAATGCCTCAGTTCATGTTCCATTTCATCATTTTACACTAATCTGAATGCCGATAAATCGCAGTGACAGATTCACTAATTTTTATAGTCTCAACCATTTTGGTTCGCAATCTCGTGGGTGATATCGGTCAATTACTTGAAGACTGTTGAGAGTTGTCCTGGGAAACCTTCTCACATAATACATACCTACAAGAAAGAAGAGTAGGCTACAGTTGTAGGGAAATGTAAACCAAACGATATTGATCCATTCCATCTCAGCACCATCTCTTCTTGATGGTTATTGATTCACCATGACGATATCATGCAATCATCTGACCAAGTAATACTTGATTGATTTCATAGATGAAGGAGATCAATGGGCAATGTGGTAGGTTCATCTCAAGTGTTTACATAAATGAGACCAGTAAAAATACCTGGTGCTCGCAGACACGATTGCGATCGACGAAGGTCATTGCTAGTAAGCTAGTTTTTCAGCATCGGTATGTTGATCGCTGTGCTAGGATGAGCAGGCCATGTTATAAATACCACTTCAGAAAGAAAACTGACATTTACATCAGCTTTCTGGAATAGTGTTCTTCTGAAGTTTCTACTGAACAATCAAACATCAATGTCGTATTTCTATGGGACTGTGTTCCAGTTGACCGACTGGCGGGTGCAGCTGGCAACCGGATATGCTGTTCAGCATCTGATTCTCTATAATTCATTTTTATTCCATATTTTAATACTGAAGCAAGTATTAGTTGCAAAAATCCAGTAAACCACCACAGATTGGAGGAAAAGATCAGCGGAGAGTACCTGCGATTGGATAAATTGAGACTTCATTGCTAACTATTTTTGGATGCATAAAATGTCTTCCAAATGTATAATTAGGTGCTTCTAGGTATCTATACCGTCGTGGGGTGCATGATTAATCTTCAACGTTTGACCTCAGTCTCAGATAACTGATATTACAAAAGCATCATTCCCTTGATCGCACATCTAGCTTATGGTCCTGATGAACGGACTGTTTTGAGAAGCGTATACTAAACTTCGAATTTACCGGCCAGTTGTCTAGGTCCCGGATAAATGAATATCGCGTTCGTCAGGCGGCTGTGCTTTTGCCCTCTTCCTTACACCCATATTAGCAATCTCCCACCTGGCTTCACCGGAAATGAAATTATGTATGCTGATTTCGCAAAAATTATTCATGCTGTTTCAGTAGAAGTGGAGTTGATTATCCTATCTGATAATTTTTAAAATTAGCGATTTATCCTGAACTGAGTAACTTTTATTGAAACCCGGCAATCTACCTCCTGGGAGCGTTTTCTGGATCAAAACAGTTTGTGCTGCGACTATGTGGGATCTACCTTGGCGGCAACCTCTCGAAGATGGCGAGGTAGGGAGTGTAGACGGCAAGTCATTTGTTCGCGATCTGTGTTGGCTTGTCGATTGATCAGACACACCCGAGGTCGATAAAATGTTAGAAGACAGTCGAATTTCTCGGTAAATACTGCTTACCAGTGGTTCTGTAATGAAAAAATTGTTCCATCAGAGATGTGAGACGCACTGAACGATACAAAACTGAATAAAGGAACGAAACCAACATTCTAGTTGAACTACCATCGGTCTCAAGCAGGAAACACCGTGTGCTGGTTATCGAAAAGTAAAAAATGGCTAGTTTCAAGAAGGCCGATCAGTCAGAGCAAAAATCAGGAGAATAGACCAATGAATTGAAAAAATCGCGTATTGCAGTCATAGAGTCAGGCTACTGGAATAGTAGTCGGCAACACTAAACGGAAAAGAGGAAAACACGAACAGAGTGTGACACTGCCTCGGAGTCGGGCTCTGGACAGTTAGCCAACCTTCCGCTACTTCCAGCAACACGAGTTCACCTTTCAGTGGGCCCATCTTATATATGTCTCTTCAAATACGTCCAGTCACCGTTATAATAGTGACTTCTGCCATCAAACCCTCAGGTCCTGGTTGGACATCCTCAATTATTGCGTTTGGCCAGTGACCCCGAGTTTTATCGACTCAAGTGACCAAACTAAATGAACGGCCTTAGGGCTCGGTTGGCGCATGAACCATGTAAGACACACGGCCAAAGCTGAAATGTATAATCGAAGCCATTATTATCCCACAAAAAAACAACGTAAGCCGATATTGCGATGAACGGTGTCTATGTCGTAACTTCTGATCAAATTCCGAAAAGTACTAATCAAAGAAATGTGCCTTCTTAGCAGTCGAGCACGGTGCAACAATACACGTTGGAATAGATCCTATGCGGAGACATTTGCATCGCATTTTACAATATCCATTTATTCGTCCAGTTTCTAAATATTCTGGAGCGAGACGTGTCACCAAGTTTCTCGGAGCTATTGGAAGTTAGACGACCAGCTGGTCCTTCGGGACAACTTTCAGATGACAGTTGGTCTTCTATTCATCAGCATCCGAACTAGTTGCACAGGTATCTTTTCCATCAGTACTGGACGGATAAATATTGGACTGATCGTACAGACTGATTACTTCTAGTTGTTTGATCTCGACCTCTATCCGTGGATTCAAGCGTTTCAGTTGGCCTGCTGTAAAAATGTCAACCGGTCTGCGTCGAGATCATGCAATGCACATCCAGTTATTTTTTGTAAACCAAAATTCAGCAGTTGCATGCAAGGAGTAGAACCAATAGCGATAGATGCGCGCATTGTATTCAGTCCACTAGTGAGACTGAGCGAAAACCTCGTCTCAGTGGTTGAACGAGTAACATGGTCTTCAGTACCTGGGTGACGTACCGAACCGGGTAAACCGGCTGCCGAACAACAAATACCACTCATTTCCATCGGAAACAGCGCCAAGTGTCTGATTAAGACCAACTGAGTTCGAGCCTTCTAGTCCCGAGTACTCATAAGTCATGTGTCACCCCGGCCATGAACGTCGAACAGTACCATGAACATGACCAGCCACAGCTGCACCGCACGCCTCAGACGAATCATCGACACCAGTAGCAATAGCAGTAGTCGCCAAGCTCCCTCGGAATCGAGCGGCCTGTCGCTGTTGCGAAGCAAGTTGATATTGTTTCGGATAGTGTTTTTGTTGTAGGATTTTTACCGGGATATGCGAAATCTGATTCAGAAGCTGTTCAATCGGCGGAAGGTGAGCTAGTCGGATCCAATGCAGATTTGGCTGAAGATATTCCATGTTATCCCTCAGTTGGATGTATTTTTGTACACACACCGCGGAGCCAGGCAGCTGTGATACTACTTGGATTGCGTTAAGCAGGGCGGGTAAACATCGTGTAGCTGGTTAGGTCAAACCAATCAAAATGATTCACATGACTTCCGCGGAATATGGCTGAACAGATTGTTTAGGATCAGGGGGCCCATTCCATAAGCCTGATTGGGAACCACCGTTGGTGTTAGGCATGCTCGTAATTTGTAGCTGTTCCACTGTGGTGTTCGGTTGAAAGGAGGTTTCGGAATGTAAAATCACGGATCCTTTCACTGATTGTACGGGTGTCTTTGAGCTAAGGATCATATTGGTTCCTATCAATTTTGGTTTTCCTAGGCATGTAGCATCGGTGTGATTCGGATTTTCAGGGGAAACAGCAATCATCAGTCGAGTGGCACCTGCATATGCTAATGGAACTAACATTGTGGGCATTGTTGTAGGTGATTCCGTAGCACCGACGTCCCCAGAAGTACCCCAACGAATAAAAAATGGGTTCGAACCGGGCTGATCGCTGAAATTGTCACTCTGATAGATCACGTGTTGCTCTGGGACGGGCTCGTGGGTTTGCACAGTTAGACCCGTGCCTTTTGATTTTCCTTGCTTGTCCGAATGAACAACGGTATGATGAGGTAAGCACGAACGAAGGTTCTTTTCTCCTGTTGGTGCTAGTTTTGTAAGACCTCGTTCAAAATATTCGTTCACCGCTTTCGTATAGTTTCCTCAAAGATCTTCTGAGCTGCGAAGGTGTTTACCAAGCTGAGATAAGCTTTGTGAAGCACATCCTCTATGATTCAGCAGGGTCGCTGAATCTGTTTGCCATGGTAGGAAGCATACCGCTCTTTTCATAGTCTTTAGGGATTCGCGGTCTTTAAAGGACATACTTTTCCCTTTGTTGGGCCTTCATCTGACGAATATTGTTGATCGAACGTATCTGATTCCTCTTCAAGTTCAGCGATCATAAACCAATGAACATTATTTTTATCGAAGTGTCGATACATGTCCATCAGCATCCATCCCAGGACAGTTTCGACAGCATATGATTCATCCGTGTCACCCAAACTTTCGTCTTGCACCCAATTAAACTCTGGCATGGCGTACCCTAAAAGTAACCCGATCTTCATATCCTCGCCTGACGGAAATGAGATCCAACTCAAATGTGGCCATCGCGCTTGCCAGTTGTTAGCATGGCACGGTACCATTAACTTGTGGCAGAGACTTGAAAGAATACGCCTTTTTGACGTGGATCACACGACGTTTGTCGTTGGATTCAATGTGAAATTCCACCTCAGTAGCCTGAAAGCTATCTTCTTTCGTCCGTGTTGAAACGGTTAGAATTTCGCTCTTGCTTTGCATTCCGAGGAGCAGCACCAGATTTTCCCAAACAAGAGTACGATCAGAACCGTCGTCTCAAAACGCCGTTGTTCGGTGTCGAATAGTGATGGGGTTACTCGCCAAAGCAACTTTCCGGTTTGTCTTTACATTGTTCCTCTCCACAAGACGATTTGAAACTGTTACTTGATGGTTGACATCGTTCTCTGAGTGCAACAACGTGCAATACGATCCGCCACATTCTCCAATTGTACACCCAGGAAGAACTTCGCAACTCCTGACCATATGGTTTGTTTTCAAGCAGCGGAGACAAAGTTTCCCCATTGCGACAGTTTCTCAACTCTACTGAGGGTCATAGGCGAGGAATGTTGGGCATTGGTCAGGGTTGTGACTGTCTCCACAAATCGAACATCGAAGCTGATTAGTCAAATATTGGTTCCCTTCCATACTACCTGATGTATTCTCGTTCCGATAAAGATTGAATGATTTCCGTTGAGCAGTGCTCATTCTCTGTGTGTGTGTAATTGAGTTGTCCCAAAGTTGAGATGCAGGCTTGCATCTCCTGAATTACCTGGACGAGAGCTTCCTTATCATCGCTCTTGAGGCATGGTCCATCATTCAATGAATCGATAAACGCCCGTGCTACCGTTAAGTTCTGGCCGAATCTCCTTTTCAACATGTCCCTGTCAGTTTTCAGTTCTTCTTCGGCTTCTTATAAAACACAATGTTGTATGGTTTCTTTGGCCTTGCCTTTGCAGTACTGAATTAATCACATAAGCTGGGTAGTGCTGTCTGTTGTTCTTTTTCAACAACTCGATGGAATTCTTTCACGAAAGTATAATACAATTTTGGATTGCCATCGAATTCGGAGATATAACACTTCTGAAGATGTAAGCAGCATTCACTGGGATTTAACGGACAGCCATTGTGGTTACAAGCATCGGCACTGGTTATATCGTATTTACAACCTCCGTGCAGCCTCTCCGATTCACCCCTTTTGCACTGTAGCCTTTCCAGTTCTATGCGCTTTCCAAGTTCCAATATTCGCAGTCATGCAAGTTTTAACTGCGTTTTACTTTGATTAAATTCCATTTGGCCGACAGAGGTATGCGATTCTGATCGTGAATGTTCTAGTAAATCTGGGAGATTTTAATCTTCATTAGACTCCAATAAAAATTGTGAGACTCATATATGGAGACCACGTTGAATAGGTTTGAGCACTGTGTAAGTAAAATCGATATTCCAGTTTGATTCTACTTTGTCTGTATTTCTGTCCCACTGAATTCTTGATGTACAACCGGAAGAGAAAAAAGAAGACGTTTATCAACCCTGTTATCAAATTTCCGTCTAATTTAACAAAACCATGAAATGTTATAATTATTCTTAAAAAATTTCAACCACGTTATCGAAGAATGCTGTGAAATCCTATTTAAATGAACCACTGAAAAAACATTTTCCAGCTTGAAATGAATCATTCAGCTTACTGCGGTTGGCTGATATACAGAAGAACGTCATTTTTATTCATTGAACAGGAGTGACGTACACAACTCATATTTAACTGGGAGCAAAAACGGCAAACTCAGTATTCCACCATCTGGACTACGCTAATAGCTAGGACATTAAACTGGATAAATTAATGGACCAATAATACCCAATACACAAAAAATAAAGCAGAATACCAGATCTGCAAATCCGTGACGAAATGTCAAGTGCAAGCCGTGCATAGCTGGATTCAGAATATTTCGTTTCAAGTTTCACCGGAGGAGAATTTTTGTCCTATCAGACGTCTGCCGGAAAAATTTGAAACTCCCTGACAAAACGATGTAAGAAGTACATCGAAGATTCAACGTGTGACGAAGTGTCTCTACTGACAGCACTCGTTAATAAAGCAGCATGGTTTATTGGTGTAATTCGCCATCATTTCGGTTACCGTGGCTAACCTTTTGCAAGGCAATTTTATAGTTGAATAACTCTGTGGGAACGTTCACATGTCAACAGATATTCCATTGTGTAGTTGTGTGGGTGCAGTTGTGTGTGTGCATGAGTGTGAATGCGTTCATTTTTGTGGTGGGTGAGTGATTCTTTGTTGGGGTCAACTAGCGTTGTGAACTTTGGAGTGCTTATTCCACAGTGAGTTTAGGGCTGTCTTAATCTCGGTTGATACATGTAGAGTTGGGGCTTATTGACAGAGCATCAACTTACTTGAGCTAAGTGCATGTTCTGGATCCGAGTTGGAGTATTTTGGTGCTACTACACAATGGAATATCTGTTGACATGTGAATGTTCCCACAGAGTTATTCAACTATAAAATTGCCTTGCAAAAGGTAAGCCACGGCAACCGAAATGATGGCGAATTACATCATTCAACAGCTCTGTGTATTAGCGGTATCACTTTCTAATTTTAGTTTTTAGTTTTCTTTCTACGCAGTAAGCAACCCTTCTGTGTCATTTTTCTCAAACGAATAGAAATATCCAAAGTTTTCTTGTGTTGTCCGCGGGAAATGGGAATTTGATGCGCGCATTCAACTTTTTGTTGTGACCTTTCATAACCTTTTATTTTTTCTGCTCGGTGGAAATATTGCTCCACACAATTCCAACGACCTCTATTCTTGATTCGTGGGTGCTGTTTGGTGAACACCATTAGTAGGACGCTTGAGAAGTGTTTCGCTTATCTGAGGTGCTATTATATACTTGGTAAAAAGGGTTACATTTTCAAGAACACAAAAGACAGCCCAGAATTACCTGCTTACTTTCCTTCAAACTATAAATGCAATCCATATTTGCCCCTGGATAGGAAGCATTTTAGACACCTAAGTGGTTTCATAAATCAAAATTGTTTGCTGCTGAATTGTTGAACTATATTTATGTGAGAAGTGAACTAACATCACCTAGAGATAAACACTGATGTTATTGTATAGACATACTGCCAAAAGTAAATGTATCTGACCTCTTCCTTGGGTTACATTTTGAATTCCTGCTTAACTGTACCCAACATCCCCAAAATACGTTTCTGGTCGCAAATCTATCTGAGTGTGTTTTATCAACCTTTATACGCGAGGTTTGCATTTTGTTGAGCGCTCAGGCCTTCATTTCATTGATGGTATAGGGTTGTACTTATTGCGATCAACGGACACTAGCTGCAATTTATGTTAAACGGAAAGTGAAACATGTTTATAAACCGTGGCAGCATCCATTTTCCGACGCAGACTGATCTATACCCGCATTATCATCCTGAGATGCCGGATGAATTTGAATATTTGTCATTAGCATATTTTCAATAATGTATTCGTTTTGCATTATATGACTCTGAAACTGTTTCTAAAGACCCTCACACGCCATGACGTTTGTTCGAAATATAGCACAAGGATCGCTGATTAGTGGATCGGATGTCGAACACACAACCTATTTGAGACCTGCAAAAACGTGTAACATTTTTTATTCTTTCAGGAGCATGACCCTCCACCTCATCTTCTATTCTACCGGTCAAATCACTACCCGTCAGAATGTAATTTGCTTTTGTTAGATTTTACGGAATTGCGTTCGCAATATGAACAATGGAAAACTCCAACAATTCGGTATCATTGCGGAAACCAAATCCCTCCAAATCCTTGAAGATATAGTACCAATCCAATCCACTTATTCGACTAGGTTTGCCATGGAAGCGCAAATCCATAAATCGGAATTTCATGGAAGATGTGACTAATCAGCTTTCTCTTCCTACACATGTGGTCCTATTCACAAAGGTGTCTGATTCACATTTCCAACGCGGAAATTTACCAACCAACCCTATGGTCATTGCACTTAACTTTGCGCACTATTCAGATGAATTTCACGGCTAGAAGTTGAAACGTCCTTCGAAAATGATAATGTTTTCCATCGTGTGGATATGTAAATAAACATTTTCCAAACAGGCACGTCATCACCCACTCCAATGACCTCATATTTTAGCGACGGGAGCCAGAACGATAACGTGTGAGACTGACGGTTATCAAATTTCAAAATCACACTTTTTCGCTAAATCCACAAATCACGTACTCAAGAACAAGTCTGCATATCTTCGTGATATCGGGTGACAGATTGAAGGTGAGATTGGTTCAACAGCATATTTTGATAAGTAAACGAGACACACGGCCTCTTCAGACCGCTGCATTTCTGATCCTGAATGGGAACAGAAACAGCATTCCATGGTTTAGATTCAACAGTCAGTTTCAACAAACAACTCACTGTTGGAAACTACGTAACTACTGAGTAGGGGTTTGATCCATGAAGGAATCGTCAGTAGTACGCGTTCAATGATCAGCACATGTTCCTGAATACACGGTTAAAATCTCTGCCTAGAACACTTAAGAATTAGACTGTCTTTACAGTTGCTCAAAGGTTTGGCAATATTTACACAGCTGGCTCCCGTCAATCGATTCAGCGGGTGACATTCAGTGTCTTGCTGAGCGATCGACTCTCACGATAGACTCATCTAACTCCTTTGCAAAATCAAACCACACTTTTTTATTTCCCCTCGAAATTCATAGTAATGTGGCATACATCTTCCGTATCATTTTGCTCGCGTCTCATTATATAATCTTTGGAATAGGGTACAATTATGTCATTGACATAATGATGGTGATGATGACAAGGTATCTCCCATGAATTTACTCGTTGCTAAATGCCAATATGGTTTCTCCCACTTTTACTGGTATTGCGACTCTTGGCACTTCTGATAATAATGTCCCTACTACTGATACCACCCTCACTGATGATAACGAGATTATTCTCATTCCGTTTGCGCTAGGAGCCTTCCTCATTCAAGTTAGTGCTTTACGTGGCCAAAAACACGTGCACTACGATAAATACCAGCCATAGTTTCACCCATGAATTAACACACATCTGCTCTAGCTTCATATTTATTCAAGGTTCAGAATAAGCGCCATGGAATGCTCATCTTTGCCAGATATCATTGGTCCACCTCAAACCATTGTGTGTGAAAACACGAGTAGCTTCTATCATTTGCTTCATAGCTGACTCGCCTGCTTCAGTACGTTTCGCTTGACAGATGTGGTTTGATTGTACTCACACTGATGAAATCCAATTGAGTGCATTATTTCAGCCTTCGGCTGATACTGATAATAATTATGACATATATTTTTTGGAAGCGGACTCATCATCATTATTGTTGTCCACGTGTATGGCCTTCAATCTTCTCCATCATACATTTTACTCTGAAGTACTCTAACGGTCTCCTTGTTTATTCTAACTTGCAGATCGTTGGCCATGTGTACGTACTACAAAAGTTAGTCTTGCCGATAATGATAACGGTAAAGATGGCCGTTTTACATTAGGTCCCTTATAAGAAGGAGCCATATTGCACAACGTGATACTCCCATGAAAACACTGCTTGTTTCGTTTCAATTATTCTCCCCTTAAATGCAACTCTTTGTCTTGCCTCACTATTGAGACCACTCCCGCTTCATCTTTGGTAATTTGGGTTGATCAAACGCTCTTGCAGTTTTTTGATATCCTACTGTGAATTATTACGATTTTCACTCCGTTGCATATAATAAAGATGATAAGATATGTTACAGAATTACATTTCAATAACAGACTTTTTTCCACTCGATTGGGCTGTTCGTTTCCAGACAACCTATGATAAACGAAGCGCGTTAAATGGGAACCCGACTCTCAAGCCCTCAACCGGTTCCTTGTTAGTGAACACGGTATAGTGATTCGACGATTAGTAGTTTCTTTTATTATATTTTTTTCCATTGAAAATATGTATTCATGGCCATGTTTCAATGAAATTTCCATCTTCTGGGAAAATGATGTTCACATTTTGCATGACTTGAACTGGACAATTGTGAGAGATTGGTGCCGGGATGGAAATCTCTTGTTTGTGTCTTTCACTCCTCCAGGTGAATTGGGATGTTATTCATATCTCTCCCAATCCCCATGAAATAAATCGAAAATATAACCGCACGTTGCTTACGCAGCATTTGTTACATTAGCGAACACACTACAGTAATATAACTACTAGAAAAACACTTCCTATCCCTCGAGGTTATGGCACCGGAGAACCATTTTGCACTGCGAGCATATACAAATTACAATTACCTATGGATCTTGAAACATACCGGACGATTTAAGAAGGCAAATCAGTGGATGAATAAGAATAGTTTGTTGTTATACTGGTCGCATAGGGGAAACGGAGAAAGGTCAGACAGCAAAAGAGAAAAAAACAATAAGCTGTAGGTATTTATTGCACTATTCTAGATATTTTATAGAGAGCGAATTCAAAAAGCACAAATCCAAAGTTATTCGAATCCCTACTAGCTCAAATATTACATAATATAACTATTCAACCTGTCAGTCGCTTACTTGAGGTGTCACCCGGATTCAAACAACGAGTTATATTTAACGATCTCGGTGTCAAAACTCTCTTACTGTACTAAATGACAGATATCGACCACTTTAAATGCATGGTCGGTGGATGGGTGCTTGAATACAAACAGAAGGATCACTGCACAATACATCAGGAATATCCATGAAATAGCTGTGAAGTTGATTCAGTTTCAGGGCAGGAGATTCATTAACCGACCAACCTGAAACTTGCGGAGACTCATTTCCATACCGAAGGAACAAATCAGAACTGAAGAAATAAGGGTAATATAGAAGGTCGTATGCATGGACTACATGAAATGCTTCATAGGTCAAATCAAATCAAACGTGGCCACTCGAAAATGCACAAACGTCCATATGGATGAGGTAAATGTTCTGAATCACTCACCCACGAGTCGAATAAGGAAGCCATTTGAAACCTGGTACTCCTCAACTAACTCGATCACCGCAAATATTGCGTTGGATCACGTTTACGGTTGGATGACGGGCAGATATTTCCACTAAATATGAAAGTCAGAAATGTAGCCACTAGACACAAACCATCCAGCCGTATTATTAGACCTTAGTTTTCCAGACTCAAAATTTTTTTGGAAATGAGTCATCGATAGTTGAGGTATAAAATTTGCGAGGATAGCAAAAGAACAAGAGATCAAGTTCCTCAAAAGGGGCGGTCGAACTTCAAAGGGTGAAGGTCAATTTAGCAGTGACGAAGCAAAAATCAAGCCGAGCACGGGCAAAAGTCGTCTACGGGGACCAAGTTCAGCGTCTTTTAACTACAGATCACAGCAAGTACGGCGATCACATTTGAACAACAAGCAAAAATGAGCTTCAGCCAACACATGTTATAACGTCTCTATATATATTCAATTTCCTGTTTAAACGTAATAAAATACCATTCAGTACGATTTGCTTACCTATATTACGATCTTCGTTTTGGTGTTCGATCCACAACCAGTAGTTGCCAAATTATTTTTCATTAATATGATATCGACTTCTCATTTGGTCATCCACTCTGAGAAAAAAAAACGGACAACCACAGGTGGATGTACTTAGTGGTAAAGCAGTTCAATTATTATTTGCCCAAGATATTTAGGTGAAGATGGTCCAGAATACAACGACGCGATTCAAAGTTAGCAACTGTTTCATCGCCTGTGAGAAATTAAGTGAACGAGACAAACGGGGTCACTAACATGCTTCTTTAATTAAACACGGTGAATAAGAAAATCATTTGCACTAGAATAAATTCATATTGGTCTGTAAGAAAAGCAGTGCCGGTGTGCAAGCTATACCCGAATAACGATATTCACGTTAGGGAAGGTGGCATTCATGAAAATGAATAAATTGAATCCCAAAATGAAAGTGCCTTGCATTACGGATGGTGCCACTACATAATCGTATAATCAATACACTGCAGATAGGTTTCCTGGGAAAAAAGATAGAGTCTAAATAATACTATACAGAACAAAAAAACCTCGAATAAGAGTTGTCGTATGAGCCAGGAAATATCCGAATTCGGTAATGAATGAGAAAATATGCAATCGAAAGTTAACAGTGGTCCAAGATAACTTGGTAAATCCCACTGTATCATGTTTGGTCGAAAACCAACTATTCCACGGTAACTATGGCACATGTTTCACCCGTTTACTCTCCAGTTACGAGTTTATCTTGATGAATATTTCGTTTTTTCTAAATTCAGTGGAATTCCAACTTTTACTACGGAACAACTTTCCCGTTGTCGCATTTGAAATAACCGAATACAATTAGAGAACTCTCTACGAGAGGTCACATTACCACGCTATCTTCGTTTATGAATTCTCCACTGCAGAGTTGATGACAACATTGATAGTCACTTCAATATAACATCGATTGAGTAGGTGTCATAGAAAAGGACAGTAACGTGTTACGATTCCATAGCTCTTCGATCGTTCGAAACAACTAAAAATCTTCCCATTCCACATCCCGATGAGTGATCACGGCGGTGTTCATGGATGTATCAGACTATGTAAACGAGATGAGTATTTGCGAGTAACAGTTGGATAAAATAGGACGCGATATCTATTGAAGACAGCATTTCGTTTGATATATTCATATCTCTTGTGAAAACGAAGAGAAGAATCGTGTCAGCCAGAATATGCACACATGCATGCACACATCACATAAAACGGCGAAGTGGTAACGACCCTTCGATGCAATCAACAGGAAGAGTAAGAGTCTAGTCTTATTTTCTTCTTAAAGGGTTCGTATGCAGCCTCGGCTCACTTAGTGTCTGTTTAAATAAGGGAACACTGTTGGTCACTTTGAAGCTCAGAAGTACACATCGTACCTTTCTAGTGACCGAACATACTGGACCCTCGTAAATGCTGTCTCCAGGAAATCAGTTCAATCTAACTTTGGGCACTAATTCTCTGGCGCTCGTTCCCCGTCACTCATTCATTTAATCTCTTCAAAATAATGTGTTCTCTCATGCTGGGAAGCTCAAAATAACTTCGCAATCCTGGAACGTGGTGACCCGTCACAAGCTGGGAACTACCGACTCAATATTCCAAACATAGAAAAATCCAAAGTTATGAAAGCCTTGATTGTGAAAGAACTTCATTCATACATGAGGCATCCTGCAGTCATGCGTCCCCAAGCGTGTGGTCTCTGTTGCTGTGGATCGACTGACGAATTATCATCACGATATCCTTCATTTAGGCATCGGGTGCACAGAATATTTTGGTTATTTATTTTCAGAATGCTTGTCCCTTAATACAGAGAAGGGATGAAAACGGATAATGTTGTTGGAAACGAGTTATGAATGCCTCAGTTCATGTTCCATTTCATCATTTTACACTAACCTGAATGCCGATAAATCCCGGTGACAGATTCACTAATTGTTACAGTCTCAACCATTTTGGTTCGCAATCTCGTGGGTGATATCGGTCAATTACTTGAAGACTGTTGAGAGTTGTCTTGGAAAATCTTTTCACATAATACATACCTACAAGAAAGAAGAGTAGGCTACAGTTGTAGGGGAATGTAAACCAAACGATATTGATCCATTCCATCTCAGCACCACCTCTTCTTGATGGTTATTGATTCACCATGACGATATCATGCAAACATCTGACCAAGTAATACTTGATTGATTTCATAGATGAAGGAGATCAATGGGCAATGTGGTAGCTTCATCTCAAGTGGTAACATAAATGAGACCAGTAAAAGTAGCTGGTGCTCGCAGACACGATTGCAATCGACGGATGACATTGTTAATAAGCTAATTTGTCAGCATCAGTATGGTTGATCGCTGTTCTGGGATGAGCAGGCCATGTTATAAATACCACTTCAGAAAGAAAACTTACATTTACATCAGCTTTCTGAAATAGTGTTCTTCTGAAGTTTCTACTGAACAATCAAACATCAATATCGTATTTCTATGGGACTGTGTTCCAGTTGACCGACTGGCGGGTGCAGCTGGCAACAGGATATGCTGTTCAATATGTTTCTCTCCATAGTTCATGTTTTATTCCATATTTTACTACTGGAACAAGTATAAGTTGCAAAAATCGATTGAAATCCTATAGATTAGAGGAAAAATCAACGGAGGGTACTCGCAATTGGATAAATTGTGACGTCATTGTTTACTATTTTTGGATGCCTAACATGCCTTCCCAATGGATAAACCGGTGTTTCCAGGTGGGGTGCATGACTAATCTTCAACGTTTGACTTCAGTCTCAGATAACTGATATTACAAAAGCATCATTCCCTTGATCGCACATCTAGCTTATGGGCCTGATGAACGGACTGTTTTGAGAAGCGTATACTAAACTTTGAATTTACCGGCCAGTTGTCTAGGTCCCGGATAAATGAATATCGCGTCCGTCAGGCGGCTGTGCTTTTGCCCTCTTCCTTACACCCATATTAGCAATCTCCCATCTGGCCTCACCGGAGTTCAAATCGAGTATGCTGATTTCGCAAAAATTGTTATGCTGTTTCAGTGGAAGTGGGATTGATTACCCTATCTGATATTTATTAAACATAGTGATTTACCTTACACAGAGTAACTTTTCTTGAAACCCGACAATGTTCTTCGAAGGCGCGTTTTCTGGATCAAAACATTTGTGCTGTGACTATGTGGGACCTACTTTGGCCGCGGCCGCTCGGAAATGGCGAGGTACGGAGTGTAGACGACAACTCACTTGTTCGTGATCTATGTTGGCTTGTCAGCTGAACATACGCACTAGAGGTCGATAAAATGTTGGAAGACAGTCGAATGTCTCGGTAAATAGTACTTACTAGTGATTTTGTAATGGGAAAGTAGTTACATCAGTGATAGATGGCACAATAAACAATAAAAAAAATCTGATAAAAGGAGCGAAACATTCATTTGAGGTAAACTACCATCGGTCCTAAGCAGAAAACACCGTCTGCTAGTGATCCATGTGTTGAAATGGCCAGTTTCAAGAATGTCGACCAGTCAGACCAAAGATCAGGGGAATAGACCAATGAGATGAAAGAAACGCGTATTCCGGTCATAGAGTCTGACTAGTGGATAGTAGTCGTTCACCGCTTTCGTATAGTTTCCTCAAAGATCTTCTGAGCTGCGAAGGTGTTTACCAAGCTGAGATGAGCTTTGTAAAGCACCACTCTATTGTTCAGCAAAGTAGCTGAATCTGTTCGCCATGAAAGAAGCATATCGTTCTTCTCATAGTCTTCAGGGATTCGCGGTTTACGGACTTACCCTTTCCCTTTGTTGGGCCTTCATCTGACGAATCTTGTTGATCAAAGTTATCTAATTCCTCGTCAAATTCAACGATCGTAAACCAATGAACACTATCTACATCGAAATGTCAATATATGTCCATCAGCATCCATCCCAGGACAGTTTCGACAGCATATGGTTCATCCGTGTCACCCAAACTTTGGTCTTGCACCCAATGAACCTATGGCACGGCGTACCCTAACAGTAACCCGATCTTCATATTCTCGTCTGACGGAAATGAGATCCAACTCAGGTGTGGGCATCAAGCTTGCCAGTTGATAGCATGACACGGTACCATTAACTTGTGTCAAAGACTTGACAGAATATGCCTTTTTGACGTGGATCACACGACGTTAGTCTTTGGGTTCAATTTCAAATTCCACATTAGTAGCCTGAAAGCTATCTTCTTTCGTGTTGAAACGGTTTGAATTTCGCTCTTGCTTTGCATTCCGAGTAGCAGCACCAGACTTTCCCAAACAAGGAAACGATCAGAACCATCGTCTTAAAACGCCAATGTTCATGCTGTTTTGTTGTTATGTCGAATAGTGATGGGGTTACTCGCCAAAGCAACTTTCAGGTTTGTCTTTCCATTGTTACGCTTCACATGACGACTTGAAACTGTTACTTGATGGCTGACATCATTCTCTGAGTGCAACAACGTGCAATACGATCCGCCACATTCTCCAATTGTACACCCACGAGGAACTTTGCGACTCATGGCCATATGGGATGTTTTCAAGCAGCGGCGACAAAGTTTCCCCATTGCGACAGTTTCTCACCTCTACTCAGGGTCATAGGCGAGGAATGTTTGGGATTGGTCAGGGTTGTGATTGTCTCCACAAATCGAACATCCAAGCTGGATAGTCAAATATTGGTTCAGTTCCATGCTACATAAAGCACGCT
The DNA here is from genome assembly GCA_948099385.1 of Fasciola hepatica. NCBI lineage: Eukaryota > Metazoa > Platyhelminthes > Trematoda > Plagiorchiida > Fasciolidae > Fasciola > Fasciola hepatica. The sequence continues at coordinate 9,830,154 of CANUEZ040000192.1, read as the reverse complement.
CGTCCCGATAAAGATTGAATGATTTCCGTTGAGCAGTGCTCATCTTCTGTGTGCCACCCGTTATTGTACCAGCTAATTCGCCAAATGTAGTACATGCGATGTCAACTCGTTCTTCAATAAAATCAGCAAAGTCGGTGAGTCGCGGCTCTCTGCCCAGACTTATAATTGAGGCTGCAGCTTCAGTCCCTCATCTGCTATGGGAACCTCATCATAACAGCTTCCAAGGTCTTACTAGAATCCAGGTCTGATGTGTAATTGAGTTGTCACAAAGTTGAGATGCAGGCTTGCATCTCCTGACTCGCCTTGATGAGAGCTTCCTTTTCATCGCTCTTGAGGCTTGGTCCATCATTCAATGAATGGTTAAACGCCCGTGCTACCGTGTAGTTCTGGCCGAATTTCTTTTTCAACATTTCCTCGGCGGTTTTTATTCCTTCTTCGGCTTCTAATACAACACAATGTTGTATCGCTTTTTTGGCCTTGCTTTGCAGTACTGAATAATAAGCCTAAGCTGGGTAGTGCTGTCTGTTGTTCTCTTCTCACAACTCGATGGAATTCTTTCACGAAAGTATAACACAGTTTATGTATAATATATATATATATATATATATATATATTCGTAACGAACAATTTTCGCTTTGTACCCTAAATGCAATGAACTTCGTTATGAACGAAAAACTGGCTACTTGGCCGGCATTTGTCACATGCACCTAACAAAGTCACATCGGTAGTGTGGTTACGTGAACGCCTATCAGACAAACGAGGGGTATGCACTAATTGATTGTAAATGACCACTCCCAGCAAAATTCATTCTACAGCCTTCTGGGGTCTTTAAGTTTATGTTTTTAACTGAGGGCAGGTCAACAATCAACCAAAAAACAATGAATTCACGATTCTTATCGGTCGGGCAGAATTCCTGTAGATGGCGATAGACCACGAGAAGCGACTTATCATCACTTTAGGGCTGTACTGTTGTATCAGAGTACATTTCACAAGCACTGGAAGCAGTTCTGAAGTAGATGATGGGACCAGTTTGTCTCTGATATCTAAACGTTTCATGAAAACATCACTACTGGTAATGAGGTTTTCATCAAATGCCCAATGGTATTTCCAGATATTGAATCTGCTCGCTGTGGCGAATAACCCCTGGTGTCATTGAGGGTGGACAGTGATGATGGATACAGTTATGAATTAAAAACCACCAGCAAATCGTGATTCAACAATGTTTTATGAAGGATAAATCTTCAAAATTGGAATTTGATGAAAATGAGACAATAGTTGGTTCACATGGTGAATCTAGCGCCTGAGTTACAGTACAATGAAATAAATGTCAGAAGACACTAGGAGAAGAGCTAAACGTCACTGGTACATTTCCAACTAAACAACTTATCATCCACAAACTCTAAAATCGTAGACACACAATGAGCAGACACGCATTTTCGATAAGTGAAAGAGAAACAGGCGAAATGAATGGTATCTTGAAGAACTGCTGAAGATGAATCCTAGCACGCACATATGTGACCGCGTAAACGTGGGATTTCTACGATTGGTAAAGTGGTCAGATTTTGGAGCTACAGTGAATGATGCATGAACACCTGCAGGGGCACTGAGTTGCACAGTTTTCCAAGTTCCATGAAACAACAAATTCATTTAATCCAAAGAAATATATTGACAATACACAGTTTTCTAAGACTAATGCTTCAATGACAGTCTTCATCGTGGCTGGAGTTTTGTATCATACTTCAGTGGACGTTCATTTCGTGCGCCATTGTGCGCCGTTGGGATCACAGTTTAGATATAAATAATCCAGCTCGCCTGATACCTCCCCATATAGAGGGATATTCTGATCAATATGAGGTTATTGGATATACGCATTGACACTGGATTTATTGGTTGCATTTTCAGATGCCTCTCCTAGTTGTTACTGTTCCGGGCAACTAGTATCACACCGCTTAACTTTTGTTAGCTCCTGTGCGTTTAAATATTTCAATTTATTTTTACGTTTTCCTTTACACAGCTTCATTGAAAAACCAACGCTGGAACTGTTCCAGCATTCACGGATACAAATCAGCAAACAGCCTCAGTAAATTGATAAATTGTCCTCGTCCATGTAAATGTGATGACAACGGAAGAGCAAAGAACTACGGATGTTTACTGAACCTGCGGAACACACTGTAGATGTACATGTGTAAACAAAACCCAGTCTGTGAAACATTACAAAACACGTCCATTATTTCGGGAGTAAACAAATGCAAGCCAGCTGGATCTGGTTGAATAGAGCAAGAGCACGAGTGGATGCATCATCCGGGAAATTGAATGGCTCTGGCAAATGCATTATTCCAGGTGTGCGTCACGAATGAAAATAAGTTCCTCGTTAGAAACAGGATATGATTTGATGGTCACATCCCGGTGTGATTGGTACCATTCACAAAGCGAAGGAGGTTTTCTAGTATTCTGATACGATCAGCCAATTCAATCACCACGTATCAACATGTGCACTTTCGTGAAACTACTAGAACGTGGAAAATAAATGAAAAATATTTCATCAAGGACAACCTCCATCCCGTGGTGATTTGGGCCTCAGATATTTTCGAAGATGAGAAGATACTTTTTCTGGTTCTGAGTGACTATAGCAATGAGTTATTCAAATTTGACCCACTACTTACAACAAGTTCCGAGTTACATGGTCAAACACTTGCGCGCTCATTTCACTGGCCTTATCATCCAACAAACATTGTTTTATGACTATGAGTCCAGTTCACGTGTGTAGATTTGTGGCTGTCCAAACAGAGGTGGAAGTTCACGAGCCACCAATTTTTTCTTTTGGAGAAAATTGAAGAACGCCATTGTATAAAACAATATACTGATGTGCCTTTTTGGAGATGTGATCCATTGAATTTGTTGTTGGGTGATGTTTTGGAGCCCGGAAATCGATACTCGGTTTGTTCTGTATGAAGACTTTTCTAATTTGAAGTCGTCACCGACCTTTAGAAAACAAATATATTCAAGCAGATAATCACAATTACACGCAACATTATTCGACGGATAATATAACAGTTCGGTTATGTAATCCACGTTGAATGTGAATGAAAGAACCGTATAATATCTGTCAAATATGTCAAACCTGTAATAGAAGCGATACGATAAAATATTACCAATGTGATCCCCCCTCCGTGACTGTAAAGTCTGTACACACAAACACACACGTCCCCACAAAAGTTAAGTCATGAAGGCGTGGTTTATGTTGTGCTTGAACCCAAGGCTGGGCTGTCACGTCTGTGTAAGCAGTCATATTCAATCCTAGAGTTTGAAATTGATAAGTGTCATCATCCAGTTAACCTAAACGGGGTTTCTCGGGTTGCAGACAATCGGAAAATGTGTCAATAGTCTGTCACAAACTGATTCTGAACAAGTTCTTTATTTTACCCAACCAAACCGTTTGCTAACCAGGGAGAATTTATACGAAATCTGTCTTTTAGATGGAGGATCAGTGAGTCATCCATTCTGTGTGGTTCACTGTCTAATCTATGGTGCAAAGTGGATATTTACAGACAAGCCAGTGTGTTGGGTATCTTCGTTATTCAATCCTGCATACATTTCTTAACAGAAATTCCACCACGGAGACTTGTATTTTATGAACACAAAATAATAATTAGCTTTTATTAGTACGGTAAAATTTATTTCAGCGGCCCTATTATTAAAAAAGGTGTCCAAGATTTTTGCTTCCACTACAAACGGAGGTTTTTGAAATTGGATTTCGTTTGATTACCCGCAGTGGAAATGTTACCTGACACTGCAGTCTCATGTAAATGTTCAGGTGATATCTGCTGAAGGCTGGACGGTCATTATTTGCATCAGGTGCAGAAGATAACCCAACTCCCCAACCAGACAAGATTTGGATTGTTTGTTATAAATCGATGTGAATTTCTCCTGGGATGATTAAACGAAGTCAGCATAACAGTGAAGTTAGTCTTGAAATTATGTACCGAATTTTTGATCCTCATTTGTTGCTCGGCAAACGCTCACTACCAGTGGTAAAAAAACTGCAAGAAATACTTAATGGCTGATTTCTTGGTTTGTCATGTTGGATGAAGCACTGGAAGGTCGCTTTTTTGCTGAATCGTTGGTCTTTCAGATCAACAAAATGACAACATGTCTTAAAGTGTTTCTCAGTTGATGGAACTGGGTTTCTGGTTGTGGTTTCAATTCCGTTTAGGAAATGATACATTCTTCTTTTGGTACAGACGACAATACACTTCATTCATGTAGTAGCTGCTGGTAGACTGGTAAATGTCGTGAGAAACAATCAGTTTCGTGGAGCTGTTCCGAAATTTTTTGGGGGTTTAGTCCTTTGATGATTTGAAAAACCTGCAATTCATCGGTCTAATAGGCGAATATCAGAGGGGATTTAATATATTCAAATGACCCGATAAAACGATACAGAAATGAATTGCTTAAAAAAGAGCAGTCAGCCTAACGTTACAACATGCAACGAGGAAATCTCAGTCATCGCTTATTTCTTTGGTTGTTGTCATGTCCTTTGCACAAGCATTTCGGTATGCGAAACAAATTACTGCTCCTGGATAATCGGTAAGAGCCATTGATGTGGTAGAACGAAAGCACGTCCAACGTATCCTCGCTAATCTGAGAAGATCTGACATCAATACTGGTTGATGACTTCTCCCACTTCGAATTTTGAACGATTGTTGCTCTTATGTGACCCATGAGTGAATAGTGATGTTCATTCCAGTGACTTTTCTAAACTTTTCAGTTTCTTTCTTTTCACCTCCGTTTTCAATTCCATTTTTTCTTTCTTCATCAGCATTGATCCTGTTGATTTTCTCGGAAACAACGTTTCCCTTTTTTTATCCAATTACCTCAGTAGTTGTTTATGTAGGAAATGTTCTGAACGCATGCTAGTATCTGTCCTTTCGTCCGAGATATTTCGCCGGTTTCATTAGTCAAATCTAGACTGCGTCACTTGGCTTTAGCGGATATAATAGTTTGCTACATCGATCGCAAAATTTTTTCTATACTGACGATCGCCTTTCTTTTTTTCAGTTTGAATACTGGAGTTGCTACGACATCTGGTCTATTATCCAGCACAAACGGCTGGGGTCGTGCATGTGCTCCTCCCCAATAGGCGGGTCTAATCCCGCTGTCGGAAAAGACGTATTTCGAAATTCAAGCTGAGCGACGAACGGATCGCTGCCCTCGGCCTTGCACTTCTTGATTATCTTTTTCGCGTGTTTGGCAGAGCTTTTTGCTTTCGCATTTGACTTTATGTGGTAGAATTGATTATGTGGCGGCGGAAAAGTCACATCTCCGAGAATGGCTGAAACTGGGGGCTACCTTTGGAAATCATTGGATTCGGGAATCCAAGTCGTGCAAGCTGGACTCGCATTCTGTTGATAATTTCTGCAGATGTTTCTGCCCACAGAACGTCCATATCGACTGAATCAACTTAGTAGTCAACGGTCACCAGTACCCGTCTTTCTCGTTGTAGAAGATATCCAAGGCCACAAAGTCGGTTAGGTATGCGGTTGGTAGTTATACTTTTTGAGACGTATGAGCATAAGTGAACGTCTTCACGGTGCCCCATAGAGCGGCCTGAACACGAAAGCGGTCAGTGGATTGTGATTTGAGTAAACGTCTATAAGTCAGTCGAAGGTGTGATCGTTTTACTTCGCCAGAAAACACACAATTGCCAGTGGTACTTTGTCAACTTGGGCTTATTCATGTCCACAACTTGTTCACTTTCTACTGTGAAAATCGAGTGGGAACACATTTTTTAAAACAACGGATCTCAAGTGATGCTGACAAACATCCCATTACACATATGGAAGTAAGGTTTTGTCACTTTATGCTGACTAAGGCCTTAAAGATAAGCTGTTTACGCCATCAAAAGGTATTTGCTCTTCATCTGATTATAACCACGTTTCTCACATATGCGTTATTTAGTGGATCAGTTTGATCAATACTGCTGACTCTGGTAGGAATCTTCTTAGGTTCCCCATTCAGTTAGAATGTGAGACACCTTCAATATCCGTAGGCGAAGGCACACCTACTAATGCGCTGGAATTTTCCGGATTCCTATTGATACCTTTGAAATCGACAGCTGTTTGGCGAAATGCGAACTTGTCCCGCTTAGCATTTTGTCCATCGAGGATACATCGGTGCAGAATAAAGAACCTTCTGTTTTGCTCCTCGATATTTTGGCTCAAAAGTAAGTACATAATTTACTCTGCAGAGTACTTCAGGTAAGTTACCTACCATTTTGCGAATCTCCTCCTGGAATAATCTGCTCAATACCTTCAGACCGAAGAGTAGCCACTTCTACGGGTAAGGCCACAGGATAGGCCAAAGTAGAGGCTTCATCCAATTCTACATGCCGAGACTCGGAAGCCAGATCACTTTTCATGAAGCAACAAGCGTTTTTCAACTCAGGAGGGAAGTCGTCAAAGCAAGTAACAGAAAGAACTGTTGCATGAGAGCATTTATTAGAGTTTTTAAATCGATGCAGTCGCGAATTTCCTCGGAAGCTTTTGTCGTGACCACAATTTGACTTGTGAAACCCGTTATTAGTCAATTTCAACCAGGACACTTCTCGATATAAGAATGTCCAACTCGCATTCAAATGATTCTCTCACTGAGTGTGAAACACGTTCTGTTGGTAGTGTCATAGGTTGTGCGGATTCCTTTACGCGTGAAGTCACAATTCACGGAGGCGTTCACAATTTCTCATCAAAAATGGATGCATAATTTTGAAACTAATACCGGAAAATATCAGATAGTTGGTGAATCAACGAATCATAGTAGATTGACACTAAACCCATGTTTTCGATATATTCACATCGGAGAATGAAGATATAGCCCTGGTCGATCACCACGATGTTTACGAATGACGACGGTCCATTTTTGGGATTACCAACTGGCAGCGATGTCTCATCCATGGGATGAATCTTGTCATCGTTCCACATAATGAATCTCTTCTGTTTTTGTGTCGATGCAATACTAGACACAGCATTTTTAAGCATGACGTTCAATATTGCTCCCGTGTCCAACTGGAGACCTTCCACTTCTCCGTTTAATACCATTTTGGAAGATTAACCAAGTAAAGATTGTGACTCGAAATGGCTCCGCTTCTTGCAGTTGTCACATGTTTTTCTCTATGCCGGGCAGTTGTTTCTTCTTGCAAAATGTAGTCTGCCTCAAAAACTGATTATGCTTCAATACCGAGGGCGTCTCTTATGTTATTCTGTACAAATCACGCAATTCGGAAGCATCCAACGCACATTTGGGTTATCCCGCTGCATCCAAACCTCAGCAAATTTCAGCGAACTGACGAAGTGGTAGTCTTTGAATTTTTAACCACCTTTTATTCATCGTGGGGTTTGGCCATCCTAATACTATCCGGTGTCGTACAAGACTCTTTTCGAAGTAGGTGCCAATGTTTGCGCTAGTGATTCTAACGTTAACAAAATGAGTCTAGTGACCCATCATCATCGGTGATCTTTGGTGTACAGCAAAAGTTTCGTTAGTTTTGTTGCACCAACCAATAGAACATTTTGAATTTAAGCATAATTGTCATCCAGTCACCGCTCTCCTCATTGTAATAATATGGAAAGTCGCACGCTCCAAAGCGCCACCGATGGAAAAATGTGGCAAAAATAGCAAAAGCTGGATGTCCTTTAATTAGTGCTCTATCGCCGACAGTGCTTGGAAATCTTCTCACTGTGGTCACCACAGCCACTATATCCCAGGTGATCGACCAGTGTATTATATCACCATGTGCTTCGTTGGGTGGTTGAGCAGGTGATTTTGTGGTCTCGTTACCGATATGGATAATTTCAGTCACGTTTCCGCAGACACCATGTCAAAAATCAGTTTTTCCAAAAAGCCATTAAGTGTACTGCTTTAGTGTGAAACAAGGTTATCTCGATCATCGCTCATTCGATGGTGATTTAAAAAGCCTCATGCACCAATAAAATTGCTCAATTTATAACGTGCGAAACGAAATTTTGTTTCCGACTAAACAGGAAACGTTATAGCTTCTGGTGTTTTTTGTTTACCTTTTTCGGGAATATCACTTCACACGGGAACTGATGGCCTATAAGGTGTTCAGAATTTTGTATGTCAGTCTGATTCGGCGAACCGTATCCTGATTTTCTCAACGGTATGAATGGCTTATATGGTAATATGTACCCCAATCCAAAAAAATTGGCATGCTTACTTGTGCCACGGGGAAAAATATAAGAAACAGGTCACCTCAATAAATATATGTGTTATATCTGTTCTTATCAAAGAGACTTATGTTTTGTTGTTATGACTCAATCGTAAACTTGTACAAACCAAACAGGAGAGACGAAGAGTGATGGAAAAAGCCGGTAGTCATCTCAGGTGGTATTTTGTTTGAAGGAACCGTATTTCATTTTTATTCGTTCTTCGCCCACTTTTAAATCAATAAGATATCCGAGATCGAAATTTTCGCCTAGAAGTTTTCCTGTTTGATCCATCAGTATAGGCCAGCGATCCAATGAAACCTGATGGTGCATACGCACGTGTTGAATCGACCGAAACATTGACCCTCCTCAAGGACTGATAGCACTCCACTCGCAAACGTGTTTATTTTTTGTTTTTATGACTCAATAGTACACCGGCACACACGAAACAAGAGAGAAGCAGAAGTGATGGGAAAAGGCGGTAGTCATCTCAGGTGTTATTTTGTTTGACGGAACCGTATTTCATTGTAGACAGAAAATTTCCGAATCCGAAGGGAAACTCGCGTAACTCGGTCTCGAAAAAACGGGATCCAGTAGTTGAAATTCACTTGGTTCAGAAAACGGACGATTATCCCATCAACGAATTTTTACCAATCAATGATATATGAGATTTACTTTTGCTAGTTCCCACAGAACGTTATTTGGTACACGTTATCCACCAAACTGTTCCCCAAATTGAATGGAGAAATCCCTTCGAGAGCGGTTTACAACTACAAAATATTAAACGAAAATACCAGTGGAAAAGCTGAATGCATCACAAAGTTCAGTTCAAATTTGACCGACACCTGCTTCCGAGAACAAAATCAAAATCACACGGAAATAAATGACTGAGTGAGGACCTGCAGCTTGTTCATCCCTTAGTTAGCTGAAGTTTTAAACGTCGGTGATATATTTGCTGTTTCAAGATTGCGAATATAAGAAATAGTAGGAAATACTGATACAGCTTGTGAAAATAGTTCATCAGGAACCGTGGTTAGTCAACATGCGATTCCGTTTAAACGAAGGCCAAATAACAGAGGAGCAATAGCGCGGGAGGAAAAGGGTCGCATTACACCCCATCGGTCTCACTAAGATTGGAAAATTGTTTCGTAGGGCAGAAATAAAATGTCGTGAGTTCAGCTGTGGCGATTTGTTTTACATTACCTCTGATATATCATCGTGATTGCTGCCTTTACAATTTATTTTTCGTAAAGTTTATTTCGTTTGCGGAAAAAATGCAAAAGAAATGAAATATTTTGGTCCAACGTCAACGTTATCTGTGAAATTCTTGTGAATAGCTAATTATAAGTGAAACTAAAATTCACTCGATTTTTCCGCTCGTAAAACGATTGTATGCGGACAGTAGAAACATGATGACTATCTAAAGAAACTCGACTTCCTCTTCAATCTCATAAATGTTTCTATTGTTGTTGGATGACTGAGTTCCACTATATATATATGATTCTCAAAGTAGATAACCAAAGTCTGTGGGACAAAGCATCACATTGGCATAAGGATGTTAGTTATTCGATGATAAAAGTTGTATTACCAACCACATGCAGGATTAAATGAGCTTTGTCCTAAATTGAATTACTAAAAGTGAATAAATCACAAAGTCACCATTATTGAGTGACACGGTTTAGTCATGACCACTTCGGTTCATCCTTATAGTGCGTACTGCGGTCAAAATGATCCTTAATTACAGTAAATTGAGTGTTTGCATGGAGCGAAACGCAACCACAAGAACACCTTTATTTATAAAATATGCTGGTAGTTTGCAACATTCTACTGAGGCACAGAATAAACCTGTTGAATGTGTGCATGTGTTTGCCTTTGGTCCCTTGAAAAAGGATCCAATTGATCTTGTTCTTCCTCGATTATGCATAACACCGTGTTAAGCTGACTCTACATAACCACAATCACCGACACGCACTTTGCTTATTCCCCACAGATATGGCTGAGTTGTAAAACGATGGAATGAATATCTGTCAAAAGTGATTTCCGTCAGAGTTTAACGAAGATACCTCCTAATAGGAGACGATTTTCAATTTATCGGAATTTCAACCTCCCCTCCTCCAAGGAGGTAAAACAAAAATACAGTAAAAAGTGATTTGTTGGAATTTCTAATCTTTTACCTGAGAAGCTCACGCTTTTCAGGGATACACCAATCACAGAAAGAATCATGGATTACTTTCTACTAAGGGTTTCACAAAAATATTGACGGAAATAAATTCCTCAGAGAAGGCATGGGAAAAGCGATGAAAACCATATTCTTCTTCTTGAACATTTGCAAATCTTGTGCCAGGGTATTTGTCGGAACGCTTTACCAGTCCTTGAACTTTGGCAAGCGGGTTCTGTAGTTCAAACAAATTCGAATCATTATAATATGAGTATAGGGTATATAGAATCGAATGCCGAACACGGTGTTGGTGACTCGAGTTGCATGCGGAGGTTTGTACAAACAGTCAACAACTGGAAGGCCTGGTGGCATAACTATGTTCAAAATACCGGATGCATTCAAGATGTGGCGTGAGAGTTACATGTCAGGATTGGGAACACATGCTGATTATTGAGGCGCCTCAAGGACGGGCTCTCCACCTCTAGGCAATAAATCACACGACGAACTTTGCAACTTAGTTCCAGGGAGCATGTATACCACATTTTCATCGACTTGGGTGCCAAGCAGGTGTTTAATTTAGAGAGGTGTTCCACAAAATCTTGTAGCTGTTGGTGTTTTCTTTCCAGGTTGCAGTCTAAATTTTCTTCGAGGTCCTCGATGCTTCTTTACATCATCACTGTGAAAATCTTGAACCTTTATAGGGACCGGTCCCATCTTTCCTGAAGCCTTGCCGCAATTTAAAGTTTTACCGGGTGATTTCTGCGCATGCCGTTACCCTGAAAAATTCAAACGGGGTTGTGAGATGCTCACATTTAAGCAATACGATGCACTTTTACTCAACAGATATTTTCAGAAAGCTGAATATGCACTTCGTTTGAAACAAGTGCCAGTATATTAGAGACATATAGCCCACCGTCCTGAGTTAAATATCATATCCCCAGGCAAATACACTTTCAATAACGAGAGTCTGAATAAGCCACCGATGATATGATAACACGGTTACTGACTTTTTTCTCACAGTTCGCATATGATTATGGGTTTTTTCTGGGTATCCAAATTTTATTGATGAAGCAGTTGTCAAGTGTTGGCCTATCATTAAAAGTCTATAGACACTCATACTGGAGTAAGCAAATTATGGATTCGGTTGACGTGACAATTAAGAAAACCCTAAGAGTTAAACGTCGCACGATAAGATCGTCAAACAATGTCATTGTATTTGAAAACTTCAGGCGGCAGAATCTGCATTCTACTTTGGACTGTTATACTTTACTCTGTTCGCCTTCTGGAAGAACCCATCTTAAGGAATGCAAACCTCAATACCATTTGAGACGATCATACATACTCGAGCCCCCAGAATGAAGTGTTTAGTAACAAGCGAATCATTGAAGCTGGGGCCCCAAAATTCAGTGATTTTTCATTGACGTGCAATAAAATACGATTTTCAAACAAGTGGTTGCTACAAACCTCATTTGTAGTCCACTGTGTTTCTGGATAAGTTTACCACACGCGCTGTATCCTTAAGACCGGTTGTTGGCGGGTCCCAGAATGTAAACGTTCAGTTGCATTTTCCATGATGAATAATGGTAGACCAAGGAAATTGAAACGTGAACACAAGTTTTAAGAGTTATTTAGATCCAGGTAAAGGATGCCGTTGGTAGTACTCGAGTGGCATGCCAGAAATTCAATCAAGCCGATGACAGCTTTCTGGAATTATCAAAAGAGAGTCATTCCAACCGAAAATCGGATGGGTTTAGCCTTTCAGTCTGCAACCCGAATTATTTACATATCTAAATCTATATTCGCCATAGAAAGAGATGTGCCCGATAGGTATCCGAACAGAATCACTATGGTACTAGACCTTTAAAAACGGTTACTGTCCTTGCGTTCACTTCCAATACCTAACAGTCAAACGATGCCCGATGTATTTATATCTTCGGCATACGCAAACAAAACGTTGTTGAAATGAGCAATAATGTCTGGTCCTCCAATGTGTACGACGCCGTGCTGTATAATTATAAATCTCGCTAAAACAATAAGAAATATTTCAAGCGCGAGGAATTCAAGGGAGCTGAATATCAGCTTCCTTCGAAGTTTGAATTTAGGCGAGTATGACGAGAGAGGACGATATAACGGTTACTAGTAAAAAACTGTTAAGTGTACTTCCGTATGTCATGTTATCTTTCCTCATTTGGTAATAAATGTATTTTCCCTAATGATTGAAACTGTCACAACAACAATGGTTAACGAGAAAGCATCTGGTTTGAACTAATTGTCCGCTTAATTTAATGTGAAGAAACGGCTGAAAACATTGACTAATTATAGAAACACACATCAGTCAGTCCGCTCTTAGATAGTCCGTATGCTGCTTAATCGTGCTGACGTTCAACTCATCTCCAATTTAACAACACAAGGAGAGTACATGTTTGTACGTTTGAGGTGGTTCACATGGGACCAGCGTTTTACCCGTGTTATTTGTTGCAATGTAAAATCATGGTCTGATGGTTGAAAAGGGGCCGACTACGAGCTTGATTAGGTTTGCATTCATATGATGTGTGTTTTCGTTTGAGTGGTCTGCATTGCTGCCCTAATGGTATGCCAGTTTGCACACCAATCGGTCTGATAGATTTGACTGATCATTTGCAAAAAAACAACATTTTATCTCACTCTGAACCTGATTATGAGGAATGCGACCTATATTTGAATTAGGCTGTCGTTGGTCAATCTGGTCGATTTCAACGTAAGGTGTTCATCTAGCGCGCCTGCCGACATTTTGTTCCGCCTCCGCATTAACCATTTTTACTATAAATTTAAATTCACCGTACTTGGAGAAGAAAACGTTTCAAAATGCGCAGTTAACCTCTGGGTTCCCACCTTATCTTTGCCAGGTAAATGTTTTGGAAAAGCTAATCACTTAAATGTATCCACAGATGGTACTGACTTTACTTGTTCGAACTCAGAGAACATAGACACGATTTATTCTCAAGGAGTAATTATTTTCATTGATCGTTCTTTTTTCCATAAATTTCAGGGCCATCCCACTGGGGAAAGCTAGTGATTCACAAATATGAGGTTGCTAATTTTGTTTATATATACCGTTGTTTATTCGATCTTTGCACCCATAAGAAAAATATTGAAGACTAATATGAATGACTACACATATAGTGTACGTGTTATCAATGATGAACCGTGTACTGGCAATTATGGGGGTGAAAACAATTTTAGGCACCATATATTTCGTCTATAACAACCAGTCCAAAAAAATGCACACCTAGCGAGATGTAATATCTTTGAATTCCAGAATACCAGTTCTGTTCATTTTGACCCCAAGAAGTCAGTTCTATAACAAAGCACATTTGCTTGAATAAATTCACTTTAACTTCATTCAGGTTTATCGCTATTGTGCTCGGGGAAGTTGAAGCGAGTGATGAATTATACTTTGGTTTACAGAATTGTTCCATAAAAGAGTAATTTCGTATTGGCAGAGCTCCAACAGAGAAGTAATCTTCCACAGTAGTCGGTCACTGTACAGAGAGCGGGTAGTTGTGAAGATCCACTGACGATAGTGGGTTATAAAACGTAGTTCAATAAACCATACATAGCGAATCCGGAAAACCTGGTGTGTTGAGTGATCAACTTAGAATCGTTCATACTGAACTCAGTCAAACCTGAGCTCGGTAAATGTGCACAGATGAAAGCTTCTAATAAATGCAGAACAGCGGTACATTGGTTCTATTGCTTTAAACGCTCTGTTGAAGTTTGTTATCACATAGTGAACGTTACACTGCTACAATGTTTATCCCGAATCGGACTGTCACTGTTTCGTTTCTCAATAATTGTTCCTCTCCTTTCACTCCTCAGCTTCATCATTTCGAGCACCATTGGCACTAAGGTAATCACCAACAAGTTTACTAATATGTTTGTAGTTGAAATAGAGATTGCCATGACCAGTCAGACGACAAAGTGTGACAATTTCCTCTCATATATTACAACATCAAATCATGCATATACATGCCTTCGATGAAAAAGCCCCATTTTCACAAAAATTGTCATTGAAATTGGTTAACTTTATTTCTGTTCTGAAAAGCATGACTCTTATGCTGACTGGTGAGAATAGCTTGATTTTAGCTTCGTAAAGACTAAATGATTTATCCACCAATTCATTGACAAGGAGTTGTTTGTTTGAATTTCAATATGATGTCTGGAACATAATTAATAACCTGAAATGTGATTGAGTTTTGTTGCGCTAAGGTTGACAAAAGGAAAGACACAATGGAACGAAAATGTGGGGAAAAACGTTCAGAGAAAATTGCCATTCCACTCGTTGTGAACCAGATCCGGCACCGCTTTGGGATATCTTAAAATACCATAAGGGACTGTTCTCACAAATTGATAATAACGTTTTCACCAAACCAACCTTATATAAATCAGTGTGTGACCCTACCTGGTACTTCCAGTATCACAATCATTCATATATTCTAAAATGACTCGAAAAGTATATTAGGAGGACCTTATTCTATAGAAATTCGATTTGATTGGTGCTGTATCTTACGAATAGTGTTATCAGTCATCACCAACTTTCCACTAATACGGAGATATTGTGTGAATAACGCGGGTTATCTTTTGTATACATTTTAGGCGTATTTTGTCGTTTACATATGAGACAAGGGAAAGTTTCCAAAGAACCATAACTCAATTGGTTGTATAACATGTGGCATTTTGATTCGCATTGCCACCAGATCTGCCGAAAAGGGAATTCCAGAGAGTTCCACGCGAGGAATGGATACTTCGTAGGGAAACTACTTTGAATTCAGCAATGCGTTTTCCAGTCTGTTGGCGCGCAGTTTAGTCTCAAGACAAGGAGGTTATTTGTCACTTTTAGGATATATTGGAAAATATTAGTAGCATGTCCTAATGGTCCTATACTTTGCATCGAAAATAGTGTATCAGCCGGCAAATTGCATTCATGTAAATAAATTATTCTACTAACTAGCCGGCGACATTGCCAGTTTTCGAATTGTATTGCATAAAAATAATATCGGTTTGTGGAAGATGAACAACTCCTCGCAGCTGCGACCATTGTGTGATGGGATTTCTCATTTTTACCCAGCTGGTTTCGCTTATGTCCGGTAATAGCAACTCTCATTATCAGCATAAAATACTTGATTGTGAGCCTGAATCACATCACCGCAAAAAAATTAAATGAAATAAAAGAAATCTTAGAATACACCAGTTCATGGGACCAAAAGCTCCAAAATTATTTGTATTCTTTTCACAGACAATTACCTATTTCACCCATGCTCCAAACAAGTAGACAAGGATTTAGATTGTGTAGCTTTGTATTTCAATAAATGCCAATTATAAGCTTAATATAGATTCTATGAAGACGTCATGAACGATATTCATTGAGCACAAAACACTGAGGCGGTAATGTGAGCCATTGCTAAATAATTGACGCAAAACAGCATTCGGCAAGTTGCGTGCTGTATCCGTTCATCAGAACGACGTTTGATGATCGACAACGAAGCCAGTTGCTTATTTCTTCCAACGTATCTTTAAAAATGTGAAGCTGAGACCTGAACTGAGGCAACATGTTTTTTTTCGTTTTCAGCTTTTTGGAATGGAGGACACAAATACAGGATACCATTTCTATGACGTGAACATTCAAGAAAGTGGGTCATAAAAATATTGCGGTTTTGGAAACTTTTTATTGATTCATAATCGGAATATACATAATATGCACTCTGTGAAATATAGAGTGGGAAGAATGAATTATTTGTTAGGTGTGGATGTTCATAGGTAGTCCTTCGTTTATAAATATTTTATAACCACTGAACAGTCAATAACCTCTTGCTGACCTATATGGATTCATTGCTTGTCTTTGTTCTACAGTCTAATGTTTACAATACCTCAGTTCACACTACAACATTTGACCATGAGGGTGACAAATATGACCAGAAGAGCACGATTATAACCCACTGACGTTTTCCATGAAGCTTAGACATCTACCTACCACAGAGCAAGAGGTATCAAATTGATAAATATATCTCACATTCCATTCGGTTTGAGTCTGCGAGCCGGTAGTAGTCACAGAGGACAAACTAGCTTCGTGGGTGACAAATATACACACCTAAATCGCGAATAATTTCGTACCATCAGTGTTGTTATAAGTTCATAAGGAATGAAAAGTACCGTGATATCTGGTTAGCCACAATCTAATAACATGACGTTATATAACTCCGGGGTAAACTGGTTGAGATCACCGCCGATCGAATTTCCAGTTAGATGAAAATAATTGGTAGTTCCCGAACCCAGCATTGCATCACTGTTGATTAGCGTTTTATTCCGAGTGCTGTAATGTTATGGCGATCAAAATAAAACCTCGGCTCCCTTTACTAGCTTTTCCCACTAGGATGTAATAGCAGGAGTTTTCAGCAACAAAATTAGTGTTCTGAGAAAAAGCTTACAAGCTTTATCTGGATCTGGTTTTCATTCCTAAATTCTACCGTACCGCTTTCGCTTTGTCTATCAGACATTCTTCGAGGATACCTGTATCGTCGAGGTAGGGTGGTTGGGTAGTTGGCGAATTTGGATAGCAAAATTGTCAAAGAAGAATTGGAATACTTGGTAAGTGGCCCTGTGACAGCTACAACTTCATTGGTAAAACAGCTTTTTGTTGTTGTGAAAGTTCATACAAATCAGCAACTTGCATTTCACTGAGTCGATTTGATCCAGTAACGAGAATAATCAGCATTACGATGTTTGTTGATTTTGTCCATCAGCTTACGTGTTCTTCTGAAACAATAAATCAAACAAGATCTCTCCTCACACAAGACCATGTGAAAGCAGTTTGGGCCAACTACGGCATAACTGGATGCTACTAGTCCATGATATTCTTCCATGTCTGTTCTCTAATCAGACCACAAATAGACATTGATCTGTTGATTACGCCGGTCAATCTAGGGCAGTAGCTCCTAATATCACTTGACATTTTCCTGTATTCAGTACGTACTGAAAATACACCCTGAGTTTATGGGTTTACAAATGAACGAGAGAGGCACAGTTTGCCATATTATTGAACACTACACAGCACGTTATTGAGATGAAGCAGAATATGGCTAAAATTGTCGAGTTGTATTCCATGCATGCGGAATGAGAAACAAGACATATTCTCCCAGTTTATTTTCATCAAATTTCCATTTCATATTAACAATAGGAAGATGCTGTAGAATGCTCCGCTGTGATAGACAAAAATTGTGCAGCGGAATGGGAGAGATATTTTCCTGAAATCATTCCAGAAAATGTGAACTTCTTTGAAGCAGTATATACAAAACGTTCCATTTGGTTCGTCAGTAAAGAAGCAAATCACTGAGAGATTTCATGAAAACGTTGATCTCATTCGATTTCGTGCAAGCAGCCATAAACAGTTCTCAATCACTACTTTATGTACGTGAAGTAAATATAGCTTAACTAAGAGGCTACTTAAGACAATCCCCGAAGTTACCGGCCGAAAGGAACAAAAAACGTTTGGGCGTATCCATCTTGAACCATATACAGTCTGTCATTTTTTGTTTCTATTGTCATTGCAATATTCCTAGCCGGTGTATTTCGGATCAATCCTACTTGAATCAGCATGTGCATTGACTACGAATCCTCCCCCAATTTCTGCAGCTTGTTTCTATTGGTAATTTTGTTCCATTTGGAACCATTCATTCCAAAATCAGATGGATCGTGTTTGTAGCGAAGTGACAGGAGAGAAAATAAGGAACTGTTGTCGAGTAGTGCAGATTACAAATGAATCCATTGGTACCTTCGTGGAAATTGGATTGCCCAAAGACAAAAAATGGTCCATTGCAACCAAAACTATCAACGTGCACAATACGGTGCTAAAAATAGGTATCCAAACTGCGAGTCAGTCACTATATTACTCTTTCAAGCAATTCACCAAATGAACCGTCCAAATTACCGAAAGAAATTTTAAGAAGGCGATTTAGTGAATGCATTTGATAATTTCGTACCAGAAGCACTTCCTCTTGACAATATTTGTGTTACTTCTGTTTGATAGTAAACATGACCGGTATGAGTAGAATACTTGCTCGAAGCATGATCTAAAAGAAGAAGTATTTGTTCATGCAGGAGTTGCACAGAGTGGCGATGTGTTGGTCGTCGTGGGAGAGGCGTAGCTGGAGACCTTATAGCAAGAAGAAGCCTACGACAAATTGTTCGCCGATAAAAGTATCTGGCTACTGAAATTATTTGACCAACTTTGTCGGCTACGTACCACATTCAATTCAAAGAATAACCAACCACTTTTCGATCAGTTACGGGAACTTTAACAGCGGTTTATTTGCAAACCGAAACCCTGCCTCATAAAGTGTGAGACGGAATGGAGTGGCTCGTTAATATAACTCAGTTATCATAACTTGAATAATTGGAGGAAATTATTAGGAAACTTCAATTGTGTAGAGATAATGATATCCAACATCGAGAGCTACTGCCACACCACAAAAAGCGGTCACATGCAGCAAATTGGTTATCGTACGCAATGGTTAGTTATTGTACCGTTACACGTTCTGTTTCAGTCGATACGATCATTGAAATAATGCGATATGTATTAGCAATAAAAGCCGAATTGTTTCTGAGAAACAAAACTAATATACATTTATAAAAAAAGACCCCGGGGTATTTTCAGCAGAATACAAGAGGCGCTATTAGATCACCTTGCCTTTCGGAGTGAGATTGAAGTGCGCGTGAAGCAGCAGTTGCGTATGTGGTATTTTTGGTGTATAATATGAGTCTAAGTGAGCACTATGCGTATTTTTGTTAAGCAATTCAAATTTTATGCTTTGGTATTTTTGTCAATAAATCATCTATTTCTAAAGTGAGTCAAGAAGGAGGGTGTTATTGGCTGTGCGAAGATATGTTTAATTGAATCAGGCGTAAAATGAAAGTCTGTGAGCGGTAGCCTGGACTAAATGATATTATGCAGAATGCTGGTAAAACCGTCCAGTTTCTTCGGCAATCAGTTTTCATGCAAACACGTGTAAGGATCAAACCTGACTTGCTGATATGTTACTCATCTAATACACCAGTTACCTTCATGGATATCCTGAAGACTGTATCTGGTATGGTGCGGAATGTAACTGTATCAACTATCCCAATCACTTGGACTGTAAGCATAGCAAAAACTTAGTCTCACTAGCTTTACGCACAGTATAAGCTGTGCACGGATACTGGTAGGTGAACAAAATCCAATCGTATAACCGTGTTTAGCCTAACTTCGTGGGTCCATTTATTGCAATACACAGAAATAAAATATACGCAAATGAGCTATATCGGGACAGTGCACTTATAAACTGTCTACTCAGCAAGGAATCGAGCAAAGCGGTAGCGCAGCATCGTCACAGTACAGCTGGTGAATCAAGAAGTTTCAGTCATAGTGTAACAGGGATCGCCGGGGCGAGGGAACGGCGTGAACATCAAGGCAAACGAACGAACCAAACGAAGGCCACAGACAAAAAAACAGGTAGCGAATATGTCGGAGGCGTCTCGATGCAGGCAAAAAGAAGCATACAGACGACAAGAGATAAAGCAGCGGGATCTCCGGCAACCAGCAAGATAGCTCAGGTGAAGGGGTGCCGATCGAGCAGTGAACTGAGACAGTCGGGCCAACCGAAGGGAAGCAAGCCATCGGCCACAGCAAATGGACAGAACGCAGCCGAAGCGCTCAAGCGACGGCAAGAGCAATCTTGGTGCCGCGCAGTTTGGAAAAATGCCTATATAAGCGACTGCATGTGCGCCATGACATGACCTGTGTGATCGTGGTAATACAAGTATCCTGTCGTGTGTTGTCGTCCTTGGTACAATGGGATAAGAAAGTGATCTATGGTAGGAATGTACAAATTCGTATATCCCAAAGATTTAATAAAGTGAAATTACAAGTAGTAGCGGTTTGAAACGACGGAATGGATGGAACTCCCAGTAGACTTTTTCAATACCACAGATGTGTTGTGTTGTCTCACGATATAGTAATTGGGCGGTGGAGCTGTGTGCGGGAGGTCAGGAATTCGGCAGGCAGTTTTCGTGCATCAGTGAAATGTTCAGCAAATTATTCTCACAAAAGTAATGTAGTGATAGAACAACAGAGTCAGGAATATAAACATAAAATGTTCATGAACTATGCATCATGAAATGGTAAATCTGAATTTTACCGGTACACTAGAAACAGAGAATTAGATCGATAATGCTAGAGGTTCATGATGCATGTACACGCTACTGATGAGTATGACAAACGAGGATATCATAGGAATACAAATTGCAAAAATGTACTTTGCAGTTACTGATTGAGATCACGGAATGATAGCAGAAACAACCAATTTCGCTTGAAAGAAACTTCACAGAATCCACCACCGAAGTCCGAATGAATTACTCCAGCTTTACTTCTTATGTTGTCGTGCAGCGGTACATCACTGATTCGAGGCCGTCGGATCGAGTTTGACCTTACTGCTCCCTATCACAACAGACCTTCCACCGATTGAAGGCATTGGTTTCCACGTATACATTTGATGTAACGAAAAGAATAACGACTCCCTGATTACCTCCAAGGTGTTTTCGATCCGCTTCCAAGTTTAATTCACAGAGGTTTTGTTCTGGATTCCTATTATTATTACGAAAAATTTATTTGAACGTTCGCGCCAAAACATGGCGGGAGTCTTACCACAAGTCTGGATATGACTGCGTTTCGTTTCTCAATCCGTTATACCAACGGACATAGTGGAATCACGTGGCTAGGATAAATGAGATATCACTACTTTGAATCCTAACGTATGGCTCCAGAGCGCATCATTCACGAATCAAACGTTACGTGAACAAACGTTAAATACGCAATACCGAGTATTGGCTATGAGTCAGGAGTGACGAAGGTCCATTTGTTGGCGAACCCGTCTGAGGTTTTCATTTTCGAATGGATATCCCTAAAATACTCCGTATCGTTATAGGCATATTTTTCGGAATAAGTCAATTTGCCTTTCATGTTCCGTGTATTACATCTTCATTCACGCTTTCAGCTGAACTGTATGCACATTTTTTCTGTCATCTCTTTGTCCCTATTTGATCAGAATCGGACAATGTTGGTAAGCACGGTTACGTTTTTTTCATAGTGTCCCCGTATTGATGTATCGAACTCAGGAACCCACTTGGTTCTACCTACTTCACTACATTTTATCTTTTGGGTAATGAATTACTCTAACACTTAGCTAATCAAGTGTCTGGTAATCAGCTAGAACAGAATCAAACAGCACACGAGAAAAGAAAAATCTATACAAACCAATAAAATGGCCTGAGCAACATTCGAGCGTGAATCAGTGATCGCACTTAATACCATGGCCGACGGAGTTGAAATGTATTATCACTTCACCAAAGTTCTCTAACTCAAACTTCTAACAATTAAAGAGGGCCTGCACACCGAGGTCTAGGGAAGAAGCGCACCCCCCCCCCTACCCCGACGTCGTTTGAGTGGAACGACGAAGTATGGGAATCATTCATCTGGCCATTTCCAAGCCCACTGAATAACAAACTACTAGAAAAGAGGAACTTCGCTTTGACGGCAAATGACCTCACGACAAGTGAGTCTGACAATGAGGAATGATGAAACTAATCCTCAGTCTCTCAAAGCGCCGCACACCTGAATTGCGTGAATGGTCGCACAAAAACGCATGTGGAGATTGATTGGAACATTCTTTTACTTGTGATGACAAACTTAGGATCACTTGATAGTGAACGTTTCTTTGAAAAGATTAGCAGCGGTAGTTGAAACTCAGGCTTCATAGAATCCCTACCGCAAGCTCTAAGGCTTTGACAAATAAAACGTTTATTACTAATTGAATATATCTGAGGAAAACACTATTCATATGACTGAACACAAAGCACGTCAAAGCGGAGGTTGATGCGTGCTTATTCATTTTAATGATTACGAAACTAAGGAAAAGTTATACTTGAGAGTGCATTCCAACTGACCCCTTTGAAGGAAAATGCCGTGTAAAGGGTAAATCGTAACAAAGGCCTTTCCCACCAGTAGCTTTTTCCCCTTTTGAGAAAACCCGAACTCATTCTCTAGGGAGTCAGTTTGTACTGGAAATTCCTTGGAGTGGACAGAGACCAGGAAAACAGTTGACCCAAAACAATGTTAACCCAACGGCGTGTGTTTACTACTAAATGGATGTTCTTGGCGTTATCGGTTCATCGATGCGTTCTAAGTAGGCTCAAAAATATTGCAGTTGAGTAAGCTTGTGGAGATACTATTGCTGGTCAGGAAATTTCAACAGGTCCCCATTTACCCAGCGGAAAAATTGCACGAAATGCTAACCCGATGAAAAAAACGGACGTTTTGTGCTACAGTAACACTGGGTTATTGATATCAGTGAGCTTTGAACAGGGTCATTTGGTAAATTTGACCGGAGTGCTGATAGTACCTTCGGGAAACCACATACTTCTCTCGGTTTGATTTGTACAAACCAGGTGTATGCTTTGGGAAAACATTTAAACATTTCTGTGAGGAATTGTCGATTTCATTTCCTAGACGGCTGTTTCACACCGCAACATCCAACCTAATACTCATTCTATTTTTCTAGAAGTATCTCTCTACGGATTTGTCTATAACAATGAGAAAATTCTACCCTGGTCGGAGGAATATCGGAACGCATGCGGAGCATCATATGACCAAATTGTTTCTCAACTGAAAGAAACGGTAATGAGATACTTTCACGTTTTTTATTCCACATTGTGGGAGATAGCCTTTTTAGTATTCGAATGTGCCATAAATTGCTTGCTCTAGTTGAACACGACTTAAGAACGAATATTTTTAAACTCACTTTGGTTTCGCCTTCAACCTATCATTTGCACACTTGTAGATTCAGCGTGCCATCGCAGGGATGTCCATTTTCAGTTCCCTCATCAAAAACAGCCGGGATGGTCGACGACGAAACTATGAATATGATGATACCACTGTTCCTACGATCACATCAACTGGCACCGAATTTCGTCGAGCACGTTTATGTCAATATCAGTCTGTTGTGGCAGCGAAAGCCGCTATTGCGATTCCGGACGAGGTGTTCAAAAAATTTCATTATTCATCATTATACAAAGTTATCAATGAAGCCATATTTCCTGAGGGAATTCGTCACATCGCAACTGACCAATATACGTTTCTACGACTTGAAAACCTCCCAGCCATCGACGATTGTTGAACAGGCCGTGGTCAAATCAGACCTTCTGTGTACCAGCTGACCGATTTGCGTAATTACTCCTATCACATCAATAAATATGTGAGTATAGTAAATCCGACCCAAAATGTTTTCCGTAACTACCGATTGATCTATTCATGTCAGCTTTACTTGTTCGAATGAGGAAACTGTTTCCGAACAATTTGGTCGTTTTTCTATAACTCGCTATAGGCGATGGGTATTTGACAAACGATTATCGGCTAGTGTTCATGTGGGCAAGAGGTACAGGTACATGCACAACATGATTAGGCATGCAAAATTGTTTTCGAATATATTGAACATAATACAAAGAGTGAGTAAGCAAAGGTATCCTGATGGTTTCAGTGACAATAAATTTAAAAATTGCATGTTTTGGCTTCTACGAGGATCTTGAAACAATTTTGCAGCAATGAAAATATATAGAACAACTGGAAATTTTAGTTCGAAACCTCAGCAAAATTTATGATAGAAAAAAGGCAACTTCTTTCATAATCTATATGACTACATGTGAAGTCGTTCGGCTTTTCCTGGCACCCCTGCGTGTGACGAGGGACAGTGTTATTCACCATTGTAACAAATGCATCAGGTTCCATGTCCAAAATAATGGGCGAGGTTTGGCCACATCCAGCCAGTATATAGAAAGAAAAGTCATTCGATTTGAGTTTTTTATATAAATAACACACAATTTAAAGCCGGGGTATGCAAAGCGTTTCTCCAAATCTATAGAAATGTGCACAATTATCTAGACCCATTTAAACTGCGGTCCGCATTGAACTACTTCGTTTTTTGCGAAAAGTCAAATTGTTGAAAAGCAACTGCCGACTTTGCGCATCCAAACTCATTGCTAATTAATGTAATTTAGAAGTTTGCACCGTCCCCGCCGGTGAATGTTGCCGTGAAACCGAAATTATCGACGGAATAATTTATTCCCTAACACAACCCATCGCAAGTCTACAAGAAAATAATCTAGTTCGATATCCATCAAACTAGTGGTCCACATTGCTTTCCAACAACCATCTCGCACCCGGTTTTAACTTCAAACAACCAACATTTATGAGAGAAGTGAAATGTAAGATATGTGACACGAATAACCGGATAAGTAAATGCGGTCCCCATGGTTACTTTAGGCTGCTTTCCTGTAATTTACTTTTAGATAACATTCGCACTTGGGCTAAGATGCATGACCTCAATTCTCTACTTATATCGCAATACTGCAGTTCGTATTTGCATCTCACGATCCCTATTGCATCAACGTTTCGTCCCCATTTTCCAGATTCTGGGGATTTATGACTACACATTTTCCTCATGCCTGAGGAGGGCTCACAGGAGACCTGAACTACGGACGGCAGCACAGCCACCAATATACTACACCTACAACTAACTCAACACAACAACAGTAAAACAGGCTGATTGCCAGGTTCATTTTCTCACGTTAGGACATGTCTCTTCTGTCGTTCACCAAGCACAACTATTTGTCCTTTGACATCAGTAGTTACTAGTGTAATTCAACCGCAGATTATTTTCATATTCTCTGACTGGAGCAATCATTCCATGTTTGATAGCAGATATATTGATTACCCGTGCGGACGAAAAACGTACTGCTAAAGTTTAACCTGACTCCCTGGTGAATGGACCATTATTAACTGCTCTGTCTTGGTCCACCGAATAGCTTCCGTACTGTTGTTGTTCTTGAATGTCCACACTGCTCCTAATCACTCGCTTTTCTGAAGTTGGATATATGTGTTGTTTGGTATCACTATTCGAAAAGAACAACCATGAGTGTGATCTTTCCGGTTGAAATAGTATCATCACTAATAATCTGTTGGATTCGGTCGTGTTAGCAGTAAAATTTGCGTCATACTCCAGCAACAAGCGGCATCCCGCCATTTATCAGAGATCAGCCAACTCACTGCTTTGATATAGGTCGTTGTGATGTACAGAATCCCTCCTGCTCTTTCTGGGGAAAAAAGTAATTTAAAACGGGACGTTCAATTACGTCGTGACAAGACTTCAGTTGGATATTACGAAAATCACAAAATCTTTCACTAGAAGACCGTTGAAAATGATAGGGAAAAGAAAAAATCGGATTAAGCTGCCGATGCTGGAAGACAACATTCAGAATCCTTTTTAAATCTAACGCACTGTTGGTTCTAGAGGAATGCTTTCTTGACTTCTGCAAGCATTTCACTTGTTATCATTTCGCCGAAACCTGATTGGGTCTCAAGTCGAACTAGTACAATCACACGAAATAAAAGGCTTGTGAGTTGGTGACACCCTATGCTAGGACGGAAAACCTCACACGGGCAGTCATGATATCTAATCAAACATTTCATCTTTGTATGCTCGATATAATTCGAAGCCTTCCCTAACTGTGAATCTAATTGAGGATTGTGGCGATGATTTGATGAAACCCGCAAAAGGTATATTCGGGAAAAGTCACGAAATGGCTACAAAGTTCAATCAAAAGGATACAAATCATCAATATAAAACTAAGAGCCCTATTCACATTGAACCCGGTCAGTGTTCAAGTTCAAATGAGGTGATAATA
Organism: Fasciola hepatica; assembly: GCA_948099385.1. NCBI lineage: Eukaryota > Metazoa > Platyhelminthes > Trematoda > Plagiorchiida > Fasciolidae > Fasciola > Fasciola hepatica. Next base: position 9,803,973 of record CANUEZ040000192.1, on the reverse strand, counting down.
TGAAGCCTGGTAAAAGTTACACCGTACATTCAAATGAACTTGCACAAAAGGATTGCCTTTGCTGTACATTTGAACTGAACAAATAGCACTGAATTTCATCTATATCTATATGATGACTCCGTTAAATTGATTCCATCACCCCATCATTGAACACCTCATGAAGAGCGTTTATTTCCCGATGAGCGATGGAAGAAAATAGATTTCGTTTGAGGAGCTACAATATCTGACTCATTGCATGAGTAGTGAAACATAACGGGATCATATCGGGGATCGTTTGCAATATGATATTGCATGGTGCCAAAAATACTTGACATGCACTATATTCATTACATTATTCATTATTCCATTGGCGCCATAGATCTTACTTCTCACTGTTCTCATATATTCAGACGGAATTAATTTTGGTAGTGTGAAGTTATAATCGGGTACAAGATGGTTGTTGGGAAGCAATGTGGACCACTAGCTTGATTTATGTCGAACTCGATTATTTTCTTGTAGACTTGCGATGGGTTGTGTTCGGTAACAAATTATTCCGTCGATAATTTCGGTTTCACGGCAAAATGTACTGGCGGCAATGGTGCAAACTGGTGAGCAATATTATTGAGCGATGGGCTTCGACGCGCATAGTTTGCATGTATGTTCCGGAAGGACCCTCTTTGTGTGTGCACGGTCCGGCCCTCCATGCACAAATCAGGGTCGATGAAATTGCCCCCCTCTTTTACTCAAAACAGCAGAGTAGACAAGCCTCATATTATCTGGGGGATCAATTTTCTCTCCGTTTTGGCGTATGCGGTAAAACGTATTTTCGAGTGGACATCTCGGAAGTTAGGTTACTCGGATTTTCATAAATATATAAGTGTTGTACGCTGAAACAAAGTCAAGTCTGTGTAATGTTGCACATTCGGAAAATAACATTTCATCGCACATTCAAACATTACATTTCTAACAGAACCCAAATAAATAAACTAGTGTTTGACTTCTGAGCGTCTTAGATAACTTTCCACGTTTTCGTCGGAATCTTAATTTTTACATTTGTTTGAGTACTCATGTGATATAAGGACTGAATAACATTCTTCCTGGACGGACCGTAGAAGAAATTGCTCGTATTTTACCGCGAACGAGTTACTATTACCGTTTCACTAGCGTATTATCCAACTGAAAAACAACCTATAGCGCATAACTCAGTGAGTTCGAATACATCCCAACGGAGCATCTCTATGCTCTTAGCGCTGCTGATGTTCCGGCTTTGCAAAATCACTGCAGACCGACATTCACGAAGTGATGTATTTTTATAGATACTGCACACGTTAGCCATAAGGAGTTGGCGCATCTGGTCAGCATCTGTGCAGTAGTCATCCAGTTCAGATAAATGGATTTGGTTCCTACAATCCCTTTCACTGCAAGCGTCAATGTAGAGACAAGATTGCTCCCTCAGGTCACTTGAGGTTTGTCCCCTTGGCGTTCTCCAGGGGAACATGTTTGTCTTAGCCACGGTGTGTGCACAGTGCTCATAACTTAAAGGGCATTTCCGAGTATAACTTCAGATGGAGTCTTCGATAACCTCCTTTATGGAAATCAAAGAGGAACTGCAGTACAGACTGCAGGTGAAATGGTCTTAGACTACTCTTGGAATTTTTTTCAGGACTTTGAAAAGGCACTTCATGTGTCAATCAATATTCACCCTCAGATTTACTGTGAAGAAACTGATTCCTTCATATGCGCATTTAGCCAAATTTGACATTCATTGTAAAATAATTGTTAACCAAGGTTTTACTAAATGGGAATCCTCGTACCATCTGATGCACTTGCTTATCTTTTTCGAAGTGGAAGTGCCTGATGTCGTCAGACGTTCAAATCTATGAGCGACGAAATGCTTACCGACCTTATGGATTGTACTTGAACTTGCCCACTTCGTTTCTAAAATTCCGTTAGCTTTGAGGTAGCCAGAATTGCAATGTCCTCAGTGGTTACCAGTTGAAAGCCTGATGGTTTCAGGATGTGTCACGCGGCACGCTGAATATACACACTCATAATTTGTCTTCCAGCTTGAGGATAGGAAACTGTCAGTACGTTTGTCCACTATTTCGGCCATTGCGTCAGTGTCAGAAACAATCAATATCGTCCTGACACCTGTAAAACAGTGAACTTTCGATAACATTCTGAAGATATTCATAGCAGAATACCATTTGCGAGGCGTGGACCAAAATGTTTACAGTGTTGTTATGAAAACGACGATAACAATGAAATGCAACTGCAACAACTATTTGACACACCAACGTCACTGGCAACTGAGAATGCAGTCACTGAAACGGTCGGAATCGTCAGAAATTCGCCGATTATTTTCATGTTCCTTGCTGGTAAATGCATACGATGTGCGGTAGCATCACTATGGTGACAGCCCGATGAGCCGAAATACGCTGAATGCATAATCGAGCACAAGACTTGTATCACAGTAAGTCGAGTTGCGGTCATTTGCATGGCAAAAAAATATGAAGTTGAAGTGACTCTCTTCCGGGACCGCGCACATCAACATCTCACTGAACGAGAAATGCTGAAAAAGTGAAGTAGGAAATGTTGTGTTCATCAGCAGAGCAAGTTATGTAATAGTGTACATTATTGTTATGACGAACGCAATATTATTCATCACAAAGCGATGGGTAACTCAATTTCATTCAAAATATTTGAAATCTCTCGTTTCCGTTTTTTCTGCTTGCAGGAACACCATGTTTTCCGTTGGCAAATACAACTTCTTATGAATGACAAGTTCCCTTCCCCCCAGAAAAATGTCCTCATGTCGATATGCACCGGCACAATCGTGTATGGAGCGCAGTGATTTCTGAGATCAAATTCTTGTCTGAGTATTCATTTTGAGTAGATTTCGAGATAACGTTTTTGTCAAACAGGTATATTTCTAGTTGTTCATACTCGTGGTAGTACCTGATAAACTACTGATTGATGGTGGTGCATGGGATTCATAAAACAGGGTAAATTGATAAGGAATATTCGTCCGTTCTCTGAACCAAGTGAATTTCAACTACTGTATCCCGTTTTTTTCGAGACGGAGTTACGCGAGTTTCCCCTCGGATTCGGCAATTTTCTGTCGACAATGGAAACTTCGCATGAGATAATTTTCGTTTGAGTGTAGCGAAGTTGAAGAAATTTGACGAAATGGAGCATCGAGGCTGACGAAAAACGAGCATAACTGAAATCTAGCCTAGATTGGTTCTGCTGTAAATTTTCCCTCCACACAGTTTATGCTTTATTTATTCTTTATAAACCTAACTTGCGTCCGCATGACTTCATCATTATTTGGTTCGCTCCAGAGTCCACAACCCCATTGGTTCGCAATTATATTCATGAATAGCTTATACCATTTAACTCAACTTGAATCGGCGATCACAAATCATTTTGCTCTGTTTCGACTGAACCCTATGGAAATGGGTTAAAAGTGGTTCATTCAAACTGCAGTTAGACTAGTCTGTTTTCCGTTGAAGTAATTTAATGATATTCAGTTTCAAACCGAGCTCGCAGCTCACCGGAAAATACGCTTTTCTTTTGTGTAACCTTTCTCAAAGAAAAAAAAGATTTACCTTGAAACACTGTGTCAGTATTGGTGTTTATTCCTTATGAGTATTGCTGCATCATCAAGGAAGTCTTTCAACAATAGCCGCGACTTCCCTTCGTTGTATTGTCTAACACCATGTGGAAGAAGTAATGTACTCAGTGTTGACCGTTTATTCAGAATGATGTGAAAATGAGGTAACTAAATACAAAGTCCAAGGTATAGATGTAAGGATTCAGTGGCCCCTGTGGACTTTATTATCGGTGATTCCAAAATTGACGGACTAATCACCGGTAACCCCGATTGATGAACATTTACGTTTGCAGTCTCTGACTGCATTCAGCCAGCCCAGCAACTGATATCTTTTTCAAAAATGGAACTTCACAAGATACATCCACTTTGTACTCTCTGGGAAGCAGGTTTATAAATCATAAACGAGTTTGTGGAAAAACATTAGAAAGACGAACTCCAGTTTGACTAATTATTCTTGAAAGTATTACCTGCACACTCAGCACGTGGGTACAGGTAAATTACTTTTCGGTTGAGGACTAATATTCCAAGTACTCAAGACGGAAACTGAATAAGGAAGTTGTTCCAACCAAAGACATCCACGGGTTATTTTTGAATTGTAAGAGGGCTTTTGTGGACTTTCCGATGTTTGAGTGCCCTAAAGCATGGTTGCTTAATAATGAAAATTTATGTGCTAACAACTGAGCTTACAAAGAAAAAGCTTACTGTTTTATCATGTCACAAACAACGTATACAGAGTGGTAGTTGTGCGTTGGACGAAATGTCTCGAAAGTGTGGTCTACCACACAAATGATTAATAGGCATTTTGATCATCATAATATCTCTGGTTGTTTGAAGAAATGCAACTCTATTTATCATTCTGTTACTCAAGAAGGCATTCGCGGCAAGTCTTTGAAAGAAACAAATGATATCAAGCGGGGTGAACCGTTTTATGTTTTTGTTACGACTATGCCGATTTCTAGGGCTGGGAATCTAGCAGTAACTTATTTTCACTAGCTACACGCACGATATGGGCAGAACACGATAACCGGCAGCAGAACAAATTCCAGTGAAACAACCGTGTTTATCGATGATTCGTGGTTCTAAATAATACAATAAGCATAAATATACAGCAAATAAACAACTTACAGCCAGGTGAGAAACCAAGAACAATGGGCAATAAGCTTCCGAAAATCGGGACAGCGCATAAAATAAAATCGGTCCACTTAGCAGGCAGCTGAACGAAACTGTAGCGCAGTTCGGTTGTGGTACAATCAATAATTAAAGAACCTTTACCGTCACAATTTAGTAAATCAATTACAAACGCGTGAATTGGACTGTGGTTGCAATGGTTAAATGTGCCCATAACAAATAAGTACAAATAAGCTAAGTCTGAGGAGTAGACAAAGGCACGTGCCAACATGAATGAGCGAATCCGGCACTAGATCTGATAATGCCGTTGACGTGTGACGGTCAATGGTAGAGTGCACTGACAGAAACGCTAAGACTGGGAGTTCGAGCCTCCGTTCGCCAGTACAAATGAAACACTCAGAAAGATTACATAACAGTAGAAGTGTGGACCTTTGAGGAAACAAGGTTATGAATAAATAAGTGAAATGCTCACGTATTAGGCACCATGAAACTCGAGTATAGACTGACGTGATAACTTAGAAACAGAGAAAATACTTTTCGGATTTCTGGGGTTCACGATGCATGTACTCACTACTGATAAGTAACTGAACAGAAGGCAGAAGAATAAACTCTAATGAAGATTAGTAAATAACAGTTTTGGTAAATAAAAGTACATATGTAATATTTTTGCTCACGTTATTGGAATATGATGAATCGGTGGATCTGCAGGCACTGTTATTTGTTGTTCGAAGTTCTATGCTGTGATGCTCAAGGAAACAACCCCCCATCAGACGGTAGAGTCCAAATGGATTATCAGACACATACGTTCCAATTTTACACTGAGAAAATGCCAATCACAATCAGGGAAAAGGAGGATGGTAAATCACAGGGACACATGTATCCCTGGAACTCAAATTATAAGACTCTATGATGACTTTTCACATAATAAGGTGTCCGAAGCAGACTATCCCACTCCCGCAGTTGTACACCGTACCAGAGCACATGACTGGGGCTATCATTGCGAGGACATATCGAAATGATCCTGTAAAAACGTTGTTTCACATTTTTCACTCAGCTTATAACTGGAAATCTAACAAATGTTCTAGTACAAGTATCATCTTGGAGGTATGGTGATATGTTGTGTTTTACAAAAAAGACAACACATTAGACATAGCCAATTTGGATCTGTGAACAATGTCTTCCTATAAAAGATCGAGTTTCTGTAATCGGATTTTGAGTGGGAAGCATCCAAATGGTGAACGAAACGTCATTTTGAATGTACAGCAAATTATGTACGGACCCTGGGTGCGGAAGTAGGAAAGCAGCTTCACGACATGGATAAGAACTAACAAGCATCTCACAGAGACTCTTTGATAGAAAATCAGAAGGTTTCTGGTTGTTCATGATAAATATTAAGAACGCTGTAAGGATCACTTCAGCCGAACACGATGAGTTCGTAATGATCTGCTGCGAGTAGTTCAGAGAAGATGCGAAAACGACCGCTGAATGAGTGAGTTGTAAAATGTTTTTCGAGACTCAAGGCGACTTGGACAACATAGGGACCAGGAAAAGCGAGAGACCAACAGACTTGACAAGACCTGCTGCAAATGACTTGAAACAAAATGATTTTGTATAAACACGGAGATTAAATGTGAACGTTCGAAACTCAATGGGAACGGAGCTGCAAATATGGTATCAGTGGTTTAAACTCTCGTATTCTATTCCCCGAAATTTTTGCGAACAAATAAAAAGCCATCTAGAAAAGCTGGTCATTCTAGGCTTGAGTACACTACTCGCTATCACCTGAGAAACACAAGACAGTAAGTTATCCCACTTGAAAATGGAAGCTATAAATTTTGTCATATATATATATATATATATATATATAGTCCCCTTTCAAGAAAATGACCTTTCATACTTCTTTACCGTCATTTTCGATCGTGTGATTTATTTTAGTAAAGAATGCATCTGATCCATATAATCAGCCAGCACCTCCATTGCATCCATGAGTTTTCACCCCAGATGGGATGAAATACATTCAGACATTAAACAGCTTCAAACAACAATTTTATTTTCAAGATGCTTGTCCTGCGCCTTTGTTAGGTATCGAACAATGTTTCGTGGTATACAGCCGAGGTATGAAGAAGAACGCCTAACTTGATCATCAATAATATTCATGTCATTGCAACTTGCCCTGAGAGGGTGCGAAATTTTCATGGGTATCCATTGCTGATTGATTCATAAATGTGAAACAGTGTCTGCTGGCTGATAACATTTTCGGAAAAATCGGTCAGCATTTTTCAGTTTCATTCTATTTTTTTAGTTCAGGTGGGCATTCGCTTGGTAGATTCGAAAAGGGAAACTCAATTCAATTTACTCACCGCAGCAGTATAACCACATTGTAATTTAGCCGTGATCATTTGCATTGAATCTTTAGTTGTGTGAATTAGCATGCTAAGTGTCCAGAGGAACGCGATGATCAACGAAATGGTTGCGGCATTGGCTTGAACGAAGCATGGATGAAAGACCCAGAACCTAGGTGCATACATCAATTATCTCTTTAAATAATGTTTCTTAACTTGGAAGCAGCTCCAGCGGTAGTCTACTGCTTGTGAGCTTTCACTGTCGATAGTAATGTGAATTTGTACAAGCATGTGTATGCTGTCGCCTGTATCTATCGACCAAAGGTAAACTTACACCGCGAAATTATCCACACCCTATCATTCTTTTTTACTGGCACAACTTAGGGTTTCGATTTTGTGATTTTGTTCATTGATTTACGTCGAGATCTTAGGTTGCTGCAACACCAGTTTACAAACCGATCTGACCGAACAAAAAAGGGTTCATTCAACGGACAAAATGGATAAACGAATACTTTGAGTTATACACAGAAACAACTGTAGGTGCACACAATTTGCGAATTCAGATAAGGTCATCGTAGCATGTACTAGAAATCACAGACGGGATTGGTGCATAAGGTACAAGTCATCGACAGCAATCACTATTTAAATCAAAGCAGTCAGGGACAAAAGAACAGCTGACGTGCACCACAGAAGAAGGTCCATTATTCAATTTCGAAAATACCGCCATCAGTTACGTTGATTAAATGAACTTGGCATCATCTAGTAAACCACATCTGCAAAGGGGAGGATTTCGCGATTGAGGTCATCGACCTTCGTTTTACTCCAGCAAAAAGTATTATTCAAAATTGAAATTAGTTTTGCTTGACATGCTGCAAACTAGACAAGCCTAATGACTACGAGATATCTATCGTTTTCTCGCCAGTTATATTCTGGGTGGGTACCATATAAGTGAACATTGTCAGTCTGCTTTGATGAGTTCAGTCAATCCTTCCAGCAGCGTTCTGATGATACCCGTTTCATCAGTTAGAGAGACACTAACAATGTTACTGCGCTCGATAAAATGCGCATAAAGTACTTATGTATGCGAGAGACAAACGTAAGTCATGAAGTATTCATGGTGCTTAGATGTTTCGTAAGCCACTTACCGCATAGCCTTCATGATCCCCTGAATTTTAAAACTCTGATGGTAATCATGCCACTGTATCTTGGCGCGCTGATTGAAAATAAATTCCTAGCAGATAGCTCATTCGGAAATCGATGGCTCTCCATATCTTTAGAAAGAGCCTCAAGGAATTTGGTGTGCCCAACATGGTCGAATTTATTGACATCTTCCATACTTCACAGGTAGTGCCACACACTTTAACTGTAGGGCAACGACTAGTGCGCTGAATGTGTGAAGGACTTCGATGTATCAATCGAATCAACATGCTCTGCCAACTTTTGAACACTGCCATATCTTCCGGACAATTCCTGCCGTGTTCCTGGAATTTCCCCTGGCCTTCGACGATGTCAACAGGAATACACATAAGACTTTTTTCTTTGACATTCGTGTGAGAGACAACCAGTAATCAGCAATCAAGGCGTTCCAACGCCCTACCGCAGGTCCGGTGATTACTCGCGTTCAGCACTGGACAAACCTCGCTGTAGCCATGGTAGTTCGACAGGGTTGCTTTTGTCTCCATTTATGCACATTTCGATTGTGAAAATAAAACCACAGTTGGGATTAATCGAAAGGGATTTTTGGAATAAACCAAACCCATCTTACTATTTGTTCCTGATGTTCATGCGAAGCTACTTATCTCATTGACTTCACTGTTGTTGAAGATAGCCGTTGTACTCTCTTACTAACTATGCACATCGATTTTCATGAATAACATGGGTTGTGTGAAGAAGAAAACAAAACACGATGATTGAGTTCATGCAGTTTTTATCTGCATGTTGGGCATATATTTTCCAAACATCATCAAGGCGCATAGAAATATGGATGCGATTTCCCATTATCTGACTAGACCATAGTCCGTTTGGCTTAGCAACTATTCCGTAGAATCTGACTTGGTTACCTGGGAAGAGGACTCAAATATTTTTGGGAACTGCAAGAGACAATTTTTGCAAGTAAATTGGTGAGATTTGTCCATCTATTCCATTGAGTCATATGGTCCGTACATTTGTCAAAAGCAGCTTATGGGAAAATTCAGATCAAGTCACTGTTTTTTCTGAGACGAGAGAAATCCATTCGGACTTGAGTCTGTCCTTGAACGGTGTTATCCGTCACCTGCCTTAAATCGAGTTTCATCATAATACGTTCCTTCTACGGGATAGGAATTTCTTGTTTTTAGTGATGTTTACTCGTACTTGTTTTGGTTACATGTCCGCTTCTATCTAGAATTGGTTCAGTTCAGGAATACTGATATACTGTGAAAACGCTACAAGTAGGTAAACATAAAGCATGTCACTTCATGGTTTATGGGGTCTAGAGTTCATGAATATACGGAAGGGAAATCAAATCATCAACCAATGATCTTGATCTTTTTGTAAATCCCCTTGGAAAAATGGGTGAAGACCCAAAGAATTACTTTTGGGAAAGATATAATTGATTTCAAGTGGTCAAATATGGTTCTTCTACTGAAATAAAGTTGAATTCTAAGCGTTTCCTTCCACTCGAATAGGGTATTAGTAAACAAAGACGTCTGGATGACTCCTTTCGAAGATTGAGGAAATATCTACGAAACAGCGATGCAGACAAAACTATTGACAACAGTTGCAGTGACAGCTTGCTTTTGTTTGGAATGCATAAGCTTTTACTTTTGCTGTGAAAACCGAAACCGATTTTTGTCGTTCGAATGCGAATCAGCCAACATGGTTGGCAGTGTGCGACAAGGCAATTTTACCGTAGCCAATTTGATCGATAAAGCTAACCGACAACGAGAGAGCCATGAAAAAGACGTCGGAAAGATAGCGAATCAGGGTAACATAAATTACCCTGAACACTGCATTCCCCCACTAAATCCGCTGTGACCGAGAGGATAATTTCAAACGTGATGGCATAGTTGTAATGTACCTGTGTACGATATTTGCTATGAAGGGCAGACACGGACTCAATTTGATTACCAAGTCTGACAACCTGTTTATATGAGTTTAAGCGAGGCTCACAAAGTGAAGGTCTTCTTTCGTGCAATAGAAAAGTGATACTCAAAGTCATATCACGAAAATTCCAAATATTTTGGTATTTCAACACGAAGATTGATCCGGTGCATCCCGAGGCGTTCACTTACTCACTCTGTTTCCAAGCAAAATCCACAAAGTCAAGGGACCGTCGAGCCCGTTTATGAGAAAAATAAATCAACTGCACAAGTGAACGCTATTGGATATATCTGTGATTTGTCTACTTTGCACGCTGTCGTCCAAAACAACTGCCATATTAATAACTTGTAAGTGGCGTTCCTTCAGTGGAATCTTATGGGACGCACAGTATTACATTGGTGGTTACTCAGTACCTGAAACGTCCCCGAGTTCATCGATCAATAAGTCTCCGCACATAGTTCGTGCCTGAAACGGAACGAACATTTTCGGTAAAGTAGGTACCGAAAATGTCAGAGATTTAAAGTGGACAGTTAAAGGTCGTTGAAGGACAATATTTCACTACGAACAGTACCCACTTTAATATAATCTCATTGTGTGGTCGATAGACTTCTAAAGCATCACTTGATTATTTTCGCATCTGAGAGTATGGAATTTCGGGCCAAAAGATAACGATTGGAATGGGTTTAAAGGATGAAAGTGTAGTAGTAGGATATGAAAACGAGGTTATTGATGCCGGTACAACCAAGCATGGGGCACCTTTCGAACAGCCATCCAACCCCCAACGTTTACATATTTGTACGTCGATAGGTATCAAATAAAATGGTTGAAGGTGTATTGTGATTTTGTTCGCTGTTCATCACCCCCCCGTTCAGACTTTGTATGTTCATGCTCGATCATGAGGAATCCACTGTAACTTTTCACCACCACTTTATATGCATCCGGTCAATTTCTTTCGTCCTTCGCGGACTATGGAACAGACGGCTTATTTTTTTCGCGTGATATACTTTTCATTTTTCAGATTTGATCACATTCGAGAATATAAAATGTGTCACTATTTGTTAATGAAAATCAGTGACATGGCTATCTCGTATTCCATACATGGGACAAAGCTATGCTTATTCGGATTAGTGTTCTGTGGTTGAGAGTCGTTGTTTATTGGGAATATTTCACTTTTTAACGATGATAAAGTTAGCTCTGAGCGTAACGACATTGGTCTATACAAATCGAATCGGCGGTTTCTGAAAAAGATTTCAAATCCATTATCTGTTGCGTTCGAGGACGAGTGGATTATCACTCATCATGTGGTCACACACAGCAGTATTCATGCCGGGTCTGTGGAAGGCCGATGAGTAGGCTAGGTCCTGTTAAACAAATGCCGCGCGAAAGAAACCGAATTTTCCAAAAACACAACACATGTATCTGGATTGTGTCCTCTGTCGTAAACTGACTGATTATGAAATCCGAAGAGGCGATATGCATTGCGAATCATAACATGTCTGATAAACCCTGATACCTAATAAAGCTGTGAACTATTGTAACGAATTTCTCACAGTGTTTCATCGAGAACACAAGCTTGGCGTTAGCATGTGTAATGCTTGGTGTCGTTGGCTGTTTACATTTGTGAAATCATGGCACTGCACAACAGTCCTCTCACATATCCATTCTTACAGAAATACATTCAGTTCTTGCACCTACAGTATTGAAACATACTCTACGTACAATACACAGGAGATATTTCAGTGGACAGCGTCAAATCGGTAAAAAATGCAAACATTAGTTTAAGCAGATGGAAAATCAAATTACTTGCCGTTGGTTCACTGTTTCCACAAGTAGCTCACAGCTCATTGGGTGCGTACGAGAACATTTTTTCACCGATCAGATTATTTATTACATCAATATTTCACTACTGTACGCATTGCTTTCACAACGTTGGTGTTTTGCCAAGTCTTATAAATGAGCCAATCAATAATAAAGCATCCAGCACCTTGTAAAGCGTGTGTATTTAATGTCTGCTTTACCTCGTGTTTGACGAGACAAGCTTATTATCAAGCTTCACAGCGGTATGAATTATGCACAGACATAACAAAACTCGTGCTCTTCTATCTTTTTCGGAAACATTCTCCCGTCCATTGATGAAAAATTAAAGGTCTCCATCGTCCTGGCTGAAGACAACGATGCACGGACCCAAATAAAATTCTCCCGTTTTCTATGCTTATGCTGTTGTCAGATTTGATATCAGCAATTCATTTCGCATTCTGTAGAATTTGGAATGCTTTTTCTTGAACCGAAGTTAAGAAAACCGTTGTGTCAAGAACATAGACTTTTTTGATGGGTCTTCACAATTTATCAGAATGGTATCAGATTGACTTGGTCGTTATCGCGATGTTACCCAACCCAAATCAGTGAGCTCATAATAAAAATATGCAAGATGCATGTATCTCATTACCGAATATTTCCCGTCTCATCCAGATCATTTTAGGTGTAGTCACTGAATATCGTTTCGTCCAAGTTTTAACAATGTGGATCATTGAGAATTCCTGTGACATTTTTCTCGGTCAACATTGTCCTATCGTATTATGTAAATACTTGGTAAAATGCTCCAACGTCGAGGCTTCAGGGGTCACGACTGAAATCGGAGGTCCGAGTTTCCACTCAAGAACTCTGGCCTTTGCACCGACCGAAAACAGTGCATTCGGTTGTGTCTAACGGAGCATTCTTGTGCGCGCCCTCAATGGTGGAGTGAACACGTGAATTATTTGCCAGGCTTGTTATACCAGAAAATGGTTCTGTCTCACGATGAGGATGCACAATGATAACCAAACTGTAATACGATAAATATTTCACTTTTGCTCTATGTTTTTGACTGACGATTGGATCACTCGAATATGAAATGACTAAGGATGTGCACCCGTCATAAAGAAGGCTGATGGTACACCTAACAACGTATTCAGGCAAATCATGCGTTGGTTATTCCCCATACGTAAAATACATGAATGTCTGCATGTCATTATTCTGACGACTGAGCTTCACGTTATACTGTTCAATGAATTGAAAGAAAATCCGATCGTTGTTGGCATAATGTCCTGGTAAAAAATAATCAATCATTGACGCGTCATGTGGTAAAAATCTCGAGTTATGAGTTAGTTCAATGAGAGCAGTGCCATCAATTTCAGTGGATGAATAGAAGATTATTCACAAGTGTGTAAAAGGGATATGTTACAAAGCGCTCAACTTCGTCCGAAATGCAAAAGAGCAGATTAGCATGTGGCGCGCCAGCATAAGGGAGCACGTGGTCCCAGGGCATCCTAATCCAGCTGGAGCATATTAGGGACCACAAACATGACGGTCTTTATATTCACACTTACGTACGATAGCAGAAGAAATGGATGGTTACTTATGCATCCTCACGAAACCGATTGCCGTTCGATTATCATCGTGATTGACAGATCTCCTTCAACCTCCGATTATTGAACTCCAGCACCACTTTGAAGTAATCATATTTAACTTTTCTTATTACACAAGCAAAAGCACGTCGACCAATGCATCGCACAATACATTATCTTGTAGGTGAAGCAGACTGTTTGGACTAATTTGAGTGTGGTATTCCACTGGTCATATTGTTTGCGTATGTCTGCCTTTGCATTTGCCCGAATAATATGGATATGAATTACGGCATGAAGCACACCAGTTAGAACTGTCTGAATCCCCTTCATATTTCTGTTTATTTCATTTAGAAGAAATCATTGTCAACAATGTACCAATCTCCCTTAGCAAAACAAGAAATCTGATTAGAGCGTTGACCAGGGTCGATAAGTCACTAGCTGAAACTGAGCATCTCCTAAACAAACTCTACCTCCAGTACAGCACATGACGAATGTAGAGTCTTGCTAATCCGTTATTTTTTCATGTAAAATTGCAGTTATTATTAGTTTCAAATTTTCCTAGTGTGGTCTCCGTATAGATATGGATCATTTCCCGGTTGGTTTAGGCATGGCATTCAACGACGGTTGGCAATAAAATGAGACTATTAGTAACTAAAATTTACGGTAGATATAAAATGGTTTCTCGGAAGATGGAACTGCGCCACTATGATAACAGTTACGTTTTATCTATTTACATTGCTACAAGATGGTCGTTCGTGAATATGATCAAGAAAAACTTCAAGATAAGAACACCTAAGGTGGTCTTGATCGAAGCGACATGAGTTCCGATGCCACCAAGAGCACTTTTTTTACTATAAGAAAGTGCTTGTGCTGAAAAAACATAACCAATCGCCGTTCAATAGAGTTTTTATGGGCTGTGATAGGATCGGGAAAAACTGCGGTGACTTGAGAAATTACGCCTTGAAATCATGGTCGTCACTGCGTCTTCTGTCAAACACCCTTGTCGTCTTGCAATGACGGAACTATTAGCTCTGAGGTATGGGGTGATTCACCTATTTTTACCTTGCGAATGTGTTATGAAAAGATAAAATCACTTGTGTGCATCCTTTCGGTGATACAACTATATTTTTTCAAATTCAGTTATTGAACATTACAGATATGTCCCACCCTGAAAACATGAATTATATCTTGATCGTTGAGACAAACGTATTTCTTTCCAAGTATTTATTGATTTACGCCCCATTTCAAACTTTTCCCTCGTGGTTTGCTTGGACCGCTGTCTATTCTCTGGAATACCGATGATTACCTCCACGGTGAGTGAATCTTTTTGTCACACAATCTGACAAATAAAACGGAAAAAATTAATGGAAGGAAGTGAAAAAATATAAGAAACTGTTGTTTCACTAGTTGTTAATCAGCCTAAACGTTTTCAAGTACAGAGCGGTATCGGATATTGCAGCAATCGGAAATGAGCATCCCGTTTTTGAAGGTACGGTTTTTAGGTGTAATAACAGATTCGACATCATTGTATTATTTCCCAAATTACAATAATAACTTGTTCTGGGAATTGGAGAATTCCGTTTATTGATAATCAATTTCATCGGAAAACAGTGTATGTCTCTCCCTGGTTATTCCAGTGTCACAACCATTTTCATTTCCTAATGTGGTCTATCGAAACACATACTGAGCCCATATCTTGGAGACATTGCATTTGTGCAACAGTTTCCGTTTTACAAAGAAACATTTATCAAAGTACACCAAATTTTTTTCATTATATAAAGTTATCGTATGAATATTGCTTTCCTTATCTTTTGTGGGTGGTCCTGCTATACACTAGTGGCAATTATTGAGGGCACATTTTATAGTATGCATACTAGATACTTGAAGTTATCGAGTAGGCCAAACTCATTTGGCTCTCTTGACCGCGTTATTTGGATTTGCCATGTCACCAGGTCTGCCGATGAAGTTGGGCACAAAGGTTCTGCGCATTATCGGAAAAAGGAATCTCGGGAATTTTCATCTAAAAAAGTGACTCTATAGGAAACTTTCCTGGAGTTCTGCCTTAGGTTTGCCAATCTTTGACTCACAGTTCCGTCGCAGGACATGAATCGGAGGGAAAATTAGGGTCTTGGGCCTGTTTCTTCTCCTAAGCAAAATAGGTGGAGTGTGGCGAAAGCTGCTAAGATTCCTATCCGACCACAACTGGATAAATATGAAGTTTTTGCACGAGATGTTTTTCATTACATCAGGGTTATGTAAAAAGCTGTCATTATATAAAAGTGATTTCGAACATAATCATTGAGGTTCGTTTAAATTCACTTGTGTATCGAAAAAAATGCATCGCATTGCAAATTTGAGAGCCACCTTTTGCTGAAATTCCGCCACGATGAACGTTTACTAGATAAAATACGAACTCGTCAGTTTGAAATTCATGAACTGAGTTCCGCGCACAAATTTTATTGAAATCGCAAATCAGGTAATTCCAGCCTGCGAATTATTTCTCTCTGCCGTTCTTTGTATCTCAGGTGGTTAGCCAGTCTCTTGTGTCTCTTGCATAAGTATCGTCTGCCTTCTTGTACTGATCGATTCACCTACGGAAATTTGTTCTTTGTGAAGCCATTTAGGAAATAATTCTCAGTGAGGCCTTCCTGATTTAATGTGTCTCGATTACTTTGTATATGTTGATCAGACAGATGGTTTCCGTCATAACAAAACGCGTTCTTAACGGTTTCACCATTAATCACGACACAAGAAGAATACGGAGCAGCAGAATTCTCATAAGTGTGTAAGGGGGAGCAGACGCCTCGAAAATCAGAACATTCTCCCCGGTGGGAGTGAAACAAAGATATCTCGGTTTAGCGGTTATATAACATCTAGAAAAATCTCGTACCTTCACTTTTTGAGCAAATCAGTGTTCTCCTCAATATGTTTACAACTTGAACAATAAATAGAAAATAACTTGACAAAATGACTGAGTGTCTGAGCTGACATCGCCAATCATGACTCCGGAAATAAATATCCAGGGCTAAGCAGTCCTACGACTGAATGAAGATTGTTTGAACATAAAAATTATGATCACGAAATAACTCGAAATGTTTACCTTGGGCAATCCAAAATATGGACAAGCTTCGCGAAAAGTCAAAACCATGTAAATAAGGCTACACGTATATCGGCTGCATCTGAAGAGTAGCATGGTGCACAAAGCTTTGTAGCACACTAATATCGATTAAGACTGATGTCATTCTAGCATCACAATTTCATCCATTACGTTCGTGTCCTTTCCGTCGTGCACTATTTCAGTTTGAGTTCTTTGGGAGCCTTCATGATATGTTTCCTACACAATAGTTGATTCGCACTGACGGTAGCCAATCCGGGTGTTAGGTATATATACGTGTGATGTTTCTCACACAAAACTATGCGCTCACTGTTGAATATGGAATTAATAACCCGACCATAAACCGTCTTTCATCATGAAAGGCCTTCGCTCCGGAAGTTCTTTTGAAGTCATAAGCCACTTCCACAATATAAATGAAATACATCCAACCTAATACTAATTCGACTGAGTCCTCAGCTGAAAAAAGACCTGGTTGGCACTATGTAATACGTTTTTCTCACATACAGAAGAACAGTTTATCGACAGTTATCAAGATGAATGAGAACTTGTGAAGAGGTGCGGACTAAAAGCTTAATCCTCGTGCCGGAAACCTCAAAAAATTTCATATTTGTTCTATATCAATAATTGGCCTACAGGCTTGAGTCTTGATTTTCAACCTGTGTGAGAAAGGATCCGACTGTAGAAGCTGTCCTCAGGGGTTTAAGTAGATAATTCATCTTTCGGCAGCTA
This sequence comes from Fasciola hepatica, assembly GCA_948099385.1. Classification (NCBI taxonomy): domain Eukaryota; kingdom Metazoa; phylum Platyhelminthes; class Trematoda; order Plagiorchiida; family Fasciolidae; genus Fasciola; species Fasciola hepatica. The sequence goes on along the minus strand of CANUEZ040000192.1, from coordinate 9,786,600 downwards.
CTGACAAATTCGAGTGATCCTAAGGTGTGAACTGGTTGATAGAAGTGTTGTGAAATTTCGTGAAAAAAACATACTGGTCAACGGAAGAAGTCAATAAATTAACATGAAGTCCTATATAAACATAGAAACATGTCAATTTCCACTACGAAACAACACTTCAACGAACATCTTCGCCATTTTTTTAACAGGTATCAGCCTCTTGGGTGATACCGATGAAAGACGACTGGTTGCTATTAGACCGTGCCATTAGTGAATACAACTTTGTTGCGCAAGTCGAGGGGGTATGTTGGGTAACACTGGTGTAAGATTGGGAGAAGAACTTAGTGGACTCAGAGACATGGGAATAAATGATAGTTTTTCGGTTAGGTGATCCTGAAATGTAGTTAGATAAATGTCGCAATTTTCCGAGACATAATTGAATGTGTTTTAACCCCAGTAAGTTACTATGTATTGTTGGACTTACGCAGTGAATGAAGTCAACTCTATAAATTTAACTATTTGTAAATGGCACCTTGTATTTGAATAATTAAGATTGTGGAAGAACAATCATCCACTGAACATATTCCACCTAAAACATCTGACTTGCATTTGGTAAACTGAGAACAGTTGTATATTGTTCGGTACAGAAAGACGTTTGATGGACAGTTAAGTGGGACACAAATAATTGATATAGGTGAAAAATGGGTTCTGGAAAGAACAAAGAGATGGTGAACATCATAATTGTCCATCAATAGTTTGGAAGGATGATTTTCTAATTTCGAGCACTGACCCCTTCCAGGTAAGTAGTTAGCTAGTTAGGTAAACGAGTATTTCGTGGGTCCAGAAGAATCCTTTTTTGCGGAAAGTCATCAACGAAGTACAGCTTTGACGTGGATGAATAATCAAAGATAACGAACTGGCATCGTTTGCCAATAAAAGCTTTGCATAACCTAAGAAAGATAGAAGTTGCTTCGAATGGGTAGAATATACTGGGTTTATATAACAACTGGAGTGATTCATGAAGATGTCCCCAGTCAATATAGGCGCCATGGACTTTTGACCCCTTGGACGATAGGGTTTCGCGCTGACTGCTGTTCAGATTCGCCTCGACAAGCATGAAGTCGGTGAACCAAAGAATTTTCTCTTCACATATGACGCAGCCAAACTCACTCATCTATAACTACAACCTGGATGAGAATTCACCGATCGCGGCCACAGTCCGTCGTTCTCACTGCTAGCTGCATGTTACCCAAGAAAAATGGAGCGAATTGATTCAAACGTGCCAAAACCGTAAAATGATAGAGAGGCTTATCAGTCGCCGAGACACGCGCAGTACCATGTTTATTATCCAAGGTTTCACTGAGATGATTCATATGTGCTTGTTATACTTGGTCTTTTAGGAAAACGCTTGTTTGATTGTTGGAGAGCATACAACATAGTTGATCAATGATTAAGGCAGGTCAACGTTATCGTATTCATTGGAATTGGAGCACAGAATCAGCACTGTTTTATATTGACAAATGAACAAAGTTTACCCCTGCTTCAAATATCCGGAATATTTGTCGCGTAATTCATCAGTTCCATATCGACCATTTCTCAACTATGGTACTTGAAAGACCACGCGATTTCAGTCTCCAATCCCGGGCACGGTAAATTATGGAACGAGAGAAGCATACAAAAATAAGTCATCACGACAGTCCAACGTTGTTTTCCGAAATAATGTTCAGATGTTCTTCTGTGTGATATCTTCTCAAGCAAGAAGATTTTATTTTTTAAAACACACCCGACATTATTCATCTGCATATAAACTTTAAGCATGCATGTATGTATTCCATGTTTTACGGTCCATCTTCAACTAACCTTCTTTTCAATAGACTATAGACAAAAGCCTCATGAATTCAGAGAGAGAGACCTAGGAGGACAATCAACTAATCCTTTACTTCTAACCCAACCGTTCTGAAATATATATGACCAATGTATTGGCAGAAGTATACTGCGTAATCCACACAATTTAGATCACATCGAAACCATATATAGGGTTGCATGGCTGATGTCTTGAATTTCAGAATATTAGCAGTGTAATTCTGTAACATACATAGTTAAGGAATTCCTACATGGATAAGATGATGTGAAATCTGTTTTGAATGCACAAATTTTCTTGCGAGACATTTTCGCTGTGACGGATTTTGACTGACCACACCTCTCGTCCTGAACAAAATTCTACTTATTGTGTTCTTTCGGAAGTCTGCGCGGACTGGATGAAGCCACAAACATTTCCTCCTTATACTGTTATTTTACGATTCTTGCGAACTTCGCGAAAATTCGCTTGTGGTTGATAAATACAAACCGTTTAGGCCTCCATCAGCACTGTTTAAAACGAGAATAATTAAATGTACTTTTCTCAATAATAAGTGTATCTACAGCCGACGAAAAATCAGTCGCACTGAGTTCAACCATTTTCTCTTGATTGTCCGTATGTACACATGCGCTCGCTTAGTCCTTCAGCTTCATAAGCTTTGTAATTAGCATGCCTCTAGGAAAGGTGAACGGATATCAACACTGAACAAACTTAAAAGCATTGGCAGATGCTTTTTACAGTCACCTACTCTCCAGTGCGCTTCACCTGACGTATTTGTGCCTTGTGGACGTCGTGCTGATTCCAAGCGCAAGGTACCGGACTCACTATGCACCGCGTTCAATGGTTATGGTTCCTCCCCTCAAATGTATATTTCCCATCTTTGTTGCTCATAGTTCTGACGATAGGCAGATTTCCATATTCCTCAAAAGCCATCCGAATGTCTGCTTGAACTGTAGATAAGTGAAATTCGTATCTGCCGATCAGGATTTCAGAGAGGAGTCAGGAACCCCATTTTGATTGCACGAGAATACTGACGCACCCCGGCAGTCTTGTTAGTTGTTGTTGTACGAATCGAAGGTTGCTGAATGTGTTTAACCTGTTTCACCGGAGACAATGCTTTACCTGCATGTGTTCATCACAAAATGATGAAATATATCTTCCGAATAGTTCGTTACCGACCTCATGATTTTAAACAGCTTATTCAGTTGTAAATTAACTCAGAAAAAACTAATTTTGTTGGTGGAAACTTTGCCGGACTGAGTATATACCCGTCAACGTTTAGTTATTCACTGTGTAAAACTTGCATGAACTGAGGATCGTGTACTGCTTTGTTATCTTCCTAACTGTGAAAAGAATATCTGCAAAGTGCATATGTATTTTGTCAGCCTGAACAAAAAGATAATCATTAGTTAAGGTGGACTACACAGCTGCTGCTACTGTTTGGTGTGAGTCAAATTGGTCAGATCACTTTCAACTTATTGCACCTTGCATCGCTTCAAATGATATCCTGTAGTACGTTGATTAATTTTCAATCTCCTTCAGTCCAAGTTTTGATCTCCCGCAGCGCTTGAATGGGGGTGTCCTGGTCTTTTCTTTCGTTTCAAACTTTGCGTTATTGAAAGCATGCAATAGCAATATGGCATAGATGTTAAAACGGTTTAGTTCACCCGGGCTGGCCCAAATGAAACTGTTGGCATGCTCTCCTGAATCCAAGATACCACAATTAGTGATGGAGTTCGCTTTTGTGAGTGCAGTGGAGGACTTATGGGCTACTTTAAATCTCACAACTTGTTCATGAACTGATAGGCGAGTTTGATATACTGTTCCATTTCACCGATCTTTCTGCAATGAAAAGCTCCAATAATTTTTTTTCATCTCACGGCGCGAAATCGGAACCAGAAAACAGAAGATCTATTGTAATTTCAGACAAAATGGCGATGCGTTATCTATTCTTATGGTTGACTTATTAGCTTGTTCACAGTAGTCTGAAATGAAATCAGAATATCCACTGGTTTATATTAAATAGAAATGAAGTTGTCCGCAGTTCCCTTCTTGTCAGACTTCTCAACTCAGGATGAATTTACGATAAACGGAAAATAATAAACTTTCGATTGCACCCGCTTATAACTTTGGGATAAAATAAAATACATGTTTTTGTTTTCTGCCAGACATGAGAACAAAAAGAAAATGCAGGCTTGAGATATTTGAGAAACAGTGGCTGTTCTGTTTCCGCAACTCAGTTTCACGGTTTATACCAATCTTCTTTTCGTTTCCTCCTTTTTTTCATTCCCATTTCTACTATATTCATCCCAAGCGATTGTTATCGAGCAACATTCTTGTCAGTTGCAATGTCACGTTCCTCACGTTTATCTTAAGGTGAGTAAATGACAATTGTAGCACAAATTTATTAACGGTTATTATAAGGCCTCAGTATTGGTTGATTGAGAAAAAATAATGAATGAAAATGTGTGTTTAATCGGACCTGGTTCAAAAACAGTAAACCTGTCGGGAACAACTGGATTTAGGCTGCGATTCGACCGTCGTGTTTTACTCAGAGGAATAACTTGTGCAGCAGTTCACTGTGGATTAACTGGTACGGAGGATCAAATCCTCCCTGCATTTTGTGTGCGAAAGGTCCCCGAAAAGAAAATCAAATCTCTTAGGTGGAACAGTGAGAGCCCAATCACACAAGAAATGAACGAGTTAAACGGTAAATTGATGAGTATTACATATCACTAAGCAAGTGAACTGCGTGATTCAACCGGCTGAGAATGCGACGAGGTCGGTGTACAAAGCAGGATTATTGCAACAAGTTATCACTGGGCTGGATGTAAACTGAGGCGTCGAATCGATGGTCAATCGGAATAAAAATATATACGTTTTCACCAAATTTTTCACCAAATGTTACAAGTGCAGATTAAATGTTGACAGGTGCAACAGATCTTAGTTACACAATGGTAACGCAAATCATAAACAATCTATGGTTTATAACCTTCAAACTAAAGTGAAGAATTGGGTAATATGTACAGATGCATATCCTCGCCCTGTTTTTGAAAGTATGCATCGTTGGAAATCGGAATAAAAATTAAGCAGTTTCAATTGACGTTTCCAAAAGGTTTTGAATGTATAAATAAACGCGCAAGTATATGTCAAGTGCCAGTTCATCTAGGTTCCACCAGGCGTGTTATGTTGACCCACTGCTGAAAGTAAACAGACTGACCATAGCAGGTATTTGAAGAATATTTTCCAAGGCCACGGACTGAATACACGAAATGAGAACAGTTTTGCTCCAAAATTCTGATTGTTTAAGTCCGCAACGAAATTATAGCATCCAGAAAAATGTCACTTTCAAAAGCGTTGTGCCGTTCGTTTCATGCAGTATATGTAGGCTATTCTTTGCGTATATTCATGAAATCAGTCGTTACATGCATTCGTTTCCACTCTATCCCCAGCATTTTGGGCAAGAGCAGGCGTGGCAGATGTGCAGCTTAAAATGTGGATAAGTATAAATGGAGATCAAGTAGAATCCGTTTCAACTATCGAAGACGAAATTATTACGCATTCAGTAATATGTTTCAGAAAAGTAACATGGAGATTGCAAACGATTCGTTATTTTTCTAGTACCTCATAACGGAATGTATATGGACTGCAAACTGTTTTGTAGATACGGTGCTATATGAAGCCAGTAGAGGCTCTTAAGTGCCCCTCTTCCAGGTAGATGGCAGATGGAGCTTCTAACTTCGCATTCAAGTACGGTATCAAAGATGTCACAAGGGTCATTTATAGTATCTGTCATACAAAGAACCAAATACTACAGGTGGCTTTGCATAATAAGCTGTATCACAGGTCATCCTCGGAATACTGATCTCACATAAAATTTCATGTGCGACCCTACCGCATAAATCCACAACTGAAGAATTATAAAGCCTCACTTTGCACACAATTGTATCAATGAGCATTTGTTCTCGATTCTCTGTAAACAGTAAAGTTTTATGATATAACAAACCCCTGCTTGAATGCAGGACTTTTATCGGTTTTCATATGAGTAGAAAGCTGATCCCGTTGGAATCCGGTCGCATGATCAAGGTTTGAAACTTCATTTTAGTGGCAGGACCAATTTTTATTTCGCAAACTTTAGGCTACATTTATTCCAAAAGATATCTGTTTTCAAGCGAATTCAGACTATATGATTTTTGGCTATGCAACTGGGGTATTCCGGCTCGAAGTTTATCCTCGATTATAGCCTCGAAGCGTAAACGATGTACTGGATTCTTCTGGAGTACCGGAACCAGGAATGGGCTGCAGCTACCACGCACTGTTTTTTCGCAAGTTTCAATTCATCGCATTATTAAACGTTCTTTGTTGATAATATGTGATTATATTTATACACAACGTTTTTGTTTTCTTTAAATACAGTCTACACAGATCGCCAGTGTGGAACACAGTGCCCCCATCCCGAGAATACACAGCTAGAACTGGTTAAATACTCATGGCCAATTCATTTTCATTGTCCAAACTGAAACTTTTTCTCCGGCAAACACAACCCACTAGCGAAAACGACCATCTGGTTGCATGACTACACATACGTAGGAAAAAATACCCGATGATGAAGTAAAAACAGCTCATAGGCCCTTTTTTCACAGTGACTATCAAATGTTGCACAGGAGTTTATATGTGTGTACGTCTTAGGCCTCCCGGATAGATCGCGAAAGATCAGTAGCAAAATCTGGCAAACAGTTTCAGTGAATTTCTTGGAAATCCGCGGATGCACTGTGTGTAGCTGTACACAATGGCCCATTCAAGACGGTCATTTATATCTGCGATGATGGTTGTTCCAAATATACCATTGGTCTCTTATCTCATAGCTAGCAAGCACCTTGGGGTCCATTAGTATATTCAAGACAGCTACTTCACCGTGGTAATGAGATTGGCAAAAGCCCGTGAACTATGGTAGAAGAATGGAAAAGAAAGAATTTTCTCACATCTGGTGATAAGGCGTTCTTCGGTGACTTACACAGGAGGGACATTTTTTTAAGGAATGCATAACAGTTCAGTGTGAAGAGGACGCAAGTTCATATGACTGGGAAAAATGATGCTGATATTAGAAAACTGGTTGGGACCAAAAGAGTGTTGGTCAGTGAGAAGTCACAAATGCACTTCTCAGTAAAATCAGGTGTGTGAACAGCATTGTGAAGGAATGGTTTCTTACTATTCGTCGGTATCATCTGCTGGTTACAAATTGCTGCCACAGGAGATAGTTATAGAGGCAGATGGTAATATGTACCTTAGTGATATTTCGGTAAGCAATAACTGGTTGTATACAGTCCAACAACTCAATCGCATCAGTATGTTTGTTTGCTACCAAGCGTTTCATTTTAAATTTTATTGGAAAGTCGTCGTGAGTCTATTTACCAAACCAAACTTCGCCCATCTCTATTCAATACCGCCATCCGGGTATTTTTATTGGCAAACAGTACCCCACAAATTAGTCAGTGTTGTTCATATTAGGTCAAAATCTATTGAACGCTGAGGACTAACAAGGTTCTTGTAACGAGCTGGTGAGTTGGCCGGGACGCGTAGGTAATTCGCACACGAGTTATCAATTGATGTTTTTCTGATAAAATCGATTGGTACTGATAATTTATTTCGTGTGTTATTTCGGAAGCCATCGGTACTATGAATCTCACTTGAAACTTTCACTACGTTTCTTGGGTGCTGTTGAATTATCTGTGTGCTCTATTTTCTATACTTCCCTCGTTGGAGGGCACAACTCGTAGAGGCGAAACAATTTGACTGATGCGGACGATGTTTAGTCCAAGGGGGAGCACTATATAACCGTTTCCGATGGAATCTTTTTCCTATTGCATGGCCAACCTGCATATACGTCAAGAATCAAAACCACTTCCAGCAACGCGGAAAATTCACTTTTAAGTGAATGTCTGTAGATGGACCAATACAGGGGAAAGAGGCATGCCGAGTTACTGGAACACTTTCAAGAGCGATGATTAGGATGCCTATGCCGTACATTTTATTTGACTGAACACTTGTTAGCAGAGCATGTTGTCTCACATTGATAGACAGAACAGAAATCAAACCCATGAATCCGGAGCCCAGTCGGCATTCGAAAGAAATGAATGCATTTTCATCGTAGACCCCTAAAAGCCTTTTTATTTGTTGATTGTACCCCCATACTGCGAATCAGTCTGCTGCTTGCAGAGTGAGTGTGAAAAATCACAGGTTGTCCTTGCTGGACAAAATGGTGGAGGCACTGATCCGAACAGTTGGATCAGTGAGAAACCGCATCTAATTTCAAGAGTTAAAGCTTCAGAAGAGTGTATTTGGTCTGGAGTCAGTGAAGCCGCTATTTTTGGCTGTCTGTCAAGATTCCCGAAGCTGCTGCTTTGCAAGTTCTCCCTTTTCAAAAAGTAGGTGGTATCAATATTACAATTGCCGAAATAAAATGTAGAACGATTGTACTATGAATGTATTGCGGGTTTGGACATTTATCGACTAGCATTGTGGAGGAGTGCATTCGAACGGGCGGCAAGGTTGTTATTCTCCTATTGCGCTGTTTCCGGGGCCGGTTGTTGGAGACTGTTTATCGGTTGTCAAACTCGCACCATTGGTTTCCGCAAAAGGTTTTCCTTATTCTTTTAGGTTTTGCACCAAAGTTCGATCATAATTATGTGTATCCAATAGACAGTAGAAGGTACAACCCACAGGCAAATTTTCGAAACATGGGAGGGGAGAGATTTCACAATGACTAAAACTTCGCAGGCTTTGGAATAATTTTCGTTACCACAATATTCTATACAGGGTAGAAATGCTGCACAGAATTCAATGTTTGGATGTTTGATTGCTGAGCACAAAGAACGGCGCTTGGAAGCAGGAAGGAGTTTTCAACAGTAATATGAAAACCTGCTAAAATTCTTGTCAAGTAGTTTCTCTCGATCAGAATTTAATGGCTTCTATAGAATGGGCAGACTATACGGAGAGTCAACCATATCTCTGTTTGTAAAATAGAAGCAGCTCCAAAGTAACCTGTGGCTAGATGACAGACCTACGGTAAAGAAAACACAGGTTTACGTCGAGTGCACCGCGTCCCATATCAAAGTCATACGGAAGAAATGTGTTGATTACCTATTTTATTGGTGCCAAGCAGGAATGTTTTCCAAGTGAAGCAAACAACTAAATTTGAAGAACTAGCTAAAAAGGAGGGTCCATTCAGAGAGCCAATCGCCTACGAGCTGCCATGAGAAACGTATTTTGATTACCTTCGTAACGAGTAGATCCTTACCGGCCTGATTCGTAGAAATATAGTAGATAAACAAAACACAATGGGACAGATCCCAGGCCATTCCCATCATTAAAGGATTTTATTACCATCATGAAGGAAAAGGCTTCTCCATAACGAGTAGTATGGCACTGTATCTGGGTAATAGGGTTAAAGTTTCCTGGAGGCACACGACCGGTTTAGGGGTTTTTCCGCCCATCAGTTAGGCGTATCCTGTTTTCTTTCGCCCAATCATCCTTTAATTTAGGCACTGGACGAATGATTCACAACGGTCATCTAATTTAATCGAATGGAGTGTGCAGGGACGGAGAGTCATTCATCAGAATCATGCGTTGACTCTCCGTTCATGCGCCGCATCAAATTCAAATGCGATAACGTCTGTAAAGGGAAAGCTTAACAACAAATCCGATTCATATATATCTAAAAGATTACTTTGGCACATCAGAACATCTACGTTGAACTCTGTCATCTTTCGGATGATTCAATCAAGATCGGTTTTATTCAGTGACGCAGAGTACGCTACCGTGATAATGAAGACAAATGTATCGATAAAAAGCTTTAGTTAAAAAGCTCTTCAGAAATCTCAGTTAGACGTCATCAGAAACCACGGTGCAAATCGAAACACGTGTTGGCGGCAGAAGGGAGGTGAGTCTACTAATGTTTTCCTGATAGAAATGACTGTATTCCTCCTCACCATTGTGATAACTTAAGCTCCCGTCGGAATGGAACATATGCGTAGGCTGAATTAATTAAGAAACAGGCCATTAGCGGACTAGGATTGACGATCACTGCTTAATTAGGTTTTCACATTTTGCTTCCAGTTTACCCGCGGTTGTAGAGAATTTGACGCAGTCATGGCACAATGACCCTTTGCCTAAAGATTTGCTGAACATACCGCTGTGTGTTTGGCACTGGATGCTCTATTCGAACTGAAACCAGTCTGACATAAGCTTTCACAATGGTCCCTCTTTACAAGGTCCTGTAATTGACCTCATAAGACCATGCCAAGTACGAATAGGCAGAGTTACCGGTGGGTTGTTTGTAGTTTATTAAAGGTGTATTGATCATATGGAGAGAAAATTCCTCCTCATATTAAGCCAGTTACAGCGAAAGGCGTATGAACCGCTCGATCGATCACCGGCTCCGGACATACGATGTCCCTGTTACTCAATAAGTTGACACGCTTTTTTGCAGGGGCTAGTCATAGAAATCATTTCGGGGATTAACCTCGTCTGTATGCCCGCTCGGATAAACATATTGTTCAAAAAAACATAACATTGGAACTTGTTTTGTTCGATTATGAGATCTTGAAAATGCTTTTCACTGCATGCGTTCTGTCATTTATTTTTGCGTTTGGTTCTGCGTCCATCATGTATGTTAGCCAACGTGGTGATAAAAGTCAGAGTGAATATGAGATCTTCTACCGATTGAACCATAAAACAAGCACACAGAGAGAACATACGGTACTTTCACTCGGAAGACCCTAAGATATGATTTAGATTCCTTTCGATCGGTCTCAGAAAACCTAATTGACGTACCTAAGGACTGAATTTATTCTGCTTTCGTGTTCCTTTTTCAGATGAAAGTTCATGCAAACGAATAATCGATATAGTATTTGACTCTGTTGCAAGTGAAAGCCGACTCAAAATTGGATTCTCGTGGTAGGTAACATTTGCTTAAAATTGACACGAACCAATATGACTCTCTCTAGATTTCATGAATTTTCAATGACGACGTCAACGGTAGTCCACCGAACAAATTTCATCCTGTCTGCGCAAATTGAGTGGATACCCATTTGTGTGAACCCTCTGACAGAAGTGCAACCGTTTGCATTGAAAAACACCCTCCTGTATTAGCAATACTACTTGTTATTTACTTCGAGTGTAAACATAAATAATTCAAGCACAATCCGCAAGTTTTATGTCGCTCAGTAGAGAATGGAACGCTCAATTCATTCGTTTGGTCAAATGCAGAAAGATAACTAAGTATATCTTGTTTCGCGATTTAGGAACCGCACATTTCAAGTGTCTTTCTATCTCAGTTACTTGCCATCTTCTTAAAGCACATACCAAAATAGATTTGTTATGCACAATGTTCTCCATAATTCGGAATAAAATAGTGGTTACCCTATTTGAATAAATAAGGCTCGTATGCGGAACATATATCGTGAGAAAAATATTTATCACAATGTTGTTTAGTTATCATTTTTTCCCCTAATGTGAGCTATCTTTGACACAGTCAGCTTGACGGAATATTCACTTGCATATTGTGCCAACGAGAGCACGTGCAATAAAACTGTTTCAGCTACAACACATTGTGCTATGTTGGTTAGGCGCAGAGGCTTGATTTCTTGAGTGCGATATTCAGATATCCGATAGTTCGAGACCATAGAGACCCACTCGAGCCTTGACGATGGAGCAATTTATTGAATATTATTTACACATCACGATATGGTGAACCTGACTTGGAAAACAACAGAGCTGAATCACATAAGCATGGATGAAATGATATTCTGTACACAAACCCTCAATAAACTGAATGAGACCAGGTGACGCTGAAGAATTTGGCAGTGTCATCGTACGACTCATCAAAAAGACCTGACTGATTTGGACAGTGAAATATCTCGATGAACACCGAGTTAAAGTAATCTTAAGAAATGATCCTCATAAGGTTGCAAGAACTCGATCAATCCACCGGTTCGATGCTTTTCCATAACTTTCAGTGGTCTATGAAAAGTTGAATGAATTTTATGAAGTGTTTTCATATCAAGGAAACCGTGAAATGTGCAAGCATTCCACTTTGCTACTGCCGCGATTTATTCCCCATTCCTAATTTTGTTTTGCAACCGAAAACAATGTGCTGTTATTTCATCAGTTTTGGCCTTGAAGGACAATTGTTGTTCTCTTGTGGATGATGTTACCGGACATCAGGCACGGGATACAATTTCCGGAATATATGTAAACGCTGTATACCTCTAGAATAAGTATTATGAGGGCAGCGCGTTAAACGCAAGGTCAAACTGACAACGAAAGTATTAAAGATGAATTTTATGAAAGCCAATGGATATCACTTTCAGGGGATAACTCGCGTTTGAAACGTTACAAAATAGAACCGTCACGGGAAACCTGCGGTCGCCAGTTTAAATAGTGTTCCTCTGATGAGACCTTTTCGAGATTACTGTGATAAATGACGTTCTGTTGAGAGGTGAACGAGGAATGATACCAAACACAGCACATGGTAACGCTAAGCTTTTGCCGTTCAGCCAGCGTGGAAAATTTCCAACACTGAAGTTCAGTCATTACGAGTACATAGAATAATCACGTTTATTTTGGTTGCCAACAGATGTCAAACTACATAATCACTGAGCATAAGGTTGAAATCATTATCGAGAGACAGGTCGTATCTCATAGTAAATTGCTGTTTCTAACACTGGATTTGTTTGACAGGTCCCGGTTGAATCTTTGGTCTTCCCTAGGCCCTACAGGAATACTGCTATCCGCGACTGTGTGAGGATCGATATTCCACCAATTCTCCACGCGACAAACAGAGGTCGCGGGAGTTCTCTCTCAAAACCATTGACTTTACCTATCCGGAACGACTTTTGCTACTCTTAACCCTTTGTCATGTTACCGGTAAATAATGATAGCTTCCGAATGACAGCCAAGTAACCACATTTCACCACAGGACAAAGCAAAAGCATTTTTTTCCGTGCACCGGGTAAGAAAACACGGTGAATAAGAATTTCCACGAAACATCCGAATTTTCCTATGAGTGCAATTCTAGAGGTCAAATATGAATAAACAAACTGTCTGTGTAGTAGTCAAGAACGAACGGACCAGTTTCACTGTTTGTATTTAAACGATGATGGGAACGTGAAACTGGATCCTCATGATTGCTTATGAATACAGAATTTTGTACGATTTAGAAGGGTGAGAACTCGTAAATATTGGGTCGCCTAATCATCTCCTTGGTTATCAGCGAACGTAGTCACAATTTAGGTTTCACCGTTTTCATTGAAGGCCTGCGATGTGTCATTGCGTAAACTTTTGAGAGACTCGCCAAAAGGCGCTTCTTGTTTGGTCATAACAGCTTCATAACGGCCGCACTTTCTCCTTTATCTTCTTCAAAAGTCCAATTAACCCGTCTCTTTTGATTCGACTAATGATCTGATGTTTCTTAAGATATATATCAGCAGTGTTCACTCCGTATCGAGATGGAAACTTCGCAGTCTGTCAACGGCGTGGAGTATATCGTAATGTAAGTTATTGCTCACAATCAAATTTTGTCCGTGCGACACCATATTTTGGTCCAGGTTCCAACTCCAGAATCCTCCCCTTTTTGCTTATCAATGACTGGTACTCAATTATACTATTTCTACTGACTTTTCGATTGATGAACCGGAAGTATTCTTAGGTCTTTAGTGACAAGCAAGAAAATGCAGTGCGTCTCATAAACCTTTCAAGATCATGCTGCATACTAGTTAATAACGTATCAGAAAGCTCTTGTTGTAAGGAGACCACAAATGTATTTAACAGCATTTACTAGCGTTATTTAGTTCACTGTTGGAAAAAAGGTTCGACCACTCCAAGGCCCACGAAATAGATTGATTTTGGCTGATATCTGAGTAATTCCACGGGTACGTCCGAGAATCGATTCAATTGCTCACTGTCCTTCCAGAAACATCGAAATTCCTCGTTTTTTCTGGTGTTATTTTCCTGATTATCACATTTCGATTGCTCGTCAAACCATCATCAACATATGTTTAGCATCACGTGAACCCGAAACAGCAAACACATGTTTGGGTTATCAGGCTGCATAGTCAGTATCTGAACATCATAACAAGTAACGTGCTGAGCTTTATTACAAATCTTTGAGCGTGATTGAAATAATCCCCTCGATCAGAAGTGTATTAAGTGGGGAGTAGCTTCATTGTTTGATGGGCATTATGTTACCTGTATTCGCAATCTACCCGAATTGTCTCATTCACGCTGCCTGCGTTGTCCGTTAGTTTTTCCGATCAAGTCAGCTACGCTCCAATCGTCTTGATCGCATAGTGCCGATTGGGGATTTTTAAGTAGATGAATGACTGAGAAAACGTTCCAAGGGACAAAACACGATCTGATCTATTTTTTATGATATCGGGATGCGGGGGGCCCGGTTGGATCCCCACGTCACTCACGTGGCAGACTGGTTCCGCACTAGTTCGTGACATTCCTCCATCGTGTCACACCAAATCATGAGTCAAAATCCGTTTTGAACTGAATCAGACTGATCTCATATTTTCACTTAGGCCTATTGTTAGGTACAGAAAGTATTGCCCTGTGCCTCGAAACGACTTTTATTTAGGCTTTATACGACAAGTTGTTGATGAGCACACAATCGGAGGTCTCCAGTGTAGTGAATAAACGCAGTGTGTTACACCTTTTTTGTCAAGATGAAAATTCCAGCTACGGACCAAGGTTTGTCCTGGGTGCAGATGACCATTGGCGACATCTGTGAGCCGTGAAGTAGCCTGTAGTACACCCCTGGATGAACTGCATAACTAGTCGTATCTCGCCGAAACACCATGTGGGTTGCCAAGCAAACAACATTTGGTTTACTGTTACATTTCGCGATACCATTATGTCATCATGTTATGATCCAAAATACGTGCCTGAGAGGCAGATATTTTATTAGGAGTCTAACATTTAGAAACCATTAAAACCGATCAAATGAGGAACGAAACTTATTTGCCTTGCAGCTGTATTTATCTGACAGGACGATACAATCATGTGTTCTACATGCCCTCATTAACTCTATTGCGTTTTGTCCCCGTGACATAGCCGCGCTCGGTATTAATCCACAACTTACCGTAATTGCCGTTAGAGCAGAAAACTACGCACCTATTCAGCTAGTAGTATGAGTGATCCGCAACACTCCTCCCTTGACAAATAAAGATCCATATTGTACGGACTGCCTTCAAACCCTCCTTTTCTCCGGATACCGATCCTCCAATACCTGGTTCGTGGTAGTGCTGCCATCAATGCTCCAGTTCATCTAGTGATGCGCTTCGTTCGATTACTGATGAGCACCTACAAAAGTCAGAATTTTTAACTTATCCCTGACTTTGACCACAATGCATCGCCCCAATTTCAACTGAGGCCAACGATGCATCTACATCGCTACCGTAGTCCTGTTGACGTTCGAGAGAACCTCAGTGACAGTTTTATGCAAATCCGCCGATAGTGTTCAGCTTTCTGACATTCACCACGGTAGCAATATTGGTTGAATACACCAGTAGTAATATTCTCGGTATACTTTCTTCAGTGTTATTCTGAGCTTCAGATTGCTTTTACAAGATAAGTTCCATATTTTCGTAGCATGATCAACAGGTTCATTCAGATCGTTCGACCTCCCGTGCCCTGACTTCCATATCCAAAATGCTTGGTCCCGACGTCTTCTCCATAAGTCCAGTGTTCATTATTGAATAGTTGACAGGGGCCGTATTTACCACGAATGAACGGTTCTCGAGCCATTTTCGCTAGCTGGAGGACATCTATAGAATGGCCCAGGCAGACTATCCACAAATGGGTCAGCCAACAAGTCAACCCATGACGCCTCATCTAGCGTAGAAAAAACACGGTTCAGGAGTGAATGGAGCGCGACGTCTTGCACAAATTGGTCATACACCCCCACACCCCTAGCTGGGAAGACCTTAACAGCAGCATGGCATCCTGACGGTCGGCAGGGATGTCGTGTCCCGCAACCATGGAGTGTCATCGTACGACTCATCAAAAAGACCTGACTGATTTGGACAGTGAAATATCTCGATGAACACCGAGTTAAAGTAACCTTTAGAAATGATCCTCATAAGGTTGCAAGAACTCGATCAATCCACCGGTTCGATGCTTTTCCATAACTTTCAGTGGTCTATGAATAGTTGAATGAATTTTATGAAGTGTTTTCATATCAAGGAAACCGTGAAATGTGCAAGCATTCCACTTTGCTACTGCCGCGATTTATTCCCCATTCCTAATTTTGTTTTGCAACCGAAAACAATGTGCTGTTATTTCATCAGTTTTGGCCTTGAAGGACAATTGTTGTTCTCTTGTGGATGATGTTACCGGACATCAGGCACGGGATACAATTTCCGGAATATATGTAAACGCTGTATACCTCTAGAATAAGTATTATGAGGGCAGCGCGTTAAACGCAAGGCCAAACTGACAACGAAAGTATTAAAGATGAATTTTATGAAAGCCAATGGATATCACTTTCAGGGGATAACTCGCGTTTGAAACGTTACAAAATAGAACCGTCATGGGAAACCTGCGGTCGCCAGTTTAAATAGTGTTCCTCTGATGAGACCTTTTCGAGATTACTGTGATAAATGACGTTCTGTTGAGAGGTGAACGAGGAATGATACCAAACACAGCACATGGTAACGCTAAGCTTTTGCCGTTCAGCCAGCGTGGAAAATTTCCAACACTGAAGTTCAGTCATTACGAGTACATAGAATAATCACGTTTATTTTGGTTGCCAACAGATGTCAAACTACATAATCACTGAGCATAAGGTTGAAATCATTATCGAGAGACAGGTCGTATCTCATAGTAAATTGCTGTTTCTAACACTGGATTTGTTTGACAGGTCCCGGTTGAATCTTTGGTCTTCCCTAGGCCCTACAGGAATACTGCTATCCGCGACTGTGTGAGGATCGATATTCCACCAATTCTCCACGCGACAAACAGAGGTCGCGGGAGTTCTCTCTCAAAACCATTGACTTTACCTATCCGGAACGACTTTTGCTACTCTTAACCCTTTGTCATGTTACCGGTAAATAATGATAGCTTCCGAATGACAGCCAAGTAACCACATTTCACCACAGGACAAAGCAAAAGCATTTTTTTCCGTGCACCGGGTAAGAAAACACGGTGAATAAGAATTTCCACGAAACATCCGAATTTTCCTATGAGTGCAATTCTAGAGGTCAAATATGAATAAACAAACTGTCTGTGTAGTAGTCAAGAACGAACGGACCAGTTTCACTGTTTGTATTTAAACGATGATGGGAACGTGAAACTGGATCCTCATGATTGCTTATGAATACAGAATTTTGTACGATTTAGAAGGGTGAGAACTCGTAAATATTGGGTCGCCTAATCATCTCCTTGGTTATCAGCGAACGTAGTCACAATTTAGGTTTCACCGTTTTCATTGAAGGCCTGCGATGTGTCATTGCGTAAACTTTTGAGAGACTCGCCAAAAGGCGCTTCTTGTTTGGTCATAACAGCTTCATAACGGCCGCACTTTCTCCTTTATCTTCTTCAAAAGTCCAATTAACCCGTCTCTTTTGATTCGACTAATGATCTGATGTTTCTTAAGATATATATCAGCAGTGTTCACTCCGTATCGAGATGGAAACTTCGCAGTCTGTCAACGGCGTGGAGTATATCGTAATGTAAGTTATTGCTCACAATCAAATTTTGTCCGTGCGACACCATATTTTGGTCCAGGTTCCAACTCCAGAATCCTCCCCTTTTTGCTTATCAATGACTGGTACTCAATTATACTATTTCTACTGACTTTTCGATTGATGAACCGGAAGTATTCTTAGGTCTTTAGTGACAAGCAAGAAAATGCAGTGCGTCTCATAAACCTTTCAAGATCATGCTGCATACTAGTTAATAACGTATCAGAAAGCTCTTGTTGTAAGGAGACCACAAATGTATTTAACAGCATTTACTAGCGTTATTTAGTTCACTGTTGGAAAAAAGGTTCGACCACTCCAAGGCCCACGAAATAGATTGATTTTGGCTGATATCTGAGTAATTCCACGGGTACGTCCGAGAATCGATTCAATTGCTCACTGTCCTTCCAGAAACATCGAAATTCCTCGTTTTTTCTGGTGTTATTTTCCTGATTATCACATTTCGATTGCTCGTCAAACCATCATCAACATATGTTTAGCATCACGTGAACCCGAAACAGCAAACACATGTTTGGGTTATCAGGCTGCATAGTCAGTATCTGAACATCATAACAAGTAACGTGCTGAGCTTTATTACAAATCTTTGAGCGTGATTGAAATAATCCCCTCGATCAGAAGTGTATTAAGTGGGGAGTAGCTTCATTGTTTGATGGGCATTATGTTACCTGTATTCGCAATCTACCCGAATTGTCTCATTCACGCTGCCTGCGTTGTCCGTTAGTTTTTCCGATCAAGTCAGCTACGCTCCAATCGTCTTGATCGCATAGTGCCGATTGGGGATTTTTAAGTAGATGAATGGCTGAGAAAACGTTCCAAGGGACAAAACACGATCTGATTTATTTTTTATGATATCGGGATGCGGGGGGCCCGGTTGGATCCCCACGTCACTCACGTGGCAGACTGGTTCCGCACTAGTTCGTGACATTCCTCCATCGTGTCACACCAAATCATGAGTCAAAATCCGTTTTGAACTGAATCAGACTGATCTCATATTTTCACTTAGGCCTATTGTTAGGTACAGAAAGTATTGCCCTGTGCCTCGAAACGACTTTTATTTAGGCTTTATACGACAAGTTGTTGATGAGCACACAATCGGAGGTCTCCAGTGTAGTGAATAAACGCAGTGTGTTACACCTTTTTTGTCAAGATGAAAATTCCAGCTACGGACCAAGGTTTGTCCTGGGTGCAGATGACCATTGGCGACATCTGTGAGCCGTGAAGTAGCCTGTAGTACACCCCTGGATGAACTGCATAACTAGTCGTATCTCGCCGAAACACCATGTGGGTTGCCAAGCAAACAACATTTGGTTTACTGTTACATTTCGCGATACCATTATGTCATCATGTTATGATCCAAAATACGTGCCTGAGAGGCAGATATTTTATTAGGAGTCTAACATTTAGAAACCATTAAAACCGATCAAATGAGGAACGAAACTTATTTGCCTTGCAGCTGTATTTATCTGACAGGACGATACAATCATGTGTTCTACATGCCCTCATTAACTCTATTGCGTTTTGTCCCCGTGACATAGCCGCGCTCGGTATTAATCCACAACTTACCGTAATTGCCGTTAGAGCAGAAAACTACGCACCTATTCAGCTAGTAGTATGAGTGATCCGCAACACTCCTCCCTTGACAAATAACGATCCATATTTTACGGACTGCCTTCAAACCCTCCTTTTCTCCGGATACCGATCCTCCAATACCTGGTTCGTGGTAGTGCTGCCATCAATGCTCCAGTTCATCTAGTGATGCGCTTCGTTCGATTACTGATGAGCACCTACAAAAGTCAGAATTTTTAACTTATCCCTGACTTTGACCACAATGCATCGCCCCAATTTCAACTGAGGCCAACGATGCATCTACATCGCTACCGTAGTCCTGTTGACGTTCGAGAGAACCTCAGTGACAGTTTTATGCAAATCCGCCGATAGTGTTCAGCTTTCTGACATTCACCACGGTAGCAATATTGGTTGAATACACCAGTAGTAATATTCTCGGTATACTTTCTTCAGTGTTATTCTGAGCTTCAGATTGCTTTTACAAGATAAGTTCCATATTTTCGTAGCATGATCAACAGGTTCATTCAGATCGTTCGACCTCCCGTGCCCTGACTTCCATATCCAAAATGCTTGGTCCCGACGTCTTCTCCATAAGTCCAGTGTTCATTATTGAATAGTTGACAGGGGCCGTATTTACCACGAATGAACGGTTCTCGAGCCATTTTCGCTAGCTGGAGGACATCTATAGAATGGTCCAGGCAGACTATCCACAAATGGGTCAGCCAACAAGTCAACCCATGACGCCTCATCTAGCGTAGAAAAAACACGGTTCAGGAGTGAATGGAGCGCGACGTCTTGCACAAATTGGTCATACACCCCCACACCCCTAGCTGGGAAGACCTTAACAGCAGCATGGCATCCTGACGGTCGGCAGGGATGTCGTGTCCCGCAACCATGGAGTGTCATCGTACGACTCATCAAAAAGACCTGACTGATTTGGACAGTGAAATATCTCGATGAACACCGAGTTAAAGTAACCTTTAGAAATGATCCTCATAAGGTTGCAAGAACTCGATCAATCCACCGGTTCGATGCTTTTCCATAACTTTCAGTGGTCTATGAATAGTTGAATGAATTTTATGAAGTGTTTTCATATCAAGGAAACCGTGAAATGTGCAAGCATTCCACTTTGCTACTGCCGCGATTTATTCCCCATTCCTAATTTTGTTTTGCAACCGAAAACAATGTGCTGTTATTTCATCAGTTTTGGCCTTGAAGGACAATTGTTGTTCTCTTGTGGATGATGTTACCGGACATCAGGCACGGGATACAATTTCCGGAATATATGTAAACGCTGTATACCTCTAGAATAAGTATTATGAGGGCAGCGTGTTAAACGCAAGGCCAAACTGACAACGAAAGTATTAAAGATGAATTTTATGAAAGCCAATGGATATCACTTTCAGGGGATAACTCGCGTTTGAAACGTTACAAAATAGAACCGTCATGGGAAACCTGCGGTCGCCAGTTTAAATAGTGTTCCTCTGATGAGACCTTTTCGAGATTACTGTGATAAATGACGTTCTGTTGAGAGGTGAACGAGGAATGATACCAAACACAGCACATGGTAACGCTAAGCTTTTGCCGTTCAGCCAGCGTGGAAAATTTCCAACACTGAAGTTCAGTCATTACGAGTACATAGAATAATCACGTTTATTTTGGTTGCCAACAGATGTCAAACTACATAATCACTGAGCATAAGGTTGAAATCATTATCGAGAGACAGGTCGTATCTCATAGTAAATTGCTGTTTCTAACACTGGATTTGTTTGACAGGTCCCGGTTGAATCTTTGGTCTTCCCTAGGCCCTACAGGAATACTGCTATCCGCGACTGTGTGAGGATCGATATTCCACCAATTCTCCACGCGACAAACAGAGGTCGCGGGAGTTCTCTCTCAAAACCATTGACTTTACCTATCCGAAACGACTTTTGCTACTCTTAACCCTTTGTCATTTTACCGGTAAATAATGATAGCTTCCGAATGACAGCCAAGTAACCACATTTCACCACAGGACAAAGCAAAAGCATTTTTTTCCGTGCACCGGGTAAGAAAACACGGTGAATAAGAATTTCCACGAAACATCCGAATTTTCCTATGAGTGCAATTCTAGAGGTCAAATATGAATAAACAAACTGTCTGTGTAGTAGTCAAGAACGAACGGACCAGTTTCACTGTTTGTATTTAAACGATGATGGGAACGTGAAACTGGATCCTCATGATTGCTTATGAATACAGAATTTTGTACGATTTAGAAGGGTGAGAACTCGTAAATATTGGGTCGCCTAATCATCTCCTTGGTTATCAGCGAACGTAGTCACAATTTAGGTTTCACCGTTTTCATTGAAGGCCTGCGATGTGTCATTGCGTAAACTTTTGAGAGACTCACCAAAAGGCGCTTCTTGTTTGGTCATAACAGCTTCATAACGGCCGCACTTTCTCCTTTATCTTCTTCAAAAGTCCAATTAACCCGTCTCTTTTGATTCGACTAATGATCTGATGTTTCTTAAGATATATATCAGTAGTGTTCACTCCGTATCGAGATGGAAACTTCGCAGTCTGTCAACGGCGTGGAGTATATCGTAATGTAAGTTATTGCTCACAATCAAATTTTGTCCGTGCGACACCATATTTTGGTCCAGGTTCCAACTCCAGAATCCTCCCCTTTTTGCTTATCAATGACTGGTACTCAATTATACTATTTCTACTGACTTTTCGATTGATGAACCGGAAGTATTCTTAGGTCTTTAGTGACAAGCAAGAAAATGCAGTGCGTCTCATAAACCTTTCAAGATCATGCTGCATACTAGTTAATAACGTATCAGAAAGCTCTTGTTGTAAGGAGACCACAAATGTATTTAACAGCATTTACTAGCGTTATTTAGTTCACTGTTGGAAAAAAGGTTCGACCACTCCAAGGCCCACGAAATAGATTGATTTTGGCTGATATCTGAGTAATTCCACGGGTACGTCCGAGAATCGATTCAATTGCTCACTGTCCTTCCAGAAACATCGAAATTCCTCGTTTTTTCTGGTGTTATTTTCCTGATTATCACATTTCGATTGCTCGTCAAACCATCATCAACATATGTTTAGCATCACGTGAACCCGAAACAGCAAACACATGTTTGGGTTATCAGGCTGCATAGTCAGTATCTGAACATCATAACAAGTAACGTGCTGAGCTTTATTACAAATCTTTGAGCGTGATTGAAATAATCCCCTCGATCAGAAGTGTATTAAGTGGGGAGTAGCTTCATTGTTTGATGGGCATTATGTTACCTGTATTCGCAATCTACCCGAATTGTCTCATTCACGCTGCCTGCGTTGTCCGTTAGTTTTTCCGATCAAGTCAGCTACGCTCCAATCGTCTTGATCGCATAGTGCTGATTGGGGATTTTTAAGTAGATGAATGGCTGAGAAAACGTTCCAAGGGACAAAACACGATCTGATTTATTTTTTATGATATCGGGATGCGGGGGGCCCGGTTGGATCCCCACGTCACTCACGTGGCAGACTGGTTCCGCACTAGTTCGTGACATTCCTCCATCGTGTCACACCAAATCATGAGTCAAAATCCGTTTTGAACTGAATCAGACTGATCTCATATTTTCACTTAGGCCTATTGTTAGGTACAGAAAGTATTGCCCTGTGCCTCGAAACGACTTTTATTTAGGCTTTATACGACAAGTTGTTGATGAGCACACAATCGGAGGTCTCCAGTGTAGTGAATAAACGCAGTGTGTTACACCTTTTTTGTCAAGATGAAAATTCCAGCTACGGACCAAGGTTTGTCCTGGGTGCAGATGACCATTGGCGACATCTGTGAGCCGTGAAGTAGCCTGTAGTACACCCCTGGATGAACTGCATAACTAGTCGTATCTCGCCGAAACACCATGTGGGTTGCCAAGCAAACAACATTTGGTTTACTGTTACATTTCGCGATACCATTATGTCATCATGTTATGATCCAAAATACGTGCCTGAGAGGCAGATATTTTATTAGGAGTCTAACATTTAGAAACCATTAAAACCGATCAAATGAGGAACGAAACTTATTTGCCTTGCAGCTGTATTTATCTGACAGGACGATACAATCATGTGTTCTACATGCCCTCATTAACTCTATTGCGTTTTGTCCCCGTGACATAGCCGCGCTCGGTATTAATCCACAACTTACCGTAATTGCCGTTAGAGCAGAAAACTACGCACCTATTCAGCTAGTAGTATGAGTGATCCGCAACACTCCTCCCTTGACAAATAACGATCCATATTTTACGGACTGCCTTCAAACCCTCCTTTTCTCCGGATACCGATCCTCCAATACCTGGTTCGTGGTAGTGCTGCCATCAATGCTCCAGTTCATCTAGTGATGCGCTTCGTTCGATTACTGATGAGCACCTACAAAAGTCAGAATTTTTAACTTATCCCTGACTTTGACCACAATGCATCGCCCCAATTTCAACTGAGGCCAACGATGCATCTACATCGCTACCGTAGTCCTGTTGACGTTCGAGAGAACCTCAGTGACAGTTTTATGCAAATCCGCCGATAGTGTTCAGCTTTCTGACATTCACCACGGTAGCAATATTGGTTGAATACACCAGTAGTAATATTCTCGGTATACTTTCTTCAGTGTTATTCTGAGCTTCAGATTGCTTTTACAAGATAAGTTCCATATTTTCGTAGCATGATCAACAGGTTCATTCAGATCGTTCGACCTCCCGTGCCCTGACTTCCATATCCAAAATGCTTGGTCCCGACGTCTTCTCCATAAGTCCAGTGTTCATTATTGAATAGTTGACAGGGGCCGTATTTACCACGAATGAACGGTTCTCGAGCCATTTTCGCTAGCTGGAGGACATCTATAGAATGGTCCAGGCAGACTATCCACAAATGGGTCAGCCAACAAGTCAACCCATGACGCCTCATCTAGCGTAGAAAAAACACGGTTCAGGAGTGAATGGAGCGCGACGTCTTGCACAAATTGGTCATACACCCCCACACCCCTAGCTGGGAAGACCTTAACAGCAGCATGGCATCCTGACGGTCGGCAGGGATGTCGTGTCCCGCAACCATGGAGTGTCATCGTACGACTCATCAAAAAGACCTGACTGATTTGGACAGTGAAATATCTCGATGAACACCGAGTTAAAGTAACCTTTAGAAATGATCCTCATAAGGTTGCAAGAACTCGATCAATCCACCGGTTCGATGCTTTTCCATAACTTTCAGTGGTCTATGAATAGTTGAATGAATTTTATGAAGTGTTTTCATATCAAGGAAACCGTGAAATGTGCAAGCATTCCACTTTGCTACTGCCGCGATTTATTCCCCATTCCTAATTTTGTTTTGCAACCGAAAACAATGTGCTGTTATTTCATCAGTTTTGGCCTTGAAGGACAATTGTTGTTCTCTTGTGGATGATGTTACCGGACATCAGGCACGGGATACAATTTCCGGAATATATGTAAACGCTGTATACCTCTAGAATAAGTATTATGAGGGCAGCGTGTTAAACGCAAGGTCAAACTGACAACGAAAGTATTAAAGATGAATTTTATGAAAGCCAATGGATATCACTTTCAGGGGATAACTCGCGTTTGAAACGTTACAAAATAGAACCGTCATGGGAAACCTGCGGTCGCCAGTTTAAATAGTGTTCCTCTGATGAGACCTTTTCGAGATTACTGTGATAAATGACGTTCTGTTGAGAGGTGAACGAGGAATGATACCAAACACAGCACATGGTAACGCTAAGCTTTTGCCGTTCAGCCAGCGTGGAAAATTTCCAACACTGAAGTTCAGTCATTACGAGTACATAGAATAATCACGTTTATTTTGGTTGCCAACAGATGTCAAACTACATAATCACTGAGCATAAGGTTGAAATCATTATCGAGAGACAGGTCGTATCTCATAGTAAATTGCTGTTTCTAACACTGGATTTGTTTGACAGGTCCCGGTTGAATCTTTGGTCTTCCCTAGGCCCTACAGGAATACTGCTATCCGCGACTGTGTGAGGATCGATATTCCACCAATTCTCCACGCGACAAACAGAGGTCGCGGGAGTTCTCTCTCAAAACCATTGACTTTACCTATCCGAAACGACTTTTGCTACTCTTAACCCTTTGTCATTTTACCGGTAAATAATGATAGCTTCCGAATGACAGCCAAGTAACCACATTTCACCACAGGACAAAGCAAAAGCATTTTTTTCCGTGCACCGGGTAAGAAAACACGGTGAATAAGAATTTCCACGAAACATCCGAATTTTCCTATGAGTGCAATTCTAGAGGTCAAATATGAATAAACAAACTGTCTGTGTAGTAGTCAAGAACGAACGGACCAGTTTCACTGTTTGTATTTAAACGATGATGGGAACGTGAAACTGGATCCTCATGATTGCTTATGAATACAGAATTTTGTACGATTTAGAAGGGTGAGAACTCGTAAATATTGGGTCGCCTAATCATCTCCTTGGTTATCAGCGAACGTAGTCACAATTTAGGTTTCACCGTTTTCATTGAAGGCCTGCGATGTGTCATTGCGTAAACTTTTGAGAGACTCACCAAAAGGCGCTTCTTGTTTGGTCATAACAGCTTCATAACGGCCGCACTTTCTCCTTTATCTTCTTCAAAAGTCCAATTAACCCGTCTCTTTTGATTCGACTAATGATCTGATGTTTCTTAAGATATATATCAGCAGTGTTCACTCCGTATCGAGATGGAAACTTCGCAGTCTGTCAACGGCGTGGAGTATATCGTAATGTAAGTTATTGCTCACAATCAAATTTTGTCCGTGCGACACCATATTTTGGTCCAGGTTCCAACTCCAGAATCCTCCCCTTTTTGCTTATCAATGACTGGTACTCAATTATACTATTTCTACTGACTTTTCGATTGATGAACCGGAAGTATTCTTAGGTCTTTAGTGACAAGCAAGAAAATGCAGTGCGTCTCATAAACCTTTCAAGATCATGCTGCATACTAGTTAATAACGTATCAGAAAGCTCTTGTTGTAAGGAGACCACAAATGTATTTAACAGCATTTACTAGCGTTATTTAGTTCACTGTTGGAAAAAAGGTTCGACCACTCCAAGGCCCACGAAATAGATTGATTTTGGCTGATATCTGAGTAATTCCACGGGTACGTCCGAGAATCGATTCAATTGCTCACTGTCCTTCCAGAAACATCGAAATTCCTCGTTTTTTCTGGTGTTATTTTCCTGATTATCACATTTCGATTGCTCGTCAAACCATCATCAACATATGTTTAGCATCACGTGAACCCGAAACAGCAAACACATGTTTGGGTTATCAGGCTGCATAGTCAGTATCTGAACATCATAACAAGTAACGTGCTGAGCTTTATTACAAATCTTTGAGCGTGATTGAAATAATCCCCTCGATCAGAAGTGTATTAAGTGGGGAGTAGCTTCATTGTTTGATGGGCATTATGTTACCTGTATTCGCAATCTACCCGAATTGTCTCATTCACGCTGCCTGCGTTGTCCGTTAGTTTTTCCGATCAAGTCAGCTACGCTCCAATCGTCTTGATCGCATAGTGCCGATTGGGGATTTTTAAGTAGATGAATGGCTGAGAAAACGTTCCAAGGGACAAAACACGATCTGATTTATTTTTTATGATATCGGGATGCGGGGGGCCCGGTTGGATCCCCACGTCACTCACGTGGCAGACTGGTTCCGCACTAGTTCGTGACATTCCTCCATCGTGTCACACCAAATCATGAGTCAAAATCCGTTTTGAACTGAATCAGACTGATCTCATATTTTCACTTAGGCCTATTGTTAGGTACAGAAAGTATTGCCCTGTGCCTCGAAACGACTTTTATTTAGGCTTTATACGACAAGTTGTTGATGAGCACACAATCGGAGGTCTCCAGTGTAGTGAATAAACGCAGTGTGTTACACCTTTTTTGTCAAGATGAAAATTCCAGCTACGGACCAAGGTTTGTCCTGGGTGCAGATGACCATTGGCGACATCTGTGAGCCGTGAAGTAGCCTGTAGTACACCCCTGGATGAACTGCATAACTAGTCGTATCTCGCCGAAACACCATGTGGGTTGCCAAGCAAACAACATTTGGTTTACTGTTACATTTCGCGATACCATTATGTCATCATGTTATGATCCAAAATACGTGCCTAAGAGGCAGATATTTTATTAGGAGTCTAACATTTAGAAACCATTAAAACCGATCAAATGAGGAACGAAACTTATTTGCCTTGCAGCTGTATTTATCTGACAGGACGATACAATCATGTGTTCTACATGCCCTCATTAACTCTATTGCGTTTTGTCCCCGTGACATAGCCGCGCTCGGTATTAATCCACAACTTACCGTAATTGCCGTTAGAGCAGAAAACTACGCACCCATTCAGCTAGTAGTATGAGTGATCCGCAACACTCCTCCCTTGACAAATAACGATCCATATTGTACGGACTGCCTTCAAACCCTCCTTTTCTCCGGATACCGATCCTCCAATACCTGGTTCGTGGTAGTGCTGCCATCAATGCTCCAGTTCATCTAGTGATGCGCTTCGTTCGATTACTGATGAGCACCTACAAAAGTCAGAATTTTTAACTTATCCCTGACTTTGACCACAATGCATCGCCCCAATTTCAACTGAGGCCAACGATGCATCTACATCGCTACCGTAGTCCTGTTGACGTTCGAGAGAACCTCAGTGACAGTTTTATGCAAATCCGCCGATAGTGTTCAGCTTTCTGACATTCACCACGGTAGCAATATTGGTTGAATACACCAGTAGTAATATTCTCGGTATACTTTCTTCAGTGTTATTCTGAGCTTCAGATTGCTTTTACAAGATAAGTTCCATATTTTCGTAGCATGATCAACAGGTTCATTCAGATCGTTCGACCTCCCGTGCCCTGACTTCCATATCCAAAATGCTTGGTCCCGACGTCTTCTCCATAAGTCCAGTGTTCATTATTGAATAGTTGACAGGGGCCGTATTTACCACGAATGAACGGTTCTCGAGCCATTTTCGCTAGCTGGAGGACATCTATAGAATGGCCCAGGCAGACTATCCACAAATGGGTCAGCCAACAAGTCAACCCATGACGCCTCATCTAGCGTAGAAAAAACACGGTTCAGGAGTGAATGGAGCGCGACGTCTTGCACAAATTGGTCATACACCCCCACACCCCTAGCTGGGAAGACCTTAACAGCAGCATGGCATCCTGACGGTCGGCAGGGGTGTCGTGTCCCGCAACCATGGAGTGCTTCACTGCGGCCCTCGAGCTCCTCCAGAATGCTCTGTATGTCCTCATCTTCAAGCGGATGCGGTCAAGGTAAATACAACATGGTCATTGCACCAATCGTTATGATCCAGAAGACGTACCTAGGAAGTCGATCGTCGCGTTGCAAGAAAGTTGACACTGTTCAGGATGAAGATTATCAAATAGGTTATGAAATTCCACTTTGTTTGATTCATTTACCTAATATTAATTCTTGTGGAGCAAGATGGGAAATCGGTAATACGGGTGTAAGGAAGAAGGCAAATCAAAGCCACCTGAAGAATGCGATAGTCAATTATTTTGAACCTGGACAACTTTCCAGCAAATTGTAATTCAAGTATACTCCTTCATAGTTGGTCCCTTCTGCAAGCCCATAAAATAGATGTGTGACCAAGGTAATGATGCTTCTGTAATATCGGTCATCTTGGAAATAATTCATGGAATGAAGAGTATCTATGCACCACACGACAGTAAAGACACCATTCAGACCATATTCTAGACAGCTAAAAATAGTCCTAAACGGAGTCACTGTTTATCTAATAAAGGGTACTCTCCGTCGGAATTTCCTTCAGTCTATGGCGTTTTATTATATTCTGACAACTAGTAGTTGTTTAAGTTGTAAAAGCTGGAGTAAAGAGTGAACTCCAGAGAGGCAGATACTGCATAGCATATCCGGTTGACAGCTTCACTCGCCAGTCGGTCAACTGGAGCGTTTTCAAACAAAATACTATATTTCTGTTTCATTGTCCAGCTGACAGATTACAAGAATACCTTTCCAGAAGGCTGATGAAAAAATAAGTGTTTATTCTCGAGTAGTATTCCTTATATGGCATACCATTCGTGGAACAGTGGTCAACCATACTGAGGCTTATAACTCTGCTTCGTAGAAATGTCCTGAGTCGATCACCATCGTGTCTGGGGGAGCCAGAATTTGTGACTGGTCTCATTTTTGATCTCTTTTCTTTATAAAATCAGTCTTTGTGTTGCTTCGCCGGATGTTTGCCTGAACTCTTCATGGTGTGCCCATAACCAACAAGATCACCATTAAAAGTGGGTCGATAGGCTCGGGTGAATCGGTACCGTCTTTTTCTTTATCCCGCTCAAAATTATTTGAAGATTCTCCTCTACCGTTGAGCTAATTTGCATTACGACTTCATTGAAAAAATGTTATTTTTCCGAATCTTCTTTCAAAGGTAGACGGCTTTTCCCGTTTGGTGACAGCCTTACACTTTTTCATGGTAATTCCAAAAGGGCATGGAATAGGTTTCAAATCAACATCTCGTTTACTCCTTGATCAAGTCTGGTATGGTCCTAATCAGTAAATGCTCTTCACTTACAACGCGGGACTAAATCCGCTTGTTCTCTTAGGTCGATGATCTTTACATACTCCACTGGGTTATTTGTGGATTTTGAAGCAGTTGTTTGGCCGGTTACTTGAAAAGGGATGACGAACCAGTGTACAAGGTACACGCGGCCGTTCTAGTGATTAGCACAAGGGTAAGGAGTCCCGTACCTAAGAGAGATAACTCACACGTTATTTGACCTTATATGACTTGAGTGTGTTGCAAA
The DNA here is from genome assembly GCA_948099385.1 of Fasciola hepatica. Lineage (NCBI taxonomy): Eukaryota > Metazoa > Platyhelminthes > Trematoda > Plagiorchiida > Fasciolidae > Fasciola > Fasciola hepatica. Next base: position 9,756,581 of record CANUEZ040000192.1, on the reverse strand, counting down.
AGTCTGGTTGCTGCACCCTAGGCCCCAGTCGCGAAATAACAGACACACATGAAATTTTTTAGTAGAATTATATTGTTTGATAATACGGGGTAGACGAAATCGTTCGTAGATTGCCGACTTTGAGATCATTACGGGTAACCTTTTTTCATGACTGATTTTTACAACCGAAGGAAACTGTAAACTGGAGAAAGGCGAATATGATGACAACGATCGACGGGTCAACCAACCTGCGAGTTGGGCAGACATTCACTCAGGTACGCAAGGAAACTATTAGTCAGGGGTTCGAAAAGGTCACAGAGTCTTGTGTGGATGCGTGTGAATGTATGTGTGCGCGTGTGTTCATACAAGCCTGTCGAGTGAAGCTGATCAGAAGTCGGTGCCCAAATCAGGGTAATCCAAGCGATTGGTGGTTCAAAGTGTGTGTGTGTGTTTGTGTGTGTGTGTGTGTGTGTGACGAACGGGAAACGCTTGTGGGGGCGGAGAAATATCAGTGCAACCATGTGGTCAACGTCTAATGAGTGAAAAAATCGGAAAAGGTTCAAAAGGTAGCATAAGTTGGTGCTGACGAATGAGCAGGGTTGGAAACGGACAAAACAGGCTGAACAATCATATCGCAACGATTTGGAGAAAACAGTATCAAAAAACGGCACTAATTTTTTTATTTCCCATATATATTTCTAAATACAAATTTCACGGAGCAGTAATTCAGGTAGAGGGTTGTAAGAAACAGATGTTCCAAACTTTCAAATTGAACCGGACTGTTCTTTTTTCTGGAAAAGACTATATTCTGTGTTTGGGAATTCCATCTTAACTTATGAGAATTTCGCGAGGAACAAGTCAAAGATTGGTGAAGTATAATTTTGGATATTCCATTGCCATTTGCCAGTGAAGTCAGTTTGGTATGACGGTAACAATAATAAAACTAGAGGAATCAACCAAGTACTCATTTAATCCGGTTTTGTAGTGCAAGCTGGGGCATGGGTGGAGTGATAGTGGTTATCCAAATATCGTCAAAGACGTAGCGCACATTCATGGACAACCGGAAAAACCACCCAGATAATGGGGTCAACGAACAACGAAAAACAGCACCAGGTCGGGTGCGGTACCAATGCCTTAGACCATCAAAATGACCGGTATTTTCTGTGGTAAAGCCTCAGACTTACAGCTGTACGAAAACAGAATTCCGCTTTATTCTTTACCCCAGGAACCACTGTGCGGATTTAAGTGGAGCTACGGATATGTATTAGGCTACCTAATGCAAGTTCCTGAATAATTCCTCCAATTTTCTTATTTGTCTGAATATTTTATTCGTGCATCATTGACGTTGCCCGTAAAGTTATCGGAATACGGTGAAACTAATCTTTAATAGCAAGAACAATCCATCAATCAGAGAAAAAGTGGAAGAATATACGAAACGGATGGACGGAGATAGGACCAAAAATTGGTTCAGACGAGAACAAAGAGGATTGTGCACACGCTTAAGCTAGAGACACACGAAATGAAAGTACAGAGGTTACTGGTGCGGTGCGGGTGAGAAAAACGACAAATAACAGAGGAAAACATGACACACAAGGTCGGGCACATATGATACACACAAAGTTGAGGATCGTAGGCCCCTGGATTGGGCACAATGGAAAATCAGCCCACTGTAAAGTTAAGGAAAATTTTAGGTGAACAGAAACAAGGTAACCATGTTTGACGTGCTAGAGGGAAGGGTAGACTTGTAGGTCGAAGTGGCTGGAAAGGGCTGGGTAGCACGCTGAATAAAGATATGGGAGTGAGAGAAAGAAATTGCGTGGGAATTTCACACAATGTGCTGAATTACCGTTACCCCAGCCCAAAAATTCTCTCGTCTCCTAAAACACAGTCCAGCCATGGTTCTGTCTACTCAGTCGCAACCCGGCCCCCATGCTCGTTCTTTCGTGCCCGCGGAGTGAGTGGGGCACATGCGTAAAACGGGCCGTGCTTAACCGTAGATGTCCCATTAGCTTACAAACTTTGGGGACATATCTTGTTAGAACTCCGCCACTGATACGCACTGTCACGACACGCACAAGGCCGTCCTTGCTGATCTCGCTTCCCACTATTTTCCCCAACGGCCATTCAGTTTCAGAAGTCCTTGTGAAACAAAGGATCACTTGTTCTTGTACCTTCATTTCATCGTAGGATTGTAACCACCGTTGTCATATTTGAAGTGTAGGAACGTACTCACGTGCCCACCTTCTCCATAAAATTAAGGTCATTCGCTTTATCTGTTCGCATCGCGGATTACATGTTGCCTCAAGGGTTTCACCGCTGGCTGTCAAGACCGGTCCTCGGATAAACACCAGGTCTCCTGGTGTCAACGGTACGTTTTTCGGACTGTCCGACGAAAGAGGAAGCAGCGGCCTGTTGGTGATTATTCTTTCGGTTCCCACCATCGGAATGTGAAGCTTGTCATTCAATAGGGTTTGTTCATTAAAGAGGTCGCATGCATTTTCTGGGGCCGATCTAATCATTCTCCCTCAAGCTTCACCTCTATGACCAGCTTCAGGTGGGTTGAAATGCCACTGAATGTTTTATGACGAAGCTCATCGGTAGAGCTTCCATTGGTCCCATTTATCGATACCTGCTCGTAACTCATTCACGGTCCCGAAGACGTTTTTTCCGTTTTCGCTGTATATGTGGCGTGGTCTTCCTAGTCTACCGAGAAATCTCACTAACAGTCGAAGGAAGGCACCGGTAGAAAAATCATGCGGTATTTCTAGATAGACGGCCCTAAGTTTTAAGCAGATGAACAAACAACCATATCTTTTCCCAGTCCTTCTGCGTCTTCTCACCCTTCTCGGTCAAAAATGGTCTACCCGCACATGACTGAAGGGGTGCCAGCCAGGCACCACTCCAAATGAGGCTGGTGGGATCATCATTTGCTATGCAGGGTGCCTCGATCTCTTCCGGCAACTTGGACACTGACCACGTTCCCGTCGAACTGCTATCCCGCCCTTTACAATCCAGACACTCTGTTTGATGGAGTTTGATACTTGATCAACTCCACAGTGTCCTTCGTATTTATGTACATGTCGGATAATCAGATTCACCACGTGGTGCTTTTTGAGCTGGATCATGGGATGCTTTGTCCCTTCTTCGTGGTTAGAATAATTCAGTCTGTCCCACACATTCACTGGTATGGTTGTCGAGTTATTTTACCACATGAACTCAGAGTTATGACTAGGTTTAAAACATCCAAACAATATCCCTCATTCTCATGTGGCTATGGACGACGAACATTTTAGTTCTATCCGATTTAGGATTATTCCCGCAAATAGAACATGCATGCTGATTATGCCCGTGCATCCTCGATTTCATTAAGCTGGAAGCTTGCATGTCCCGACGACGATTGGATGGCTCCCGTTAGGCACTGCATATCTTCAGTGGGCCATGGTCAAATTTTAGTATGACAGCTTATTAACCAAGTCTAGTAAAATCTGGATCAATTTTTTCTACCGGGAAGTGAGCGTGGTGAGTATAATGCTGTTGTCTGTCTTATCGCTCAAATGAGGCTGCTCTGTCAGCCCATTTTAATCTCATCAGTGGAAGTAACTTAACCTGAACAGCTTGTAACGTCCCACCAGAATCAACGTCCAATGCAAAATTGAGTTGTCTCAAGTTTACCATACGTGCTTGAATCGTCTGCATCATCTGGATAACAGGCTCACAGTCATCGTTCTTAAAGCTCGGTCCGACAAACAGTAAATCGATAAGTGCTCGTGATACCACGCAGTTCGGGTAAAACCTTTTGTGTCGGCCTTCAAGCTTCCTTCGGCTTCTAATACAGGTCAGTATAATGTAGCTTATTTAGCCTTAAAGTCACAGCATTTGATAACTACATGAACTGGCTAGCGATGTTTATTTTTGTTCATGCAACAGATGAGCGGAATATTTTATCGAAAGCATAGATCATTTTTGGGGGATGCAATCAAGTTTGAAGATATTACGCCTCGTGAACTCTTCACGAAATTTGCTGTCTATTGACGGGCAGTAATTGTAGTCGCTTGTATTATGCAAATTATATTGCATTTGCAATCGAAGGGTAGTATTTTTGGTTCGCTTCTTTTGCATCACAGGTTTTTAGGGTCCCTATGTGTTACAAGTACAAATACTCACAGTCTTGCGAATTTAAACTGCGTCTGAATTTGACTAAACCTTTAACTGAATGTTTCAGTAAATCCGTAGGATTTTTGTCGTCATTAGATTGGGATATATTATGGAATATGCCCGCCAATAGATATTAGGATGCCATTGAATGACGTTCGCATTGAACCTCAGATAACTTTCATAGGTCAGCTCATTTGTTATGCTACATTTCCTGACTTGTCAGCCGAATAGCTGAACTCGAGGTGGATATCCTGTCACATTCTGTGTACGAATTGTATGGTTCAGCAACAAAAACATAATCAGCTTATTGGGTCATGACATTTAAGACGATGAAAAAAAAATAACAAGAAAGAAACTTACAGTCGAGGTAAATGGTAATTTGTCTCAAGCGGGTTGCACCCTCCCTCGGTAGTCCAAGTGTAAAAAATGCAAGATTCAAGTTGGCCTACCTGTAAGAATAAAGTTCAAGAGAACTGGCCAATTAGAATGAAAACGCTGTTTCCAGTTACGTAATTCGCCCACTGAGTTGGTATTAAATGGCCGAGTGCGGGGAAACGGCATAACTGAAACGTGGAGCTACAGTGATCCTGAAAGTTTACCAATCATCAATTGGAAGAAAAGACGTTGGAAGCGTAGTGGTAAAGTGTGGCCCAAAATTTCATGCTGAATATAATTAAATCACCGGAACAAGTGCATTTGCAAGGTGATTTCCATTCAAGGATAATTAACCAGCGTGAGACCCGAATTCATCGCAAATTTCGTGCTGTTACCACTCAAGCTATAAGTGATATCTGTGGTATATGACAATACATATCATATACGATATGTGGTATACACATAGTATGTATACATATTATATGATACGGAATATACTGTTTATTATCTAACATATAATGTATCAAGTACATGTTTCGAATTTCTCCAATACTGGTAAATTACAAGTTCCATAGACGATCCCGGGTTATGTTAACGCACAATATCCAACGGATCGCCCATGCAGAACCCCACACTTGTCTTGATGGTATCGACTCAGGTTGGCTGATTTCACTTACTCTAACAAGTGATGGTGTTCACCCAAACAAATTCACGGCAAATTGAGTACATTTCTGAAAATGAACAATCAGTAAATAAGCTTAATAGCATTACTTGTGGGCAACAGTGTTCAGTGGACAGTCAAGTGGTTGAAATAAATAGTAAAATTGGATGATAAAACAATTGTATGAAATGTAATGGGTGGTTCTGCATGGCGGCTGGATGTTTTCATTCGGTCACATGAGTAACCGCGTGTGAACGGAGGGTGACGGAAGAACTGGGTCGAGAAATTCTCTTGAAAGATTGTTGTGGTTCTATTTTCGATGGTTAATCAACCAATGTCTCACCTATGGGTGACCAGATATAATCCCTTTCAAATTTGTCATATTTCTCCTTGTCGTCAAGCCGTCACACTGGTGTGACGGAAATCAAACTAATGCGGTATAAATGCCGGTGACCCACGAGATTGGGTAGATTTTTATTAACGACAAACGTTTTTATTTAAACGTGGAATGCCGTATGATTCCACTGAGGGGTCACCGCATTCATGTGTTCGGGTTGCTGGAAGTCGGAAGGTTGGATGACGCCTCCCTACCCGCATGTACTCATGAGAACTGGTGAGTAAACAATCCATATGACTCGGTACAGGAAGCGCTGATCACTAACAATATATCGCTAGAGACAACGCACTGATTCCCTTTTCGAAAAAAATTATTTGTTTCGAGCTAGCTTATCAGCGGTTAACAGAATATTTCTCGTCTATGTATCCCTTAATTACTTGCGAGTCTGTTTTTGTGTAACTGGTGATACTTTGGTTGACTTATTGTCCCTTGATCACTAGATTTCTCGAAATGGCCTCCGGTAAACTGGTCGGTATTGCACTTAGTATGGCTCAATCTAGAGCTCATCAGTGGTGCGTATCCCCAAACGCACCTTCCGTTTGAAACTGGGCTTTCACACCTCGACCTCACCGAATCATGTATTTTGCACAGTACTGTGACACCATAGTCCTTGACTGCTTCGCTACCGTTCATTTGTAGGTGCGGTGGAGGACATGCACTTGAGATGTGTTCCACTAAGAGCCATAGTCAAGTTTGACTTTTCCGAGTGAGAGACTGAAAGGATGGACGGTGGTTTGTGCGTCCAGAGACATTCAACCAAATAAAATATTCGGTTTTTCTCACAACATTTGCATCATTTATGAAACAAATTCATGAAGCTGAATATTATTGACGAAATGGACCATAAGCTTTGTGAAAATATAATTTTTTCTTGAGTCTTATTCGTTAGGTTTTTCACATTTCAGAAGGTGTTAAACAACTAATAATTCGTAATTTTTGAGTTGACTAGTTTCTAACACTGAAATGAGGATTTGGTTAAATGATTTTCAGTGGGCTGTAAAACAATATCAAGGGGCACAGTAAAATATCTGACTTGTGTACTCTCGCCAAAACCTTTATTTTCAAAACTCACATGAACTTGTTTCGTAGGAGATAAGCTGCCAATTTAATTGTCAATTTGTTTTTGCTTATTGCATTTATTTCAGTGCAAATGTTCTCCTAGGTCCTGACTTTGAAGTTGGTGCACTTCAGCTCAGATATGGCTTGATTCATCAGAATGTGCAAAATGTTTCGTTTCTCCGTTAATACAAAACGGAAAATGTTCTCTGATGCGTAACAAGGTAAACGTATGGTTTCAGTGGCGCATAAGAGCGCTGATACATTTACATCGCGTTTCCAGGCTATCGATTCCCTAGCAAAGGCCTAATGAGATTATTAGTCATGCTCCAAATGAAAGGAATACTCTGAACGCGATCACGACTTGATTGTGAGAAGGAATGGTTGTTCGGACAAAAATACCCAATCGCCTACCAGAAGAATAACGAAGGCCGTAGCACAGAAGTACATCCTTTAAAACTCATAAAAGGATAAAAGTGAATTACAGAAAATATTGCTCAGCCAATCCAGGGAGCGCTACGGTCGGTAACCAGGCCCAGGACGTGGTCAGCGCTAAGAACGAATCAGAACTACCGTAACAGGAATAATTTTTTGCTCTTTCCCATCAGCCGTTCTGTGGCATTCCAGTTTCATCCGGAAAAGTCACTTTTTATTGAAAAAAACCAGTCATATGATTGTCGAGTATCTATAATTACAACCCTGTCAGTAATCCCATTGGCTGTGGCAAACTTGAACAGACTCACACGAAACAAATTTTGTGCGCCCTGTTATTGTTTTCTAAACCTGAATGGAAAATGACCGGGAAAATGCGAGCCGTGTCTCAGGAGAATAATGTATTAAAAAATGACATTTTCGACAACTAGGCTGTATTAACACGCCATTTACAAAGTGTTCTTTCTCAACGACAAGCTTTGCTAGATACGAAATAACCATTTGATAAAATTTGGTAGGTCGGGAATATATTAACCTAAATTTACTACGTGTAGCAAAGAGTTAGAGATGAATAAAGCTGGTATGTCATCAGCAAGTACAGTATGGGCACAGCTGTTCACATGCAAATAGTAGATTTTTTCCACGAAATTCAATAATCCAGAATATTATATGTCATTGCATTTAGAAATGCATTTGGGTAAGCACTTAGTCGACGAGAAGTCTTTGACAAGGAAACACGGAAAAATAACAGGGTACCAGTATACTCAGTGAGGTAACAGGCCAGAATAAATAAACTAGGAGATGATTCGAGTGAGTCAAAAGAAAAAAATTCTAGACAGGAGGTGTAAAACTTCAGCTTTCTTACCTTGAAGATGTATCTCGTAGACGATGCATTCACGTTAGATTAGATGATATAATTACAATATAACACAGAACTCGTTTCACTTTCGAATCTCCTATAATGAGGGTTCAACAATTTGATCGCAGTGACGATTTACGATCAGCCGTAGGCAGCACTACTGCACATTTATTTGTAATGTGCTAAACTGACGGTTCTTGGCCAACTGGTCATCGTATAAATAGCCTGTTGTAGTGAATTGATGGTAACACTGTTCCGTGATTCAGAACCGACCTCAACATCGTCGAAGGGTTTTAAAGTAAAGAACGACGGATTAGAAGGGCGATAACCCGTGTAGCTAGCGAATAACAATAGAGATTGGACAGCACCTTGCAATATTCCAGTGTTCTGAGGGAATGTGAAGAATCTTTGACCAATAAAATTTGCGAATTGCAAACGGTAGTTGAATTAGTCAATTCACCAATTGGAAAGAATCGTGAATATAATTTAATGGTCTGAAACGATTGTAAAATCTCTCTTCAGTGAGCTAACTGAAAGCATTTTTTCAGTTCAAGAAACAGATGTGAACGAGTTTGCGGTTGAAGCCAATCAATGAAACCATTGGATGGATAAGACGGCCAATGGTATTCAAAGTAGAACGTTGTTATCTGTGAGCAAGCTGGTTTTCATCCGAAAAATTGTTTGTGTCCTCGTTATCGTAATTCATTATGCGCTCAAACGTTTCCAGCATCATTCCGACAGAGCCAAAATTTGCTTTTTCCTTTTTTTGGTATCGGAGTAATACCAATTTGATTGCAAGAGTCACGAGGTTGCGTTCTAACGGAAATCAAATATGAAGGAGGACACAAATGCCGAATCTGCAAAAAAGGGGTTTTCAGAATGTTGGAACTGATGCCGTCGGGTAAGAAGGCAATAATAATGTTATTGCTTTAAACGACTTGTAAACTCTTTTGCGAGAAAGGTATCAAGGACTTTCCTGTTTGCTCAGGGGTCTAGGTATCTTATGTAATAAGTTAGATGAGCATATTACTGGAACATAAATATTGCTACGTTTCTCAACCTCGTGCGTTTCGTAGTTTGTTCGGATCTTGCGATCACATGGTTTTTCAGTCCATTCCATAATTAGTGGAAATAGCTATCATTAAGTATGCTACACACATTAGTCCTTCAGGATGAAGTTTCTTTACTGATCTACAAGTTTAGCAGTTTTACTTCAAAACTACTGTAAGAAAGATGGGCTTTTTTATCCTCCGCAATCTCTTTAGCTTCTCCAGAGCAACACCATCTGTATGAATCATAATCACTGTTCGTGGACATCAAGTTTTCCTAACGGAAGTTTAACTAGTGTGTAATATTGTCGTAAAATGAATTTAATTCTGAAGAGGCCCCCGTACCTTCCAGTAAAAGAAATTAGGTTTTTCATGCTGCGGTCAATGTATCTTTTGGAATGGGTTTTACATTAGGCTTTGAAGTTAACGTTTACTAAACACTTCAGGGAGAACTTTGGCAGTGTTCGGAGTTACTCAAACGGGCGCGCATCATAGCATGAAAAAAAGATGGTTTATTTACGACGGAGCAGTCTAGCTCAGTATTATGCTTGGTGGGGAAATGAACGAAGTAATGGGGGACTTTGGCCTACTGAATGACAAGCCGGAGCTGCTGAAGTCGTCAGTCACATTTACAAGGGAGCTGTAAGTCAACCCTATTAGTGTGGCATAGAATGAATCCCGGAAGTTTGCTACTTTCAAGAAATTCTAGTCTATGGTTATGTACAAATTAGATATAACGACAGAAGTGCCTCCAGGGATGAAGTGTGTCGTACATTCAATGGTTTCAAAGCAAATATTTTACAGATTACTTTGTCAGAACCGAAGTCGGTTCGGAGTGCTTCGGAGAATCGATGCGTCATGTGAAACTTCATGGGGGACTCATTTATATTGTTCAATATCACAATATAGTCAAAATCGTTGGTAAATTGTCGACTTTTGGTCGCCACGGGTCACTTTTTCAAAACTGGCCTTAAAAGCGAAGATATGTACTCTTTCCTATATCCACTGCAATGTCTTCAGCTTCTCCGGAGCAAAACGGTCTGTAAGACTCGTGATCCTTGTTCGTAAGCAGCACGTTTCGTAACAGGAGTTTAAATAGCGCGTTATATGGCCGTACAATCAGTCAAGGTGTGAATAGGCCTCCAATCCTTCCAGTGAACTGATATTGTGCTCGACATGCTGCCGTGAGTGCACCTTCCAGCCTGAGTTGCTCTTAAGGCTTTGGTGATGGCATTTACCAAACACCTTAGATAAAACCTTTTGCGGTCGGAGTTTCTCAAGCAACAGGCCCAACAGCACGAAATGAAGATAGTTCATTTGCGAAGGAGCAGGCTAGGTCAGTATTATTCCCGGAGGTGAAAGCAACAATGATATTGTGAGACTTCAGACTGCAGAGTGTCAAATTGGAGCTGTCAATGTCGCATGGAATATCAAAATGTGAGCTGTCGGTCAGCTCTATTAGCGCCGAACAGAGTAAATCTAGCAAGTTAGATAGTTCCGTGGAATTAAAGTCTGAGGCTATGTACAAGTGATACAACAACCGAAGGACCTCTAGGGATGAAGTGTGGGTTACATTCATTGGTTTCAAAGCGAACATTTTGTGTTATACGTGCGTATACTTGAGTATGGAGAAAACCAATCGTTTCATACGTTCGTGGTTATATCTCCTTTAGCTTTCCTGCCTGATTGCCTGTCCAGCCTATGGCTGGTGAATCCATCAGGCGTCAATAGCCCATCACCCGTCGCTGGATGTATCAACGATTCTTGAAATAAACCGACACCGCAGATCCCATACTCCAAAGACGTCCACTAGTTGCTGATATCACACACTTTCTACATGATTGAACGGTTAAAAGACTAAACATTGTTTAACTATTCCTACATGAGGAAAAAGCTTTCCATTCAAATAGATGTTTATCAAACTTTCAATTGGCATACCTTTCGATTCTTTTGATTGCATTCCCAATCAAATGAGAAAAATAGCGCTACCACGTTTCTATTTGGTTCAGAGGTTTTTGCACAAGAATCAAAACAAACCAGTTGAGTACCAAAGAGAAAACATTGATGTGGGAACAAAAAAATGTAAAATGAAATGAAATAAATCTGCCAAAGTAGTAACGATAGCACAAAATAGAACAACCGATTTGAAAGCCCCGCCGTCAAAACAAGATGTGAGGGCAAAAAGGCCAGAAGTGTCCAAAGTCTTTTTATCAATTTCGATATGTGACAAAGATAAAGTAAGCAAAAATTTGTCAAATCCACAGAAGCAATGTATTCCACGTCCACTTAGATATACTTTCATAAATTTTGACCTATTTACACGATAGTGCTCCATGGTTTATCCCGTGGGAGATTCGGTGTAGTTTTCCTTCAGTTGCTCTACTTCCGTACTCTTCTTTCCAGAACTCCTGGACTATGGGGTTCACTAACGATACAGGTCACATAATGGTTATTACCAGCCCCAATTTGAATGTGAATAAGTGCTTGTTTTTATTGTTGAGTAGGAACGCTGAGGGATTGCTTCGCAGTGCATTTTGGAAAAGACGGTGGGAAAGCCCCTACAGAGAAGTCTCTCACCGTGGGAAACGATCGATGTGCAGAGAACGGCTTGTTACTGTCTAAAGCCTGTGGCGGGACGGGAGCTGTATCTTGAAGGCTGAGTGGATTTGCATTATCAGATAGTATACTCAGTTAGAAATTGATTCATACACTCCAACAGCCTACTAATCCTCTGTAATACCCTATCCTACTCGCTCCTCATCTAACCCCCCAAACATCAACATTGAACTCAGAAGACAGTTCGTGTTCTAGTTCCTGGGTCACATGTTGTCACGGCTCATTTTTGCCATGTTAATCACTGAGCTGTTTTGAACGTCTACGTACATTGTTGCTTTAGTTCCAAAGAATCTCTTTTTATAAATAGTCTGGTGAGGTCCTTTCGTCGTGAGACTTCGGTGGAGTGGAACAAATTACCCCATAGACATTTCCAGGGTAGCTAATTTATGGAATCCAAGACTATCTTTGCTTGGCTTGCCCGTGTCTAAAAACCAAAGATGTCAAAAATATCCTTATGAACGAAGTATTCTGAAATATGGCCTCACGTATTATCAAGTACGTTATTTTCATATTTAGTATTTTCCCACTTCCATTTACCTACCATGGATACAAATACTATCCAAAGATAGATAACAAATTTTAATTCCTTAGAGCACTTGGAATTTGATAGACATTTCGGAAGCGCGTGGACAAAAACATGTCGACGTCGTTAAAATTATAATTCTTACAATGGAAGCATATTGAGTTATGCACTGAAACGACAATTGATATAATTGGAATAATGAAGTTGGCCGATGACCTATGCACATTTTGTACAGGCACCTATAATCTTTCGCCCCTTTACTCTCATCGTTCTGACGACCTCCTTCAGATTGTTCAAGTTCATCGTGGATGCTTCCGCTTCTCAATTCCGTGGTGCCACCAAAACCATGGACGCACCATCGAACGCTTAATGGGCTTTCCTCCCTAAAGTGTCTTTTGACGTTTTGTTCTTGTCTGCAGCCTATTGTTTTTCGTAAACGAAGATTGGGTATGTCTCGCTCTGCTGAAATGGTCGTTTGATTACTTTGCCGAGTATGTTGTATGAAAGGCTCTTTCTGGAATTCAGAACTTCAATAGTTTGTCCAGGACTCTGTGCTCCTTTTTTGAAGTTTGGAGATTAAAACTTCTAGTACTGAATTCAATTAATTAATGTGATTATAAATTTGTCCCTTTTCGGTTGGCTGATTATTTTTGCATGCCCATTTTTTGATGGAACCACTAAGAAGTATGGTTGTGTGAAATGCCTAGGAATCACCATCGGCACAAAATTCTGGTGATGACCTCAAACTCTAAACACTGGAAATTGTTGCTTCATCAAGACATTATCTACATGTGGGTGAACAAATGTTCCTTAGAGCATATGGCTAATTTCACGGCTACCGCCGCTTTCCAAGTATACGCATCCGATACGTTTCTGTACAGCTGTTTCTTCTTACACTTGTGGACTCAGTACGTGTTTCTTCAAAAAAACCTTACATAAACATCGTGAGTGTAATTTGCTGCTGCTCTTTGAACAGTTCACTGAGGAGCCACAAAGTGGATTCACTAATATATCTGCCTAGACTCGTTGCAACAAACCTTGAGAAGGACCATACCGCGAAAGCCAGTTGGGAATGGCCATGTCTGTAGCTTTTGCACACGACCGATTTTACGAGTATCACAACTCAAATATCAGATGGAATGAATAGACAATGGAGTATCGGACGAGCACACCTGATGAGCAGAGATAACCGAAAACCATCCGTGGGCTTCCGAGAATCCCTGCCCACCCATCTGTTGAGATAACGTACATCAACAGTTTCAACTTGTAACCACAGTATCGACTTTATCGAGGTTGAGTTTGACTAATCCACGTGAAACAAGCAGTGAATTACCTTTGTGGTTCCTTAGTGGACTATTCTAGGAGGAGCATCCGGTCAGAAGTTATTTTGTCTTGAATAAAGTTGTGTCGCTAGATATCCCTTCGAGTACTAAAGTGTATGTATTCAACTATTTAGCAGAGTGTTATAGAAATGTTTATTCCTCGGTCTACATCTGTGTTTTCATCACTGTTCCTCCTATGTGTTTGGCTGTCTGCTGAAGGCATTCGGAAATTATCCGTCCAGAACCGTCGACAATCTCTCAGACATCTCTCCTCCTAAGGAATTTACTATCTGCTAAATTATGTGAACTACACCTGATTGTACGTGACTAGTTGGCCCAAGATCTGTCAAACTGATCCTTCCACTCCTACACAATTTCTCCCTCCTGGTCGATTTACTCGCGCGCACACGTTAAAACCATCTCGTAGCTTCAATGCTTGATCCGAATTTCTTCGGAATTCTGGACTATTCGTCATTGGCTCATTTTCGTTAATCAGTGAGGTCACATAAGTAAATCTATTTTGAACGAAATACGGACATCTACTAACATAATAACCCGTAAAACTACAGGCCAATGTAAATAGAACACCAACACTTTTTTCATCAGAACACATTCAGTAAATTGATAATTACCTATAAGTACACGTAAATTGGCTTGTTTCAAGGGAAGATCCAAAGCAACCCCAACTGTTCCCATCTAGAACAAATATTTATTTAAGCCTAATAGCCAGGCATGACGTAACCACTGAACATCTGCCCATATCGGTGCTTTCCTAAAAAGCTCGCAAACGCCATCAGTCGGACTACAAGAGTCTTGGCAATAACCTTTGTTTATTAAACAGCCCAAAAGAGCAATAAAAATATCCTGTAAATTTGGTTGTTTCTGTCCTAAGAAATCGTCATGTCATCAGCTTTGATGAGAAAGCCTGTATTTTTGAGATCGCCTACCAGCTAACTGGTTTTTTTAGTGATCCGTGAGTTCATGAGTTTATTTATGTTTGTGCAAACAATGGCTGAGTTTGGAAGCGAATTGGTAATTTTTGCAGCAGAAAAATCTAGAATAAATAAACGCAACCCATTCGATTTCCCTTTTTCGCTAGCTCTGCGTGCTTCACAGTAGGCAGCCTGTCTTTGTACATGCAGCATGCATTGGTCATCTCCCACTACAGTAAAAAAGGGACAGACACTTGCACGTTATATAATCCGACAAAAAAATAGCAAGAAACATTCTACAAAATTCATACCTTCCGGTTGATCATACCCACTGTTCTCTATGACAACAGCGAAATCGTTTGTATAACCATACTCTGATACTATTTACCTACCACTGTGTAACTGTGCATCTTGTGGACGGGAAAAAACGTTTCCGTTGAACATGGAAATGATTTAGTTGCTCGCCGTTTCCATGGTAACAGAAGCATGTTTTTTGCATTTAACATGGTTTTCATCGGTGGAGAACACATTGGTGATTGAAAATTGGCTGGAGCATATGTTACTTGTATGCGCGAAAATTCCTTCCGGAATGGAAAATACAATGCGGTTCAAATAATTGCCCTGAATTCTGAAGTGAATTTCTTTTTTGAGCCAGTGGGATTTCTTTCATTCATATCTGTATTACCAGATGACCCTCACTTCCACTTGTTTATCGGTACAATGAATGCTTACACAGAGCTAGGATGCATCGAGACGAATTGATCTATAAGCTATGAAAATATGGATCATTCTCTCATACATTCTTTTATTCAGTTAGTCCGCCAATCTAAGAAAACTAGCCGATCATTGAATCGGTTAATCAGCCGTTTTGCTGGCCAGTCGATCGATAAAATGGGGATGGGGTAAAATACGTATCACTGCCAGAGACCCATAAGGGTTTCTTATCCGAGGATTACGTCATCCGCTTTTAGCCACTGAGGTTAAAGCGCTTGGCTCAACTAATTTTGTGAGCATAGTTTTGGTCTAAGTGTAAGATGAAGATGAGGACGCTTAGCATCAGGAGCTGCACAGGTTTTCTCGTATGGTTAGCTAGCGAGCGATTCGAGCACTATCGGCGAAATCTTGTAAGAAAATGGCTGCCCAGACAGGAATTGGTCATCATGATGAATTTCAGACGTGGAGGCTTCAGATTCCCAACGTACCTCCACCGATCGCTTCCACGTCGGGTAATAAGATGATAAATCTGTTTGAGTAGGAGGTGAAAGTATTAGAAGGAATATCCATATTGTACACGGATCCACCATAGACCTCTTTGATTTAATTGCAACAGACTCGATGAAATATGAATGAAGCCATCAATCATCGAGGGTATGTTTGGTGGTATCACTCAGGAGATATCTGGTCATCAGATAAATTGTCCATTGGAACCGTACAGTACAGAATTTGTTATCTGTCAGAATGATTTACCCTGAATTAAAGTCACCACACAGCCTACTGGAAAATGTGCAAATAAACTGCTCATATGGCGATATGCTAAACTGCACTCAGCAGCCTTTTCAGACTACGTCTGATCTTGAAAAGTAACAAATTTTAAGCTTGAATCGCAACCAAGTATGTTTACACGCACCGATTCAAGCACTGATAGATAATTTACGGGGAGATGATCATCTTCCGAGAATATTCCTAATTTTTGTACGACAAAACGAATTTTTTCGCAAATCCCCCTTATGCTTCATGTGCTGTACGGATGAAGTTTGTGTTTTTTCATATAAGAAATCTTTCGAATGCAATGATACCGATGATTCACGAATCAGCGTTCCAGTCAAGTCAAGCCAAGTCAAGTATATGCCTCATAAACCCTTAATTTTATTTTCTAAATAAAACATCCCACTTTATACTAGAGTCGTATCAGTTGCACAAATAAACGGTCATGGCTCCTTGTACTCCAAAAAACGATTAACTTGACCGCAGTAAAAATAGCGAAAATCTAGCATAATGCTCCCAAGTATATCGTGCACACTAAAGCCTTTGAATTACGTGCTCATAGACTCTTAATACATAAAACATCTTTGGAGATGAGAATACACGGCCACATCAGCTTTTTATCGTCACCTGAATGACCCGTTGGATGTCACTATATGTCATGCGCTATTTACTTTGTTTGTCGTTCTACAGGAAGAGTAAATACTTTAGTATTAGTGCTGGGAGCTCGGTTGATGCATTCATTCGCTTACTGATGACAACTTTGCAAAAGATATTAGGTGCAGATGGTAAGCCGTTATCTGCCGGATGTCTTTTATGTGACCCTTTTACCAATCACAGATAGTTACCACATGTTTGTGGTCAAAATGTCTTAACTACTTTCAACGACAAACATTCTTATTGCCACTCTGTTTCTATCCAACGTATGAGTACATTGGCTGTTTCTTTATGAAGACCAGTCTTATACTTCAGTAAATAATTTGTTGACCGATCTATTTATTTTCATCACTCGGTTGTAATTTGCAATCTAACGTCAACATGATTGAATATAATGTTTCAATGCTTGATTAAGTACTAGTACAGTGCCGCCCTTTTCACTTGGTCTCCAAAGTAAAATGATAATGTCAAAAAATATATGTTCAAATTACCTAAGCCTTTCGTATTTATGGTTTTAACTCTGAGAATGTCACTTCCGGTTGCCTTAGGGAATACCTATTTCAAACTTACTGGTGGCTCTATCCCCTTGTTGGTTTCTGCAGAATTCGAGTGACTTCTGCCATCGAATCAACCCAATCTGTCGTTTGTCCTATGAGTTGAAATTGCGTAATATTCTTGAAGAGGAGATGCTGATGTTCAAGTTATCATATAAGGAAAATAAACCTTGTTACCCACGAGGGAAATGTCAGGACTGATCAAGTTGTTGACAAGCGCTTAGAACTTCTTTCTCAAACACACTGATACATCGCTTTTGGCATTACCCGTTTTCCTAAGCTATTTCTCCAGGGGCCTTTTTGGTTCTTTGGACCTTATCAGTATGGCATTACACATTTATATATCTTTAGACGAAAGAGCACAGCTTCCGTAGCACAAACATAAAGGTGTACACGAAAAGAGAGAACTCCAAATCCAATGTCTCTTGCATATATCAAACTTTCATACTTTATTACATGAGCCAAGAAATAGAGGGCTTTACATTTGAAGAGGAGCCTTGACGACACCAACATGTGCGACAGCGGATGACTCAGGCCACATAACCCACCTGTACGCCTCGACAGGAAAAATGAAGTGAAGTGAGGAAAAAGGATATAGAAAACGAAGGTCTTAGAATGCTCGACCCTGAACTAGTGCATCCAATAGGGGCAATATCGTCCCTACTGCGCTATTCCGCGGAAAACATCTGTTGTCAGTGGCAACTTACACATACCAATTGTTTTCTAAATCATTGAACTCAGGCCAGTCACTAGGACACATTTAAAAAGGAGGTGAACCAGCTAGTTTCAGATTTTTCGCAGCCAAACTAATAAAAAAATCTTCTTAGATAGTTAGTTATCTTTATTTAATAGTATTAGTTGGATTTCCGTTGCAATCGATTAGGGTCACAATTCACGAACTACGTTCGAGATTTGGTGGCGAACAGAAACGAATATATGTAGGCATATCAGCAAGGGCACTTATTTTGAACAAAGTTAATGTTGCAGAAACAGATGTAAATGCTGGAATATATTTTCCTTTCACTGTGAATCAATATAAAGATCCTTCAGTCAAAAACATACCCTGTGACGCATGAAATCATTGCAAGAAGGATCAGGAAAAAGCCAGATTCGCTGTTGATTTGCTCGGGTACAATGCAAACGCCATTCGCAGTTCACCGGGGATTCCAAGTCTGACGGTGGCCTAAGAGTGATATTCATGAAATTCGGCCGGTAATATCGTTGGCCCGATTCCTTTCATCAACGGCAACTTCTTCGTTGAGGGGCTTTTGATTTTGCGCAGCCTCTTTGTAAACCATGACGTCGTCTGTAATCCAAACATCGACCATTACTAATCTCTATCTGCAACTCCTTGTTTTTGGAAATGAGATAACTAGATGACAACGAACGGTGCATCAACTTTTCAACGGACTTGAAACACCCGGTCACCGTGATATATTCGAGCTTATGGATTATTTATCTAACATGTAAGCCACGGGGATCTATTTTGGTAGGGTGAGGAATCTTCAACAGCCGATCATCGTGAGATACGGTTAGGAAAATATTTCCTGAATTCACTCAAGGACAGCAACAAATTTAGACTAACAGATTTCGTGTTATTTGAAATCTCGTGAATATCCACCAAACATCCCTGAACCTTCCAGAGAATGGCAAAATCACGGTAACCAAGTTATCCATTATCCTTACTGAAACTCATGGAAATTAATAAACGCATTTTGATCTGGTTCCAGAAATGAATAACCTAAACCAGCGTCTAGAAAATATCGATCTATTGATCGAAACACTTCAATGGTCGAGTAGATTTTCCCAGTTGTATTGTACTCTCTCATTACTGGCACCTATAAGTCTGTGACTGTTTGACCCTTGGATGAGATGCTGGTGCGAAAGCCTTTCTCATTTTTGTATAATTCGCGTGTACATAAACGAAACCGAGTGTTTAGAATCTATTAGGAAATTGATATTGTTATCTTCAGTTTATTCGTGATATAAATTAATTGTACAATTACCTGAAATGTAACTGGTCAGGAAGCGGAACATATACATGATAAGGATTTCATGTTGAACGTTGTATTATTCCTCTGTTTCACCTTTTGTAAGAATCAAAACTTCTCAGTCTAAAGGATATTCAGCATATTAACATTTTAGCGCAATATGTGTGAATTTCAATCCACATACCTACTCAAACCTCCACACTGAAATCTCTGATCGGAAGAATAACTTTGAAACTGATGCCTCTAAATTCAGTGCACTTTTTGTCGACGTGCTATAAAATAGCTATTCAAAAGAAACAATTATTACAAATTTTGTTCGTAATCCATCGGCGTCTGGATGACACTGCTATTCAAGCTTTATTCACATGTTTAAAGTAGGAGGACTGTCATCATTAGATCGCACTATCGAATCCTTTCATTTAATTTGTTAGAAAGACAAACAGTAGTAGACCAAGGGAATGGAAACCTGAATAATAGTTTGGGGACCTATTTGGATCCATTCGAAGGACCCCTTCGGCAACTCTGAAATGGCTTGCCAGGAAGAAGATCAAGTCAAAAACACTTGTGGTGGTTCTATCCCATTCATATTCAATTCTAGAAAATCCTCTTGGATCGATCAGTGCTCATTTGTTCAATGTACATTCCAATCAGTATCCGTTCATTTCCGTATGTGGACTGATGTGTCACGCGCGTTCGACTGATATTAGTTCAGTCATTGTTATTGATTATCACAGTACGCATGTCTCGCGCGCATGGTCGGCTTCCCTATCACACGACAATACCTTGCAAAATTGTGCCACCAATTATGTTGTTCATGGATCAAAACGTGTTTGTATATGCATTCCGTCACGTATCTAATGATTATAAATACCGTATTCTGCATGTCAAAACAAGGATGCGTTTCAGTACAGCGTGGCGAGTCTTAGGATTTCATTTCGGGTAAATCTGCCACTAAATAATTCTTTGAAAATAGTGAAATAATGGTGTTCGTACTAAAGGCGAACTCGTAATAAATGTTGACGGTTTTTATTTCTCAGTTTCCAACCCGAATTACTTATATTTCAAAATCCCTCTAGTCGTAAAACGGGAAGTGACAAAGATTTATTCAAACAGATTCATTATTGCACCAAATGTTTGACGCAATTTCCAGGTTTGCATATGAACGCCGTACTCCTATTGTATCTGATTTATTTATATCATTAAAATATATACACAAAATATTGTTGAAACTAGCTGAAATATTGTGCTCTGGAAGATGTACAAGATGCAGTGCTTAGCAGGTAAAATGAAACAAATTTGTGCTAGAAAAAATTGTTCTCATGACTACATTAGGTAATACATTACGCGCAAGGCACTGAATATTGGAATTCTGCAAGGAAGCAAAATTTAACTATTCTCCGTATTTTGATTTTACATAGTGATGATGAGATTGTACGACGCATCTCTTATTAGTGAGCAACTGGTAAGTATACTTTCGAGAACGATATTTATCTATCCTCACTCAGCACCCGCACTGAATAGATTGTTAGACGTGATACAGTTTGAATAAATGACTGGAATTATGGACCATGAAGGGCGTCACACAGAAGTCAAATCACTGTCAATCAGTCTGTCTGCGGCACGGTGTCACTGTCGTCAAAATCGACTTCATTACAACAACATATAGACAGCATTTGTTTGTACGTTCGAGATGATTCAAACGGTGTCAGTGTTCAGCTCGTGCTATTTGTTGATATTTGAACACTGGAACTGACAGTTGCAAGAAAGCCTAGAACCATCTTCAGTAGGTTTCATTTGAAAGGTATGCAGTGATGTGGTTGTGGTTGTTCAATTTCCTCATCCATGGATCGGACTGATGTACCCTAGGATATTAAAAAAAACCTTGGTATTTTGTCTCGCTCTCCAACTACCCATAGAAAATGCCGCCAACATTTCAGTCAGGTTGTAGCTGTGGCAGTCGATTTTAACGGAGGTTGTTCACTTAGCTTGTTTGTCCCTCCTTTGCACTGATCAATTTCAATAATAATTTAGATTCGCTTCATTTCGAGAAGACCGCGTTTCAAAATACATAGTTTACCTCTTGATGCCGTCTTTACCTTCTTCATTTAAGTGCTCCAGAACAATCATTCACCATTTTATGTCTAGTAAAGTTTGGAATCGATCCACTATCTGTTCTTATCAGGCAATATATTTGTATATTTGTTTCTCTAACACATATGAGATTATCTCTTTGGTAGTGCTTTTCCTTCACAAAAAACAACTCCTAACTGTGATTGGAAATTTTATGCCTAATTTTTACGCAGGTGATTTAACAAAACAAACTGATATAACTTACGTTGCATTATTAGTACAACATTTTACTACCATTCATGGGGCTCGGTAATTTTTTGCACAAAAATACGTGCCCATAGCAACGGGTTAAGTGCGTTTTTTTGCATATGAACATGTTAAGCAGTCGTAGTCATGGTTAGTGGTACTGGTTAATTGTTTCCTCACAATTCAGTACTTGCGAGTGACACAGTTGTTCATTTCCATAGTTTTCTCAAACATTTGTATCACTTTTAAGCTTTCGCCTGCTATGCATGATGTATTTAATATACTTTGCAGGTTCGCCCTGTAACCGAGTTCTCCAAAACAGGAGTCGGTTGCTGTGCAGGGAACAGGATGTTACCATTCGCCGGCAAAGATAGGGTGGTACATCAGATATTTCAATAAACCGTAGAGATTCAACCCGGATTGCCTGATGGTTCTGGTGGTCGACTCATAATCGTCCATTCCGGTCTAAAATTCAACTAAGAAGTGGACAAATGTAAATTGCTGTTGAAATCTAATAGGGATCGAACAGCTGTACAGTGATTTTAAGTGATGAAAATTTTCTAGAAACTTGCCTGTGCCCATTCAAACCATTTTCTGCTCCGGGCTACTTGTATACCTGTCAGTAGGCAAATTACAGAAATAATCCACATAGAATGGGACCGTCAGTATGATTGCCTAGACCGTACATTTGCATACCGACGAATTTCTCACCAGTTAATTTTACTATGCAACCGAGACTGTCGACGGATAGATGTCGGTATGTCATCAGCTCCTCGGAGCTGCTACTGAACTCATTGTTAGGGAATGATTTTGTGAGTAAAGAACGAGCCTTCTGTCTTGATGGGCTGTCAATCCAAGCAGCCCAGTACTGTTCAGGTGCGGACATTTTATCCTGCCTCATCTACATTGCATCCAAAGGCAGAATTTCAAAGATTCGAGAGTGCGAATCCTGATAGGTACCGACTTTCCAGAATCAGATTGAGCAAAACAGTAAAGATGCGGTAATAGTAAACAATCTTATGCCGTGCAGACGATTTTAGGATGGATGGTGCCTAATCCGAAAAACCAGGAACCACGCTTTGTGAGGACAGTAAACCCCATTGAGATGGGAATGAATCCCTTAGCGGAACAGATTGATCGACTGTACAACGCCGATTTCTGTGACGAGGATGCTTCGAAAAACTTTCTTTCATTAGAAGACAATCAGGCTGTTGATATGGTTACAATGGCATAACCTTGTTGAACGGACTCTATGAAGTTGCACTTTCATGGAGAAACCTTGTAGTGAGACTTCCAAATAATTATTTGTGGCCAAAGCGAGGTTGAACGGCTTGGGTGAAAGGTTTGCGTATGACCCTGAATTCTTTGGTAAATACTCTACAATAATAGAGGGATATATGCGCAAGTGCCACGCCTAGGTAATGCACGATAAACAGTTAAAAATGGACTTGAGCCTGAGTGGGACTTATCACATCACGCAGTAAAAAACCCTAAAATGCCTAGCAAGTTCAGAGTGGTGGTTGGCTGCGCGTCTGCATTTCAGGGACGCTTCCTGAATGATAACTTGATACATAGACCGGACATGACAGCAAGCCCAGTTGGAGTGTTGCCTCGTTTTCGAAAGAAATCTGTCGCATTGGCTGCAGACATTGAAGAAATGTTTATGCACGTTATAGTGCTGACAAAAGACAAGGAAGCACCGAAGTTCCTTTGGTGGGAAAATGGTCAACTAGGTGGTAATGTGGTTGGATATCAAATGACTGCCCACCCGTTTGGTGCTACTTACTCCACATTGTGTACGAATATTGCGTTACTTCGCACTGCTGACGATTCGGGCAGACAGTATTAGGATTTCATCTACAGGGCCGTGTATGAAAACTTCTATGTAGATGACTTTCATGTGCCATTGTCTAAGCAGGGGAATGCAGGGGGTTTTGTTATCCAAATGAGCAAATTACTATTACGTGGTGGATTTCGGCTTCGTAAGTGGGTGTACAATCGTGAGGAGGTGCTGGATATTTTGCCAAAATCTGAACTGGCTTATCCCAATCTGGAAATCGATGATTGCGGGCCAGTGCCGGAGAGGACTTTGGGATTGGAATGGAACGCAACAGAAGACACCTTCCAGTCTTCATTTACAATACGCGAAAAACCTCGAACATTTCATGGCTTGTCGTCCATAGTGTCATTAGTGTTCGACCCACTGGGGGGAGTTTCACCTTAATTTCTGCCACGAAAGGTATTGTTGCAATCACTGTGTTACTTGAAGCTTGGTTGGGACGACCCAATTGGAGAAAAACCCCTACAATGCTGGAATGAGTGGTCAAGGAGTATGGAACAGCTTTGCACATTTAAAATTAAGCGTTGCGTTCTTAGAGGTGACTCACTGAACGAACGTGCACAGCTTCATGAGGCTTTTAAAGTTGGCTATGGAATGGTAGGGTATTTCAGAATGGTTTCAAAGGATAAAGCCCCCTATTGTACCCCTTTGCTATCCATATCAAGGGAAGCTCCTCTAAAAACCGTTACGATACCTCAATTGAAGTTAACCACAGCAAGACTGGCCGTCAGAGTTTCTCGGATTCTTATAGAAGAAACTGGAAACAAAATGGGCAAGACTTACTACTGGACGGACTTCGCTATAGTTTTGCACTAGGTAAACATCACTAAAACGAGATTTAGTATGTACTTTGCTAGTCACTTGGCTCAAATCCATCAGTGGTCTGAACCCTGGCGATGGTTTCATGTCAGACCGGAGGCTAGTCTTGCAGACGTGGCATCAAGAGGTACAAAATTACCGAGTGACATCAGTTGCTGGTTCAACTGTCCCTACTGCTTGATGAACAATGAAATCTTATGGTTTACCAGTCCTACGGTTACTGTAACACCGCCGAACGTGGAACTGCAGCAGCCTTCGAGTACTATTCTTACAATGTTGCAGGGTTTATGGACGGACTCACTTCTGGCTAGGTCCTCTACTTGGTTCCACTACCTGAAATCGGTAGCGTGGCTAATCCATTTTGAAATATACATTACAGTCATGAAAGGTGATCGCACAGATCTAGGATCGCAAACTGGGCCGTTGAAGTTACACGATATTACTAAAACGGAGGGAAGTGTTATTCAGATTGTACAAGCAGAGGTCTTTGGTGAAGAGTTCAAATGGTTACGAGACAGGAACAGTAACCCATGTCCTAACAGATATCCGATGGAAAGGACTCTATTGGAACTCGATCTAATCTTAATGAATAGAATGATTTGTTTTGGGGGACGAATGAACTACTCCAATCAGCTTCAGGGTGTGAAACATCCGGCGATACTACCCAAGGCTCACCCTATTACGGATTCCATAATCCGACGGTATCACGCAATGGAAGGACACACAGGACCATCTCAATTACTCGCGGAGCTTCGCAAAAAATTTGGATTGTGTCAAGGGGAGCTGCCGTCAAGCGTGTACTTGGAGGATGTTGGAAATGTCAGAAGCATTTAGCAGTCGGAGATAAAAAAATGGTGATTTCTCTGCCGGCTATTAGAGTCTAACAAGGTTGGTTTTCTTTCAAGTAATTCGAAATAGACTATTTTGGTGGATTTTCAGCTGAACATGGGCGCAGCATGGAGAAACGATACGGATGCATCTTCGTCTGCTTTCAGATGCTTGTGGTACATATTGAATTTTCTTATTCTCTTATTATCATTATTCTTATTCTTATTCTCATTCATTACGACACTACCGCGTTTCATGTCGAGGAGAGGGGCACCGTCCGAGATTTTCTGTGATAATGGTACAAACTTTGTTGGGGCTCAAAGGGAATTGAAGAAGTTAATGGGAAACTGGTCTTAAGATAAGATTGCCGATACATTGTTGCAACGGAGGGTGCAGTGTTATTTCAATCCCTTTCATGCTAGTCACCGTAGTGGCATACGGGAGATCATGATGCGCTCTGTTAGGAGAGTCTTTTTTTCAATTTGTGACGAACAGTCGAAGACTGAGGAAAGATTGTTGACTTTTCTTGCGGGGGGTGAACGGATAGTAAACGGATAACCGCTAATACTTGTAACCTCGGACTGTCGTGATCTGCTAGTATTCACGCCCAATGACCTACTTATCCTGAGGACAAACCAACGAGATATTCTGACGAATTCGTTGCGAGATAAAATGTTTCGTCAGTGGAGGCAGGTAAACTACCTTAAGTCTGTGTTTTGGAAGAGATAGACTAGGGTATATTTTCAGCTATTACAACAGCGGCAGAAATGGATAACTCGAGAAAGCAAATTTAGATCGAGTGATTTGGTGCTACTAGTTTCGGAGGCTTTGCCGCTTTGTCGGTGGCCAATTGGAGCTATCGAAAGCCTCTCAGCTTCGGACGACTGCCTAGTACGAACGGCAACAGTGCGAACTAATTGAAGATCAGTGCTCCGTTACATTGGAAAGATTTGTCTTATTGAAGGTGAACCGGACACTGATGGTGTAAGTTCAACAACCCACTCCCCTCAAGTTGAAGGCGGGTCTTCGGATCTGCCGAACCGGGTGGACTACTGAGAGTTGATCCACTTGACCAACTGGAAGCTGCTATTGACGATAATCAGTTTTGGATATTGGGGAACCGATGGGAGAGCCGATGCATGAGGCCGATCACACCTAGCGGTGCACGAGAAAAACCCGGGTCTGATTTTTGAGGCCGGTGTGAACGAGTTTGGGAAACTCTGTTCCATTCATCGACATCAATGGTACAATCAACATTTTTCATTTGTATGAACTATATTTGCCGGAATCCTGCACTTTTGTCTTATTGTTCTGAATTCTAGTCACAAACCGGTCTCTCGAGCATGAGTCACTCCGCTTGAACCTCGTTGTGACTGTATCCGATAATCTTATCTTCTGTATCTAACCTTTTGCTGTAATTCAGCTGCAGTCTTTATTTTCCTGTTCAATTTGGAGCGTAAGAGCCCAGAAGGAATACTATGAGGTTTAATTATTATAAAATGCCTAATTTGTTGCATATAGTACCGTAGCTATTTTGAGTCGACTTTGTTTTGAATTGTGTTGTATTTGGTTGCTACACGTCGCTCGAACGTTCCGCTAACCTGGCTTTACAATATCTTTTATTACAGAAAAGATATAATCTGAGCATACGGAGATTACTTTTTCCCCTACTCCACATTGTCTGAAAACCGTGTATGTGACTGTGCATGGGTCTTCTAGTGTCTGAACCATTCACATAGTTTCAGGTAATCCATCGAAAAATATGTGCAACCTGTATGTCGAGAACAATGGATTTGGGCAGTTTGATCTCCTTTCCATTGACAATCTGGCAAATAACAGCACAGAGATATATACTGATATATTTTAGTCATTCGCTGGTCCACCTGGAATGCTCCGGTGCCTAATATCTTGAGCATTTTTTGGTATAAAAATGTAATACCTGACATCATCAAAGGGTGTTAAGACTCAATAAGTTCTGCAGTCTATTTCAACTGGATTTACGACGTAAGAATGTCTGTCGATGACGCAGAGGGAAACAGAACTTTGTTCTACTGAACGTGAGAAATCTAGGATTTTCCCCCTCAATAATAGATACTCCGCAGTAAAAGTTCTTTGTATTCTCCATCAAGTTTTACAATCCCTAGGGTCATAGTATCGTTGCAAAACATGAAACATATTTACTGTTATCGGTACAAACGAGAAAATGTAGCTGGCATGTAATATCGGACCTATGTATATAACTTACGGGTACACACAATACACCAATGGAATTCATTTTAGTCAAGTAAATCCAGCCAGAATGGATAAAATAGGCCAGTTTATGTCGAATACACAGTTTTCCAGTTGTACCAGGACGAGCATGTGATGCAGGTTATCTGAGTGGTCTCAAACACCTTTTACCTCAAGGTTAATACTGCCACTAATATAACTCGGCATTTTGGAGTTGAGGATACAAATACGGTACATCTATTTTACTATGTGAACATCCAACCATGTGAGTCATACAAACGTCCTGTTTTTTGAGACCTACGCTTTATCGAATTAGTGACGTTTGCCATTTTGTATGACCAATAATCGGAATAGTAAATGAAGGGGTTGAACGAAGATGCAAATTGGCACCCGTGCGTAAAAAATGAAGATCTTAATCCCTGAATAAACAAAAGCATTTTACTAGTCTGGTAGGGTTCAACGCTGTGCTTTCTTCTGCACTTGTATGCGCAAACATCATTCTCGCGGGAAAACCATTACGATAAATATGCTCTATTCGATATAATCGTGATGGTGAGAGTTATGCCCATACTAGTACAATTATTTTCCACTTGCTAACTCAATCCGGACAGAAACTGGGACTGATTTCATTTAAAACACGGATCACAGAGACAATCATAGCTGCTAATTTGTTAGGCTTGAATCTGCAAGTCTGCCGTGGTCAGATAAGATAAACTGGTTCTGTGGATGGTGAATATATATACAAAGGCGGTGCATAATTTCGTGTGACGCGAGTTCTGGCACAAAGCCATTAGAAACTGGATGTACCGTGATAATCAGTAAGCCACAACAAATCGTCAAATTGTTTACAATTCCGAAATACACCGGCTGAATCCTACTACCAGCGATCAAAGTGCTACTTGAGCAGAAAATCACTGTTACAAGCAGCTCTACAATCAAATGACCGATTGAAATACTTAGTGCTTCCCAAATCCAAGTTTGTATCGACTATAGTTATCCGTTAATTAATTGACCTTAAATTTTGTCACGAAAAAATTGGTCATCAGCCCCTTTTACTTACTTCTTACAGTTTGATGGAGAACAGGAGTATTCCGCAATAATAACAAACTCTTGGTTTGAAGCTCATGTATTATGTATCCGATGCAATTGTTCATTGGTATGCTTAAAAAAACGTTTTCCAGACGAGCGATAAGAAACACACCCAAGCGGAAATCCAGGTGAGTTTGATAAAAGGAAATCAACTGATTGCTATGTAAATGGGAGCCAAAGATGAAGACGAAAATAAATCACTGGAATTTTCGTCAGATTAATATTATGTTTCTTCCTCGGTTCATGAGATATTATGGTTCACACATTGAATGATCAAAAAACAAAAAAATAACAATCGGTCACCCTTTATTCGGCAATCCGTGTTGAACCTATTGATGGCGAAGCATTCTCTGATCTGTTCTTTTAATTGTAGTTCAGTTGTTTGGAAATGGTTTCTTCCTCAAAAGTTCCATTTGATTCTATTTCACTTGATTTGACAGATATTCTTTGAGGCTACCTTCTCGATTGAAGTTAGGTGGTTGAGCAGTCAGCAGAATCGGATAGCAAAACTGTCAAAACAGAATTCCAATATGTGGTAGGCAACCACGTGACGGCTGTACCTCTAGAACAAAAAAAGTTCTTCTTTCTTTTGGTATTCTATGCATTTCAGTAGGTTGCTTTTCATTGAATGATTTTGACCCGAAATCCCTAATCTTTTTATCCCCCACCTCATGGTATGTGTTCTTCTCAAACAAGGAGACAAAATTTTCTCACACAATTTCGCATCGGAACCATTCGATGCTATGTGTCATAACTGGATGCTATTTTTTATAAATGGTTTTTTCGTTTTACCTTTGACCAAATCAGAAATAAAAAATAACATGTTGACTGCGCTGACAGAAGCCTTCGGGTGTAATTTGAAATGCCTCTGTACCTGTCCCATTTCTTTTAAAAGTATGCCCTCAGTAAATGAGTTGGCATATGGTCGAGTCGCACATTTTGCAGTGAAACTGAGCTTTACATTATAGAGTATTCAGATGAAGCAATTCATTCTGGATAATGCATTGTGGTTACCATTTGTCACTGACAATCAATGAATCCGGACTGGAGTCCTACTTGCAATTTGATAAGAGGCTTTTGTGGACAGGCTCGACTAAGTACGACAAAACTGACTGAACACGTTCTCGATGACTTTCGGATGGCTTTCTTTATGACCGTTAAAAAAATAACGATTTATTTTGAGCGGAAATCCTCTTCGGACATCGACGATATCCGAAGTGGCTGGGTTGAACACACTTGTTTTGAATACGAAATAAGATATTTTCATCCACTTTGTACTACTAGTTTAACGTGAATATTTTCCCCCTTGTTATAAAGAAAAGCATGGAATCATAGAATGCTATAGAGTAAGACGCGTAAAAAGAGCACAAAAATAAAAAAGATATTGCCCACAAACCGGTTCAAGAAACAAATAACCAATTGTGAGCAATATATTCACAGCATTTATTATTCGCTCGTCATTTCAAAAAGCCAAGTGAAAATCCTTGAGAGATTTCCTAGACATTTTGCTTCTATTTGCTTTCATATATGAAACCTTCGGCAGTTCCTAATGACTGATTATGGTGACTTGAATAGACGTAGTATAAGTGTTGCAAGAAAGTAAGCAATTCAAAATGGCAATAAAGAGGCCGCTGAAGATAATCCCCGGATCTATCGACGTATCCAAATACAAAAAGCTTGGGCACATTCATTATGAAACGCAAACAAATTGTCTTTTTGTTCTTCTGTCATGAATGAGAAATCCCAATTCAATGTAGTTCGTATTATTCCTACTTTGTTCAACATAAACACTGATATTACTAATAATCCTTTTTCATTATTCTCAAGAGTTTCCATCACTGTCCTCGTTCCATCTCGACCCAATTAGTTCAGAAATAGATGGACGGCGTGTGTTGCCAAGCGACAGGATTTAAAAGACGAAACTGTTGTTAAACGACGCAGATCACAATGGTTCAACTGGTAACTTCGTGGAACAAGAAACAACCTTGCCCCGTTAAAATTTGAAAACAGAAGTCAAAAACATAGATTGCACGATGTATCCTGGGTCATTTCGCTGCATCTTTACAAAGTGCATACTGCAGTCGAAGTGATTATTTTTGTAGCAAAATAAATGAACGAAATGTTTATAAACAAGGGCAAAATCACATGACGCACACATTCACACATGTCTATCGGATGATCACACAACAATTATCACACCTCATTACCCCGGCAATGATAAATTGATGACAAGTTCGCGTTGCTTGCAAAGTTAAGGTTTGTGTGCACGGATCGACAGGGCCTCCATGTATCTTAATAGTTTGGTACTGGTGGTCGAGTAGATCACTTTGAACGCTTGACTTGCATTGACGCAATGTTTAGTCTCGTAAATATGCCGAGCAATTGATGATCTGATTGACCTTTGCTCGGTTGATGATACAATTGTGGTAAAATCGCAGCTCATTGTCTTCTGAAGCCACACTGGAATGTGTTCAGCCATTCGATGACGTAACTGCCTTTCCGTTCTGTCTATGTAGGTGGCTGAGCACTCACATTTGAATTGGTATATGCAGTTTGATTTGGCGTGGATAGGCAAGGGTTCTTTCATCGATGGCCTCGTTAACCGATTAGTTGTGAATATAATCACCGGAGCGGCTGCATAGTAGGTGCGGCTGACAGCTGATTTCAAGCGTTTTTTTGATCAACTCACTTACATTGTCACCTGTGTAGGGGAATTTTGGATATACTTTCATCTTAGACACTGTGGTTGAAATATCTTTTCTTGGTTTCAGGTGACGGTACTATGTCAAGAAGGATGTTGGGTATCCATTTTCCGTCAGAATTTTAGTGATGTGATTTATTTCTTCATCCAAAGTGTCCGCCGTGCAAATCTTCTGTGCTCTGCAGAACAGTGTTTGCACTGTGTTTCTCTTGTACTTTATCGGGACGAAGCTGCTGAAGTGGAGATATTGCCCCGACCAGGTGTCTTTTCGATAAACGGACCTCCTGATTGAACCATCTTTTCAGCGGAAAGTTTCAATGTCTAAGAAGCTTATGGTGTCATTGTCCTCATTGTGGATTGTCAGCTTTATATTTGGGTGTAGATTATTAAACAAGGCATGCTGCTCTTCACCTTCTTGTTTGCTCTTTGTGATGACAAGAATATCATCCACGTAACGGCGATAGAGTATCATGTGGGATATTTTATTCTCAACCTTGTTTTCTAACTGAGCAACAAAAATATCCGCCAGAATAGGGCCCAATGGACTGCCCATGGCAACTCCGTCAATTTATCGAAACCCTTCATTGAGAAAGCGGAACTTCACATAAGATGTACATAGCAGCAGTAAACGTGTCAATTCGTTATTCGGTAGTCCGATATGAATATTATGCTTATCGATTATTTGGCATATAAGATCGATAGTTTTTTTCAAGTGGGATATTTGTAAATAGTGATGTAATGTCCATAGTTAGCATACCTCGGTTCTGGATATTTTTTTTTTGCAATAAGTTACACATTTCGAAACTTTCCTTCACTGCATGGTTCGCAACCAAGTCTCTGACTGGCTTCAGTAACTTGGCTAACCGATTTGCTAGTTTGTGTTGTGGAGAGTTGACCATTGATAAGATTGGCGGCATTGGTATATCTGTTTTTTGTACTTTTGGTAGGCCATACAGTTGTGGTGTTTGACTCCCTCTGGGTCTCAGTGACTTGGCTGTTGACTCGCGAATAAGACCCGCTTGAACTAGAGTTCGCAGTTCCATGTTAATTCGCTGTTCTAGTTCACTTAGATCATCTGGCGTTGGGTCCTTCCGGAATTTCGTTACGTGGATGATATTCTTGTCATCACAAAGAGCAAACAAGAAGGTGAAGAGCAGCATGCCTTGTTTAATAATCTACACCCAAATATAAAGCTGACAATCCACAATGAGGACAATGACACCATAAGCTTCTTAGACATTGAAACTTTCCGCTGAAAAGATGGTTCAATCAGGAGGTCCGTTTATCGAAAAGACACCTGGTCGGGGCAATATCTCCACTTCAGCAGCTTCGTCCCGATGAAGATGAAATTTATGGGATTAGGCGTAGAATGAAGACTGCTGAACCTCAGACTCAGCTATATGATTTTGCATCAAACATTGTTCAGGTCATCCAGTTTTTTCCACAATTACCGTATCCTGTGAACATGCACCAAGACCAAACATGACTCGCTGAAGAGTCAGTCATTTAGTGTAATAATTAGCTCCATTGTATTTGGGCGTACCACTGATGAGTAAATTTATACCGGAAAATGTGCATGACATGTTGCGGAATCCCAATGAAAGATATTCTGGAATGACAGATAAAACAATAAAATTTTCCTAAACTAAACTAGCCAGTATTTATCTCGCCTAAAACACGGCGACCGGACAGGCTTACATATACTTCACGGACAATCTCATGTTCAGCACTTCCTTATCGTTTTAGTTCGTAGAAAGTAGTTTATTTTCGGGATCATCGGGAGCACGTACTGACCATAGTTTGTGGTGCACGAATTGCCTGTCTGCTTCCTTCCCAAAAGAAGCAGCTGATACATTTCGCCTTGACATCACAAAAATACTACCGAAGGCTAGATAACTTGCGTCTATATTATTTTACTTGGAGTCGTGTAGTTGCACATCCTTCCATCGGGACAGTCGAAGTGGATTTTATCTCAATGACCATTATCAGTTAGGGTTGCTCTGTTCAGCGTAATCAAGGAACTGTTCTTCCTATGCACATTTGAGCGAAGCAGCAGACATGGATTCCCTGATGACCTTTCAGAAAATTTCTGATTGAATTAAGAGCTTTCTTTCAGAATCGCAATGTTTTGGATTCTCCAAAATATTACAAAGTGTTTTTGGATATTTTTCTGGATACACGGCCCTTTGACCGTGTCTGCACATACGAGTTTTTTTTGTTCAAGCTGCAAAATCTACGAACAACGTGCATTTTTACTGCTCGGAACGATGAAATACCGCTACATCGAATCCTAATGTAGAGCTTCAACGAACGTCATTCACATCTCAAGCGTGGCTAAAACAAATCCGACGACACATCCCTGAACATGGACGACGAATGACGTTTTGTTTGCAAACCCATTCGAGGTTTTATCCCTCCAGGAGCATTCCTGAAAACATTCGTCATCGTTTCAGGCACATTTTCCGGGACATGAAGGTTTTTATGCAATTAGCTTTATATTCCAAGCAAACAAGTGCTATTCAAGTTAGCTAACATCAACTAATTGAAAGTGGTCCTCGAAGGTGGTTTGTTCAAAACTTTTTAGCGATTGTGAACTGCTAATTGTTGTACTTAAATTTGAACCGACTCATCTTATTGATAAATAATGTACAGAATATTAGGAAGTCCTTCGATTCAATTTTTGGAACTGCTAAAACATTTTCCAACCCTCAAGCTTGCCGTTTTTATCATTTATCTTTACTGTTTTCCACTGTTTCCAACAATTTTGAAACTAAAGTACCCAAGTGTTTAGCCAACTAAACGAAAAACTGATTTTCTAGCCACCAGTTACTTTATACATAATTTGCTGCAAACCCAATATTCAAAAGTGAGCTTTTTGAGGGGGAACAAACTGTTAGCCTCCATACACGTTAATGAGATTTATTCATAAACATATTGGGTCAGAATGCAGGTTTCCTTAACAAAACGAGTTACAAAAAAACAAGTAAGGAACACATGGATCCATATCCCGCTGCAAATTACGTGCGTTTTTACCTATTCCAGCACAGAAACAGGATTCATGCATTATGCAAACGGTAAATCGCAGATGGATAATTTTCATCGGTGAGCAAGTCGGAATAACGGACAGGTACATCAACCACCTGGACAACACTAAGCTCCTTAAAAAACAAACTCTAAGATGATCGCACTATCGTTTCTACCTCAAGTGACATCGCTATAAGCGGCATGAAGCCACCATGAACCTAAGCAAACAGACATGCTCGAGAAAACGCATCTACATTTAGAGATTCGAACTTCAGTGGGCTTGTTACGACTAACTAATAATCATCTGGTTAAAAAGATCTCCTGAAGAAAGTTATCTACAGCAGCGGAAACGTTGACTAACTGAATTCTCCACCGCAAACTCGGCATTTTTTGAGAAAAGAACTTTCACACTGGTTGATTATACTTGATTGGCGATTTCCGATGAATGAACGCAAGCAACTTCAACAAGAATCGGTCTTGGTAATCACTTTTATCGATAAATAGCTAAGGCCAAGGTTTTCTTCAGGGAGCATTGCGACTCAGACCTTAGCAGAAAAATATAAGTAAAATGGAAAAATTGTGTTATGGTTACCCTCACTCTACCACCTTAATCTTCTTTGCGGACAACCTGAAAGTATTGTATGGGCAGTCAGTCCTGTGTTGGAAATTCTCTGGAGTAGACAAAGACCAACCAACCAGTAGACCTGAATGACTGAAACCTGGCTGCGTGTGTTTGCTACTCGGGGAATAGGCTTGTGGTTATCGTTACCTCTGATGGGTTCTGAGCATTGCACATCGCACCACAGATGTAGGAACCTCCAAAAATTTTTTGGTCACGATGTCACAACAGAAAACCATTTATTTGGTGCGGTAAATCCATTATATGCTTATCAAGTGAAAATCTTGAAGGTTGTGAGCAGCGGTAACATTCGGATGTGGGTTGCAGTGGGCATCCAATAGCCTCATATGTTGCAGTTGACTGCAATGCTGAATGTAGCTTTAGGAAATCACGTTCAAGTGTCCGACAGATTCGTTCAACTGGAAATATTTTTTCATTATTTTTGCTAATTGCTTATTATTTGGATTAAACATACATATTTTTTGTAGAGCAGCATTCCACTTAGAAAACGTTCATTTTCTTGAAATATCGCTCTTTTGCTTTGTCTTTGGGAAAGGAGGAAATCTTGCCGGGGTCGAAGGGATTTTAAAGGCTTGTGGAACATCATACGACCACTTTGTGTCTCTACTGAAGCAAACAGTGAGTCTCATTAGATAGAAACACGGACTTCAATTCATAAAAAAGAAAGATGTCCTAAGGGTTCCGAAAGCTGCCACAATAATTCTTACCTCAATTTCTTAAGGCTCAGAAACGATAATTGTTGAACTAACTTTTCATTTTTCTTCCTTATACCATTCATTGAATTGCTGATAATAAGCACAATCGAAAACGAGTCCAACTTTAGTTCTGCTATCACCAGTTAAATGGCTGATTGACGCAATCAATCGTTATTATGGCACTTCTGCTACAACGGCCACCTCGATTACGACCGAATTCCGGCGAGCAGGTTTATGTCGGTGTCAATATCTTGTGGTATCCAATGCTATTATTGCAATTTCGGACGAGGTGTTGAGAAAATGTTATTATTCTCCACCCTACAAATTTATCGAATAAGTAATATTTGCTGAAGTTGTTGGTCATAATATAACTGGTCATTTCAGATTTCTGCAAGCTGTAAACCTATCAGCCATCCGTGGTTTTTGCACATGCCGTCACCACCAGTCATTCTGCACCCAGGTTGACCGAGTTGTTTAAATACTTTGATCATATCAATGATGGCAGTTACTTTTAACTAAGACAAAAAATGGTTCGAGTATTTATTGATTTCTGTAAATTTTTCGGCTTTGATTATAATTCAGAGAAACATTATGACTTTCGCAGCGTTTGTCATGTCTCTCCCACTCGGAATAGATAGTTGATTCATAGAAAACGATCGCCGGCTGAAGTGCAATAAAGCATCAGTTGAAATTCAGAGAACCATTTACTACTTTTTGCCAAACTAGGTTAAGTAGTATCAAACTCATTACAGAGACTGACTGACATAGGTCGGTGGTTTCAGTGTTATTGCGTGTCACATATACGTGGCTATCCAACTGAATGGAGATTTCCCGACAGTTCCTTTGGCAATATGGAAATTATGTTGTTAGAAAATTGCAAGACGAGGCCATAACTGCAGGTACTGCTGTAAATTATAAAGCTCATTAAAATCCCCTTGAGATCAGTTATGTACTCGACATTCACCATTACCATCAATGGCTGTTACAAATGCAAATGAAATCAAACATGAAAAATTGCATTGCAGAATACGCAACAAGTTCGATGTCCTGAAAGAGGGTTAACACCCAGAAAGATTTTTCTCCTTGTATAGTTCTTGCCAGGCTATATCAACGAGATTTATTGGCAACTGAACAGAAAATTCAACCGATCTGAAAAGTATATTGCAAATTCATCCACTTATCAGCCAGGGCATGCATTTACTAAGTAAGATTTTCCTGCAAACACACAAATATACATAATCATCGTCAAACAGTTTATAGGGAAATGCTCTTGTAGTTGTACTTTTTCCTACCATCAAGTAAAGTAAGTAACGGCTTTTGAAGCGAAATGGTCATAATTCGTAGAACGTTTGAACCTCGAGATGTGGAACTGTCCACCGACGTCGACTTGATCTTGCGCATTTTTTTCAACATTCACATTAGCTTTGTGTTACCCAAAACCGCGGTGCACTAAGCGAGTACCGACTGAATGCTCAAGTCATTTGGTTGTATGGGTAATGGCCCCATATAAAAAGCAAACACACGGCTTGAGGAATAAGAGAAGAGCATTACGTGTAGCCTCTATCCCAGACATTGAGTCAGAGTGCGGAACAACCACTATCATCGTTCAATCTGGAACAGAATGATCTCTACATTCATACCTTAAGAATAATCATACCAGGACCTCAGTTGAGAGGCAAGGATCAAAATGAATATAGAGTTTCAACAATAATGAGCGAATGTATAAGCATGGTGATAACCATCATCTTCACAACAACGATAACAACATACTTTTGAAGAGAAACAAATGTTTCTAATTCAAATGTTTGTCAGTGGCTTGCTTATGGCTACCGAACACAATGCTAATTTGGACAAACGGTTCAGGCGGGACGTTCCAGAGCTTACTGGACAGTGCGAGAAAACCGTCTGAATATGAGCGATAAATGGTAGAATTTTATTGTTTAATAACACAGCGTAGTCGAAATCGTTGGTAAGTTGTCGACGTTTCATTCATCACGGGTAATCTTTTCCAGACTGGTTTTACAACCAGCGATAAATATTTGGTTGACGCTGGTTTAAAGAATAACGACAAATACAGCAGTAGAGGAGAAGGAGTAATGAGTGATTCGTAATGAAATGGATCAGTGAAGCACTCTCCCTTGAGAATAATTTCTTAAGTGAAGAGCACAAACAAATCACCTAGTTATGGCGATGGGAACTAGAGTTAGCATACGAAACAAATTTTGGTGATCTCAATCTGATGTGTCATCCGGCTCCTTTATGTTTCACTATGTATAACTGATTGTTGTGAGTCCGTGCATGTTCCATTATATAATTCGAAGCGGATTTTGTCGGAAATTATTACTGTTCTTGGCTACATCAAGAATAAATCAAATATCAGCAACTGCTTATTCGTTGATGAGTGGACTACGCAGGTCCGGTCTGTGTGGGTTCATTATTTGAGGTCACATGAAGAATATTCGAACCTTATCAAATAATATTCTCCACATTTTTATGATAAAACATTCGGTGCAGTAATCATAGGAACAAAACCGTCTCGTAATACGCCTGCTAACCGTACTCTTTAACAAGAGTAGAGACGATATCACGGATATGAGTGCTTGCGCTACATAATTTTCAGTGGTTTAGGAGTATTGTGCAGCAGTTTCGAACTCATGCATTCCATCTCTTGAACTGATAAGAGGCTTAATTCGTTGGAATCGTGCCTCTTCTTGATTTTTACTCACATAACTAATCACACGTTTTTATCTTGGACCTGAATTTTAGAGAGTTCTGCAAACAAAATTTGTGGGCTGACACCTTTGTGAAAGCGCCTTTTTGGTCGACGAGACTACGAACCCGAAGGTGCTTCGTTATCCTTATTATCTATTAAAATGCCAAGCCGTGCGGTGGTTACTTTTTAGTGCCGCAAAATCTAGAAGCCTCTTGCCACTTTTGGGGGACGTATTGAATAAGTGAGATAGGTGCTCACAAACAGATGAACACAAATGATTTGATTTCACCAATACACACCGAATAGCGCATGAGAGTTGACGACTGACCCTCGTGGAAGGTTTTTGGTCATCCGGCTAGCAAAAAGCCGAAAAATTTCCTTGATAAAACGGAACTCTGTCATTTAATCCGCGAACAAGGCCGAACAAAATGGTTACATTGACTGCTTGATATACTGTGTGTAATTGATAGACTTGCACCCATATATCGGGAGCATGAAATGTGTTGGCACAGCAGATAATTCAAGTTCGTCCTTTATATGGTCCATTTCCCAAGCCTACGGAGGCGCGAGTACCATTCTTCTATAGTGCTGTGAACTTATTATCGATAAGGAACAAAAACAAGCCCATGACGATAGAAGGTGAACAGTCTGTGAGGATGTTTATTATTTATTTTATCAAACGA
The DNA here is from genome assembly GCA_948099385.1 of Fasciola hepatica. Taxonomy (NCBI): domain Eukaryota; kingdom Metazoa; phylum Platyhelminthes; class Trematoda; order Plagiorchiida; family Fasciolidae; genus Fasciola; species Fasciola hepatica. The sequence continues at coordinate 9,717,964 of CANUEZ040000192.1, read as the reverse complement.
TATTTATCATTGCCACAATTAGCAATATTTCCTACGATATACACAATGCCACCTTTATTCAGCTATGCAAGACGTTTCAGATATATTTTTATCTCCTTCCGTGAAAATGAATGATATGATTCACATACAAATGCACGAATAATTAACTGATTACAGATGGTCCTTCACCAACTGAAAGTACTACAGTTTCAAAAAAGTTCAAAAGCTTGCTGCGCACCCGTCGTCGTAAATTCAATATGAGTTGCGAACAAAAAGTCCTAGTGAGCGGCATTATTTGCTACGTAGGTGAGAGAGGATCGACTGATGTATATTTTGATAAATGACTTAGGTGAATAGACAGTATTCACATTCTCAAGCGGCCAGAAAAAGAAATTACTTTCTTGTCGAGAGCACTTTCTTACCGTCATTTATCTCGATGAAGACAGGAGCTGTTCTCCAACAAAAGTAGAGTTTAAGAAGTGCTTCGTGATGTTTTAGATGAGCGCAAAAAGAGAGAGTTTTGAGAAATTCAGTTGCTTTGGGTCAGGTCGACGGAGCTGCATTCAGTAAAACCTTTTTAATGGTTCCCAACGCTCATCAATATCAGATAGGGCAATGGATAACATTATCTAAGTCATTGTTTTCTGTTAAGCTTTATTATTAGGAGGTCGTTCAGCTTGTTCATATAAAAGCGACAATGGTTCGAATTCGTCGAGACCTCAAATCGCGAACGTATTTTATGACAGACTTATGCGTGATAGGAATCGGGAAATATTGACCAGTAAGAGGAACAGTCTGGCACACTGACATCCCATACACAGATAATCGCCAGTCTTTGCACTTGTGTACGCGTGTGCAGCTTGCCATATTTTATGAAGTTGAAACTTTCGCATACATGTAAGGATAAACAAAATAGGCCTAGTGGGATTTTATGCCTGCAAACATCGAACCAGTACTCAGAGTAAGAATGCAGAGACGACTATCCACGGCTTCAACTGTGACTAGAATGCAACCACGGAAAGTTGGGATTGCCCAGACCGAACTCCGTTAAGCGTACAGAAAACCCCGATCATCTCTAGTGAAGAATATGACTGAACCGGCTTTAGCACAAAAACGTTCACTGTTGTCTCCATCCCTCTTGTATTCAACCAAGCCGGTTGCTTTGATCAACGTATTCGGAGAAGCAAACTGTTGCGCGGCCAGTGTGCCTAGTTTCACGGGAACAGTTCGATGATTACATACAAAAAATGCTGTACAACCTGACACTCTACTCTTTATTCGAAAACTCATAACTGGTTATGGATGCAAATAGAATTTATAATTTTCTATTCAATTCTGCTAGTTCTCATGGGATAACTTATACATCCCTGTTCCCTTTGAGGGGAAAATTTAGATAAACAATCTTTAATTCGGATCCTATTTGCTATGGTCTTTATTCGTATCCTTGCATTATCCCATCAATCGGTCGTTTGGATAGCCGATTTATAGAAAACACTGCAGGGAACAAAATTCTTCCTCTACCGTATATTTATTGCAGATATTTCAAGCTGTATTATTTATACAATTTATTATGAATATCATTGCTTGGAGCAGTATACAACAATGAAAATAAATGTATTTACTTTCCATGTTGCTTTTCTATGCAAAGCATATGTTTTAATACGAAGGACCACCGTTATCCTATGTTAATAAAGTTATTTGGATTTTCGGATCAGCAACTTCCCCACAATTTGTAGTCAGCAGATTTCCATCGACGCTGGCATCTACCACACAGAGGATATCGTCTGCATGTCGGTTTTACACGGTGCAATCTCTGAATGTGGCCTCAAACTGATGTTGTGAATTCATGTAATACATGTTTCAGTAAATAATAGCCATGGAAGTGCATCATTATCACCATATTCTTCTGAAGAAATAGAATAAAATTGAAATGAATTGCAATAGTTTTGTGATCATGGACTAGCCATACCTTTTCAGTTCGTCCAAAAGATTACCTGAATCCATACCGAAATTATCCATGAACATAATATAGTGATTAATTTCAACTCAATGAACAGTTTCTATTAGAAGATCGTAATTTGTCACCAGTAACATCCAAGGTGTATTCATTCCTCAAGGGTTTTGACCGAACGCACCTACTAACAGTTGGGTGATTTGAAAAGTCCTGTCACCGACGATCTGCGCACACTCATATCAACTACTCAGACAGAATATATGCCACTCTCAAAAAGATTTCACCAGTTCGTCTCGTCCGAAACGAAAATAGTATGTGTGCTAGATTTGTCACATCAAGTTAAAACGTCTGAGGTCCCACTCACGTTTGGAGAGGAATTTTCCCTAAGCTTTGAATTCACATACGTCCTACAAAATAATATATATATATATATATATGTATATTTATGTACGTATACATATATAGATATGTATATATATAGAGAGAGACTGAGAAAGAGAAAGAGAGATAAGGGTATATATAGAGACGTGCATTGAAGCTACTCATTATGATCCATGGTGGGTGTTTCCACACTCAAAATTGACTAGTCATCCTAAAGGCCTAATGCGATGCTCTAAAGTGACAAGAGGACTCAAATAGCCTCTGCTGAACTTGGACTAGTTGATGCGACCACATGGCTGAGGTGTTTCCGCCAGTGTGAGGAAAGAGGCAGATACAATAAGCAATCCAACCACCGAACTGGTAATCAGTCTAGGAGAGTCGGTTAAATCCTGATAGCTAAAGTCTCCGTTTATGAACCTTGAGAAACACACCTGCTTTATACCGGCCAACCTGCTGTATTGAGCCCGGACACTGAACCGCGCAATCTCAAACAACATTCACACTTTATTAATGAAAACCATGTTTAGGAGAACTTATCTTCAGAATTTCAAAGCACTGAGGCCAGACCATTATCAGAATTTCGACTTTTAGGCCATAGGTAAATAACAATTGCTGAACAAGATACAGCGGATTCAACGAGCCATATGAAGTTGAAAGAACAACATTACTTCTGTATCAAAACCTTTTGTTTTCCAATTTTTCCAGTATAAAATATTTATTGAACCGAAGTCATTTTCACTTGGCACTTCGCTACCGCGATTAGCGGAGACCGTCTTTCATTCCAGCCCCGAACACATCGGAATTATGGGAAGTGGGTGTTTCCAGGCTCGAAAATGAGCCCTTTTCATAAAAGCCTATTTGGATGCTACCAAACGACTGCATGTCCCAACGAACCGCTGCTTAGGAAGTCCCATTCATTACTTTCTCTCCACGGAGGTGTTTTTACTAAATTTTGATGACAAAGTCGAACGCTCACTATTCTGCACCGGGTGAACATATAATCAGTATAGAGGAGATGGCTAAAACATGATTCGAAATAAACCATGGAAGGCGTTCGAAGAACACTGCTTTGTTTGCCGGCATCTGTTGTGGAAGGCTTTGTTGGGCACTATGGCTGTTCGGCTTCATCCAAAGGGTGTGTGAACCGCGTAATCAGTCACCGGTCCGCATTGGATTTCTGACTCCGCTCATCACCCCACTACCCCGTAGGTTAAACCCTGGTTAATAAAGGCAACGCTCGTGGATTCGTACGAAAAGAACCGGATTTGACTCGGGCGGTGCTAGCAGTATTCTGCACGCTAACTGAATCATGTGAGCTAAAAAAGAGCCGGCCAAACCGGTGTTGGAATTACTCTCAGACGTAGAGCGGACGGGATTATGCTACTCTGGATTTTGTCAAAAGCCAAATTTACGCGGTCCAGCACTGAGCTTCCTGCTTCGAGACTAGATACGAGGACCGCGAATGTGAGTTATTCGTCGTATACGACTGTATCCAAACAAACTGAAGTTTGGAGACAGTCAAGATGAATTCCACCACCAGCTTCATGTGCTCCTGCACACAACACACCACACGGATATCGATGTCCTTGCAGGAGATCTGAACGCGAAAGTTAGCCAACTGGTGGTGAGCGAAAATTACCCAGTGGGTCATTTAGCCTTGGTTATATTCACTTGGACAGCAAGATCAGACTGACGACAATGGGATGATTACCAACTTTTCCTGTATAGCACAGACGTTTACAGCACTAAACAACTTACGGCTACCTGACATCCTCCTTTCCCAACAGGGTAAGGGCCTTTAAACTGACCACTAAGCTAGTAGCCACCTTAGGCATTCAGTCATGCTAGATTTGAGGTCTCAATGAATAATACACCTTGGTCATGTTGACGCATTGGTCTGTGAAAAGATATGCTCGAGATTTAGGGGCTCTGATAATTAAATGATACTCGCCTAAATATCAACAACCTGGATGAATCTGTCATGTTGAAAGTTCACCGAACTGCAGTGGCTTATCCACCGGAATCCACTGATCAAACTGAAGTTCAAAAGCACTGCGGATGACAAAAAGAAGCCATACTGAGAGCCAGGATTGTTAGTTGTGGTTCGCTCCGACACCGCCAAGTTATGCGTTCTTGCTTGCTAGCCGATATGTATCTGTTCATGAAGGACACAACGAAGGGTATCTTGAACTCCTCTCATGTTCAAAGAATGGTTAGTGAGCTGATCGTGAGATGTGTTGGTCGTCACTTTCCCGAAAGCCGGGAGCAGCTTCAGTTTCTGTTACCTCCATCAATCTCTATCAAATAGTTCACGATACGACACCATAGAAAGCAGTTGTGGGTGAGACACTAAGCGAAAACGGTGATACAGCAAGCAACAACTTGCGGCGCCGATTAGACTGAGCACAGAGATTCAGCTCCCAATTTAGCAAGCCACTGACTGCTTCAAATGAATGCCGCAAACCCAAAATTCTCAGGTGGCACATTTCAATCAATAGCGGTTATTCAAAAGCAACAGCACACAATCACGATTTACAAGGTACACGGGTCAGATCGTATTGCTTCTGCAAATTTTAGGCATTGTGGGCTGGTAGTGTTAAAACAACAGAAAACACTGTTCTCAAGAGTTTCGGGTAATGAGACATTTCCCACATCCTGATGTGAGTCTACTATTATAACTGCTCTCACAAAGGCCCGCAACACGATGTGTTCCAGCCATCGAGAAAATAGCCTTTCGTAGTCGGTTCGAAACTCCAGGTGTCCATTTCTCTCCGCAGAGGTGCCCCCTCGAGCGGGCGCCAGTGTCGTGATGAACAAGCCAAATCAAGCTGCGAACAAGGCTGCATGGATCAAGTTTCAACCCTTCGACTGCTGCTCGAACATCGTCGCAATTATCGAAGACCAATCATCCTCTTGGTCCAAGACACCAGTAATGCTTCTGAATCAGTCGATATTTCAGCCCTGTGGATTTACATGCTGAGGAATGGCTTGCCCGACTAGTACGTTTCCATCATCAGGGCTCTCTATCAGCAGACCTCGGTAACGTGAGGGTTTACGGAATATTATCCCAGCCCTTTCCTTTTTGAAGTTGCGTTCGTCAGGGATGTCCTTTTTCCCGCATCTCCTCGATTGTATTATGGCCGGTCAATCTCAAAAGGTTTGCCAGGGTGTTGCAAATGGGAATGTGAGACGTTTACTGGGCTCCAGAATTGTTGACACAGACTATGTTGAAGACGTCACCTTGTTGAGAGACGACATGCCAGTTGTCCCAGATGCCCCAATTTACTTGGCTGCCGAAATCACCGATTATGGCATGCATGGATGTCTTAAAAAAGAACTTCCGCTCATCCCAATGCAGATTCAGTTTTATGGTTATTATGGTATATTTTCAGAACTTTTGTTTTCGTATAAGTCATGAAGATGCTCAAGTACTTATCATAATGGAGGTGTAGTGTGGGCTTTCACCTGCTGACCTGGAAGACGATTCTTCTAATATCAGAAACGAGAGTTCGGATTTCGTGAATAGCATACACGTTTCAATATTCAACAACAAGTTTCATCACACCCACGTTGTCTTTTTCTGGTTGATGCGTGTCAGGTCCGACTATATTGAACTAATATTTGTCTTCAATATTTGATTCTCTCTAGATCCGCTGCATATTCTTCGAATATGTGGTAACTGTTTTTCTTGAGTATCTAAGTTACCCAGTTTCTGGAACAACATTAGCTTCGAAAACCTACAGTTTTTATGCACATATCGTGGATAAGAGTCTTCACTGAGTATTTCTTAGCTGTACACTACAAAGTCCGTTGGACGTAAAAGCAGATTCAACCTTGTGTTGAAAAGCAGAGCCGGAAAACCCCAATTGCAAATGCGTAGATGCAAAGCGTCCGCACGATTCAGTTTTATTCGTAGCACTGTTGTGAACCACTAATTTGCAAAGAGTTCACCGTATTTTCTAAGTATCTCATCAATACCCATAAGCCTGTCAAGGGTCACCTTGACGACGAGGTGAGTACAGCATGAAAGACTCCTGTCCCAGTTTGCAGCAATTTTTGTTTTGCTCGAGAGGTTTCGCAAACTTTACAGTGGCAACAAGAGCTGCATTGCTGTCCATAAACACTTGGCTGTTCCATACGGACCTGCAATTTCTTGAATGAATCCTTGGAACCTGAATAGAGTTTCGAAAGAATTGAGGCACCTAATAACTGGAATCAGTTTGCACATCTTACTTGCATTTCTGGATAAAATATTTGTAATGTGTACATCAGATTTAAATATATTTATATGTATTTTTATCAACAGTTGGTATTATGGCAATACATGTGGCCCAGTAACTCCGTAATGCCCTCTCAGATGATTTCAAACTTCACCATCGGTTGTTTCAGTAATTTGTTCTATTGGAGAATTAATCTGATGTTTAACTCGGCTTCTGCTAACTTCATTTCCACATATTGTTCCCGTTTCAATTTCTGAACGATGAACCGTATTCTGTATTTATTTAGCATGTTATGCTTTTGTCTGCTCTTATGAGGCCACTCGTCCGTTAATACGCCCACATGATGTGGAATGCTGGACATGCGACATAATAAGATGTTTGTATCAAGCGCAAAGAACGAGCAAAGTACATATGGATAAGCGGCTTATCAAAGTGATGAAAGAGCGTCATGCTGAGACCTACGGCATCATACGCATGACAGTGGGAAACAAGGAGACTAAATATATAAGATGTTACTGATCCTCAAATGCCGGGCTTTATCGCGCTGATACATTAGTTCCCGTCAAAATACATTTTTTCCGTGAACAGTCTCGATGGCACAGAAAATTTCAATTGTCTGAGAAACTTCCACAATTGTACAACGAAGAATTTATCGAACTTCCACTTTGACTCATGATTTGCAATTGCTTTGTGAAGTAATTGTGTCCGGGTTACAAACGTGTGTTTATTGTATGTAAAGTACCATTTGTCACTCATTGCAAATGCAAAGAAACGTTGAAAACGGTATTTCTGAAATCGGTGCCTGACAAGTCACCTGAATGATGTATTTTGATATGTTTCCTATAACACTCGCTGAATTCCAAGAAGTAGTTTAAAAAATCATAGTGTCTTTTGCTGTCAGTTTGCTTCTGCAAAATCTCAGTGATATCTCATTAACCTTGGTCCCAATCTATTTTCTCTGTTTTTTTTCCATTTTTCCTTATTCTGTGCAAAACATTCTCGACACCACGGACACTGACAGTAGAGTTGGGATGATAGGTTGAAAATTATGATCATTTCCCGACCTTCAGACGGTAACTACCACCTAAGAATTTTGGCTGGGGGTGTGCATCAGGCTGACTATGTCCTTACGAACTGCTTCACCTGTGTGCCGATTACTCGGGAACAGGAAATCGCCAATAAATGTAGCACATTATACACCATAGATCAGTCAACCTATTTTACCCATTTAGCTTTATCTCGCTTGTGTAAACATGACCATTCTAGGTCTGTCACAGCGATTACTTTTGATCTTGATTTTGTTGGAATTTGATCTTTTACTGGTGATCCGTAATACTGAAAAAATAAGGTTTGTATGCATTAATACATGTTTAAAATAACTGGTATTCCAGTACCATTACATTTACTGGTGAATTTTGATAATGCGATCCATTATATTTAGCTTCGCGTTGAAATAACTGCAAAGACAAAGTAGTTTGTGTTTTAAAATTGCGAGAGCCGACCACATATGTGGCAATACTGTCCCCGAAAAGACAAACTACGAGAAGATTCAGATTGAAATATCAGTTACTCGTGCAACTTAAGAATATTTTAAATAAAGATGAGCAAGCGCTGCGGATTCAACTCTCATTGCTCAGTGAGACACAAACAGCTTTTCTGAAATGTTATATAATGTCCGTGGTGTAATTTAAACAGAGACGAATGGCGTCCAAGGCAACGAAGCCCATCTGACTACTCGAATGAAGAATGTTCAGTAGCCCATCTTCAAAATGTGGGCAGAAATTTTAGTAAGCCAAATATTCGAAGATAATACATTTCGAATGAATGGATGCACATAACATCAGACTGGATAAAAGTAAAAGAAATGGTAGAAATGTAGTCTGTGATTCCACATACAGTAGTTCCGTTTCCCCATCAAATGACACTACCCAGGAAAGCTTAATTTTCAGGGCTGAGTTCGCTAAAACGTGAAGCTTGTGTCTTCTTACAAGTAAACAAAGTACGTACAGCACAAGGGTCTGGGATCAACCCGATAACCTTTTTGAGTGGAACCAGAGATATTCAAAACGCCATCCAAAAGTTCACCAAAATTGTATATAAATTCGGCCTTATAAAATCAGCATTATTGTTCACCTTATCAGGGCCTGGGTCAAATTGACAGTTGATCAATATTGAAGTCCTAGTGTGAGACGGAAAAGCTTCCAGCCCCGAGCAACTAGATCAGGTAAGACTTGGCCAGCCTGATCACAGCTCCCAAAACACGGTGATTTGGTTATTTTAGCTTATTCCATTACATCGTTGTGCATGACAGAAGCAAAACGAGCAAAATTTACAACACCAGATGTCCACTACATCATTGGAGGGCGCCAGGAACCAGAACATGGGTACTGTAGTGGAGAGCTACTCAAGGTCCTAATAGGTCTGGTGTGGTACCGAGCAACACATTGCTATCATATACCCAGACAGAATCGCATAGTCACTTTTTTCGGCCAACAAAAAGTCATGCATATTTGACAGGAAAGTATTTTTTCGTAGAGAATGAAATCTAAATGACATTGTTCTCTCTCAGTTGTGAAGAAGCTTAATGCATATTGGGTTTTCTTTGGAGAAACGTCTCTAGCACAAAGTGTTTATTATAGAGAGATTATTGCGGTTAGGCAGGTCCTAGTATGATGCGGGAGCTTTTGAATGTCCTTTTATAACGAAGATCCAGTGGAAAGTCATATTGATGTCTCGTCACATTATCTTTTAGGAAAAAGACCCTTGAGAACGAACATTTGTTTTCAATGAATCCCGTACGTGGCCTTTGAGTTCATATTGGTGAGTTGACACCGGAATGTATTAGCCGTTTTCCGGGGTGGTGGTCATTGTCGTGGTATTGAAAATGAGGGTTTGCGGGGGGAGGGGGCAGCTCCACGAGCGACTGTAGTTCTATGTTCCTTCGGATGAACCTAAAGTATCCATGATCTCGCAAAAAATGGTGAACAGAACAAAGTTCATCTTGCAAAATCTCTTGTGAGCAAGGTAGATGGACCATACTCTTGATTCGATAAACACTATGCGTTATCCACCTATAAGCTGTACTAAGTAAAACGTTCTTATGTTTGCCTTATTTTTCATATCCTCATTTTGGCCATGAAAATGTGCGCTAACTTTACACAGTGCGTGGAACCCATTGAGGTATCCTCCTTTCATTGATAAAAACACAGTATAAATGAAATGAGCGTTTAGCGTGCAGCGTACCAATAGTATATTCAATTTTTTTCCAGGATACACATCTGTATTTTCGATGAATTTTTGTGTTCACATTCCACGATCTTCGAAAGCGGTACGTTCGCGAACCGCATTGTGAAGTCTAACAAAAGCATAGACTCCTCGTTGTTTGAACTTTGTGCGGTGGATACAAATTGATAACTCTCTGTGAGCTGTACGTGGCAAATTCTGGGCGGACAAGCTTCAATTCATTTAGTAGCGATTGAGTGGTTTCCTAATACAATGAATCGGTCATGACCACACTTGGATAACAAAGGAAGAATTCACTATGGGTTTTGGGCAGACCGTAAAGATGTAGAATGATAGAAATGCTTAGTTTCATTCTTTCCTACGTCACATTCTTTTTGTTGGGATAATTTTTCAAGGTTTCCAGAACATTCAGCTAGTTCTTCTCACAGTTCCTCTTGCTGTGCGGAAGATGTAGAGAATATCATTGAATCTTGCATAATTGGCAATAGTCTTCCGAGCTGGTCTTACTCTCGCACAGGGATGATACCAGATACCTTGTTTGATTTAACCACCAATATGACAACGTCCTTTAACCCGGCCTGTTGCAACGCATTCCAGGTTCACCTCATCAATATGAAATTGCCAGAGCCCATACAAGACTCCTTGAAAGCAATTATTTGCTCCCCAGCATTTTCTTCTTAACTTGGCCATGACCACGGTACTATTCAGATTATCTTAATTATCATATAATTACGTTTCTATACGAGCAGGTAGTTTCGGTACTAATCGAGTTGTGAACGAACATCCAATCGTTATGAGCCCTGTTTTGAAAAGAATGGTTTCATCAGTATTCCCTGAGCAGGATTGTTGTACTACGTGGCCTTCTAATGTGGGATAGCTTTTTGTAAAAATGAACAACATTTTTGTTTTGTCCTTTTAGTTATCTATTTATCAGTTATAGTTGCAATATTCATCATTCGATTGAGAACTTCGTTTAATGGAAGTCAGGAGCATGTGAGATAATGGAGGAACGCAACCGGCAGCCTCTTCACTTATAGGATTGATGTGTACATCAGTAAAGGGAGCACTTCAAGGTAAAAGCCGTTGGACTCTTCTTCAAAGGTAGCATTCGTATCTGCACGTAAGTCGTTTTTACAACAGAATATGACGAATCTGTACTGGACGGAGAGCAGCCTCAAGATAGATCATTATGAGAGGTGAAATTGTTGTGGTTAATTATCAAATTATTGAACCTGATACTTCTGTGCGGTCCACGTGACACGCGGTTTTCTATTGGAGATCCACCTTGAACTGCCAATTTTGCATTGCGTCCGATAACCGTGTTGGGAACTATAAAATATCACAAGTGAAATATTTTATATTTGGGCTTGGATATCAATATTTTCGCAGTTGGAATATGGTGAGTATCACGTATCACGAAGGACAAAATTGTGTTCATTAACATGTTCATCTCAAGTATCAGTTATATATACAAATACAAACATTTAGATGAATCATTTGCTTATGAAATAAGTGATGGTATGTGTATAAAGTCATAGTAACAACCTTGTTTGGAACAAAGTAAAATACAGTCCACCGATGGAACGACGGACTATGTGTCTGAAAGTCTTTCTATACCGATTGTCCAACACACAGAAAATGACGGGGTTACAGGCACTGTTGAAATAACCCATCCAGAGTGCAATTCCTCTCACAAAACGGGGCAGCACAACATCTTGAGCAGCTTCAACCGTGAAACAAATCACACTCACAGACCAGCATAGTACGAAACACAAAATCACAACCAATAGTATGAGGTGTTTTCGTCGTTCAGTGTTTGGGTAAACGTTGGCACACAGATGTGGTTCCCTTGGCAACCCGTTTGAATTGACGCGAAAACGACGGGAAGTACTGGAGCACGGTGAAGGGAGTTGAAATTCAATACTTGCCGGAACATTTACTTCGGAACACTGGTTTTAGTGGTCTTTATCAAATTAGTTACACTTACCTCCGGTTGGTCTGTCTGAATATCACTGGATACAAATCTTTTAGAGGAAACGTTTAGGGAGTATTCGAAACATTTACCTCTCCAAATTCGTAGTAGATGTTATTTGCATAATTGCAATATGGCTTTGATTTAGGGCCACAGAATTGGACAATTCTTCGATGTAGCTAATAGATCGAGCATGGTTCCTGAAAGAAAGGTTCATGAAATTCCTAATCAGAGCTAATCGAGCAAAATTGGCGAATATGAGGATGGATACGTCTCTCATGAAACGGAATGATAATGAATGCTTCCCTAACAGTGTATGTATGGCAAGAGAATGGCGACTTCTTGTCACAGATAAATGATGTCGTATGGAATGCAAGTCGGTTTCAGATGTAGGCGATGAAGCAGAACATAGGTTCTGAAGTTGTCTACTGATAACTCGTATTCCAAAAACATTCGACGGCACATGCATCAGTGTTTGTCTACGAACAAATCCTCTGTGATAACATGACCGAATAACACACAGAACCCAGAGATTAGAGGAAATGATGACGATGCCTGGGATGAAAAATCCGATCAAATTCAGGATAAGGCGAAATTCCAAATCCAATCGACCATAACATTTGCCAGCACCACTGACTGAAATCGGTCCAGTGAGAGAAAAAGCCAATACCAGCATGACCGGAATTGCCCAAGAGATGATGATGAGCGGAATCATGTGGGCTCTTGAAAGCGTTGTCCTATACCGGATGGGCAATAGACACGCGATCAGCCGATCCACTGAAAGAGAGGCCAAGTTATACAAGGATACGATTGGTAGGATTATACTGGATCCGATCCGCAAAGCACACCACACTGGGTGAAAGAACGGCCAGTAACCGTAAACTACGATCACCGCAGCTAGTGGGATTCGGCCAAAAACCATCAGAAGATCTGACAGTGCCAGTGATGCGATGAAATAATGTGGAGTAAGATGCAGACGTTTGTTTGTGACCACGGCTAAGATGACCAACAAATTACCCCAGAATACCAGAACGATGAGAATAAAGTATAAAAAACTGAGAAATCCATCAGTCAAAATTGACCAGCTACCAAATTGAATCACTCGTGCCTGTGGTTCAGACATATTGGCTTGCACCAAAGCATAGTCCGGAGTGACCATCCAGTTGCGTCTTATGTTTATTTTTGTGATGTAAAGCAAAATTTCACACAACGATCCGATGTTATCCACAATTATTGTCAACCCTTTCCTTCAGTATGCACGAAAACAAGGAAATAAACTTGAGGGTAGAAAATGTTTTATACGAAATGTGGTGAGTGAACGAATGAACAAATAGTGTGGCGATTTGCCAGGAAACACAATCTACCAATCAGTGTGAATCAGTCGTATAACTTGACAGATTGTTATAGAAAACAAGGATGAAATCAGAAACCACCAATGAAAAAGGAACCCTTAAATCTTGGCCGTGGTTTCGCAGAATTTGGAAGTGAATTTGTCCCTTCATATAATAGTCTACCGTCATGGTGTCTAAATACGTGATCAAGGAAACACGTTCGACAGTCAAGAAACTACTGAAACTAAAATGGAGAAAGACCTGAATGTCTAGTCGTTGGTAATCATTGCAATCATAAATTTATATTTGATTTCCTAATATAGACATCACCGTTTCTATTCTTTACCTTTAGATTAGTTTACATTTCGCATCAGCTCCCAATGACCGATTCTACGATTGTGATTTGGATTATAAATTTGAAAGGTAGGACGATTGAGTTTTTTGGTCATTTAATTACATTGATTCATCTGAGCTTGGTATACTGCCGGTTCATGGGCTCAACAACAGTGCAACTACGAATGTGTATCTAATGAAATACGCATATACCACGACCTCATGGGCCCTTAGTAAGTGAAACGGCAAAGTCTGGAATAAAAATCTCAAATGTTTTCTTAATCGTGACAAAATGCACGTGCATAGATAGTTTTTCATTGCGGAGCATTTCAGTTGACATTCAGGCAACCCCTTGGTTTTTTCCCGCGATATAACATGTGGTTGATTTCAGACACTTACATATAATGTTGTTCACGAAATATTGGTCATAAAAAACCGGTTACGTCGGAAAAGGAGAGCAACGAAACGCTTTTGGATCAGTATATGATCCATTTATTCACCAATTTTAACAAATGGCATTAGAAGCTGATCCCTCTTGAGCGTGGTTGCTAATCGTCATAACTAAATCACACACTGATACCCAACTCAGCGCATCAAGTGATGTGTGCAAAATCCGCATCCGCACCAATCAAGAACCTCCAGTGAAAGATAAACAGAAGAATGCATACCACATTGAAATGAATATTGCTGAATGCATTGTGTTAAAAAAATTTCGCGACGCCACCTAGATTTCTGAATGTTTATTATGGCTATTGATATGCTTGTTCACGGAGAGAGCCTGCGCAATTGTTGTACAAATATGAGGTCATCGAGAAGGATTAAATTGGATCACCTAGTCACGGAACGCCTCAATATGCCTAAACCTCTCAATATGACGAGAAATTCGCGCAGTGGATACTTCACCTTATCACAAGGGCTCAGTCCAACAGCTTTTCGGCTGACAAGTCAAACTCCGAGACGGAATACTGCGATTGCTACGATTATCGAAGAAAGATTTCTAGAGAAACCCGATAATAGAATGCACGCTGTGCATGCTGAATCATTCTGAGCAAATTGTTGATAGAGAATATTTGACTGCTTTTCGATGTCTTCAAATACCGAGGTCCAGTGTTCTATATATTACATGGATACGTTTGTGTAGGATAAGCCACTCAAGCGTGATATATATATATATATATATATATATATATATATATATATATATATTATTCACTTGTTGTAAGAATGAACGAATGATCCTGATTTAAAGTCCCCCCGTGGAAGGTCTTGTATAGTTCAGACCTTTCAAAGATATAATTGTCCTCATGCTGTACTGTTTTCTTCAATACTAAACACCATAATATGGTCAGAAGCGGGTAGTATGATGACTGGGAACCAAGGTGTTGTGAGAGTTAGAACCATTTACATACAGTCGAAACTTCATTCCACCAAGCTGTGTCATCTGATTTCTCCAATCACCGGGTTTGCGAATCTTACATGCTGCGGTCAGGCAGCTTGACTCGTCTAAAACTGGTTACGGTTTTCATACATTTCTATCACTTTATGGGCAGACCATGTTGACCGTTTCGCATGCTCGTATCGTCACTCATCACTTCCTGCTCCATGCTATCTAATCCTGTGGGAGGATGAGTGGAATAGGTGAATGCTTCTGGTGCCATTTTTCTATAAGTCGCAATAGATGGTGAAGTAAGCACACTTTTAAAATTGTACTTTACATCAGACGAGAATCCGAGGATTGAGTGAAAGCCCAGATATTCTGCGTCTAGTTTGACTGTGGTGATCAACTTTTTAATTCATCATCGAGGCAAGGATTCCAGCCTTGGCAGGCAGACATCTGATGGGGTATTTTGGTGAGTTGCTTTTTGGTTCAACGAGAGACATGAGGGAATCACCCAAGCCGATACCGGTAAAGAAACGAAAACAGTACTTCCATATTAGAGCAGCCATTTTGCAAAGTGGGGATTCCGACGCTAATTTGTCGTGAGCTTTTAGCTATACAATGAATGCACCAGTGGTCGATCCTGTCATACATTTTTTTCATATTATCTATCCTCAGCGACTGGATTTCACAAATATCTGACATAAATCTGTGGATTTAGGCACTACAAACCCTAAGTTTCTTGCAAAAGCTCTTTTACTGTAGAATCACAGCTATTTGCAAGAAGGGTTATGTGTTCCCCTTAGGCGATCTACAGCAAGAGAGATATAGTATTGGTCATGTGGGCACATTCGAATGGCAGACGCACGTTATTTTGAGTAGAGGACTTATTCTAGTATTTGACAACTAACTTGGATGAAGCCAGCTGGACAAGTGTCAATCGTAGAGTTCGTGGTTTTTGTGTTTGCCTTCAAGTCAAGTCAAGTCGAGAATGCACTTTGTTTGTCGAAAGAAGCACGTTTTCAGTAAAAATTATTTGGGTACATGCTTGGGCAATGGCAACAAACAAGTAATAGAAACAAAGGGAGATCTTTTAATTGTGCAGATCAGCGTGCCTTGTTCATCAGTGAAGCACTTGATGGGAAAACGACAGTTGTGGTAAAGTGAGCTTTAACCGCAAGTCCGTCCTAAGATGTTTTTTCGAAACAAGCAACTTGACTAGATAAAGGATAACCGGGCTTTAAAACCTTGTTATTCGATAATATATCAAATAGGATTACTACATGCAGCACAGTGGGAATTACTGCAAATGAGAGATGAGTGCAGTTTTGTGTGTCATCAGAAAGTATACGGGTGTACAACCATTCACGAAATCCAATAACTCATAGTAGGATGTATCACGGTAATTATAATTGCTTTCAAGGAAATGCTTCCACAACAAAAAGTCTTTGAAAAACAAACCAGGTAAGATGACGGGAGAGTAGCAAATCCAGTTAGGTAATACACCAAACACAAAGGACTAAAATGAAAACGGTAAGTTTAACGTTGAGGCTACAGACGGGAATCGTACCACGTCAGCGTTCCGACCTTGGAAACCGTGTCGTGTGCATGACTGGTTCACTTTTGATCTGATAAGATAAATATGCCAAGATATCAATAGCACCGCGCTCTTTCCATGTTTGAACTTCCTATCATGAGAGTTGGATAGTTTATTTGAAAAGAGGATCCACGATCAACCGGAAGGACAGTCCTGTGTCCTTGTTAGGATTAAGTGCTAATTTGACGGCTTCGGCCGATTACGTAGGCTTGAATTGGATTGATAGCAAAAAGTTCTGGGGAGCAAAACCGACCAAAACATGATCAACGTACTTGAAAGTAAAGTGAGATAAATTGAAGGGAGATGGTCACACACATGAGAAGCAAACATTACTTGAGATTTTAAGGCATCTCACAGTAATCGAGTGTTTATGAGGTTTGTGTCAGACCAAAGGCCATTAGAATTTGTGAACAAATTCTGATTCATAACAGAGTCTCTAAACCAGTTGCAAAGCATTGGAGATAATAAACATTTGTGTAGACTACGAAACACCTTTGAACAAAATTGCTTTTGTGATCATTGGATGAAGCTACTGAACTGCAAAATTGGCGTGGATGCGATGGGACGAAAATTCTTCTCTCTTTCTTTTTTATTGGAGTGAAACAAACTTGTTGCCAAGAGTAAGTGAGTTTGTCTTCAGACAGGCATCGAGTGAATATGGAAAAGCACACAAGAGTGAAGTGTGGTGAACAGATTTTCGGAATGACAGAACGGATGCCATCTGGTTCCGATGCTTGGCTAATATTTTTCGACTTGATCTTCCTGTGAAAACATTCCGGATGAAAGTAATGAGGATTTCCGGATTAACTCAGGGTTGCAGGCGGTTTTTTTGATAATTCGGTTGAACTTATTCCTGGTTTATTTGCCTGTTAAAGTTTTGGACATCACGTGTTACGTCATTTGCTTGTGTTGTGTGACCAAAAGGTATTCTCACTTCGTTTCATAACTGTCGGGAAGATTTGTCCCGGAAACGGATACTTGAGTATAGTCCGTCAGACTAACCGCTCTGATGTGGCACTCAATACGGTTGGGAACAGACTGCCCATAGTTCGGTTAGCCCCTGAGAAGGACAACATCATCATGAAGTTGATAATTCATTATTCATTTTAACTGGCTTATCTGGATTCTTTGGTAGCTTTTAAGAGATCTACGCTACAGTCCACCTATAGCGTGCTTCGACGGGACTAATGAAAAGGAACAGTGATGACGGACGTCGGGATCGAGCAAGAGTTGAAGAGAAAGTCTACTAAAGGTGAAGACGCGATGGCATAGCCAAATGATGAGACCTTAGGGCCTTATGTTCATTCGGGCATGCTCTGGGCTCGCGGTCTGCTCTTGAGTGACCATCTAATTATTAAAATCAAAGGCACCTTGAAGACCAAAGAAGTAAGCGGATTTTCGTTGGTCGGAATTATTGAGATACTGAGCGATTCTTCATAGCTCAAACATAGGACAAACATAACTTTTTCTTCGCGAAAGCCACTTCGTTTACGGCGAATTCGCCCTTCCCTTGTGGAAGCCAGGTGGTCAAGGGAAATACCGTAAAAAAATAAGCCTCTATATCCATTATACTGATTCCCTGCAGGTCAGGTAGATGGTTTAGGTAGCTCTGTTGGATCGGAGTGCTGTTGAATAGCACCTCGTCTGAGTTTTGATCACTTCCTCGATATTCCGTGTGCATTGTGTTCCCGTATCAAAGAAACAGAGAGTGTTATTTTCCCCAAAACCGATCGTGTAGATCGAAAGAGCTTCCTCAATTCGTCACCTGAAGTCGTGATTTCCAGCTTATTCGCAATATCGGACTGGGACCGTTTAAAGTCGTTCTTTGCAGAGCGCGTAGCCTCTCGGCAAAGGTTGCGAGACCCAGGTGAATTTCGGAGTCTCGTCTCCCTAAATTTGGTCAGTGACTCAGTTTTTGTCCGATTATGCACTCCTTCTTTGAGGTGACAAATGAAGCCCAGTTTTTCGAAGGAGGCGCCTATTGTGGGTACTCCATGTGTAGTTCATCTTGCATGTATACTACTATCGGCAGGGATCATGTCCATGCTCAAGGTGGAGTCATTTAGCCGGGCTTGATCTGTTTGTCAATTACTAACACAGAATATGAGCCTTTTTTTGGGCTAGGAAATAAACTTTGATAAGTGCAATAACAATAGCATGTACAGTATCACTGACTTCTTCTATATTTGGTCCGTGTACACTCCACCGATCTAAACTGACAATCCTCAGACGATCTCATCAAGATTACCTCAGTCTCGTGCACATTTTTGCCAAAGTTAGAATACCAAACTCTGTGGGTGCATCTTTTAATGTTGGACTCGAGTATTGGTGATGATCAGTCGATGAAGGTCTGCAAACGCTACTCGAGAGTTTTCATTTGGTTGCACTCACTGAAGGCAGATATTTCGAATAAATGTTTTATGTGCTCCTTTGTGAAGCCTGAGTCCGTCATGAGCAATTTGCACTAAGAATGCGCGGAAAACTCTCAAAAGGTCTCTACACTGCTGTTTAGACTCTAAATAAAATGTCCAAATAACCTTGATCGTTAGATAGAGGCAAGACTGCGTCAACTTATTGAATATATTATGAAAAACACGAGTTGCAGGCAAACACGTTTTTGGTGACTTTATTCTAGAGCCGTCAGAATCACGTTTACATGAAAATAATTAATAAAAAGGATTGGAAAAAATTCTCAATACTTCGGTACGGGAAAATCCGGATGAGAGGGGAAGGAATCACGTGTGAATGACGGATCATGTACCCCGTGATGATTAGCTTACTTCACCGCTGCGCCCGGCTGTGTAACGCAGTTGACTGTTAGCCGCCAGAGTTGGAGTGTTGGAATAATTTTCGCTGTGTGTAAAAATTAGCCCACATCTCATGTTCCGAGTACTAGGATGGGCTTATTCCGCAATCCTTACATGAAAGCTTGGTCTTTTTAGTTATTCCATTCCGTAAGTACCTCGTTGCAACGTGACACTCCGTGAGCCCATCGCTATCGTTGCAATCACTAAGGCACTTATAACTGAAGGCTGGGTAATGCAGTCACTTGAAGGACGGCTTTTATGCACTATTGTGTGTGAGCGTGATTTAAATGCTGTAGATCACGTTTTTCTCGTATTGGTTGAAACTGTGGACGTGAATAAATGAGTAATTCGAGCCAGAACGTCACCAAGATAGATCCACGTATTTTATCGTCTGACAATAACAATGATTCTTAGTGCAATTGGAAATAATAAAACAGCGAAAATGGGCATTTAACAGTCTAGAGCGATCGAAATGTTGGACTGTCTTCAATGATAACATGAGTAATGTCAGCACTGTCTGGACAGAACCACATGGACGCTGTTCTTAGTGTGTGAAATTATTTCCAGAGCCGAAATGCAACTTACATGCAGAAAAACAGGGAGAAAATTCCTAAGCTTGAGAACGTGATGTGTTTATCAATGATTTAGCCCGTCTCTAACGCAAACGTTTTCCATTTTCCGAATACCAATTCAGTCTAAATTTAGAGGAAGTGGAACAACAAACAGGTTTTACATTTTGATACTTCCCTTCAAGCCAATGCATTACAAATTAAGAGTTTTGACTGTGTAAAAAACATTATACACCGCGGTAAAACAACTGCGTAGACCTGAATTTCAATTGAGTAGCAGTAACTTTTTGCAGAAACAGAATAACCCTCGTGATCGGCTGTATCCAATGTTTCCATCATCTTGCTGACCTTTGGTCAGGAAGCAGTATTACCTTTTAAAAGGTCATAGAACGCGTAGTGAATGCTGAGGGCGCACAATTTCATCTAAAGATGTGATTTATTGAATTGGAAAGACAAACTAAAGGTATGCTCATCGCGGTTGAGATTTCCTGGATAGTTGCTTTGTCCTTTATTGGTATTATTGTTATCCACGTCCATCAGTCCAGCTATTTTGCGTATACAAGTAAATTTGTAAGTATAAAACAAGAGGGAAATTCTTGATAACGACTGGCCCTAGTATCACGAAAAACTGCAAGTTTTCAAGGTAGCATTCGTATCTGCACGTAAGTCGTTTTTACAACAGAATATGACGAATCTGTACTGGACGGAGAGCAGCCTCAAGATAGATCATTATGAGAGGTGAAATTGTTGTGGTTAATTATCAAATTATTGAACCTGATACTTCTGTGCGGTCCACGTGACACGCGGTTTTCTATTGGAGATCCACCTTGAACTGCCAATTTTGCATTGCGTCCGATAACCGTGTTGGGAACTATAAAATATCACAAGTGAAATATTTTATATTTGGGCTTGGATATCAATATTTTCGCAGTTGGAATATGGTGAGTATCACGTATCACGAAGGACAAAATTGTGTTCATTAACATGTTCATCTCAAGTATCAGTTATATATACAAATACAAACATTTAGATGAATCATTTGCTTATGAAATAAGTGATGGTATGTGTATAAAGTCATAGTAACAACCTTGTTTGGAACAAAGTAAAATACAGTCCACCGATGGAACGACGGACTATGTGTCTGAAAGTCTTTCTATACCGATTGTCCAACACACAGAAAATGACGGGGTTACAGGCACTGTTGAAATAACCCATCCAGAGTGCAATTCCTCTCACAAAACGGGGCAGCACAACATCTTGAGCAGCTTCAACCGTGAAACAAATCACACTCACAGACCAGCATAGTACGAAACACAAAATCACAACCAATAGTATGAGGTGTTTTCGTCGTTCAGTGTTTGGGTAAACGTTGGCACACAGATGTGGTTCCCTTGGCAACCCGTTTGAATTGACGCGAAAACGACGGGAAGTACTGGAGCACGGTGAAGGGAGTTGAAATTCAATACTTGCCGGAACATTTACTTCGGAACACTGGTTTTAGTGGTCTTTATCAAATTAGTTACACTTACCTCCGGTTGGTCTGTCTGAATATCACTGGATACAAATCTTTTAGAGGAAACGTTTAGGGAGTATTCGAAACATTTACCTCTCCAAATTCGTAGTAGATGTTATTTGCATAATTGCAATATGGCTTTGATTTAGGGCCACAGAATTGGACAATTCTTCGATGTAGCTAATAGATCGAGCATGGTTCCTGAAAGAAAGGTTCATGAAATTCCTAATCAGAGCTAATCGAGCAAAATTGGCGAATATGAGGATGGATACGTCTCTCATGAAACGGAATGATAATGAATGCTTCCCTAACAGTGTATGTATGGCAAGAGAATGGCGACTTCTTGTCACAGATAAATGATGTCGTATGGAATGCAAGTCGGTTTCAGATGTAGGCGATGAAGCAGAACATAGGTTCTGAAGTTGTCTACTGATAACTCGTATTCCAAAAACATTCGACGGCACATGCATCAGTGTTTGTCTACGAACAAATCCTCTGTGATAACATGACCGAATAACACACAGAACCCAGAGATTAGAGGAAATGATGACGATGCCTGGGATGAAAAATCCGATCAAATTCAGGATAAGGCGAAATTCCAAATCCAATCGACCATAACATTTGCCAGCACCACTGACTGAAATCGGTCCAGTGAGAGAAAAAGCCAATACCAGCATGACCGGAATTGCCCAAGAGATGATGATGAGCGGAATCATGTGGGCTCTTGAAAGCGTTGTCCTATACCGGATGGGCAATAGACACGCGATCAGCCGATCCACTGAAAGAGAGGCCAAGTTATACAAGGATACGATTGGTAGGATTATACTGGATCCGATCCGCAAAGCACACCACACTGGGTGAAAGAACGGCCAGTAACCGTAAACTACGATCACCGCAGCTAGTGGGATTCGGCCAAAAACCATCAGAAGATCTGACAGTGCCAGTGATGCGATGAAATAATGTGGAGTAAGATGCAGACGTTTGTTTGTGACCACGGCTAAGATGACCAACAAATTACCCCAGAATACCAGAACGATGAGAATAAAGTATAAAAAACTGAGAAATCCATCAGTCAAAATTGACCAGCTACCAAATTGAATCACTCGTGCCTGTGGTTCAGACATATTGGCTTGCACCAAAGCATAGTCCGGAGTGACCATCCAGTTGCGTCTTATGTTTATTTTTGTGATGTAAAGCAAAATTTCACACAACGATCCGATGTTATCCACAATTATTGTCAACCCTTTCCTTCAGTATGCACGAAAACAAGGAAATAAACTTGAGGGTAGAAAATGTTTTATACGAAATGTGGTGAGTGAACGAATGAACAAATAGTGTGGCGATTTGCCAGGAAACACAATCTACCAATCAGTGTGAATCAGTCGTATAACTTGACAGATTGTTATAGAAAACAAGGATGAAATCAGAAACCACCAATGAAAAAGGAACCCTTAAATCTTGGCCGTGGTTTCGCAGAATTTGGAAGTGAATTTGTCCCTTCATATAATAGTCTACCGTCATGGTGTCTAAATACGTGATCAAGGAAACACGTTCGACAGTCAAGAAACTACTGAAACTAAAATGGAGAAAGACCTGAATGTCTAGTCGTTGGTAATCATTGCAATCATAAATTTATATTTGATTTCCTAATATAGACATCACCGTTTCTATTCTTTACCTTTAGATTAGTTTACATTTCGCATCAGCTCCCAATGACCGATTCTACGATTGTGATTTGGATTATAAATTTGAAAGGTAGGACGATTGAGTTTTTTGGTCATTTAATTACATTGATTCATCTGAGCTTGGTATACTGCCGGTTCATGGGCTCAACAACAGTGCAACTACGAATGTGTATCTAATGAAATACGCATATACCACGACCTCATGGGCCCTTAGTAAGTGAAACGGCAAAGTCTGGAATAAAAATCTCAAATGTTTTCTTAATCGTGACAAAATGCACGTGCATAGATAGTTTTTCATTGCGGAGCATTTCAGTTGACATTCAGGCAACCCCTTGGTTTTTTCCCGCGATATAACATGTGGTTGATTTCAGACACTTACATATAATGTTGTTCACGAAATATTGGTCATAAAAAACCGGTTACGTCGGAAAAGGAGAGCAACGAAACGCTTTTGGATCAGTATATGATCCATTTATTCACCAATTTTAACAAATGGCATTAGAAGCTGATCCCTCTTGAGCGTGGTTGCTAATCGTCATAACTAAATCACACACTGATACCCAACTCAGCGCATCAAGTGATGTGTGCAAAATCCGCATCCGCACCAATCAAGAACCTCCAGTGAAAGATAAACAGAAGAATGCATACCACATTGAAATGAATATTGCTGAATGCATTGTGTTAAAAAAATTTCGCGACGCCACCTAGATTTCTGAATGTTTATTATGGCTATTGATATGCTTGTTCACGGAGAGAGCCTGCGCAATTGTTGTACAAATATGAGGTCATCGAGAAGGATTAAATTGGATCACCTAGTCACGGAACGCCTCAATATGCCTAAACCTCTCAATATGACGAGAAATTCGCGCAGTGGATACTTCACCTTATCACAAGGGCTCAGTCCAACAGCTTTTCGGCTGACAAGTCAAACTCCGAGACGGAATACTGCGATTGCTACGATTATCGAAGAAAGATTTCTAGAGAAACCCGATAATAGAATGCACGCTGTGCATGCTGAATCATTCTGAGCAAATTGTTGATAGAGAATATTTGACTGCTTTTCGATGTCTTCAAATACCGAGGTCCAGTGTTCTATATATTACATGGATACGTTTGTGTAGGATAAGCCACTCAAGCGTGATATATATATATATATATATATATATATATATATATATATTATTCACTTGTTGTAAGAATGAACGAATGATCCTGATTTAAAGTCCCCCCGTGGAAGGTCTTGTATAGTTCAGACCTTTCAAAGATATAATCATCCTCATGCTGTACTGTTTTCTTCAATACTAAACACCATAATATGGTCAGAAGCGGGTAGTATGATGACTGGGAACCAAGGTGTTGTGAGAGTTAGAACCATTTACATACAGTCGAAACTTCATTCCACCAAGCTGTGTCATCTGATTTCTCCAATCACCGGGTTTGCGAATCTTACATGCTGCGGTCAGGCAGCTTGACTCGTCTAAAACTGGTTACGGTTTTCATACATTTCTATCACTTTATGGGCAGACCATGTTGACCGTTTCGCATGCTCGTATCGTCACTCATCACTTCCTGCTCCATGCTATCTAATCCTGTGGGAGGATGAGTGGAATAGGTGAATGCTTCTGGTGCCATTTTTCTATAAGTCGCAATAGATGGTGAAGTAAGCACACTTTTAAAATTGTACTTTACATCAGACGAGAATCCGAGGATTGAGTGAAAGCCCAGATATTCTGCGTCTAGTTTGACTGTGGTGATCAACTTTTTAATTCATCATCGAGGCAAGGATTCCAGCCTTGGCAGGCAGACATCTGATGGGGTATTTTGGTGAGTTGCTTTTTGGTTCAACGAGAGACATGAGGGAATCACCCAAGCCGATACCGGTAAAGAAACGAAAACAGTACTTCCATATTAGAGCAGCCATTTTGCAAAGTGGGGATTCCGACGCTAATTTGTCGTGAGCTTTTAGCTATACAATGAATGCACCAGTGGTCGATCCTGTCATACATTTTTTTCATATTATCTATCCTCAGCGACTGGATTTCACAAATATCTGACATAAATCTGTGGATTTAGGCACTACAAACCCTAAGTTTCTTGCAAAAGCTCTTTTACTGTAGAATCACAGCTATTTGCAAGAAGGGTTATGTGTTCCCCTTAGGCGATCTACAGCAAGAGAGATATAGTATTGGTCATGTGGGCACATTCGAATGGCAGACGCACGTTATTTTGAGTAGAGGACTTATTCTAGTATTTGACAACTAACTTGGATGAAGCCAGCTGGACAAGTGTCAATCGTAGAGTTCGTGGTTTTTGTGTTTGCCTTCAAGTCAAGTCAAGTCGAGAATGCACTTTGTTTGTCGAAAGAAGCACGTTTTCAGTAAAAATTATTTGGGTACATGCTTGGGCAATGGCAACAAACAAGTAATAGAAACAAAGGGAGATCTTTTAATTGTGCAGATCAGCGTGCCTTGTTCATCAGTGAAGCACTTGATGGGAAAACGACAGTTGTGGTAAAGTGAGCTTTAACCGCAAGTCCGTCCTAAGATGTTTTTTCGAAACAAGCAACTTGACTAGATAAAGGATAACCGGGCTTTAAAACCTTGTTATTCGATAATATATCAAATAGGATTACTACATGCAGCACAGTGGGAATTACTGCAAATGAGAGATGAGTGCAGTTTTGTGTGTCATCAGAAAGTATACGGGTGTACAACCATTCACGAAATCCAATAACTCATAGTAGGATGTATCACGGTAATTATAATTGCTTTCAAGGAAATGCTTCCACAACAAAAAGTCTTTGAAAAACAAACCAGGTAAGATGACGGGAGAGTAGCAAATCCAGTTAGGTAATACACCAAACACAAAGGACTAAAATGAAAACGGTAAGTTTAACGTTGAGGCTACAGACGGGAATCGTACCACGTCAGCGTTCCGACCTTGGAAACCGTGTCGTGTGCATGACTGGTTCACTTTTGATCTGATAAGATAAATATGCCAAGATATCAATAGCACCGCGCTCTTTCCATGTTTGAACTTCCTATCATGAGAGTTGGATAGTTTATTTGAAAAGAGGATCCACGATCAACCGGAAGGACAGTCCTGTGTCCTTGTTAGGATTAAGTGCTAATTTGACGGCTTCGGCCGATTACGTAGGCTTGAATTGGATTGATAGCAAAAAGTTCTGGGGAGCAAAACCGACCAAAACATGATCAACGTACTTGAAAGTAAAGTGAGATAAATTGAAGGGAGATGGTCACACACATGAGAAGCAAACATTACTTGAGATTTTAAGGCATCTCACAGTAATCGAGTGTTTATGAGGTTTGTGTCAGACCAAAGGCCATTAGAATTTGTGAACAAATTCTGATTCATAACAGAGTCTCTAAACCAGTTGCAAAGCATTGGAGATAATAAACATTTGTGTAGACTACGAAACACCTTTGAACAAAATTGCTTTTGTGATCATTGGATGAAGCTACTGAACTGCAAAATTGGCGTGGATGCGATGGGACGAAAATTCTTCTCTCTTTCTTTTTTATTGGAGTGAAACAAACTTGTTGCCAAGAGTAAGTGAGTTTGTCTTCAGACAGGCATCGAGTGAATATGGAAAAGCACACAAGAGTGAAGTGTGGTGAACAGATTTTCGGAATGACAGAACGGATGCCATCTGGTTCCGATGCTTGGCTAATATTTTTCGACTTGATCTTCCTGTGAAAACATTCCGGATGAAAGTAATGAGGATTTCCGGATTAACTCAGGGTTGCAGGCGGTTTTTTTGATAATTCGGTTGAACTTATTCCTGGTTTATTTGCCTGTTAAAGTTTTGGACATCACGTGTTACGTCATTTGCTTGTGTTGTGTGACCAAAAGGTATTCTCACTTCGTTTCATAACTGTCGGGAAGATTTGTCCCGGAAACGGATACTTGAGTATAGTCCGTCAGACTAACCGCTCTGATGTGGCACTCAATACGGTTGGGAACAGACTGCCCATAGTTCGGTTAGCCCCTGAGAAGGACAACATCATCATGAAGTTGATAATTCATTATTCATTTTAACTGGCTTATCTGGATTCTTTGGTAGCTTTTAAGAGATCTACGCTACAGTCCACCTATAGCGTGCTTCGACGGGACTAATGAAAAGGAACAGTGATGACGGACGTCGGGATCGAGCAAGAGTTGAAGAGAAAGTCTACTAAAGGTGAAGACGCGATGGCATAGCCAAATGATGAGACCTTAGGGCCTTATGTTCATTCGGGCATGCTCTGGGCTCGCGGTCTGCTCTTGAGTGACCATCTAATTATTAAAATCAAAGGCACCTTGAAGACCAAAGAAGTAAGCGGATTTTCGTTGGTCGGAATTATTGAGATACTGAGCGATTCTTCATAGCTCAAACATAGGACAAACATAACTTTTTCTTCGCGAAAGCCACTTCGTTTACGGCGAATTCGCCCTTCCCTTGTGGAAGCCAGGTGGTCAAGGGAAATACCGTAAAAAAATAAGCCTCTATATCCATTATACTGATTCCCTGCAGGTCAGGTAGATGGTTTAGGTAGCTCTGTTGGATCGGAGTGCTGTTGAATAGCACCTCGTCTGAGTTTTGATCACTTCCTCGATATTCCGTGTGCATTGTGTTCCCGTATCAAAGAAACAGAGAGTGTTATTTTCCCCAAAACCGATCGTGTAGATCGAAAGAGCTTCCTCAATTCGTCACCTGAAGTCGTGATTTCCAGCTTATTCGCAATATCGGACTGGGACCGTTTAAAGTCGTTCTTTGCAGAGCGCGTAGCCTCTCGGCAAAGGTTGCGAGACCCAGGTGAATTTCGGAGTCTCGTCTCCCTAAATTTGGTCAGTGACTCAGTTTTTGTCCGATTATGCACTCCTTCTTTGAGGTGACAAATGAAGCCCAGTTTTTCGAAGGAGGCGCCTATTGTGGGTACTCCATGTGTAGTTCATCTTGCATGTATACTACTATCGGCAGGGATCATGTCCATGCTCAAGGTGGAGTCATTTAGCCGGGCTTGATCTGTTTGTCAATTACTAACACAGAATATGAGCCTTTTTTTGGGCTAGGAAATAAACTTTGATAAGTGCAATAACAATAGCATGTACAGTATCACTGACTTCTTCTATATTTGGTCCGTGTACACTCCACCAATCTAAACTGACAATCCTCAGACGATCTCATCAAGATTACCTCAGTCTCGTGCACATTTTTGCCAAAGTTAGAATACCAAACTCTGTGGGTGCATCTTTTAATGTTGGACTCGAGTATTGGTGATGATCAGTCGATGAAGGTCTGCAAACGCTACTCGAGAGTTTTCATTTGGTTGCACTCACTGAAGGCAGATATTTCGAATAAATGTTTTATGTGCTCCTTTGTGAAGCCTGAGTCCGTCATGAGCAATTTGCACTAAGAATGCGCGGAAAACTCTCAAAAGGTCTCTACACTGCTGTTTAGACTCTAAATAAAATGTCCAAATAACCTTGATCGTTAGATAGAGGCAAGACTGCGTCAACTTATTGAATATATTATGAAAAACACGAGTTGCAGGCAAACACGTTTTTGGTGACTTTATTCTAGAGCCGTCAGAATCACGTTTACATGAAAATAATTAATAAAAAGGATTGGAAAAAATTCTCAATACTTCGGTACGGGAAAATCCGGATGAGAGGGGAAGGAATCACGTGTGAATGACGGATCATGTACCCCGTGATGATTAGCTTACTTCACCGCTGCGCCCGGCTGTGTAACGCAGTTGACTGTTAGCCGCCAGAGTTGGAGTGTTGGAATAATTTTCGCTGTGTGTAAAAATTAGCCCACATCTCATGTTCCGAGTACTAGGATGGGCTTATTCCGCAATCCTTACATGAAAGCTTGGTCTTTTTAGTTATTCCATTCCGTAAGTACCTCGTTGCAACGTGACACTCCGTGAGCCCATCGCTATCGTTGCAATCACTAAGGCACTTATAACTGAAGGCTGGGTAATGCAGTCACTTGAAGGACGGCTTTTATGCACTATTGTGTGTGAGCGTGATTTAAATGCTGTAGATCACGTTTTTCTCGTATTGGTTGAAACTGTGGACGTGAATAAATGAGTAATTCGAGCCAGAACGTCACCAAGATAGATCCACGTATTTTATCGTCTGACAATAACAATGATTCTTAGTGCAATTGGAAATAATAAAACAGCGAAAATGGGCATTTAACAGTCTAGAGCGATCGAAATGTTGGACTGTCTTCAATGATAACATGAGTAATGTCAGCACTGTCTGGACAGAACCACATGGACGCTGTTCTTAGTGTGTGAAATTATTTCCAGAGCCGAAATGCAACTTACATGCAGAAAAACAGGGAGAAAATTCCTAAGCTTGAGAACGTGATGTGTTTATCAATGATTTAGCCCGTCTCTAACGCAAACGTTTTCCATTTTCCGAATACCAATTCAGTCTAAATTTAGAGGAAGTGGAACAACAAACAGGTTTTACATTTTGATACTTCCCTTCAAGCCAATGCATTACAAATTAAGAGTTTTGACTGTGTAAAAAACATTATACACCGCGGTAAAACAACTGCGTAGACCTGAATTTCAATTGAGTAGCAGTAACTTTTTGCAGAAACAGAATAACCCTCGTGATCGGCTGTATCCAATGTTTCCATCATCTTGCTGACCTTTGGTCAGGAAGCAGTATTACCTTTTAAAAGGTCATAGAACGCGTAGTGAATGCTGAGGGCGCACAATTTCATCTAAAGATGTGATTTATTGAATTGGAAAGACAAACTAAAGGTATGCTCATCGCGGTTGAGATTTCCTGGATAGTTGCTTTGTCCTTTATTGGTATTATTGTTATCCACGTCCATCAGTCCAGCTATTTTGCGTATACAAGTAAATTTGTAAGTATAAAACAAGAGGGAAATTCTTGATAACGACTGGCCCTAGTATCACGAAAAACTGCAAGTTTTCATAAGACTGTTCGGCCCATCAAAAAGCACCGTTTCCTCAAAAGCAACTCTCCCGTCTTTCATCAGTGTCCCCAATTCTGCTTGCAGTGGAGAACTGTCTCATCGGGTTCCCCTACTTACAATAATCAAACTCGAATACTGGAGCCTCCGTCCTGAATATTTCGCTAATCCCTCGGGGAAGAAACACAGTTCACGTTGCATCGTTTTTCTACAGTGCAGACATAAATGCTCGGCCAACTGGGACCGCACATCGGGCAGGCCATTCCAGGGAATGCAGCTTCGAAACAACTCGCCTGCGAAAGCTTTGAATTCAAAAGGGTGACGCTATTAGAGTAGTTAGTTATTCAATAAGATTAGCCAGTGAGATTCCGACGCGGGAACTAGAGGTGGGAGGAAAGCGTGCGCTCAATCAACCCATTTACTAATAAAACCTTTGCTGTGACTATAACTGCTTGTTGGAGACTGCTCAATTTTGACAAGATCACCTCTCTCTGTTGCTAGACGGTACAGCTATGGTAAATGAAGTGATGAGTGATTCAATATAGGACACATACCTCTGTGAAATCTACGACAATACATGTTAGCGAAACGTTCATCTACACTGGGCCACTACTCACGCGTGGCAAAAACAATCTAAGGTAACAGGTGTGTGAAAATTCATCCATAGATTGCAAGTCCTATGCATACAGATAAAGACATTTGTAAATAGTTGTACGCTCCACTTTTGAATAGAACTATTGGTCCAGTTTCCGCCTTACACCGGAAATCAAACCCTATATGTGATGGATTTCACTATACCTTGGATTCATTGGAAGTTTACAAATAATTGATTCAACGAAATACCAAAAATATCAGTGGGTCATATTTGAGCTGTAGTATCGGTGCTTGTGGAAGAATTGCAACAAACGTATCCAAATATTGTCTTGATTGTTCTTCTATTGGCCTCGCTCTAGATATACCCTGGCCTGACGAAAAAGAAGGTTTCTTGCAGATTCCGAGAAGAGTAAACTCGAAGAAATTTTCTTCTTAGATAGTATTGATGCTCCACACCGTGTTGGAAGGTAGAACATTCATTGGATTGGTGCTGTAAGTTTTGTTCAAATTCTGGTAGCCTCTTTATTGACCGTTTCCTTTGCAAAACAGAAACAATATGCGTGCCACTTTCATAGGGTTTCCTTCTATCCACATAAATAGTTAGAGTTACAAACGATGCTATGTATTCACAGTTTTTGTACTTGAATATCCAACATGCCAAATTTCAATGGTTCTTTATTGAACCAATAAGCTAGTGGTGCAGTGATTCGTATACAGTACCGATGATTCTGTTCTTCTCATTCTGCAAAGGGATTTTCTGAGGATATGTCTGTGATTTACGAACCAAAATTTAAAAGCCGACTAGTCTGAATGTGCAGGTTTATCCGCCTCCTGGGGAAGACACTTTTTCCCGCATCCTTGAACAAATTGTCGGTGAGTGCTACAGATTTGCCAGGGACTGCGCTGTTTCAAAAAAATATTAGACATGATCGAACCCACTTAAAACCCGATTTCGCCAGGCAACATGCCATATGTATATCGCTTATGAAACACTTTTCGACCCATCTCTGTCTAGTACAACTCAGCCGATAATTCACATATCCTCCTAAAGAGAAATTCGGTGACAATTCACAGTGAACGGAATCTGTTTGCACATTACAAAGTGTATCACAGTGAATGGCAGAATTTTTAGGAGTCTTGATTAGTATTCTCTTTCTTTTTCGTTCCATCTATTCGATGAGCTGCCCTGTGTGAATCTTTCTTGCCTGAATTACGGAAGTCTGTCCAAGCGAATTCCAGTCAAATACAAGTTCAAATACGAATAAGTAATTGTAACGACGGATTGTTTATTCATCCGAATCGCAGTGCGGATACCATCACACTCTTATTTAGAGAATGTGATGTCTGTGAAGTGTTGACTACTTCAGAGAATTGGACAAAATAGTTTTTTAACAATGTACGGTTATTGATTTTACATTCACGTCAGTAGCTTTTCTTTGCTGCCGCACTATTTTTAAATAAGAGTGAAACAATAGCAACTAAAGTAGCTGCAAGCATAATTCTGAGAGCGATGAGCACCAAAATTAGGTCTGAACAATTTATTCCTGCAAGGTTTCATCATTTTTGTAAATTGCAATCCTTTTGATAACTCAACGATTGTATAGGCAAGAAACCCTACCACAAACCAGTCCAGTAAATATCCAACCATCTCATTCGAAAGACAATATCAGAAATGACGGCTCATCAAGAAGTTGCATCCAAATTAAATGGGCAAAAAACTTTGTTTATTTGCTGTTGTTTCTCTTTGCATCTGTTGAGACCCCGTGTTATATGCTGAAACAGTCGTATTCCCTTTACTGGCTAGATTGGCGAGTTGGATTTCTCTATAACACAGAGGTTGTACACGGATCAAGCACAGCTTTTCGAAAAATAATTAAACACAAAACTCTGAATAACGAATATATCTTTTACGTCACAGATATTTAGTCGAAGTTCGCCTAACTTTATAACAACCTTATTTTTGAGTGAAGACCACATACTATTCTTTGAAAGAAGTGCGTGTAATCAACAGACTGGCGTTTTGGGATATTGACAGATGGCAATGTTGGCGGTGGGAGTTGATCCGACGACAATTTCAAGTTTTACTCTCAGGAAAATTCACTGTCACCATTTAGGAAAGCGTTCGTATTTATAAGTAAAACATTGCATTTTTCGAGCATATGAAAACCACTATATTATTGGTTATATTAAAGATGGAGATGCTGTGGAATATGCAAGCATAATGCCCACGCAAAATGGAACAGGCCAATATACGCAAAGATTGACATGGATAGGGAGCTCGGTTATTCGTTTAGTCAAAATTATGGCTTAAAATAATTTTATTCTAATGGGCATTTTGTTCATATATCTTGCTGTGACAGACAAGGGTCTAAACTATGAAATATACTGAATTCGTAGCATTTTCTGGTTACTTGAACTTAGATCATCCTATTTACTAATGCTAGCGCACAAGTATCTGGTTAGTAAGCTCAATGCCAAATGGGCCTGATCGTTACGATTATGAAGGTACAATTCAGTTCACTGGCCAATGCATTCGGATCCTCTCAGGTTGAACTATTTTTGTCCAAATGCAGACCGCTGATATCTGTAGTAGTAAAAAGTACTAATCGTGCAAGTGCATTTGGCTTATGCTGCCTTATCTTGCTGCTGAATAGCAATTTTGTGGTTTAAATTCGATGAAGCAGGAAAAACTGTTCAGTGAATTAAAATAAATAGGGCTGACATCTCAGACATATGAGTGCCGTCCATTGAACGTTCATCTGGTTTTCCCCACAATGTAGAGCTCACAACAATGTGTCATTATTTCAAATAATATGATAGAGTTCCAAATATGCTAACGAATGTGGCAAGAGTAGACGTGAAAACCATTGCTGCACATATACGGTTCTTCCAGCACCGTAAACAAGAACTTGTATTTTAAGACAGAAAATGCCATTTCTCTTTGCTGAAACGTGGGGTTGTTCTATTTCCGAACAGTTCCGCATTATCTTTCCTGATGCGGATGAGGCGCAGTAATTCTGATGAAGTCTAAAGTATATTGGTCTCTGAAGTCATGCTATTCTGACACGCTGCATATCCTCCGGAATTGATCTGAATATGCTTGTTTTTATCCAATGTATTCCGTACAATGAAAGTATTCTCACTGAGTTCTGTCAAAGAGTATATCATGTGTGCACCCAACATAGTTCAGCCGACCGTTTAAATAAATGGACTTTGTAATGAAGGGCACCGGTGTGAGAGGCTTATGACAGGTATGGATCCGTTAGGTTCGTTGCAGTGCCGTGGAATGGACGAGTGCTAATGGGTCCATCCACCTCTTAGGTGTGCCAATGGTATACACTATACTCTAAGATTATATATTGGCAAGTAGTTGAAGGTGACTAGAAACGTATTGAAGACTGCATCTGTTTTTAAAGTTTCATGCGGTGCCCTGATCATGCGAGTAGGTGCCGCAAAATCAACAGACACAGACAATATACTATCCGCCGTTGAAGAACAATAAAATATACGTGTACATTTTGTCGACTGCTCCCTTCTTCAACCACGAAAAAATAAGTCGAAAGAGTTGAAAAGCCAGTACCTTGAATGCATTTGCCGCGCCTACTGTCCTTTATCTGAGGTAAGTTAAACGATATGATGACCATATTTAGGTCCGTAGAAGAGCTTCTTCAGCCGCGTAAATCAACAATATTACATCAAGTTTGTGCTCAGTCAGTAACATGTACATGAGTAAAATCTGATTCATCATGCAGCTTGAACGCTCAACTCAGCATTGGAAACCATGGAACCACTGTACATCTGTTTCATTCTCGTTGTTGCAGTGCACATCCACCGAGCCCCCAAGGTGACTCGAACACGGGGTGAATGATTGTGAATCGAACACCTCAACCACAAGGTTATCCGGGATGGCTCTCAACGGGTTGGTCAACATCTACACTACATGAAATAGCACCCTTCCGTCACTGGCTTCGAACGGTAACAATCCGCTTCCTGCAAAGCGATCGACTCTTATGATGGATGACTTCTCTGTAGGCGTCATGCTCTTCAATGGTGAGTTGAGCGTTCAAGCTGCATGATGAATCATATTACAGAAATCTAATCTCCTACTACTCAATTGCAAATAGTAACCAAGTTCTGTACACTGTTCACAACGGAATGCCTTCGTTGTACTTAGGCCTCTACACAAAAGTCATCCATCATAGGAGTCGATCGCTCTCCATAGTCGGGATCGCAATCACAGATTCATTATCCCAGACGTGCATCACGTATGAGTAATATGTGCTGTCGGGGTTTGAATATGTTTTGATGATTGATTGAGTGCGATAAATAATGGCATCCTCACCGGAAGACAAACAGTGACATCGAACAAAAATTTTCTCCTAAAATTCATGAAGCCCGTTTCCAACGGATAGCTTCAGATAACCAAAGATTTTTCATTACCACCTGCATTTTCAAAAAGCGAGCACTACTCACTGTAGATAACGGGCTGGTATCTGGAAGAGATCGACTATTTTTACCGGAAGACTCCGGGGGGAATCATTCAATGAAATTTATTTGTTACATAACAGTGCGGACGGTAACCGTTGTAGAGTTTAGGGCTTTTTTATCCTGGACTAATGTGAACAGTTAGATCAGTGATTGCGCACCCAGATATGGACTTCCGCAAACCTTTGAGAACTGCGAAAGGAAAGAGGCAATATGTTTTGGAGGACAACCCGCCTACCTCACACAGATCATGGCAACAGTCACTTCCGAACATCAAAAAGCGCACTTTACTTTTCCGGTTGATCACAATAGCGAATACTGCAAAACATTCCCCACTTACAGTCAAAGTTATCTATCTGATAAGAGTTCCTTTTACAATAAATAGAATCTCGTATGCATACTTTTGTCACAACGAACTACCGTTCACAACAGAAAGATTCCCGCAGCTCACATACAGCTTAAACTTTGAAAAATGAGGCCTACCGACCATACCAACTGGCAGTGGAACTGGCAGGAATAATATTAGTTTCAGCATAAATTCCAGGATGGACCAGTTGTTTGCTTTTGGAACAAACAAATACCACAACTGCCTTCGTCGAGCCAAGCCGGTAATTTGTGGTCTTTCAGGGCCCAAAGTCTAACACTCTCCTGATGCTCATTGCTGTTTACAATAAATAGAAGCCATGTTAATCGATTAATAAACTGGAGGTGCACAAGACCGATTAGTTTGTAAGCGATAATTTTTCGTTGATTAACACAAAATATTATAAAGACGAGTTACTTCAATGTCAATGAGTTTTCTCAATAAAACAAGTGGACAATCACAAAATACATGCGTCCTAACATGTATGAATTAGGAGTAGATATGTTCCCATTCATGAAAATTTAATAGGATGTGTTAGGTATTGGTCAGATTTTAGGCCGTCACTACGATCACATGAGAGTGGTACATCCAGTGGCTCTGCCATATTTTCCACTGTAGTGCAGTTCCCATTTTTCACAATTTTATCCGAATTGTATTATTCATGTCTCCTATGATTACCATGAAAAATTCAGGACTGTCGTCAGAGGATGTAGACACAAATGGTTGTATTTCATCTTTTATAGAAAGAACTATGAGAAAGGTCAATAATCTTTAGTTACAGAGAAACCGAATGGAATCTACAATGCTGTATTCGAAATTGAGACATAACAATCGGACGGTTGATGAATTCCTCAATTTGACTTTACCTCTTAACTAATCAATGTTTCCCATACGAAAGAGAACCAATTCGACTGGAAAATCAACCATTATCCCGTAGTTTTCTTGTTTCATCTCCTAGGGTGTTGAAAAATGAACTCAGATTTTCTTTTGTTACTCTTATGTTAGTGGAATTCAAACGAAAGATTACCGGACAGCAAACTTGATTTATTTGGACACGTTTTACACAATTTAAAATTCACACAATACATTCCAGGGGATGCAGATTAGTTGAAGTCACTCTAAGGAACCGGACTGAAGTCGCTACCTTGAGTAACTTCAACCACCAACGGTTCACTATTGCCATGTACACTATTTTTCTCGT
The DNA here is from genome assembly GCA_948099385.1 of Fasciola hepatica. Taxonomy (NCBI): domain Eukaryota; kingdom Metazoa; phylum Platyhelminthes; class Trematoda; order Plagiorchiida; family Fasciolidae; genus Fasciola; species Fasciola hepatica. The sequence continues at coordinate 9,681,394 of CANUEZ040000192.1, read as the reverse complement.
ATCAATTTGCCAGGAATTTTTTGGTACTCATGGCCGTGGTCGAAATGAGACATTTCAGTCGCAAGCATGGTTTGTTTCTACATAACCATCTCTAGCAGATACGCTTGTTATTCGGCCAAATCCTGCTATCTAATGTATCCATACATTGCGGTCCATGGCCACTTATTCACACGGTGCCGTGTGCACTTCAGATAACATCTGTGTCATAGCTGGGCGTCTATATCGTTAGGTTTGTCTGACAGCATCCTATTATTCATGAAAGTTCGTTTACGGGAGCGCGTGTTGTTCTGCTCATCACAGTCTCATATTCGATTCCCTTCATCCCGTTAATCATGCTTTTTGCAAGTGGAGTGCTATCAGTCCTTGAAGAGGGTCAATGTTTCGGTCGATTCAACTCGTGCGTACGCACCATCAGGTTTCATTGGATCACGGGCCTATACTGATGGATCAAACAGGAAAACTTCCAGGCGAAAATTTCGATCTCGGATATCTTATTGATTTAAAAGTGAGAGAAAAACGAATGAATATGAAATACGGTTCCTTCAAACAAAATACCACCTGAGATGACTACCGTCTTTTTCCATCACTCTTCTTCACTCCTGTTTGGTTTGTGCAAGTTTACGATTGAGTCATAACAACAAAACATAAGTCTCTTTGATAAGAACAGATATAACATATATATTCATTGAGGTGACCTGTCTCTTATATTTTTCCCCATTGCACAAGTAAGCGTGTCAATTTGTGTTGGATTGGGGGATATATTGCCATATTAGGCACTCATACCGTTGAGAACATCAGGATACGGCTCGCCGAATCAGATTGACATACAAAATTCTGAACATCTTCTAGGCCATCAGTTCCCGTGTGAAATGATATTCCTGAAAATGGTAAACCCAAAACAACAGAAGCTAGAGCGTTTTTTAAAACTGAGTTCATTCAATGCTGCCATTTTTGCATGATATACTTTCATTTTACAAAACCAGTGGCGTTTCCTGTTTAGTCGGAAACAGGCTTTTGTTTCGCACGTTATAAATTGAGCAATGTGATTGGTGCATGAGGCTTTATACACCACCATAGAATTAGCGATGATCGTGATAACCTTGTTGCACACTAAAACAGTACACTGAATGGCTTTTTCGGAAAAATGATTTTTGACATGGTGTCTGCGGAAACGTGACTGAAATTGCCCATATCGGTAACGAGACCGCAAAATCACCTGCGCAACCACCCAACGAAGCTTATGGTGGTAGAATACACCGGTCGATTAGATGGGATCAAGTGGCTGTGGTGACCATAGTGAGAAACTTTTCAAACACTGTCGGCAATAAAGCACTAATAAAAGGACATCCAGCTTCTGCTATTTTGCCACATTTTTCTATCGGTGGCGCTCTGGATAATCAGTAACTTTTCATATGAATACACTGAGGAGAGTGGTGAGTGGATGACAATCATGCCTAAATTCACAATGTTCTCTTGGTTGGTGCAACAACACTAACGAACCTTTTGTTGTAGAACGAAGATCACGGATGATGATGGGTCATTAGACTCATTCTTGTTACCGTTAGAATCACTAGCACAAACATGCAATTTTGGGATCTACCTAGAAAAGAGTCATGTACGGGATCGGATAGCGTTAGGATGGCTCAGTCCCACGGTGAATAAAAGGTTGTCGGAGATTCAAGGACTACCACTTCGGCAGTTCGCTGAAATTTGCCGAAGTCTGGAAGCAGCCGCAAAACTCAAGAGTGCGTTGAATGCTTCCGAGTTGCATGATTTGTATAGAGGCACGCTCGGTGCTAAAGCAATATCAGTTTTGTGGCAGACTACATTTTGCGGGAAGAAACAACTGCCCGGCATAGAGAAAAACATGTGACAACTGCAAGAAGCAGAGCAATTTCGAGTCACAATCTTTCCTTGAAAAAACACTGGACTGAAAGCAAAATCATCACAAAACAGATCAAGTGAATGGAATGACAGTGCACAAAAAGCGAAAGGGTAATCTTCCAAAATGTTAGTAAATGGAGAAGAGGAGGATTTCCAGCTGGACACGGGAGCAATAGTGAACGTCATGCTTAATTATGCTGTGTCCAGTATTGCATCGACACAAAAATAGAAGAGATTTATTATGTGGAACGATGACAAGATTCATCCCATGGGTGAGACATCGCTGCCAGTTGGCAATCCCAAAGATGGACCATCGTCATTCGTAAACTTTGTTGTGATCGACCAGAGCTATATCTCCATTCTTGGAGGTGAATCTATCGAAAACATGGGTTCAGTAAAACTCTACTATGATTCGTTTATTCACCATTTGTCTGATATTGTCCAGTATAATCTGCAAACTTATGCATCGATTTTTGATGAGAAATTGTGAACGCTTCCGGGAATTGTGACTTCACGCGTAAAGGAATGCGCAAAACCTATGACACTACCAACAGAGCGTGTTTCACACTCAGTGAGAGAATTATTCGAATGCGAGTTGGAAGTTCTTATAACGAGAAGTGTCCTGGTTGAAATTGACTAATAACGGGTTTCACAAGTCAAATTGTGGTCACGACAAAAGCTTCCGAGAAAATTCGCGACTGCATCGGTTTAAAAACGCTAATAAATTCTCTCGTGCAACAGTTCTTTCCGTTACTTGTTTTGACGACTTCCCTCCTGAGTTGGAAAACGCGCGTTGCTTTATGAAACTTGATCTAGCTTCCGAGTCTCGGCATGTAGAATTGGATGAAGCCTCTAGTTTGGCCTATCGTGTGGCCTTACCCGTAGAAGTGGCTACTCTTCCGTCTGAAGGTGCTGAGCAGATTATTCCAGGAGGGGATTCTCAAAATGATAGGTAACTTACCTGAAGTAAACTGCATAGTAAATTATGTACTTACTTTTGAGCCAAAATATCGAGGAGCAAAACAGAAGGTTCTTTATTCTGCACCGATGAATCCTCGATGGAAATAAAGCGAAGCGAGACAAGTTAGCATTTTGCCAAACAGCTGTCGATTTCAAAGATACCAATACGAATCCGGAAAAGTCCAGCGCATTTGTAGGTGTGCCTTCGCCTACGGATACCGAAGGTGTCTCACATTCTAACTCATTGGAAAACCTGAGAAGATTCCTACCAGAGTCAGCAGTATTGATCAAACTGATCCGCTGAATAACGCATATGTGAGAAACGTGGTTATAGTCAGATGAAGAGCAAATACCTTTTGATGGCATAAACAGTTTATCTGTAAGGCCTCAGTCAGCATAAAGTGACCACACCTTACTTCTATATATGTGATGTGATGTTGGTCAACATCACTTGGGAGCCGTTGTTTTACAAAATGTGTTCCCACTCGATTTTCACAGTAGAAAGTGAACAAGTTGTAGACATGAATACGCCCAAGTTGACAAAGAACTACTGGCATTTGTGTGTTTTCTGGAGAAGCAAAACGATCACACCTTCGGCTGACTTATGGACCTTTATTCAGACCAAAATCCGTTGATTATTATCGTGTTTAGGCCGCTTTATGGCGCACCGTGAGGACCTTCACTTATGCTGATAATTCTCAGAAAGTATAACTACGAACCACATACCTGACCGACCCTGTGGTCTTGGATATCTCCATCTACGAGAAGGACGGTTACTGAAGACCTTTGACTACTAAGTTGATTCAGTCGATATCGACGTTCTGCGGGCAGAAATATCTGCAGAAATTATCAAAAGAATGCGAGTCCAGCTTGCACGACTTGGATTCCCGAATTCGGTTTCAGCCATTCTCGGAGATGTGACTTTGCAGCTACCACATAATCAGTTCTACCACAATAAGTCAAATAAGAAAGCAAAGGGCTCTGTCAAATACGCGAAAAAGATAATCAAGAAGTGCAAGGCCGAGGGCAGCGATCCGTTCGTCGCTCAGCTTGAACTTCGAAATACGTCTTCTCCGACAGCGGGATTAGACCCGCCTATTGGGAAGACGCACATGCACGACCCTAGCCGTTTGTGCTGGATACTGGACCATATGTCGTAGCAATTTCAGTATTGAAACTGAAAAAGAAATTGTGATGGTCAGTGTAGAAAGGATTTTGCGATCGAGGTAGCAAACCATTATATCCGCTCAAGTCAGGTGACGTAGTTTAGATTTGACCAACGAAACCGGCAAAAGTTCTCGGACGAAAAAAGACATACTATCGCACGTAAAGAAAATTTCCCACATAAAAACTACTGAGGTCATTAGATAAGAAGGAAAAGGTTGTTTCCGAGAAAATCAACAGGAGACACTGTTGAAGAAGAAAGAAAAAATAGAATAGAAAATGGAGATGAAGAGAGAGAAACTGAAAGGATTAGAAAAGTGACTTGAATAAATATCGCTATACACTCATGGGTCACAGAAGAGCAATAACCGTTCAAAACTCGAAGTGGGAGAAGTCACCAACCTGTATTGCAGTCAGATATTCTCAGATCAGCGAGGATAAGTTGGATGTGCTTTCGTTTTACCACATCAATGGCTCTTCCCGATTGGTCAGGAACAGACTTTTGTTTCGCTTACTGAAAAGCCCGTGCAAAGGACTTTAAAGAAACTGGAGAATTATCGATGACTGATATTTCATTTTTGCATGCGGTACGGTTAGGTTGATTGCTCTTTCCTAAGCACTTAGTTTTTGCATCGGTCTACCGGATCATTTGAATTATGAAATGTGCGCTAATACTCGCCGTCCAGCTGTCGGCAGATATCACCGGAACATTTACATGAGACTGCACTGTCAGGTAACATTTCCACTACGGGTAATCACACGAAATCTAATTTCGAAAACCTCCATTTGTAGTGGAAGCAAACATTATGGACACCTCTGTTTAATAAACGGGCCCCTGAAAGATATTTTATTGTACCAATGAAAGCTAATTATTGTTTGAGGTCCATAAAAAACATGTATTCGGGGTGTAATTTCTGATAGGAATGTATGCAGGATTGAATAACGAAGATACCCAACACACTGGCCTGCCTGTGAATAACCACTGTGCACCATAGATTAGACAGTGAACCACAGAGGATGGATGACTCACTAATCCTCCATCTAAAAGACAGATTTCGTATACGTTCTCCCTGGTTAGCAAACGGTTTGGGTGGGTAAAAGGAACTTGTTCAGAATCAGTTTGTGATAGACCGTTGACATACTTTCCGATTGTCTGTAACCCGTTTAAGTTAACTGGATGATGACACTAATCAATCTCAAACTCTAAAATTGAATATGACTGCTTACACAGACGTGACAGCCCAGCCTTGGATTCAAGCACAACATAAACCACGCCTTCATGACTTAACTTTTGTGGAGACGTGTGTGTTTGTGTGTACTGACTTTACAGTCACGGTAAGGGTCACATTGGTAATATTTTATCGTATCGCTTCTATTACAGGTTTGAAGTGTTTGGCGGATATTATGCGATTCTTTCATTCACAGTCAGCGCGGATTACATAACCGGACTGTTATGTTATCTGTCGGATAATGTTGCGTGTAACTGTGATTATCTGGTTGAATATGTTTCTTTTCTAAAGGTCGGTGACAACCTGAAAGTAGAAAAGTCTTCATAGGGAACAAACCGAGTATCGATTTTTGGGCTCCAAAACATCACCCAACAACGAATTCAATGGATCACCTCTCCAAGAGGTGTCACTGTGTTGTTTTACACAATGGCGCTCTTCAATTTTTTGCAGAAGAAATAATTGGTGGTCCATGAACTTCCACTTCTGTTTGAACAGCCAGAAATCTACACACGTGAACTGGACGCATAGTCAGAAAACAACCTTCGTTGGATGATAAGGCTAGTGAAATGAGCGCGCAAGTATTCGACCATGTTGGAAGAGCTCGTGATAAGTAGTGGGTCAAATTTGACAAACTCATTATTATAGTCACCCAGAACCAGAAAATGCATCTTTTCCTCCTCGAAAATATCTGAGGCCACAAACTACCAGGGGATGTAGGTTGTCCTTGAAGAAATATTGTTCATTTATTTTCCACGATCTAATAGTTTCACGAAAGTGTACATGGTGATACATAGTGATTGAATTGGCTGATCGTATCAGAAAACTAGAAAACTTCCTTCGTTCTGTGGATGGTACCAATTACACTGGGATGTGGCCATCAACTAATATCATATTTCTAACGAGGAGCTTATATTCATGCGTGACGCACACCTGGAATAATGCATTCACCAGAGCCATCCAAATTCACGGATGCTTATGCTTTATTTCATCAAATTCAGCTGGTTTGCACTTGTTTATTCTCGAAATAATTGACTTGTTGAGTAATTTTTCATTGACTGGGTTCTGTAAATACATGTACATGCACAGTGTATTCCGCAGGTCCAGTACACATCCGTAGTTCTTTACTCTTCCGCCCCCATCATGTTCACATGTACCTGGAGTTTTAGCAATTTACTGGGGCTGCTTGCTTAATCTTATCCGTGAATGCTGGAACAGTTCCAGCGTTGGTTTTGCAATGAAGCTGTGTAAAGGAAAACGTAAAAATAAATTAAAATATTTTAACACACAGGAGCTAACAAAAGTTGAGCGGTATGATACTAGTGGTCCGGAAGGGTTACAACCAAGAGTGGCATCTGAAAATGGAATTATTAAATTCAGTGTCAATGCCTGTATCCAATAACCTCTTATTGATCAAAATATCTCTCAATATGGGGAGGTATCGGGTATCTAAACTGTGATCCCAATGGTGCACATATAAAGCCTCGAAAGTGTTTGTGTGTACCTGATCGAAGTGAACCTCCACTGAAGAATGATATAAAACACCAGCCACGATGAAGACTGTCATTGAAGCATTAGTCTTAGAAAACTGTACATTGTCAATATATTTTATTTGGATTAAGTGAATTTGTTGTTTTGTGGAACTTGGAAAACTCTGCTACTCATTGCCCCTGCAGGTGTTCATGCACCATCCACCGTAGCTCCGAAATCTGACCCTTATACCAATCGTAGAAATCTCACGTTTACGCGGTCACATTTGTGCGTCATAGGATTCATCTTCAGCAGTTCTTTAAGATACATTCATTTTGCCTGTTTCTCTTTCATTTCTCGAAAGTGCGTGTCTGCTCATTGTGTGTCTATGATTTTAGAAATTGTGGATGATAAGGTGTTTAATTGGAAATGTACCATTGACGTCTAGTTCATCTCCTAGTGTCCTCCGACATTTTTTTCATTGTACTGTAACTCACACGCTAGATTCACCATGTCAACGAATTATTGACTCATTTTCATCATATTCCAACTTTGAAGATTTATCCTTCAATAGACATTGTTGAGTCACTATCTGTTGGTAGTTCCAATTCCTATCTGCATCCGTCATCAATGTTTCCCCCATTCGTTTACTACAAGGATGATTCTCCACAGCGAGCAAATTCACTATCTTGGAATACCATTATGCATTTGATGAAAACCACATAACCAGTAGTGATATTGTCATGAAACGTTTAAATATCAGAGACAAACTTTGTTAATAGGCGTAATCCACATGATTTACCATATAGTTTATTGATTATTATGGAAAATACCCAACTGGCTATTGATCGAAACTCAGTGGTGAAAATGTTTGAGCCAAGTATTAAACACACAGGTGCAACTGTTTTTGGATTTTATTGAAAAGACGATACGAAAATATGAAACTGTAATCTACATCGTTGGAATGCATGAGCTTTTGTAGCTGAAAAAATAAACAATTAATTTTACTAGTAGGTTGTGAAATGTACCTCGACCGTTTCAAGAATTCTCGGACAACGATTCCCAAATATTTGACGAAACGTACGTCACCTAGTGGTTCTACAAAAGAAACGGTTCGATTCACACAAAAACCCATTGAGAAGTGGGAATTTTGTGGCCTGAGCATTGCATAAAATCAGTTCATACCCACTAGCACTAATACATCACGAAAGTAGCTCAGAGTACTGCCCGGATTGCAAAGTTACATGTTTTCAGAAGTTACATAATAAGAGTCAGGGTCAGGGATGCACTGTGCAAAAAAATCAGGCAAATAATAAACTGAGAGCAGGAAACAACCAAAAGCTTCCAGTATGTAGTTTATTACATATCCCTATCTTTTCTTGAATCCGTGCAGTGTTTCCTTAGGCAAACGGTAAAGCGGAATTCTATTTTTGTACGTTTGTAGGTCAGAGGTTTTACCACAGCTACGACCGGTCATTTTGATGGTCTACGGTATCGTTACGACACCCGACCTAGTAGTGCCTTTCATTGTGCGGTAATCCTATTCTCCGGGTGGCGTTTCCGGTTGTCCATGAGTGTGCAATACGTATTCGAGGATGATGGGATAACTACTTTTACTCGAATGATGCACTAACTGACACTACGAAAACCACCGAGTGAACGCGTACTTGATCGAAAGTAGAATACTAGTACTTTTAACAATGTTACCCCAAAACTAAATGTGACTTTACTGTTCGGTGGCCATGGAATATCCAAAATAATACTTCACTAAGCCTGAACAAGTTCCCCGTGAAATTTTGATCATAAGAAATTCCGGAACGCGGAATGAAATATTTTTCAGTTCGGTTCAGTTTGAAGAGGTGAAATATCTGTTTGAAACAACCTTTGACCTAAATTACTGCTCATTAAACTCATTTTGCAGGGATAAATGGACAAGAAGAAATTCAGTGCCGTATTTGATACTCTTTTCCCTAAGTAGATGTAATATGATTGTTGCCCGTTTTCAACCCTGCTCATTCATCAACAAAAACTCTTGCCACATTTTGAACCTGTTTCGATATGTTCGTGACTCATTAGACGTTGACCACATGTGTGCATGATATTCCCCCGCTCTCTTGAGGGTTGTCCCTTCGTCACACACAAACACACACACACAAACACAAACGCAATCACACAGACACAGACACAGATACTGAACCACACCTCGCTTCATTTATCTTGATCTGGACTTGACTGTTTGAACTGGGCACCAAATTCGGCATCACTCGACTGGCGTGTATAAACAGGCACAGGCATACACCAAAACACACACATACATCAGTCTCCGTGATCTTTTCGACCCCCTTACTAATCGTTTTCTCGTGTACCTGAATGAATGCCTGCCCCACTCGCTGATTGGTCAACCCGTCGGTCACTGTCGGTATGTTCGCCTCTCTTCGTTTTGCCTGTCATGATTGTGCTCTTTCGATAACCAACTTGGTGACTCCTGTTCCTCGGCCCATTCGCCGTAGTTTGTGTCATCTTCCCTGAATTGTACGGAACTTGAGTGAACGGTGATTCCCCTGAGAAAGCCATGTTTTCAGGGAAGTACATTTAACACTGATTGATTATCGTTTATAATACCGCTACTAAACCTCCGCCAGTTGATTTGGTTTCTGAGGTGAACGCGTCCCTCCGATTTGGCCTACACACCGATGGGCTTGACAATAGTTCAGCAATTGGACGTAAGTATTCTACAATAACGATATAGGTAGCGAGTACCCTTGTTTTCGTCATTCGTACCTTAGCGGTTCTTCTACGACTTCAAAGTAGCAAACTCATTTAAATGCAAACGCTATCCCAGTGCTTGATTACGCGTACTTTCTAAATAAGTATCTTTCGGTAGGTCTGCGATCCAAATGACAATTGTTTCGCACGAGCATTTCCAGTTTAGGCATCAGGTCTTCTACTAACTATAGCTGGTTTTGTGTCATGACTCGAATTACTATTTAGTATATTCACGTGAACAGTTTCACAGCCAGACTCAAATTTATCTTGAATTACTTAACCGCATTTAAGGCATGGATTTTGGGGAAAGTAAGCCTACATGGCATACGAGCAATTCTCTTCAGTCAGTGCGTGTGTGTCTTTGATATGTTAAGAACTCCGTGGAAATCGTTTGCAAACCAATTGTCTCAGTTTATGTAATGCCCGCGAAGACCCCATCCTTGAAGATCTTGAATATCTTTGGCCAGTAAACCACATGGAGCACCATCCGCGTGATTTTCCATTGGGTGTCGTTGAACCATCGTATCCAGAGTCAGTGATCAAACGGTAATATGGGCAAACTATAAAACATTCAAGTCCTAAGGATAACGTCTGCAAGGTTTTGAATCTGCAGCCTATAATACTCAAGACCCTCGCTAATATTGTACTTATATTATATAACACAAAGATATTCAAATGAATGAATCCGGTCATCTTGTTGTTACATTCTGAACAGCGGATTTATGTGGGCAACGTCATAATTTTGATAATGAACATTCAAGAATAATGTAACGTGAATTTTTGAATTCAAAATAAAAGCAAACCCTATGCAAAGAAATATGTTCGAAAGCCCGTGTCTTTATTTGGCCTATTTGTCCAATGCAAATATCTTGATTGAAAGATAATCCCATCAGCCGAGTGTAATTATGAGCTGATCATTCAGCAGCCAGTATCTTCTATTTAGTGACTAAGGCCTAGGGTGTAGCAACCAAACTTCCGCAACACACTCATATCGTATAAGATCAAATCACGTGTGAGTCATCTCTCCCAGTTACTGGAATTCGTACTTTTGTGCGAATCACAAGAACAGCCACGTGCTCCTCGCACACTGGTTCGGCCTCTCTTTTCTAGTAACCAGCTGAACAAGTGCTTCACCATCCGCAACTACCCAGTGGTGAATATGAGATTAAAATAAAATTTCCGATGAAGTAGTATTGCAAATATGCTCGTTGGTAGAGTTGAATCCTCAAATCATTTTGAGTGGGATGAAGAAAAAGACAGCACCGACGCATCCGGACCTATTTATTGATCTTCTTGGTGGTTGTTGATACACCACCAAGATATCATGCAATCATCTGACCAAGTAATACTTGATTGATTTCATAGAGAAAGGAGATCAATGGGCGATGTGGTAGCTCCGCCTCAAGTGTTTACATAATTGAGACCAGTCAAAATACCTGGTGCTCGCAGACACGATTGCAATCGACGAAGGACATTGTTTATAAGCTAATTTGTCAGCATCAGTATGGTTGATGGCTGTTCTAAGATGGGCAGGCCATGTTATAAATACCACTTTAGAATAAAAAATTACAACTTCAACAGCTTTCTTGAATAGTATTCTTCTGAAGTTTTGACTGAACAAACATCAATATCGTATTAATGTTGAACAGTGTTCCAGCTGAGCGACTGGCGTGTGCATCTGGCAACTGGATATGCTGTTCAGCATCTGACTCTCTAAAGTCCATGTTTTATTCCATATTTTACTACTGAAACATGTATTAGTTGCAAAAATCCAGTAAGCCACCATAGACTGGAGGAAAAATTCAACGGAGTGTACCCGCGATTGAACAAGCCTTGATTTTAATGTTTACCTTTTTTAGATGCACAACAATGTCTTCCAAATTGATAAACAAGCGTCTCTAGGTGTCTATACCGTCGTGGGGTACACGACTAATCTTCAACATTTAACTTCAGTCCCAGATGATTGATATTAAGGAAGCATCATTCCCTTGATCGAACATCTAGTTTATCTGCCTGAAGAACGGACTGCTTTGAGAAGCGTATGCTAAACTTTGAATTTGCTGACAAGTTGTCCAGATTCCGAATAAATGAATATTGCGTTCTTCAGGCGGCTCTGCTTATCAATCTCCCATCTGGCTGCACCGAGAATGAAATTAAATATAATGATTTCGAAAATATTAGTCACGCTGTTTCAGTCGAAGTGCACTTGATTACCCTGTCTGATATTTATTAGACATAGTGATTTACCTTACACAGAGTAACTTTTCTTGAAACCCGAAAATCTACTTCCTGGGAGCGTTTTCTGGATCAAAACTGTTGGTGGCGTGACTATGTGAGATCTACCTTGGCGGCAACTGCTTGAAGATGGCGAGATACGGAGTGTAGTCGGCAACTCATTTGTTCGCGATCCATGTTGGCTTGTCAACTGAACGGACGCACCCGAGGTCGATAAAGTGTTAGAAGACAGTCGAATTTCTCGGTAAATAGTGCTTACTAGTGGTTCTGTAATGGCAAAATTGTTACATCAGTGATGTATGACGCGCTAAACAATAAAAAGCTGAAAAAAGGAACGAAACCTACATTCAAGGTAAAATACCATCGGTCTCAGGCAGAAAACACCGTCTGCTAGTGATCTATGCGTAAAAATGGAAAGTTTCAAGAAGGCCGACCAGTCAAAGCAAAGATCAGGGGAATAGACCAATGAATTTGAAAAATCGCGTATTGCAGTCATAGAGTCTGACTACGGAAATAGTAGTCGGTAGAAAAAGGCGGAAAAAAGAATAATTCGAACAGAATGCTACGCGGAGCATCCCTGAGGAGCACGAGAATCTGGTTGAACTTTCGGGGATCCAGTCGGACGGTCATTCGATCGCCATTAAGGGCAGAGAGCAGCGGTGCTGGACACGGCGCACCGATACCGAGAGAAGGCGAAGTGGGCCGCCGCGAAGCACGCCCTGATTGCAGGGCTGCACAACCCCGCTGCCCGTCAGGATGCCATGCGGCTGTTCACGTCTGCCCAGCTGATGGTTGTTGTGGACCCAATGGTGCATGTGATTGCAGTCCGTCAACTCCCGGACCGTGCGTTGACCACGCGGGATGAGGCGTCACGGGATGACCGGTTGACTGACTCATTTGTGGTTAGTCTGCCGGAGCCGTCGTGGCTCGGGGACTGTTCATTCTTGATGTGCCTGTGGTAAATACGGCCCCTGTCGGCAATTCAAGAGTGAACACTGTACTTATGGAGAAGAAGTCGGGACCAAGAATTTTGAATCTGGAAAACAGGGTACTGGAGATCGAACAGTCTGAAAAAACCTGTTGATCCAGCTGTGAAAAAATGGAATTTATCTTGTACAAACAACCTGAAATTCAGAATTATACCAAAGAAAGTATCCCATAAATATCAATAGTGGAGTATTCAAACACTACTGATGTGGAGGCGAACATCAGAAAGCTGAACCAAGTCGGTGAAGTTGTTGAAAACTCTCACTGAGGTTGTCTTGATAGTCAACAACAGGACTACGGTGGCAACGAAGATACATCGTCAGACACAGTTGCTATTGGGGCGATGGATTACTGTTAAAGTCAGGAATGAATTGAAAAAGATGAGCCTGGCCTAGTGGAAAAAGAACTCGACCCTATACCTGGGCAACTGCCGAACGATGAAGGTCAACTATTACCATTTCAGAGGGAGGCTGTCATAGTCCACGTCCTGGATGATGGTAAAATGACACAAAGTATGGTTAGCAGTAACTTTGAAGTGATCAGGCATGATTTTTAGAGGCATGCAACAAGAGTTGGCCTTTTTTCAGTAATTGATCTCCGGTATCGGTGCTCATCACGAATCGGACGCAGGACATCACCAGAGGAAATGTGGGTTTGATGAAAGCACGACCACGAACGGGTATTGGAGGACTGACATCCGGAGTTGAAGAGGATTTGAAGGCAGTCTGCAGAATATGGATCGTTGTTTGTCAGGCGTGGAGTGTGGCAGAGTGTACATACTACTTGTTGAGTAGGTAAGTGGTTGCCTGCTCAAACCGCAAATATAGAATGTGGTGGATTATTAACAAACACGGCAATGCAATGGGAACACAAATCAATGAAGTAAATGAGGGCAGGTGAAATCCATGATTGAATTCTCCTACCAGGTAAGGACCGTCTTCAAGTGAACAGGAATGCTGAAACGCAAACAAGCGTTTTTGCTCAATTGATCGATTTTGATGACTCATGGAGGTGAGACTCTTAATCACCAACTAGCCTCCCAGGCAAGTCTTGAAGATCATAACTTTTACGGCATGTTAGCTTAGCCCCTCGGTTATCCCTGGTATATCACACGTGTCTGTGTGCTGTAGCCAGCACAAATGCAGACTCGCACACGTGTTTTTATGCCCCTATACACGGTAAATCTCTGCGTTCTCCATAATGTCACATTGAGGTCAGCTACAAAATGCGGTGAAATGGACTAGGAACTGCGACCCGCAACTGACGATGGCCACCGATTTAGCATGGGATTGAGTGATCACGTGACGATATGAGGTCACCAGCATCAGATGAGTATTGGCTACTCTGGAAGCGAACCTCTCCAAACGACCAAGCCCAGTAGAACTACGGCGCCTTACTGAAGCACAGTATGAGCAGTTAATAACACATCTAACAAGCCTGTAAGTGGGCACCGTGATTTGCGTGAACTTCTCAAGAGCAGTGGAGCCGTGATTGTGTCTCCGTGTACGTGCTGGCTTTAACATAGAGACACATGGGATAATCGCCGGAACCCAGCTATGTCACCATTATGGGACCAACTGCCATCAGAAGAAAATTTGGTGCTAACGCGAACGTGTGCAGTGGTAAAACGTCCGTTGCCTTCCTACTGCGAGTATGGTTGTCGGGTCAGCGATGCACAGTGCACGGCAAAGACAGGAACGATGCGAAAAGTGGGATGTGACTAATAATATAGGTGTCTGGTGCCATCTACCACTTTTGGATGGGGGTGACCATGTGAGAACGACTCTCAGCACAGAGGAATGAAAACACCTCATCATGACAGGACCAAATTTACCATATCATTTAGCTTCAGGTTTAGTCGTCATACCATTAACTGAATCATACATGACTCCAAGTAAAGCCATCCCGATCTTCACAAGAATTTACTTGCAAATCACATGTGATGTAACCAAAACGGTGCCTTTGAACTTTCCTGGCGTTTGCTCTACTGGTCTATTTGTCGTGGGCTGCTCAGTAGACCACGTGTGACGCAACTGATTTGCGCAGTTTAAAGGGGAAGACAACATTTGATTTTTGGGTGAATTATTGGTTTAACAGTTATCATTGCGTCCCTTCACTGAAACATTTGGTTACTTCGAAATGTGATGGAAATGTTTTGTCTAAATTGTGCGCATTTCGCTCTTGTATAGTTGCAGTGTATTACGACATGCTTTTATGCAGGACAACTCAAACTGAATGAATATCGTATGGAACAGCTTCGTTTCAACACTAACCATGCAATTTGCTTTAAATGTTTCCTTGACCGAGAGTCTTGTTTTATCAGGGATTATCCTCCGTTATTTAACAAAACACTTGTTTTGAGATTACAGTCTTTGCGAAATAAATACTTTCCATTGGTACTGATATTCAAGGCTCAAGTTACACAACCGCCAACCAAATGGCAGTAAACAGCATCTGTTTGCGGCAGGTTAGCTTTTGAAGGCTTTATTAGACGCTCTGTTTGAAACTTACAAGCCTGTTTGTCTTATTGCCCCTTAAAATATGTAGATCTTCGAAAGGTTATTTTTTTCTACCAGCTTGCTATACTGAAGCCCGATATACAAAAATGTTGTAGTGCAAGCGTGTGAGATGGGTTGAACATCGTTTTCGGAATACCTCGCGAACGCTTCGGTGTTAGGTAGGTAATACACACTGCGGAGTATTTCCTCGTTTTTTACAAATCTCACCAATGGGAAAAACACCAGTTTGTTATAGCTTTGTTGCAACAATTGAGTTTACCAGGACATCAGAGAGACCATTCCCTTCCACGGCACTGTTAGCATAGCATTAAAACAGATTTCATAGAGCAATAAAGGGATTACTGACCTGAACTAATGGACAACAGCAAACCGTAATTTATGTACGATATCTGCTGACAGAATTATGTGGAAAGTCAGCGTTATTGAAATTCATCTTACCATTTGAATAATGCCGTCTATATGGTCGCATTCTTTGTACTAAAATTGCTGTTTTGCCAAATTTAGTCCGCTGAGAATGATATTTTTATCAAAGTTGTCATTACGGAGCTGAGTTCGTACATCATATTGAAATGCGGTTGATCGGGATACAGGAGGCAATAGACCAATACAAATTTGACACTACTATCTCAGTAAACGTTTTTTCATGACCGTATTTTATTCTTATTAAGTCGATGTTCGTAGAAGATGTAAGTTTCTCACGGAGAGAAGAAGAAATGTTTGCTATTAGCATTAAGGATAATATCACCATAATAGACGCAATATTGTCTCGTGACATTTTCCCTCTCACGTATAAACAATCACATGCTAACCATCGCCTGACAACTGTGCTTTGCAGAAGGCATTTTACTCTGTCGGCTGCCTCTTTAGTACTTACTCCGAACTTGAGCCGATACAACTTTGTCCCGGTATCCAGGGTGCAATGCCATAAAATGAGTTCCTTATTCCGATACGACTGAATAATACTTACAGCACACTGCTGATAGTTTCTAAGGATAAAAGGGTTCACGTAACGCCAAATCTGAATTTTCAGTCACTGTTTCGTCACCAAGGTCCGTATTTATTCTTGTGACACCGAGGAGAATTCCAGTTTTATATCAGCAGCGATGCTCTAGGAACCTTGAAATGCATAGTTTCCATTCAAATATATTCTAGCAGAGGACACTACGCGTATGGAAGAGAGCTAATGAACGAGTGCGAAAGGTTTGAGCTGCCTGGGTTAATGGATTAAGGTCGGATTGCAACATCAGAAATGCAACTAGCATGGTTTGAACGATAACACAGTCTGCTCGAAATTGTGGTAATAAAAACCATCTGTCATCGTTTCAGTAATCTCACTGGGAAATAAACACCGCTGTCTCGATGGCTGCATTGGTGTTTAGGCATATATTGAGTCTATTATCATGGTTTTCCATTGATCATATTAACTTGAAACAAGACGTAATCTTAGTCGAGCATAGTACACACGTTCATTAGACATACTAGATTTCAAATCAATCATTCATATATATATATATATATATTTAGAGTTTCAAGGAGATTGTCAGGTGTGAAGCGTTTTTAATTTTTTTGATGGCGGGTAAACCATGGAAATCACATGATGATGTGATACAGAATATTTTAGTAGAACACCAAAACATAGAGAAACTGCTTTCAATCTCACGACACGGGACAACTGCGTCACAGTTGTATTTATTATGAAGCTTTTGCAGTACCAGGTAAATAATTACAAAAGAATGCCGTCTGGAAAAGTGACAAGTGCCTTGTTTGACGTCGAAACTTGATATCATCCACGGAATACCCCAGTAATACGCTACGTTCTCTCTACATCACTTTGGTATAGTATCACTCAATCTTCGACTATACGGATAAATTGTCTCATTTCAAACTTGCATGAACTGTGGTAGACTGAAATCCAATAAAATTCTTAACAATGACGACATCATCGATTGTTCACCATTTTTGTTCCAGTTGCCCAAATCCATGAAAGTATTATTGTTACATGACTGGCACGGACTTCTCATTTATTTCTCACGTTCATACATCATTTTCTTTCCTTTATTCAGAAATTATTAGAGTGCGAGCGTGAGACTATATATAAATCATACCGTACACAGCTGAGTATAAATGGAAAATCGATTTTTACTTTGCAAAGACCATACAAATCTATTGGCACTTAAATGTAGGCGCATGACAGTTGACCCTGTTCAATCGAACATTCAAAGCAACCCCAATTTTTCTCATCTGGAAGAAACAACGACTCAAGTTGAATTTGCAAATTTGGATGGAACCGTTCCTTACCTACCTCTGCCGGTGCATTTCACGCAATTACACATGAAACGTCAGTGAAATTTGTAACGCCTCGCTGAAAGTCCACTATCCGTGAAGCATGTACGGCTGAAACATGAAAATCGTGCACACGTGGTTTGTCTGATCCCCAAGAAATCGTCATCTCAACCTCGTTGGTCACAAATCCAGCATATCCGGGATCACCGACGCACCATCCAGACTTTTCATTTATCCATTCAGTTAGGAGCATATCGATAATCACGTAAGCAATATATATATTTGGCAAATATATGGTCAAATAACTAGCATGGTGACCTGGAATGAATAAACGTAACTCACACGATTTGCCTAATTCCTCACATGACGTATGCGTTTCACAATAGCCAACGTTTCCCTATATTCGTTACATAGAATGATCAGTTTCGACAGCACTGAAGTAAACAAGACGGGACGGTTTTCATTTTATACCAATAGCAAATAGGAGCATGCATTTCACGACATGCATTCTCGCCGACTAATCGGGACTAAGTTTTCTTCCAAAAACATAGAGTTTGACTCTGTAATCCAACGGTTCTCACATTGGCACGAACTAAAAATGCATTGGTTAGTTAGTAACCTTTACAAGAGTTTACAAAGTTTAACTTGAACTCAGAAATGCCCGTGGTTGAGTGATTCGTCTGTGTCGTAGTAACATAAAAGGACGTATTCCGGGGCAATATACACACATCATTGTAAGAACAATGAAAGTTCACATGAGGAAACTCCAGGTTAAAATTTTGCATAGCCATTGAAAATACTACGGGCTCCTGTGAGTTTCCCTCAACACATACATTCATGCATACTAGGGTGACATGTGTACTGCATAAACTGCAGCTTACAATGAACTTTTTCAAGATTGAGCAATGGAACATGTCCCTCAATGAAATTTTACAAGCAATGCGAAATTCTTCACTTCAGTCGGTGAGATTTCATTCGAAGTTTTGTCCAAACCCAAACTGATATCAGAAGCATCATCGCTTAACAAGCTTGTTTTCGGTGTTTCACATCTAGATTATTATTGCACACGTTTATGTAACAAGGCAGATATTCGTAAACTAAGCCATTGACGAAGGAACCATCGCCCATCCACGCTAAATCAAATTGTATTTAGCAATTAGAATGTGAGTGCTCAAATACCTACATAGGGGAAATGGAAAAGCGGTTGCAGTATCGAATGGCCGAACACGTTCAGGAGTGGCTGCGGAGGATAACGCATTGCGACTTCACCACGATTCCATCATCAGCCGAGCAGAGGTCAACCAGATCATCAGTCGCTTGACAGCTTTACAAAACTAAGCAACACGTGTTCACAAGTCAAGCGTTCAAAGTGATCTACTCGTCCAAGAACATCAGGTTATCAAGATATGTGGAGGCCCCTTTGAGCCCTACACAGCACCATGAACTGCGCAAACAACCCGAGCTTGTGATCGGTTGATCGTTGCTGTGGTTACAAAATGTGGTAGTAGTTATATGTCTATCTGACAGACACACATTCATGTTTGCGCCATGTGCTTTTACCTTTGTTCGAAAACGTTTCACTCATTTGTTTCGATATGAAAATAAACACTTTGACTGTACCACGCCTTTTAGTATGATGCATGTGAAATGACCAAGAATTCATCGTGCAACCTTCGCCTTCTACTTCTGTTTTCAAACAAGAAAATCAGTGATCATGGTGACAAAGAATGACAGTTTCGTATCCACATTGCTGCGGTGCTATGAGTATAATGATAGATAATGTGTGTGGATGATTGCCAGTGTTGGTTGAATGGGTGTTGTGATCTCGTCTATTTATATTTTGTTGATGGCAAGAGTAGGGTGAGGGGTCTCAGCTGGAGATTGTCCAGGCGAATCTTGATTGCCTCGTTGGTGGCTAAGATCTGGCCCTTGATATTCCTCAAGCGTATTAGTCTACTGACCTTCATGGGTTGCGTGATCTGTACAATAACTCCTTCTTCCTGCGTAACAGTTTAGGATGCGGCGAGACCAATCTTTCTTGATGGGAGTAGATTGTTTCGGTGGAACAGTTAGTGATAAAGATGTGGCTTAAAAATTCAGTCGTAAAATTACTTTAAGGCCCTGGATAAAATTTTATTGTAACCAGGACTGGCAATAAACAACGAGTGGGAAAACAGTGAAAGGTATACTTTAGAGTGGATTTGGTTCGTCTGTGTAGGATACGTGACCGTATTCCAAGAATATTTTGGGCATGGATGTACTATTCGAAGATTCCTTTTGCTAAGGGGCATGCTTAGTCTGACGTGAAAGAGTTCAGGATGATAAGTTAGGACAAAAATCCAATTGTTAGTTACAGCGGGCCAGAGGAGCACAAATGTCATTGAAATTGAAAGATGAAGGTGAACATGTGGTTGCATATGGAAGTCTCCTACAATGATATCATCTATTAATCGTAGGAGGAAAGGCGAGAATGAATCGTGGGAGGAATCAACTAATTCTAGTGGTCCGTGTTGTGTTTTTGAAACATTTGTGATAACAACATGGTCAGAATGAAAAAAAATTAGGTCGAAATGAGACAGATATACAGTCATTCACATGGGAAGAGTTGGACGAAATGACACTGGACTTGCTACACCACTTGGAATTGATATAAGGGGCAATTCTATCACCCGTTTTCTTGGAATTCGTCTGTCCGAAGGAAGCATGACAAATTTTCCATTTCCACCACAGAATCATCCATGTCAGCATTCAGCCAGGTCTCCTGAAGGCAAATCAAACACGCATTTTGAAATGCATGATCTATAAACAGGAAGCTTGTGAACACAGCATGCTGGGAACTGCTATATAATTCGGTAGTGTGCTACTGAAGCCTATCTGCCACCCAGCTCTTTCGCGATTCCTCACATCATGGCTCGGATTCACATCGTCCATATTCAATGTGTTTGACGCGTGACTTGTCGATGTGTCTTTTATTGGTAATATAAGTTGCTTTGAATACTTTCGCGGGGAGAACATTGAGGTAAAGAACTGTGTTAGCAACGTGATTCCGATGGAAACGGACCAGAAGTATGATAAATGAAATTATTATCCTACATTTTATCAATATCTCAAATGGTCACAAAATGTTCGAAGAAATATCAGTCGATTTTAATTGGACCGGAACTGATTCACCTTCAGGCATCAATGCCTAACTAGCCGTGGAATAACAGACAATGCCTATAAGTATATCTTGTTCCGATGCCCTCATTCCATTGAACATACAATTGGAAATATGCTCTGTGATACACTGCGAGTGGCAAATTATATCCATCCAAAGATGAAGACGAAAAGATGTAATATCATGTACTCTCAGCGTAAAACCGACCGTTTTCAGCAATCCCGTAGAGAATAACCATGATATGCCTGGTACAAAATCATGTACCACAGATTTGACCCTCGGGGTTGGAGGAATATAAACAGTGCGGATGAAACTGAAGAACAGTGTTCCAGTAATTTAAGATGAGTATAATCTCACTTGTATTGACCTCTTAGTTTCATCGAATCACATAAATTGTACGTGATGCTTAGCTTTTACTTAGCATTCCATTTTTTATTACGGTAACACATACACAGAAAAACTGATGAGCCATGAAGCTCAAAAACAACTCAATTAGTCCCAGTTAACATGAATTAGAGGCTACTAGTACTCTGGTGGTAACTGTTTTTAAAACGTAGTTGGAGGTACTTACTTTTGAGAAGTTCACCGAATATGCATTGTTCTACTTTTCTATGGACTAGTCAGATGCTAAAAAGGTCCAGTATTTAAGCTTTATATGATTGAACGCTGTTTGTGAGCATTTATCGTGTAAGTATTACGTTATCCTGTCTGAATGTCAGCACAGTTCTAAATTACGACGGAACCAGTCACAGACACCCACACCCACATACACGCGAGTCATTCTTTAGCTATTGTGCACTGATTATTCGTCCTTTTCGGAGGATTTACCAGTTAATCTATAGTATAACACAACCATAGAATAATGGACCCCGGTTCAGTCATCAGTAATGACCTCAGGTCGCTCGGATTAGGTGAACGAAAACCAGTGTCCGAGTTTTGTGATAAACAGTAAATAACGTAACTAAAATCATAACCATATGCAGCATGTCCCTGCGTTGAGGTGTGCTGCTGATCTTTTCTGTGTGTGCGGTTTACGTTACCAACGAATAATCACAAACAAATTAGTTTATGTCTGAGTGTATATCGCTGTGTGTTTTGTGTTTGTATTTTGACTACATGAACCGATGAGTGGCCAGTTCGAGCCACAAAAGACAAAATTGACAGGTATTCGGTGAATATTATTTTCCCGAGGAGAAGAACTACGTTTAGTACTTGAAGAGTGACCAATCGCCTTTTACCTTATCCAGCCTAAAACAACGAAGCATACTAGAGGGTCTTTTTCATTAGACCTAAATGCAATATTGAACTGAAGCAATAATGGTGAACTTGGTGAGGTGTGTTATTCTAAAAAGTCAAAAGCGATTATAATATGCGAGTGTTTCTGATGAGCTCTTCATTGGCTTATTCGGCCCATGATCATCACTGGTCTTTTTTCGATCTTCCGGTTCATTTATACTGTTCAGATGTGCAAGCAGTCTTGAGAACTAGAAAATGCCTTACTTATATTATTTCTGACAGATTTTGGTGTACGTCATCTTACCCTGTTGTTCAGTCAAACGAGGGGTAACTCCTGTTTTCTTCAATTTAAGTACCCAGGGGGGAGGGGCATAAAAGACTGACCGATACTTCTACATATGGGAAAGTTGTCTAAATCGGAAGCTGTCGGATTATCCTCGCGAGGAGTTTTAGAAACCGCGGTGCCGGCACCGAGTCTATTCTCCGAAGGTCCCTTACATATTCGACAGTCGTCCGTTACCTGTAGCCTCCTTTTATAAAACAACCATTTTTGCGTAACGAGGGGGATAAACGTTTAGTTAGTAATAAGTTATTTATTTACAATAACCCTACCCGATAAAAGTGGTAACTGGTTATATTCATGGTTCATCCTAAACAAACAAACTTTTGATGGTAGTTTCCTAGAGGGAACTTCTCGTACAAAGTGGATGTGTTCAGCCCAAAATAAAAATAATAAGTCCACCTTAATATGAGAGAAGAGACAGATTATGACCAGTAGCAAGCAATTTATACAGTTTGAAACATCCGAGTAATCGAAGGGACCTTCGTGCGTCTTTGCATTGCAAGAACTGTAAATCCGTTCACCACGGAATCCAATTTATATGTCTGTTTGCCCAGCACGGTTCATTTAACGGTATTAGCCTTTGCAACGGAAGGGGATTTTTCCCCCATTTCAGAAATGTGGAACCACTCAGAATAATGGATTTCAAGGTGATATTAAGTATGTCAGTTAAATCAGTTTACCTTGGTCAAGAATTCGTTCAGTCCCATTCGAAATGCTGTTTATTTCATTTATGCCGCCTACAGAAATTGAGTCATACTCATCAGGTGATGTCAATTTTTCATACCATTTCGTCATCTCTAGTATTGGTAATACTTATCGGTTTCGGATTACACATATCCTTTTTATGGTTTCGATGGAAGCCAATTGACACAGGGATATATCTGTTCAGTTAGTCATGCATCAGATTCCATGTCATATGATTCGTTATGCGGTATCCTGACTGAACTCACCACTGAATACCATGGAAGCACTGTTTAGATGTTTCACCCTACGACGGAACGTTCCAATAACTTAGCGTTGATACTACATGATGAATTATGTTGAATAACGCTCAGTTAACAAAATGCATCCGTAGTGACCTCGACCGTTCGGAGAAAATGCAGATTTTTTAGACATCGTGCTAAATTTCTTTACGCTACTATTTCTTCACACGGTTGATTTTGACAGCACAGTTTTGTCCGATCGCAAACATTTTCATGAACTGAACTTCAAGCAATTTCCGTCAACTTCGCCTCTGACACACTTTCCGTTCACGATAACTGCAGGCACTCGGTTAGCTTTCGCTTCGCCGTTGCTCTGCTCTGCCTCCCGTGTATTGCTCGGATCGGTACCATTTCGGTGCCACGATATGAACAATACAATTTTGAATCTGTCTACTGATTTGATTCGTCTTTTTAAATTTATTCGAGGAGACTTCGATGACAGTTCGCTTTGAAACTGAAATTAAAACACATTCTGAAGTCAGCAGCTGAACAACTAACG
This sequence comes from Fasciola hepatica, assembly GCA_948099385.1. Classification (NCBI taxonomy): domain Eukaryota; kingdom Metazoa; phylum Platyhelminthes; class Trematoda; order Plagiorchiida; family Fasciolidae; genus Fasciola; species Fasciola hepatica. The sequence continues at coordinate 9,657,682 of CANUEZ040000192.1, read as the reverse complement.
TTTCCACGTAGCAACGGGACACCGTCAAATGTACTTCGTCCCCTACAGATTAGTCGTCCATCATAGGAGTAGACCGCTGTGCGTAAACGGGTCATTGTCCTTGAAATATTAGTCGCGGTAGAGTGATATGTCATGGGGTGATGAAGGTATAGAAACCACTGTGAGCCCGCTCAGATAATCTCGTCGGTAGGTGGGAAACTCCCAGTCATTCCCTCTGGGTTCAAATCCCAGTGGGAGTTCGATGGACACGGAATGCTGATGATTTCTAACAAACAGAATGGTAGTTGTACGCTGCTGCAATGGTTTCCAGTAGTGAGTCAAACGTTCATGTTGCATGAAGTAGCATATTAATTACAACGACTTTTAATAGAACAATTGCAGTGTTAGCAAATTTTGAGAAACCATGTTTTTCACGGCTTACACACTCACCCACACAAGCATACCAAACGCACCCCCAGCCAGACTGAACTGAAGGCGGCAAGTACCTGAAGATCTGAAAAGATAATAACTGAGCATCCGCAGCTCTCGTAAACAAGTGATCGGTAAAATGTAAATACTGCAATTATATCCAGCTATTCCTCATATAGTTCTATTTTACCGAACATTGAAATATGCTGGGTGCTTCTAAGCACGATAAACACATCTATTTGTATTTGACCTCTATAAATCCGGTGGTAGCGCGAACTGACCCAGTAAAAAATAAAAATTCCAAACCGAGGCGCGTAAACTTAATTCACTCATGTTGCCACTTCGCCATTCAGGGTTTCCGTGTTTGTTGACCCCCGGTTTCAATAAATTTACTACGAGCGTTTAGTAGAAAATTGTCTGTTTGAAACCAAAGTTAGTGGAGAGCGAAAACATTTTGTCCCGTTTAAGATAGAAAGGATAATAGATTCAGAAGAAGAACACTATGAAAAGGACTGCTTTCATATACTCCCAACGGTCGCTTACGTCAAAAATCCAGCAAAAAAATAATTATAATACGAAAAGAAGTGATTAACTTAAACAGTTTCATGGGAGGCATTATATCTGGAAAAAGGAGACGAAATTTCCTCGGACGCACACGACCTGTTCCGTGGTTATTGCGGCCCATCATGTATGCGTACCCGGTACTCTTCCGCTCAATCATCCTTTTACTTGAGCACTTTACATTTGGCTTGCTGCTGTATTATCATTCGAGTGGAATGGAGCTTGCATGGACGGGGAGTCAGTTTTTAGAATCACACGGGTATTCTTCAAAAACTAATTCGTAGGTTACATAGCTAACCTTCAGAACGAGGACACATGGTCCCACGGTTAGCCGTGATAACCGACGAATTACCTTTGGAAGAACCACCATGTGATTCTGAAAATGGACTCCCCGTCCATGCAAGCTCCATTCGATTCAAATGAGATGAGCGCAGTTTTATGGGACTTGAATCGTGTTTGTGTGTGTGTGTATATGATTGTATTTGCTTGGTTAAAGCTATGGTTAGTTGGGGTGAGGGTCATTCGAGTTTGGACACTAAGCGGCTTTGGTGCGAGCAATTGATAATGCCTATAGGATCCTTAGTCGATGTTTGTCGCTAGGATGAATTGAGACACAGAACACGTTCATTGGTTCTAGCGTGTGATCACTTTCGGTCAGTGGGTGAGCTATGATTGAAGTCAGCCTATAAATAGTTCGCTGGCCAGACAATAGAGGCACAACTGATAGAGCACGTGATATCAAGCGGTTAAGGACTAGTAGTAAGTAATCGTTAGGGATCGGAATATAGCCGTCAAGAATCCATTTTGTAAGCCAAATATCACATCTCACAAAGCACCTAATGTCATGATCCACGAGAAAATTCGGAAACATACCTAAATATAGCCTTGTCCCCAAAAAAAATACACGAAAATGTGTGGGAGGCCAACTAAAGGAAAGGAAATATTTCCTGTACTATTTATCCATAGTCAAAAGTAAGTGAACTAGGCTCACCATTCAGACAAATTTAACTTATATGGAAAACGGAATTTGAATCTAACGCGGTTTAGTGATGTGAATCGATTCTGTTCTAGATGTGTCTTTCATTCGTGAACAATCAAGGATCGAATATAAATGGATAAAATTCACGAACAAAAGGTTCTTTCCTCCGCAACATTTTGTTTTTGAAATCAGCATCAACTGAACTGGTAGACGGCCTTAACCAATGAGAGCCAAATGCACTTTTTTAATTGAGGCTGTCGGAGTATTAGGAAAATCAATTCAGCGTTTTTAACTAATATCAGTGTGCCTCTAGATGTAAAAAATCTAATTGTTTGAAGAGAGATCTTTGGATCGTTCATTTTATTCGAGTTCCTGTTAGTTTTGAGATCCATGCAGTGCGTTTGTGAACTTTAACGATTCGTTGACAATTTACTTGTGATTAACCCTATAGTGCGTGAAGCGTAGTCCTATGCAACAGACCCTGACCTGCGTTCTTCAGTGAGTAAAACGTCACAATGGAACACTTATTATAACCTGATGTATTCAGCAATCAGGTCTACCACGGTTTGTTTCTCTGAAGAGTGCGGCTTTACTAGCATCGTCGTGCTAGGTTGGGTATCATCTGGAGACTTCAAACCAGCAAAGATGCAATACTGATTGTGTTCTGAAAGCTCCAGCTTCTGTATAAGCAAAAACTCGCTGTGTTGTACATCCACTATTAACCAGAAAACGATATTCCTACGGTCCACAACGTAACGTGAATTTGTAGAAGTTTTCCACCTAAAGAGATTATTTCCTGTATACTGGCGCATAGGGATGGATTCACTTTCGTTGCGGACGACTGGTCACTGCTCGAGTTACTACCAGAACCAAAATGTGCTGTTATTATTTCAATGAAATTCGTCTGGGGCTTTTGGTGAGAAACTTTTCGGAGTTCAGATTGAACAGTAAATCAACAAAGCAGTGAGCGACCACTATTTCTCTTCTGGTGGCCCGGGTGTGTACGTTTGCGTATGTGTGTGTAGTGTAAAGTGACCACCTGTTCACAAAGTAACCAATTTAGGTGAACAATTTCGTTATAATTTTCTTTATCATTTCGATCACCCGGAATCAAAATTAATTGGATCGTGATTCCCCGGATATATTGCGGTTATTAGCCGATCGATGTGCATAATTTAAAAATTATCTCATCCCATTATTTACTCCTTTCGGCTGTGTATGTAAAACCTAACAGTGGAAAAAATGTGGATGAAGTTTATCACAATGAGTCAAAAATGATTGTAAAGTCTTGTGGCTAAAACCATGGGAGGCAGACTATCTGCGATGATTATTTATGCACACACCATTCTAGTGAATGCTGAGAGCCTCACATTCCGGTTGCAAAAATAAACAGGTCGCTTAAACTTATTGACCTGGTAAATGCAAATTCTCCACCATAGATGATGCCATATTTCTCACCGAAATTTGTTTTTCACACCTACATTGAATCTTTGAGCTGAAATAACATTTTAGTAGGCGTTCTTTAACTCGGTGAGCCAAGCGTTTTTCTGTTCCGCGTATGTACGTGTCATCGCAACTGCGAGTGAACTGATAGATAACATGTGAGGCAATATGAGTAATATAGCTGTCAGAGTGATCAGTGAAACTTGGTATTTTATTGGTCCACATTTTGTGCCATTGGCCTGCAATATACGTTCAGCTTCGAGTGGAGCTTTAGTTTCGATAAGCATAATTGAATATATTACCAACTTTGGACGGGGAAAAATAAAATGACTTCCTTTCACTCCACGATCTACAAGTGACCCATGGCCAGATAAATCCATCGTGAATTCTGGAGTTATTTATTTTCCGATTTCATGCTGGACACACTGGAGTGGACCACTTGGGTGGCTGCACAAGCAGCTACCCCTGTTAACAACATCGAGCGACAACTCAAGAAAATCATATTCCTTGCTTTGAGCTTTGTCCGAGGTTGTTTTCCTCAAAATGGTGTAACGGCCGCAGTTTGATCTAATAATGAATCTCTCGCCAGTGCTTTTCCGTTATTATTATTTCACTTCCCAGGTACAACATCTGCGATGAGCATTGAATTATCCTTAGTAAAACGGCTAACCGAAAATGTTTGTCAACAGATTCGAGACGCAATTCTCTGGTCTCAACTGGATAGGACGATTCACGTGATCCTATAAGCTTTTATGTTTGCGTAACGAGCAACACAGTACCTAGCAGCACCCTACAGCTTATGATCTGCAGAATCCCTGCTAAGACATTGCTAACGTTTGTGGTATCAAACGGAAAATAGACTTGACAGGCTACTGAAAGCATTACCATCACAGTATTCTGTTCGGGGTTTGGTGTATTTTCAAAGCACTACCGATCAGGAAACAGAAACTGAGGGAAGGGTTCTTGTTGAGCAACGAAAAGGCCATGTGCTTATAAAGTATTTGTTGGGGAGAACATTCGGACTTTTTACGGAAAATTTTTGAAATTCCAGCTTGGTGAGTCAACCATCACCAAAAAGGAACATAATCTTCCCCTGGAATAACTGCTAGCCATTTCCAACTTGCCTATTAATTAATAGGAGCCAGTAAAAGGTCTTTCAAACCGAATGCCACGCCCATCGTCACTCTGTTACGGGCGGTCTACAAGAGGAATTCAACTGAATTAAAGATCATGCAGACACTGGTGAACATACAGTGTTTCATTACGTACATAGGTCCATCAGACAAAATAATCGATATTCGGCTTGACTGGTGCTATTCCAGCAGTGTAAGCGCATGCCGACTTTTCTTCAATCTCGGTCATTCAAAACTCATAAACTGGGTTACCGTGGAAAGCAAATTATAAATATGAACCCAGTGAGTCAAAGGCAGTCTCAATTCGGCGCTCAGCATATGACGTGTATTTTACCAATACGAGGTGGAAAACAAATGGAAATCAACTTCATGGCATTGCATAGATTATATTATGATGTTCCTTGGTTTAGGTAGACGCTACCATGCAAAAGTAGTCGACACAATTCTACTCATTTTCAACAAGGTTTTATTTCGGTTCCGTTGCCGAAAGTTCACACTGAAGCTCCATTCACATTTTTTGAACACTTTGGCATCATATAGCTAAATTATGCAAACTTAATTATATTTTAGTCAATTATCTGACGACATTTTCCCAACTACTCAATTACGTATCGCGCGAAAAAAATGGGCTTTCGGAAGCGAAACAGGCGAGAATGTGAACGGAAGTCTTCAGAAACCACCAAACAGGCGTGAAAAAAACATGATAGGGATTTAAGCTTTTGAAAAAGTAGAAGGTAGTTTTGTGCCAACGACAAACCTCTGTTATTTTGGCAAAACACGAAATTTTTCCTTTCACCACGGATCACGTTTCTACGAGTTTCCTCACCGTTATGCACGCCAGTGAGAATGTAACCGTTATTAAAGTGGAATGTTTTTTAAATCAAAATGTTTCTTTTGAGCGTAGTTTCTTCACCACTGACAGACTAACTTCTCGGGCTTCATGAGCTGCATTCCAAGCAGTTGTGTGCTTGCTGACTTGTGCAAAAAAATGAGTGCGGAAGTGTAGTTGAACGGGCCTGATTATTCTTGCAGAATTCCTATCATGGTAGAAACGACGACCGTGATAGTCTGCCCCAAATACCGTTTACTCAGTTGTTCAGAGGATCTGTAATAGATCTCAAAACCTTGATATCCGTCACCATGTCGAAGACAGATCTAGAAAAGCCTAAAAGTAAGCGGGTGAAAACTGCTGCAGATAGTGCAAAGTCCACCAACCCTGGAAATCGTTCAATTAAAAAACAGAAAAATTAAGCCAAATAATAGATCTGACAGGGTCTTTGTGGATAAATTAGTTCATTGAGAAGTTTCACAATTAATTCAACACCGAAATAAATTATCAACATGTCACATGGGAAGAGATACAACCGAGAAAACTGGACACGGGCAAGAAGGTTATTGATAAAATTTGAAAATTCCTGTCTCTATATACAAACTTAGTTAAGAAGACGAGTATCAAATTGTTTCCGTAGCACTTCCTCACATGAAAATGGGTCTTTCATTTCCTCTTGTTGCTGTCATAATCAATTCTCCATATCAAGCAATAGCAAAACGACTAGTAGAATTATTAGAAACCATCCAACCCGGGCTCACTAATTACAGCTTGTGAGGCAGTTCCAAATTGATTTTCGCCATACCAGATTCAAACACACACAAGTAGACCATGGTTTTGCTAGAAATCGTATTACTGTTCACCAACGTTCCCCTCCCTGGAAGCCTTTGACATCCCATGAGGACAGAAAATAAATCCAATTTCCAAATATGCATTCCAACATAATATCTGGGAACAGCTGCTAGTCTGTTAGTCCTACGCTCATTTTCGATTTCATGGGTGCTTGTATCGACGGAGAGATGGCATCACTATAGGTTTTCCAAAGGGTCCGTTGATAACGGACCCTTTTTAAAGCCAAACTCAAGTCAAGTGTAAAACACATAATCCTTTGCAGTCGGAACTAGGCTAACATGTGTTATTGAGCTAATAAACGTTTTTATTACCATTTGCTCTTGTCACCTGAGCAAAACTTAGCTCTGTCCAGGGTCCGAAAACATTTCTGCACATATTCTTCCAAAAATGAATTAGCTCAACAAGTCTAGAGAGAGAATGGCTACCCCGGTGAGTTTGGTTAAAAGAGCTGAACCAGAGTTGGGTTTGCAGCATTTGCCCGACCTACCAAAGGCAATATGCAAGGAGAATGAGGGACAGAAAAAAATTAAAGCGGTCAAATACTTTGCTTTTCCGGCCCTAATTCTAGAAAGTTGTCCTTACCTCTGCAGTGATCTTCATGCAAATAAAATACAAGTTGCTTGAACCGGCCTTCTCCATGATTACTTACTCTTTCAGGTGCAAAAATGGCACGTCCTAAATACTAGATGCTTGTCTGAGCACATTTTGAAACAGAACCTGCAATTATTGAACTTCGGGAATACCGTTTCGATTGCCAGATCGATTCTAAGTCATTTGATAGATAGTGACCAGAAAAAATAATTCAGGATGATATATCGAATCATATCTGAATAATCAAAACCAGTTTTATTTTGGTCCCCAGTCATGGCAGAGAAATTCGCAATTCACCCAATTAACCTCAAAATATGTTCAGGAATTTCACTACTCCAGGGACCTGAACTGTCTTGGCCAATGCCGAAAGGCACGGATAGTCGACTGAACCTCGAAAACCGGTTAATGAATATTGTCCGATGCAGTCACAGATTCACTGTCACCACAGTAAACACTACATGGGCATGTCTTCCCTAAGTCCTCCCCTATTTTACAACGCTACAGCAATGGATTTTCCCCCGGCCAGTGTCGGATGCAGTTAACAGTCACCTCAACCACATGCAACGTAGGAGCACTCATAGGATTTGCTAAATGTAATTTACGCTCATCAGCTTCATGTTCTTAACGCGACCATGTGTGAGGGAGTGCTCGGAAAAAAATTATTTCGTCAGCAAAGTAATGCTACAGTCTTGCATTCTCCAAAAGCGAGCGCAGTCAGATGACGAAAGTACCAATCTCAACTGGTAAGGAGATACATTAGAAAACGTCTTTATATTTCTCTCAGAGTGCACACGAATGCTGAAATACAGCCTGACCACTGTTGTCGATGACAGCTGAAGTTGGTGGAATTCCGGTTTTACTAATATGTTCCTACGTAAAAACCGACTGTAGCCCGAATACTGGTCACCACTGGGGATTTGAGGAAGACTAGTGCAATATATCGGTGATCGCCGAAATAGTAACACAATTAGTAGCAGTGTTTCGTCTCCATCAGAGTCTTCAAAATTGATAAACAATTGAGATGAGTTGACCATACTGTCCCCATGACTAATCCAGCATTTACCTTCGTTTGATACTCCAACTTATTTGGGTGTGATCTGCGTTATATTTGGGAGCCAACTCCCGCTTCACAATGCAAATTAACATCTCATCCATAAGTAGCGGGGTTCAATCTTCGCGAACTCTTGTGCAGAACAATAATTGTGTTGTTTGACTTTGAAATATAACAGATTTTTCCTCCTTTGATCCATGCCATTTTGGCTTGCATGACACAGTAAAAGTAAGCCAGCGTCGTAGCAATTTAGTGGAAAACCATAATTTCTTTCTATGTAGACATTTTTCTCCAACTGACCCTAAGAAAAATCCTCCAGTGTGTCTTTGAGCTAAATCTCCTCGGCAATGCTTGGTGTGCAAATAATATTTTACTCTTAGGTCGACTATGGTATTCCACCATAAAATTGCCGGAGTAAGGACTTTTTCCTTTAAATGAAAATGATAGCACCGGCGCTTCACTGAAACATCAATGAGAGTAATTTCATATAACCTTTCCGGTTCATACTAACCACAAATTACTAAACAGCCGTCAAACTTGAGAGAAGCATATTTTGATTATTCATCCAAAATATGGATAACGAAATCACCGTTACTGAACAGGACCTATTCACTCATCTACTCATCTAGTTCATTATCATGACAGAACCACTACTTAACGGTATGTATCCAAATTACTGATTTGTCGGCGAGTCGTCTAAAGTTCAAACTGATAGCCCCCATTTTTCAAGCTCCGTGCATTCGCACTTCTGTGAAGGTTATTTGGTGACCTCCAAGAAAGTGACTTAGTCTGATCGGAGTGATCATTACAAAAACCCTTCTTTGCTTCCGCGCACCATTCAGTTACATAAAGTTCAACTTATTGCTGCCTTTCGGTGGCGATAAATGAGGATGTTCCAATTATGTCATTTTTTGAGTGAAATGAATTGTCTAATCTTTCAAACAGGACAGCTCAGTCAATTTCGTATGAAATTTATGTTTGTTTTTCTTCGTTTCTGTTCTTTATCTTTTTCTACGGCCTTACAGCAGGACTTTGGTTTCATCTAGAAATACTCATGCAACCAGCCCCAAAGCTACAAGCGGGTTTTGTAACTCAGGAAAACGTGAAGTAATTTAGTGGTAATGTATTCGGGACTTCCAGGGGAGTCACATATGACTCACCTGAAGTAATGATGCTTCACCTGGACCAAAAAAATATTGGATACTTTCAAACCAGCACGATGCTGTGTTATAGTGAGTTGTTCTTAAATCCTAAATATTTAATAATATTGTCAGCGCTGAGTCGCTTCTGTGACCAAAATGGCATTCACATGCATTGTCTTGCTTGTGAAATTCCAAAGTGAAACACTACTGAAGGGCCTGCGCCTGTCTAATGGTCTTGATGTTGATCATCCCTATCACAGTGCATTCAATGGATAGTTATTCATACTGTTGGCTCCGGGTTCCACATTTACGGATTCACGTGATAAACCTTATGTGCACATGGTACAATGCAAAACCAACTAGCAAGCAGTGCGGTAATATCCACGCAAATTGTTTAAGAACGATTGATGAACAGGGATTCCGAGCCATTCCGGAGGCACTTGCGATATTTTTGAGGTAATTCCGATCAGGTTTGATTTACTTTTGAATATTGTTGACATAATCCGAAAATATGTCGGAAAATGATCAATGCGAGGCAAAGGCAAACCATAGTTTAAAGCCAATTACCACTATATAGTCAACGACTAATTGGTACGCACATTTTCAGCTTGTTGAATGCAAGGTGCGGATTGATGACCACCGCGAAACCTTCCCGAACTCAAAATATTTTGCAGATATCACGGAACAGGATTTGCCCTCATAGTTTGAGTTTGTCACGGATCCCAAGCCCCAACGTTTTCCGAGTACAGCGAGTGAAAGCATACGTCACGTCTTCTCGAACAAGAGACGTGTATGCAATAGAAGATGTAATCCAGTCCCAATCGTATAGAAGATATTCCACTCCAACTGAAATATGTAACTGTATTACCAAATCATGAACGCAGCTTCCATTATTGCTTGTATGATTGATTGCGTGAATGAAATATTTGAGCAATGCTCTCTTCATTTCATCGACGAGTTGAGCATTGAAATAATTAGCCAAATAACGAACAAATACGTCATAATGAAGTATTCTGGTCAACACCGACGTTGTCAAAACAGAAAAACATCCGACGGATTTCCTAGGGAAAAAACGAGTTCATTTTCAAAATACTAGGCAACGTTTTTCAGAGCTCTCCCGATACTTAATCCAGGAGACATTCCGCTGATGAAACGCAGACGCTACAAATCCACGAGCAACGATTCCATCGAGCATTAGTCCCGGTGAAGCAAACGCCGAGCTATCACCAGCTAAAACAAAGTATGTGCTAAGCGAATATTCCACAAGCGATCGTGTGCAGTTCACGTAATTTTTCATATGGTCACATTTTGTCCACTAAAGACACTCAACTGATGATGACAGACAATCTTTGAGGAATATTTATAGGACATTTCTTCAGTAGTTGAATTTGGAGAACCGTGGACAGGTCGGCGAATTCTATTTTGCCTTACTCTCCCCTCATCACCTTTATCGGTCTTCTGGTTAAAGACTACCATTATTTTCATAGAATGTGCTGTTCGCACGAGGAGCCTGAATGTTTTGTAACGGAAACTCCACTTGCATTTTTCACATCGAAAAGTCGAACGCCGCGGGCCGTAATCGCACCGCCGATCCTCCGCACACCAAGCAGATGCTCTACCAGCTGAGCTATCGCGATCCAGACAGTCGGCTCTGAATAACGCAAGTGAATGATCGGTGATGCTCGAACCACTATTCCAATGATGTACAGCGTCTTTCCTGGTTTTAATTATTGAGCTTGCCTCGTCGGTCACTTCCCAATGGGAAGAACAGCACACGGATAAACCTGATACTTTGGACATTGAAACATACTCACAGAATGTATTGTTGGCTCAAGCAACCTGTTCGATTCCGGCTCGTGGCTTCTGAATGTCGATGTGAAAAATGCAGGTGGATTTCCCGTTACATAAGATTCAGACTCCCCCTGTCAACAATACGTTGTATGAAAATAAGGATCTAATGGATAACCTACCATCCGCATCTAGATTATCATTATTTTTGCACTTCTCAACCTTCAATTTATTCTGGCATGATACCACTTCGTTCTCCCACAGATCCGTCATTTTTGTTTTCCTCAACATTCAGTCAATGAGTTTATTGAGTGGTAGTGACAAGTAAGAGCGGTTATCTTAGTGCTTTCAGGTGATCTTTTCTCTCTACTCACCTTCACGATCCGCCCCTAGGTTTTCGCTTCTCACTTACGCAGCCATTTCCGTGCACATATTTTTCCTTAGAGAAGCGGAAGAATAACTTCTGAGTTCATCCTCCAAAGCAGCTGTATTCAGCTCGACCGTGATTCTGGTCCATATGAGTCATGTGTGACCCAGGTCACTGCATCTTTAGGCCGTAATTTTCGCCTCGACCATCGTGCAGACAGACCAAACCATGTGAAGTACTCACATTGAGCATGCGCGGTGTCGACAGACGCTAGAAATGCCAGCTCATTTAGCGGAGTTCAGTGCCAAGTGCATGATTTTGACAGTGATGCACTAGGCAGCGCAAATCGGGCTCACGCGCAAAACTTCATTTGATTTGATCTTTGGATTTCTGAATCCATCGTTGTGGTAATGCTCGTGACTTCCGTGGACAATCGGTTTCCTAATCATTCACACCCACACTTTCAGTTGCACGAAATTTTCCAAAGGACTGAGTTCACTGGGCAACCCCCTACCCATGTTCAGCCACATGTACGACATATTGCACGATGGGACACCACACATTTTCGGTGTTTGTGCGTGTATGTCGCAATGTGCGGTATGGGAGTGGTCCAGTCATGTGTGAGCTGTCTAGCACACATGACAGCGATGAGATAATGTTGAAGATAGCCTGGTGAACCCAGTCCTTGGAAGAGTTTCGTGCACCGGAAAATGTGTATGACCAGGAAACCACTTGTGCTTAACGTGAGTTTGTGCGGGTGGCCTAAAATTACCCGATGCGAATGCTTCGCCAAAATGGACGGGGTCATTGAGGCACACAAAGGAGTGAGCTCATTCAACTTTGTTTATGCCTGTCATCAAGTAAAACAGTGACGGCGTGATCACAAAGGGTAGTGAGAACTTTGATCTATCGAAATTTTCACCATGTATTCCGAAACGTGGGGTCGGAGCAACACTACAGAGATTTTACTAGTGTCTGCGTGGGGACGGCGCAGGATGGTATTCAGCAATGGCCACCTACTCTAGCAGAACACACCGTGTAGATCTGGATCATTCTCTCCTAATAGCGAGACTGAGGATATACTCATCATCTACCTGTAAAACATACGCAGTGCCAAAACACTATATTCTCAGCCAACGAATTGTCCCTATTCATAGATCCTCTACGACTGTTGCTACATGGTCATCTTTCATTTTTAATAACTCTTCATGATATCGATCACTTCGCCCAAACCTTGACGGCAATTATTCATCTCTAGTGCGAACAGAGCCGAGTAATGTGCACGGGTCCACGTAGTACGAAGGACTGAAGAAAGTAAGAAGTGTAAGCCTTTTTCGCGCCAAGCTGCAGTAAACGTATGGATATTTTAGTACCATTGTTACTCACACAACTGAGATCTTTATTATAATTACCTTCATTCACAACGGCATGTATGCACACAGCAGACCGACAATCTGTGAAAAGGATCCAAACGTAATGATGTCGAACTGAAAGTGGATTATATTAGCGAGATGAAGTAATGCGAAAGCAAAACCATTCAGTGAAAGGACAGCCTACAGTGTGTTCAGCGGAAATGGATCAACCGATGTAGCATCCAATTTCTATATATGCTACATTGTAAGGAAATTCATTTGGAATAGATATAGTCTTATTTTTGTCGAAACCTCCAAAACATTATATAATATCGAATAAAAATATCTATCGTTGGAAGACTAAAGAGAAACTTCATTTCAAATCTACTGGACCTTACGTATCTTTGTATATCGAAACAAACTGCACGCTTAGGGTTCACTGTGAAAACAAGTCGTTGAAAGAAACTCAGCCGAAGAAGTTTCCACATGCAGGTGCTCTCAGTTCGGTTAGACAGTAACCGAATGATTAACCGACCAATCCAGAAGTAGCACAAATTCTTCATTATGGCATAAGTTACGTTCCTAATCAATTTTGTGTTGACTCAATCTTATATCTTTGAGGTTTCAAATCACTCACATAATACCTGACCCATTACGTTTAAACCATTGCAAGTCCAGAACGATTGAGCTTGTTCAAAATTTTACCGTTAGGGTTATTCTGTGAACCACCGCCATCGATGAAATGTTACTAGTTGTTTCAAGGATTAAGATCCGCCAACAGTTCGCAATTTTAGGAGACAACTGTGAAAGTACACGAATGAACCGAAAACAGGTTAGCGAATAATACTGTACCAATGAATGGTATGCTGTTGAGTGGAGATAACAAGAGCATACACATTGAACAACATGGCCGGTTGATTAGCAAGAGGCGCGTCCAAATGGCTGATAGATCACCAACGGCGCGATGGGAGTACGTCAGTAGTTTTGTACGGTCGTTCCGCTCTAAAATGAACCTTTTTGAAATTTTAGTTAGCAAATCTGGCTGTTGGTCATCATCATACCAAGCGGAAAATCCAGTACGTTTTTCACCGGATTTCAAAATCGAAACACTTCCATCGTTTTCAGTAGCATATATATAGAAACTTGACCCTCAAGGGGTGGATCCACTCCACTGAATGCACTGTACACCTTGAAGTCATAATCGCCGTAGATTTTTACGGAATAACCATTCTCAGGATAACGAATGAATGCGAACGAATCTAGAACAAAAACGTGCCATGAAACTGAACTTCGTAGTCTGGGCCTTGCAAGGAAAATTGTTCACTTGCTATAGGAAAACCCCAGAATAACCTTACCGGTATAATTTTGAACAAGCTCAATCGTTCTGGACTTGCAATGGTTTAAACGTAATGGGTCAGGTATTATGTGAGTGATTTGAAACCTCAAAGATATAAGATTGAGTCAACACAAAATTGATTAGGAACGTAACTTATGCCATAATGAAGAATTTGTGCTACTTCTGGATTGGTCGGTTAATCATTCGGTTACTGTCTAACCGAACTGAGAGCACCTGCATGTGGAAACTTCTTCGGCTGAGTTTCTTTCAACGACTTGTTTTCACAGTGAACCCTAAGCGTGCAGTTTGTTTCGATATACAAAGATACGTAAGGTCCAGTAGATTTGAAATGAAGTTTCTCTTTAGTCTTCCAACGATAGATATTTTTATTCGATATTATATAATGTTTTGGAGGTTTCGACAAAAATATGACTATATGTATTCCAAATGGGCCTCTCCGCAGAGCGCCATTGTTTATAGCCCCGTTTTGACTTGTTCTGGTAGTTTTCTCTGTACTATTGTCTCCGTTGTTAAAAACACCTTCTTCATTCTACATAATCATTACGAACGAGTCGGATGTCTGAAATTTTTTTTAAGGTGGTGCATATACAGGCAAAGAAAAGGTGATTATAGAAGTGTTCTTATAACAGCGCGATGTTGGGTCTCGGTAGACATGTTCAGTTCTGAACTATCAGCCATATTGATAAGTCGACGTATGCTTTCTGGATCAAATTTTCGTCTGTATGTTTTGAGTTCGCTGCTTTGGCTGAGATATTTAGGTGTACCCATAGAGTTAATAGTCATGGGTAATTTCACTATCACACAAATAGAACCGCCTTTTTGAGGATGACAAGCAGGTGTCAATGTTTTTGGCACTGGGACCATTTAAAAAAATAGACACATGTACGGCACTCTAATATAATATTAAATGACCATAGATAATTTACAAGAAAACGACTAAGATTGAAGTGAATTCTGTTGGAAACGTTAGCATTATTGATCAAGCTGAGAAATGTAAATGATCCCACGATAAACCTGGTAAAGCCACCAAACACTACATGTGTAGGAGCAAAAAGTTTGACAAATTTTTCGAGGTCATTTCGAAGAATTCATCAATCTCCCAGAGAGGACAGCTTTTGAGAAAATTCTCTTGTGGGCAAGAATTATAGACGCATGATGACTTTGGTGTTTATGTTTGCAGTCAAACACACAAGTGTTACCGTGAGGTGTGGAATGCCTAAAAGTAATTTTCATCAGTTTATATTATCGATAATAAATAAAGGTCATGACGCCTCTGCCATGTTTATGGATCCGGAGTCGGGGTGGTGTACGCGGAAGGCAGCAAAATCATCCAGTACGATAATTTCATCATCAGAGTTAGAGTAGAGCCGGGTTCCTTTAAATGAAATAACGCTCAGATCTTTGATCTATCGAGTCGGTCGGTTTTTGAAGCAGGTGTGACGAAAAATGTGGTCTAGTTTGAAGCCCTCTCATGGTTGTTTGAGATCGGGTTGCATTATCCTAATACGTCTGCCTTGAACTCATAGAGAAATTCAGCATTTTGGTACAAACGATCCTAAGGGAACAAACTTGAGGTGCAATGTTTTGAATCAAAAAGGATAACAGATTGACTATCCGATCTGAATGAATCTCAATGATTTGCTTCCCACGAACAAAAATGGCGTAATGATTCTTCGGGTTTGAGAGCCAACAACGGGTTATCAGTATTGGTGCCAAGGTCCAGGTAGCGCGCAAATTACAGCAACATTGCCTGAACTACATATTTTGTTTCCGGAATATCTGGAACAATCAGTACACCGGTTGCTTCGTTTGACATGATGAAATGTGTTGACAAACACGATTTATAGTTGTTTTTCATGCATACCTCTGGCCAAATATAAACCGTAATTTTGATGACACCGCAGGACGGAATAGGTCATGCGTGTGTGTGAGGTCTACGGTTTTGTGTTTTGAATCTCTTGATTTATTCCATTACGAATTGCAGGTCACTGCTGTTATTATGTTCGGCAGCCACGAATTTTCTGACGTGAATCGCCAAGCGTCTTGTGACATATTTCCATAATAAGCAGCAACGGCTAATCATGTAGTTCAGCTTGGTATATAGGGATTCAGATTAGAGACTTTGAAGTTAGGGATGAATCACCTGATAAAATGATTTTCACAGCCTTGTTATAATAGGTTGATATTTGAAATAACTTAAGGTTTCACGTTTAATTAAGTCAAGATACCGCAGACTAAATAATCGTAGTGAAATCGTTGATGATCCAGCGGTAAACTGCTCTATCGCATCTTTGTATTATAGTCTGATGCATAGCAAAGCAGATAATTATTCGTGTTTATTCTTTGAATAATCAAAAACGCGCTTCGTAGAAACTACTGTTAGCTCTCATTGACGATGCCTAAGATAGTATCCTGTGGCAAACTACTTTGTTCAGGCTTGTATTTCGTATATCAATGGTACTCGAGTCTCAAGGCGTATACATTTTACTGCAAAGTTATGTTCCGACATTTTTCTAGTTTCCCCTGGTGAGCAAGTTTCTATGCGTTAGGTCTCGATTAATTAGGATTTTATTCAGTTTTTGATAACATAGTTTGGCCTCAGGTGTTCTGTAAAAAGGCATGTGGCATGTTCGCGTGTTCAATAACATTTTCCGCGTTTGAATGAATCATTTACATATATCTCTCATTCAAATTTGCCCAAGATGAACGACAAAGCAGTTTTATTAGCCACCATAAAACAATTTGGTGAAACGTAGTTGCTTTAACCAAACTTTCCCTGAAAACCATGTCAGAAACCAAAAGAAGTCTGCAATATCACTGTGGTAATAAGTGTTTTACTAGGGTCCATATACGTGAGAATTGATGTGGAATTGATTTCACGCAGTAGCTTTGTAACATCATACAGTGGATATTTTCGAAATAGCTCGCAAAAGAAAACAGTATGTTAGGGCTGAATTCACCGTGACGTCGAATTTTTAAACGCGATGCGTTGATTCAGAGCGGAAGACGATGCAAAGCTCTCATAGATCAGGTGCGATCACTGGTAAATTTCCAACAAAGTATGTTACCTACCGCCAATATGATGATCAGGTGTACTTTCGAATTTCCCAGTATTATCAGAGATCGATCGCTCTTGGACATAATGGTGTTTGTCCTTTTCTATTGCAGATTTTGTATTATTGTGCAACAGAATGGACAAATATAAAGATAATATGCACGGTAAATCTTATTGGAAAGTGTTACGAAAACAAATTCGGCCATTGGGAAACGATTTTTGGATCAGCGCTGTTTACCGAAATCAAAGCGACTTGATATGATAATAGTTATTATTTCTTCCAATAAAGGAAAAAGAAGTTTGAATCCAAAAGATGTTTGACACAATAGTCAGTATGCACGCGAGGTATGTCTTTTAGCTGTGGATGTGAGGTGACTTTATCAAGTAGCGTACGGACTTCCGGAAAGCCAATAAATGGACCGATGGCAAACTGGTGCCCGAGAAACGGCGAACAAAGGACACGAAGTCCACTGAAATCCTGATGGGCAACATATAGACAGCGAAACGGTCGTCACATACTGCAATTAGAGTTTGATAAGAACTTTCACTTACTGTTGGCGGCTTAAGTACTCTGCTAGGTTCGCAGCAAAACATGACCGTAAAATGAGAATAATGTGTCCAGTATTGAGTTCATTGTTTCATAGCTTGGAATTTACGAATACATTATTGAAAATATGCTAATCACAAATATTCAAATTCATCCTTCATCTTTGGATGATAATGCGGGTATAGATCAGTCTGCGTCGGAAAATGGATGCTGCCACGGTTTATAAACATGTATCACTTTCCGTTTAACATAAATTGCAGCTAGTGTCCGTTGATCGCAATAAGTACAACACTATACCATCAATGAAATGAAGGCCTGAGAGCTCAACAAAAAGCAAAACCGCGTATAAAGGTTGATAATGCACAATCAGATAGATTTGCGACCAGAAACGTTTTTGGAGATGTTAGGTTCAGATAAGCAGAAATTCAAAATTGAACCCAAAAAATGTACTCACTTCACAAGGAAGAGGTAAGATACATCTCGTTTTGGTAGTATGTCTAGAATAACATCAGTATTTATTTCTATGTTATGCTAGTTCACTTCTCACATGAATATATTTCAACAATTCAACAGCAAACAATTCTGATTGATGAAACCACTTAGGTGTCTAAAATGCTCCTTATTCGAACGCAAATATTATTTGCATTTATAGTTTGAAGGAAAGTAAGCAGGTAAGTCTGGGTTGTCTTTTATGTTCATGAAAATGCAACTCTTTTTACCAAGTATATAATAGCACCTCAGATAAGCCAAACACTTCTTAAGCGTCCTACTAATTGTCTTCATCAAAGAGCACCCATGTATCAAGGATAAAGGTCGTTGGAAATGTGTGAAATTTTTCCACTGAGCAGAAAAAATAAACGGTTTTGAAAGGTCACAACAACACGTTCAATACGCGCATCAAATTCGCATTTCCAGCTGACAACACAAAAAAACTTTGGATATTTCTATCCGTTTGGGAAAAATGACACAGAGCGGTGCTTACTGAAAAGAAAGAAAACTAAAAAATAAAACTAGAAAGTGATACCGCTGATACACAACCCGTTGAAAGATGTAATTCGCCATCATTTCGGTTACCGTGGTTAACCCTTTGCAAGGCAATTTTACAGTTAAATAACTCTGTGGGAACGTTCACATGTCAACAGATATTCCATTGTGTAGTTGTGTGGGTGCACGTGTGTGTGTTTGTGTGTGCAAGAATGTGTGTGCGTTCGGTTTTGTGGTGGGTGAGTGATTCGTTGTTGGGGTCAACTATGGTTATGGCCTTGGGGGTGTGTGAAAGTTAACCTTATCTCTAGTTGCACTTGTTTACGGGGATATCACATCAATACTGACAGCGATTTCATCGCTTTTTGATTTGAATTTATTCAAGGAACGGGTAAACTTCTCTCCTGGTTATATTTTGGAATGTCGGTTTGATAAACCTTTGCTCCTGCAGCGATTGATATGTTCTAAACTGGAGCGAGAATCGTCCATCACTCTTCACGCCATAGCAATGTCACAGCATAGATTACGAAAGCACCAAAATACTCCAACTCGGATTCAGAACACAGACTGAGCTCAATTAAAGTGAAGCTTTGTCAAGAAGCCCCAGCTCTACATGTATCAACCGAGATTTAGACAGCCCATCACTCACTGTGGTTGAAGCATCCCAAAGTTCGCAACGCTAGTTGACCCCAACAACGAATCACTCACCCACCACAAAACCGAACGCACACACATTCTTGCACACACAAACACACACACGTGCACCCACACAACTACACAATGGAATATCTGTTGACATGTGAACGTTCCCACAGAGTTATTTAACTGTAAAATTGCCTTGCAAAGGTTTAGCCACGGTAACCGAAATGATGGCGAATTACACCAATCAACCATGGTACTTTATTAACGAGTGCTGTCAGTAGGAACATTTCGTGACTCGTTGAATCTTCGATGTATTCCTTACATCGTTTTGTCAGGGAGTTTTCAAATTTTTCGGCAGACGTCTGATAGGACAAAAAAATCTCATCCTGTGGAACTTTAAACGAAATATTCTGAATCCAGCTATGCACGGCTTGCACTTGACATTTCGTCACGGATTTGCAGATCTGGTATTCAGCTTTATTTTCTGTGTATTGGGTATTATTGCTCCAATAATTTATCCAATTTAATTTCCTACTTTTAATGTAGTACAGATGGTAGAATACTAAGTTTGCCGTTTTCGCTCCTAGTTAAATATGAGTTGTGTACGTCGCTCCTGTTCAATGAATAAAAATGACGTTTTTCGGTTTATCAGCCAACCACGTAAGGCGAATGATTCATTTTAAGCTGGAAAATGTCTTTTCAGTGTTTCATCTAAATAGGTTTTCACAGCATTCTTCGATAACGTGGTTGACATGTTTGAGGAATAATTATATCATTTATTGGTTTTGGTAAATTAGTCGGAAATTTGATAACAGGGTTGATAAACGTCTTCTTTTTTCTCTTCCGTTTGTATACCAAGAATTCAGTGGGACAGAAATACAGACAAAGTAGAGTCAAACTGGAATATCGATTGTACTTACACAGTGCTCAGACCTATTCAAAGTGGCCTCCATATATGAGCCTCACAATTTAATCAGGTGGGTAAATCAAGTAGGAAAACTTATGCCCCATAGGCTTTGTGGAAACAGCGGGGAGTCGGATGAGCTACCTGGAGAAGGTTCTTTTCTGCTCGTGTAAATGTTTTCTGAGTCAAACGAAGAAAGTCAGGGAGATTGTCTTACTTGGACAGAACACCGTTGTCTCATATTCGGGGTCTGTTCAGGGGACAGCAAGTTCCACGGCCGAAGATAGATCAAGGTCGCTTGAATTTATCGCCCAGTCACCTAGAGGGCATCAGCTTTTTAAACCATTCATACGAAAAAGATAATTTGCTGACAAACACTAACTCATGATAAGTGGTCATTCCATATCTAAGTGCACGGTCTTTTGTCTAATACCTACTGTACAATTTTTAATGGAGTCTAATGAAGAATAAAATCTTCCGGATTTACCAGAACATTCACGATTGGAATCGCAGACCTCTGTCGACCAAATGGAATTTAATCAAGGTAAAACACAATTAGAATTCGCATGACTGCTAATATTGGAACTTGGAAAGCGCAAAGAACTGGAAAGGCTACAGTGAAAAAGGGGTGAATCGGAGAGGCTGCACGGAGGTTGTAAATGCGATATAACCAGTACCGACGCTTGTAACCACAATGGCCGTCCGTTACAACACAGTGAATGCTGCTTAGTTCTTAAGAAGTGTTATATCTTCAAATTCGATGGCAAAACAAAATTGTATTATGCTTTCGTGAAAGAATTCCACCGAACTATTGAAAGGAAAACAACAGACAACACTACCCAGCTTATGTATTTAATTCACTACTGCAAAGGCGAGGCCAAAAAAGCCATACAACATCGTGTTTGCCCTTTCCGTTCCTAGGTAAATATGGATAGTGTATGTCACTCCTGTTCAATGAATAAAAATAACGTTTTTCTGTATATCACAGTAAGCTGAAGGATTAATTTTACGCAGGAAAATGTCTCTTCAGTGGTTCATCAAAAAAGGATTTCACAGCATTTCTCGATAAAGTTGTTGTAATGTTTCAAGAACAATTATAACATTTTAATGGTTTTGTTGAATGAGACGGAAATTGGATAACAAGGTTTATGAATGTCTTCTCGTTTTCTCTTCCGGTTGTACACCAAGAATTCAGTGGGACAGAAATACAAACACATTTGAGTCAAGCGGGAATATCGATTTTACTTATTCAAGGTGGTCTCCATATATGAGCCTCACAATTTTATCAGGTGGGTAAATCAAGTAGGAAAACTTATGCCCCATAGGCTTTGTGGAAACAGCGGGGAGTCGGATGAGCTACCTGGAGAAGGTTCTTTTCTGCTCGTGTAAATGTTTTCTGAGTCAAACGAAGAAAGTCAGGGAGATTGTCTTACTTGGACAGAACACCGTTGTCTCATATTCGGGGTCTGTTCAGGGGACAGCAAGTTCCACGGCCGAAGATAGATCAAGGTCGCTTGAATTTATCGCCCAGTCACCTAGAGGGCATCAGCTTTTTAAACCATTCATACGAAAAAGATAATTTGCTGACAAACACTAACTCATGATAAGTGGTCATTCCATATCTAAGTGCACGGTCTTTTGTCTAATACCTACTGTACAATTTTTAATGGAGTCTAATGAAGAATAAAATCTTCCGGATTTACCAGAACATTCACGATTGGAATCGCAGACCTCTGTCGACCAAATGGAATTTAATCAAGGTAAAACACAATTAGAATTCGCATGACTGCTAATATTGGAACTTGGAAAGCCCATGGAACTGGAAAGGCTACAGTGAAAAAGGGGTGAATCGGAGAGGCTGCACGGAGGTTGTAAATACGATATAACCAGTGCCGATGCTTGTAACCACAATGGCTGTCCGTTAAATCCCAGTGAATGCTGCTTACATCTTCAGAAGTGTTATATCTCCGAATTCGATGGCAATCCAAAACTGTATTATGCTTCCATGAAAGAATTCCACCGAGTTATTGAAAAGAAAACAACAGACAGCACTACCCAGCTTATGTTTATAATTCAGTACTGCGAAGGCAAGGCCAAAGAAGCCATTCAACATTGTGTCGTATTAGAAGCCGAAGAAGGACTGAAAACTACCAAGGAAATGTTGAAGAGGAGATTCGGCCAGAACTATACGGTAGCACGGACGTTTATCGATTCATTGAATAACGGACCATGCCTCAAGAGCGATGATAAGGAAGCTCTCGTCCAGGTGATTCAGGAGATGCAAGCCTGCATCTCAACTTTGGGACAACTCAATTACACACACAGAGGATGAGCACTGCTCAACGGAAATCATTCAATCTTTATCGGAACGAGCATGCTTCAAGTAGTATGGAATCGAACCAATATTTGACTAATCAGCTTCGATGTTCGATTTGGGGAGACAATCACAACCCTGACCAATGCCCAACATTCCTCGCCTATGACCCTGAGTAAAGGTGAGAAACTGTCACAATAGGGAAACTTTGTCGCCGCTGCTTGAAAACAAACCATATGGCCAGTAGTTGCGAAGTTCTTCCTGGGTGTACAATTGGAGAATGTGGCGGATCGTATTGCACGTTGTTGCACTCAGAGAATGATGTCAGCCATAAAGTAACAGTTTCAATCCATCATGTGAAGAGGAACAATGTGAAGAGAAACCTGAAGGTTGCTTTGGCGGTTTCTCCCATCACTATTCGACATCGAACATCGGCGTTTTGAGACGACGGTTCTGAACGTACCCTTGTTTGGGAAAGTCTGGTGCTGCTCCTCGCAATGCAAGGCAAGAGCGAAATTCTAACCGTTTCAACACATACGAAAGGAGATAGCTTTCAGGCTACTGAGGTGGAATTTCACATTGAATCCAACGACAAACGTCGTGTGATCCACGTCAAAAAGGCGTATTCTTTCAAGTCTCTGCCACAAGTTAATAGTACCGTGCCATGCTATCAACTGGCAAGCGCGATGGCCACACCTGAGTTGGATCTCATTTCCGTCAGACGAGAATATGAAGATCGGGTTACTGTTAGGGTACGCCGTGCCAGAGGTTAATTGGGTGCAAGACCAAAGTTTGGGTGACACGGATGAACCATATGCTGTCGAAACTGTCCTGGGATGGATGCTGATGGACATGTATTGACATTTCGATGAAAATAGTGTTCATTGGTTTATGATCACTGAAAATGAAAAGGAATTAGAGAACTTTGATCAACAAGAATCGCCAGATGAAGGCCCAACAAAGGGAAAGGGTATGTCCGTAAAAACCGCGAATCCCTAAAGACTATGAGAAGAACGATATGCTTTTTTCATGGCGAACAAATTCAGTTACCTTGCTGAATAATGGAGCATGTGCTTCACAAAGCTTATCTCAGCTTGGTAAACACCTTCGCAGCTCAGAAGATGTTTGAGGAAACTATACGAAAGCGATGAACGTATATTTTGAACGAGGTCTTACAAAACAAGCACCAACAGGAGAAAAGAACCTTCGTTCGTGCTTACCTCATCATACCGTTGTTCATTCGGACAAGCAAGGAAAATCAAAAGGCACGGGTCTAACTGTGTAAACCTACGAGCCTGTCCCAGAGCAACAAGTGATCTATCAGAGTGACAATTTCAGCGATCAGCCCGGTTCGAACCCATCATTGATTCATTGGGGTACTACTGGGGACGTCGGTGCTACGGAATCACCTACAACAATGCCCACAATGTCAGTTCCATTAGCATACGCAGGTGCCACTCGACTGGTGATTGCTGTTTTCTCCGGAAATCCGACTTCCATTGATGCTGCATCCCCAGGAAAACCTAAATTGATAAGAACCAATGTGATACTGATCTCACAGACACCCGTACAATCAGTGAAAGTATCCGTGACGTTACTTCTCGAAATCTCCGTTTAACCAAACACCACAGTGGAACAATTAGAAATTACGAGCATGCCTAACACCAACGGTGGTACCCGATCAGGCACATCGGATGGGCCCTCTGGTCCTAAACAACCTGTTCAGCCATATTCCGCAGAAGTTATGTGAAACATTTTGAATGGTTCGACCTAACTAGCTACAGGATTTTTACCTGCCACGCCTAATGCAATCCAAGTAGTATCAAAATTACCTGGCCCACCAGTGTGTGTACAAAAATACGTCCAACAGAGGTATAACCTGAAGCGTCCCCAGAGAAATCTGCATTGGATCCGACTGGCTCAGCCCCCGTTGATTGGACAGCTTCTGAATCAGATTTCTCATAACCCGGTAAACATCTTACAACAGCAACAACATCCGAAACAATCACAACTTGCTTCACAACAGCGACAGGCTGCTCGATTCCGAGGGAGCCTTGCGACAACTACTATTGCTACTAGTGTCGATGATTCGTCTGAGGCGCGCGGTGCAGCTTTGGACGGTCAAGTTCATGGTATAGTACGAGGTTCGTGGCCGGGGTGACACATGACGTATGAATACTCGGGACTAGACGGCTCGAACTCAGTTAGTCTTAATCAGGCACTTGGCGCTTTTTTTCCGAAGGGAATGAGTGGTAGTGGTTATTCGGCCGCCAGTTTACCCGGTTTGCTACGTCACCCAGTTCTGGAAGACCATGTTGCTCTTCCAACCACTGAGACCAGGTTTTCGCTTAGTCTCTCTGGTGGACTGAATACAACGCGCCCATCTATCGCTACCGGTCCTTCTCCTTGCACGATACCGCTGAATTTGTATTCACAAAAAATAACTGGATGTGCATTGCATGATCCCGATGCGGGGCAGTTGACTTTGTTTACAGCAAGCCAACTGAAACGCTTGAATCCACGGATAGAGGTCGAGATACAAAAAACTAGACGTAATCGGTCCATTATTTATCTGCCCAGTACTGATCAGAAAGATACCTATGCACCGAGTTTGGATGCTGATGAATAGAAGACCAACTGTCATCTGAAAGTTGTCCCGAAGGACCAGCTGGTCGTCTAACTTCCAATAGCTCCGAGAAACTTGGTGACACGTCTCGCTCCAGAATATTTAGAAACTGGACGAATAAATGGGTATTGTAAAATGCGATGCAAATGTCTCCGCACAGGATCTATCCCAACGTGTATTGTTGCACCGCGCTCGAATGC
The DNA here is from genome assembly GCA_948099385.1 of Fasciola hepatica. Lineage (NCBI taxonomy): Eukaryota > Metazoa > Platyhelminthes > Trematoda > Plagiorchiida > Fasciolidae > Fasciola > Fasciola hepatica. The sequence continues at coordinate 9,632,557 of CANUEZ040000192.1, read as the reverse complement.
TAAGAAGGCACATTTCTTAGATTTGTACTTTTCGGAACTTGATCAGAAGTTACAACATAATCACCGTTCATCGCAATATCGGCTTACATTGTTTTATTTGTGTGGGATAACAATGGCTTCGATTATACATTCCAGCTTTTGTCGTGTGTCCTAAGTGGTTCAAGCACGCACCCAGCCCTGAGACTGTTCATTAAGTTTGGTCACTCGATGTCGATAAACCTCGGAGTCACTGTCCAAAAGCAACTGTTGAGGATGTCCACCCAGAAACTGAGGATTTAATGGCAGAAGTCACTATTAGAACGGCGACTGGCCGTATTTGACGAGACTTACATAAGATTTGCCCACTGTAAGGTGAACTCATGTTGCTCGAAGTAAAGGAAGACTGGCTAACTGTCCAGAGCCAGACCCCGAGGCAGTGCAACATTCTTTTCGTGTTTTCCATTTTCCGATTAGTGTTACCGACTACTATTTCAGTAGTCAGACGCTATGACTGGAATAGGCGTTTCTTTCAATCATTCGATCTATTTCCCTGATCTTTGCTCTGACTGGTCAGCCTTCTTGAAACTGGCCATTTTCACGCTTCGATCACTAGCAGACGATGTCTTCTGCTTGCGACCGGTGGTGGTTCACCTAGAATGTAGGCTTCGTTCCTTTATTCAGTATTCATTATTAAGTGCGTCATATATCACTGATGTAAGAATTATGCCATTACAGAACCACTAGTAAGCACTATTTACCGAGAAATTCGACTGTCTTCTAACAATTTATCGACCTCTAGTGTGCTTGTTCAGTTGACAAGCCAAAATAGATCGCGAACAATTGACTTGCCGTCTACACTGCGTACCTCGCCATCTTCGAGCGGTTTTCGCCGAGGTTGATCCCACATAGTCACGCCACCAACAGTTTTGATCCAGAAAACGCACCTAGGAAGAAGTTCGTCGGGTTTCAAGAAAAGATACTCTGTGTTAGGTAAGTCACTACGTTTAATAAATACCAGATAGGGCAATCAATTCCACTTCGACTGATACAGTATGACTTATATTAACGCAATTAGCATACTCAATTTGAATTCCGGTGGAGCCAGATGGGAGATTGATAATACGGGTGTAAGGACGGGGGCTCAAGCAAAGCTGCCTGAAGAACGCGATATTCATTTATTCGGAATCTGGACAATTTGCCAGCAAATTAAAAGTTTAGGATATGCATTTCAAAACAGCCATCTCTTCAGGCCCATAAACTGGATGTGCGACCAAGGAAATGATGCTTCCCTTATATCAGTAATTTGAAACTGGAGTCAAATGTTGAAGGTTAGTCATGCACCCCACGACGGTACAGACACTTAGAAACACCGGTGCATCCATTTAGAGGACATTTTAGGCATCCAAAAATAGTGAACAATGAAGTCATAGATTATCCAATCGCGGGTATACTCCATTGAATGTTTCCTCCAATCTATGGTGGTTACCTGGATTTTTGCAACTAATAATTGTTTCGGTAGTAAAAGATGGAATAAAAATGAATTATGGAGAGAGATATATTGGACAGCATATCCGGTTGACAGCTGCATGCGCCAGTCGATCAACTGGAGCATTGTTCAACAGAAATACGATATTGATATTTGATTGTTCAGTCAAAACTTCAGAAGAACACTATTTCAGAAAGCTGATGGAAATTTAAGTGTTTATTCTGAAGTGGTATTTACAACATGGCCTGCTCATCCTAGAACAGCGATCAACCATACTGATGCTGACAAATTAGCTTACTAACAATGTCCTTCGTTGATCGCAATCGTGTCTGCGAGCACCAGCTATTTTTACTGGTCTCATTTATGTAAACACTTGAGATGAAGCTACCACATCGCGCATTGACCTCCTTTCTCTATGAAATCAAACAAGTATTTCTTGGTCAGATGTTTGCATGATATCTTCGTGGTGTATCATTAACCATCAAGAAGAGGTGATGGTGAGTTTGAGAGGATAAATATCGTTTGGTTTACATTCACTTGCAACTGTGGTCTACTCTTCTTTCTTGTGGGTATGTATTATGTGGGAAGGTTTGCCAAGACAACTCCAAACAGTCTACAAATGGTTGGCTGATATCACCCAGAAGATTGCGAACCAAAATGGTTGAGACAGTAACAATTAGTGAATCTGCCACTGTGATTTATCCGCATTCAGATTAGTGTCAAAAGGTGAAATGGAACATAAATTGAGGCAATCTTAACTCGTTTCCAACATTATTATCCGAATATGCAATGCAAAGCAGTAATACTCCCATGATTTCTGACTAAAAAGGTGTGTTTCATGCTGATCTTACCATGTCATCTCGTAATTTATACCAAAAAATATGTACTGTTTTTGGCAATACATTTGAGGAAACAATGACAATTAACAACAAAAATCATAGCCATCTCGTTTTCATCCCTTATTTGTATTTGGGGACAAACATTCTGGAAATAAATAACCAAAATATTCTGTGCACCCGGTGCCTAAATGGAAGATATCGAGACGATAATTTGCCAGTCGATCCATGGAAGCGGAGACCACACGCTTGGTGGCGCATGACTGCATGATGCCTCAGGTGTGAATTAAATTCTTTCGCCATCTAAGCCTTCATAACTTTGGATTTTTCTATGTTTGGAATACTGAGTCGGTAGTTTCAAGCTTGTGATGGGTCACCACGTTCCGGAAAAGTGAAGTTATTTTCAGCCTTCCAGCATGAGAGAACACGGTATTTTGTAGAGACTGAATGAATGGACGAGGGGAACGAGCGCCAGAGAATTAGTGCCCAAAGTTAGATTGAACTGATTTTCTGGAGACAGCATTTACGAGAGTCCAGGATGTTTGGTCAATGGAAAGGTACGATGTGTACTTCTGAGCTTCAAAGTGACCAACAGTGTTCCCTTATTTAAACAGACACTAAGTGAGCCGAGGCTGCACACAAACCATTTTTGAAGAGAATAAAACTGGACTCTTACTCTTCCTGTTCACTGCATCGAAGCGTCGTTACCATTTTGCCGTTTTATGTGATGTGTGCCTGCATGCGTGCATAGTATTGAAGACACGATTCTACTCTTCGTTTTCACATAAGATATGAATACATCAAACAAAATGGTGTCTTCAATATATATCACATCCTCTTTTGTCATAGTTATACCTGCAAATACTATCAATTTCGACAATGAACATATAAAAAAATTCGTATCTTTGCACCTCATCGAGTCGAATAGAATTGGTATGTTTTCGGAAAAAAAGTGCTCCATCCACACGATAGGGGCTGGAAAAAACCCAAGCGGGACAATTTATTCAGTTATCCATTGGGTCAGACATGTTCAAATGCTTTCGATAAGTCAAACGAGAAAAGGCGTATTTCTTCGAAATTATCGAACGTTGTCGACCAGGAGCATGAGAGTACAGATAATAGCCCACTCATGAATCGAGTAGGTTGGCACTCGTATCGATGCCAGCTTCGTAATTGTACATGTTCTATCACCGGTCACACCTGGTCGGACATTTTGGTCCCCACATCTTACTTGAATGAGGAAGGTTCCTAGCGCAAACGGAACGAGAGTAATCTCGTTATCATCAGTGAGGGTAGTATCAGTAGTGGGGACATTATTATCAGAAGTTCCAATAGCCGCAATACCAGTAATAGTGGAAGGAACCATGTCGGCTTTCGCAGTAAAAATGGGACGGCGAAGCAGGTTGCAGTAGTAGTGCTGACAGTTGTGCGCGAGAGGTAAGACACAAATCGATGAATTGGTCGGCGCCAGTATAACGAAAGATGCACGTATGATTTGCGCGAGTAATGAAGGTCTGAAATTAAGCTTAGCGTTGGATGGAAATCAGAAAGCATCATGGACAAAAATGCATGTTGCGGACTGAAACACAGCGTCAGTAGGAGAAGTAGAGGTTTTCGGATTAGTGATACTAGTGGCAGTAGCGGAATTGACAAGAGTATCCGTGCTCATAGAAGTATTAGTATTAGTAGACATGACCATAGTCGTAGTAGTAGCACGGCAGTGACAGTAACTGTGAGAACATAAATGGAAAATGAAAAATTCCAGCAATAATGTTAATCGGGCTGTAAATGCAATGGAGCGGGCTGGGAAGTCAACGAATAGACTTGCTTTTATTTAAATGTGTTAGTATGAACCCAAACTTGCATAGCTGGACACGTAGGCGAACCGTCAGATTCCAGAAAAAAACAAGTTTATCTTAATCCTTCAGTTACTGAAACATCACTGTATATCAAATGAACTTCAGTAAAACAGTATCATATCACTAGGATACAAATGTAAATGTGCTTTAGTGAGAATCTCGTTTGTTTCACAATTGGTTCCGTCCATATAAATGATGAGTTCCTCCAGTTCAGGCTAATTCATAATCACAACACCGTGAACCGATGCCTTCACGCCATCATAGTTGATGTGCGTCAATGTTAAACCAAAATAAGCGTGAGATTTGAAACATAATGTTCCTTTCCCGTTACAAGGAGCAGAATGAAGGAAACGTTTATGATGGACATATTTTACTTACAAATTTCGATCGTAACAAACATGTTTCCACTAATATAGTCATCAGTAAAAAGTATATCGAGTGCATTTGGACGATTAATGTAAACGGTATGCTGCCATTGTTATGCTTCATGAAACCACACAACAGTATATCTACACGAAATTATGTTCGTTTACCTTCACTCCCCCATCATGAGGATCATTTATCATAGGACAGATTAATTTGCATTTTTACAAATGCGACCAAGTGAGCGGAGTGCTTGCATCTTGTAAGGTTTGTCTTATTCTGTTCAGAAACTCCTAAAATGAAGCATACAGCAGTTCACGTTATTAAAACCGACTCCTGTCTTACGTTTAGAAGATTTGGAGGTACATAAACCACCATATACTTGAACACATATCTACAAATCTCGGACGATTATGGAAAGACAAGAATACGGTCATTAAATACCCAGTGGATATTCAGTGTAGTCGAAGATTTCGATGGATTTTATTTCGCAGATGCGTGTTTGAATACAAACTGCCAGATGTTCAGCGCGGATCACTCACATTCCATCAATTTGATTCCAGAGAATGCACAAAATGTTGATGTTTATATTTGAGCAACGAGTTGATTCATAGGCCAAACCTTGTCATCATCACCATAATTATGTCAATGACATAATTGTACCCTATTCCAAAGATTATATAATGAGACGCGAACAAAATGATACGGAAGCAGTATGCCACATTACTAGGAGTTTCGAGGCGAAATAAAAAATGTGGTTTGATTTTGCAAAGGAGTGAGATGAGTCTATCGTAGGAGTCGATCGCTCAGCAAGCCACTGAATGTCACCCTCTGAATCGATTGACGGGAGCCAGCTGTGTAAATATTGCCAAACCTTTGAGCAACTGTAGAGACAGTCTATTTCTTAAGTAATTTAGGCAGAGATTTTAACCGTGTATTCAGGAACCCCTGCTGATCAGTGAACGCGTACTACTGACGATTCCTTCATGGATCAAACCCCTACTCAGTAGTTTCGTGGTTTCCAACAGTGAGTTGTTTGCTGAAACTGACTGTTGAATCTAAACCATAAAATGCTGTTTCTGTTCCCATTCAGGATCAGAAATGCAGCGGTCTGTAGATGCCGTGTTTCTTGTTTACTTATCAAAATCAAGGTGCATAATATATGCTGTTTTACCCAATCTCACCTTCAATCTGTCACCCGATTTCACGAAGATATGCAGACTTGTTCTTGAGTATGTGATTTGTGAATTTAGCGAAAAGATGTCATTTTGAAATTTGATAACCGTAATTTTCACACATTATCGTTTTGGCTCCCGTCGCTAAAATATGAGTTCATTGGAGTGGGTGATGGCATGTCTGTTTGGAAATTGTTTATTTAATGTCAGTTCATAGCATATCAACACGATGGAAAGCATTATCATTTTATGAAGGAAGTTTCAACTTCTAGCCATGAAATTCATCTGAATTATGCGGAGAGTTAAATGCAATGACCATAGGGTGAAGTAGAAGATGAGGTGGAGAGTCATGCTCCTGAGAGAATAAAAAATGTAATACGTTTTCGCGGGTCCCGAAAAGGTTGTATGTTCGACATCACATCTACTAATCAGCGATCCTTGTGCTACTTTTCAAATAAACGTCGTGGCGTGTGAAGTTTTTTAGAAACGGTTTCAGAGTCATGTAATGCAAAACCTTGATCTGTTCATCAGTACGAAGAAAACGCATTGGGGGATTGGCTTCTTCAACCACTTTTCTAACAAAATATTCATCGCATGAATCAAAATTTGAATGACTGTTGCACAGGTGCTGCTTCTTGATGCATAGCAAGTCTGAAAACCCATATAAGTTGATAGCAAACAAAGGACATTCTCATGAATTTGTCATTGTATGTCAATAGATGTGCAGTGAAGACCGATTTGAATGCGTTGACGGGGTTTGCTCTTAGGATGGGTATGTTCTGTTGATGTTCACATTGGAAATGACAAGACGACGGCCTGAATTGGGACATGACACATTCAAACAGCGGTAAGCAAAATAGCTTTGGCACTAAGCCGATCATCTGTTCGGTCGAGTAGAAGTGCACCGTCAGTGGTCTCCAATATAGCACATTTGCATCTATTATTCGACATGGGCTGAAAACTGATCAAGAAGAGGTCACGATAGTTTCGAACATGCCCACCCCCAACGACCCAAAAGGAGTTGCCCGCCCAAATTGTTTGGTCAATAATTAAAGAGGATCTCTTTCGCGACTTTCCTATCTGATGCTACTCATAGGACATTTCGATAACAAGGTGGCAGAATGACACTGGTTTTCGGATCACTAGTTTCTGGTTGAAATGTTAAAAAACCAATTGATCATGGCAAATACGTTATACTGTGCGTGTGCCTCGTGGGTCGCTGAAGTCCAAACACGTCTAGATGATGCATTGTGGCGCTTTAATTGAAGGAGGCCTCGTTAGAATGAGAATATCAACACCCAGCGATGCCGTTCTCCAAGTTCTCAAATGCGCCGTTCCCAGGACTTGAACGTTGATGAAGGAGAATTTTTATATGCACGTTGTTTTTTTGTTTATAAGGCGAAAACTATTGTGTGTCAATAACAGACTGGCATTCACTGGAAATCGACTGTTGATCCAATGAGAGCAAAAGGTGAATTTTCAAGAAGTTTTGTGTTGCATGCAAGAGCGCAAACAGTACTACTGGCAGAACAGAAGAAGTTTTCCACACGCAAATTAGGAGTAATCCGATAAAAGATTGAAATTTGATCTATGATGTGTGCCATGCCGAACCCATGGAAGCAGGTAAATGAAGTAAACTCTTCACTCCAAACCCACCTTTTCGCCCCTGACAGACTTTTGTCATAGGCACTTTCAAACATGAGAATAAACACTGCCGGGTTCTCGTTGACTATCGCATTGGTTTCTCCGAAAATGGCCCACTACACCCCACGGACATATCCGAAATGGTCAAACAAATCACGGGTGTCGAATTTCAGTCGGAAGTAAAATAACGGATATCAAACCAAAAGTACACAACACGGTGAAGCTAATGGCGAGGTCGAGTCCATGGTGGAATAGGTGAAATAAAATTATCAATAGGACAATATTACCCTACTGGTCTGTACGTAATTCATCTAGAACAAAAACATGACGAGTGGCATTTTGAAATGCGGCCTAGTAAAGGGACTTTTTGGAAAGACAACTCGTTGCTTTCAACAACGGGTAATCGTCTGGAGCCCGGAGCACAATATGAAACTGGAGTAAGAGCTTTTTAAAAAAAGGAAGAAACTTGACAACGGTAAACTACGACCGCGGATGGTGGAACTGCCCATGATAGACGGAGGGGTTTAAGGACGTCCGTGCTTATGATGTTCAAGATAGATGTCATCCATTAAGAGGATGGACTGCACTGAGGTACGCGATAACCCGTTAGTACGACATCAGTGCAGTAAACGTATTTTAAGGGAAGAAATAGAAGATGTACAATTATTTGGAAGACCAGTACCCAAATTGTTCTTGCAGACAACACTTCATTGCCTACGCAAAATTTGTAGATCTCGAGGCAAAAAGGCATTGAATACCCAATAAATTCGAGTCGAAACCAAACGAATCCTTCCAACCAGCTGGCCACATTTGCTGTCACCCAATCACGCAGACCGAACGAATCAGCGGCTAAGTTTCGTTTTAGCTTAACGCAACGGAAACAAACAATCAGTGGTCATTATAGGCGGCAGCAACAAAGCCAACCAATCGTGGACGTATTCAGAGAAGACAGTCCGGAAACCATTTTACGGGAACAACTGTAGACCGATGGAAATCTGATCATAGTTTTGACTGCGGTTTTCTACCAGTTCATTTCAACTGCATTTTTCGTGTGATGGAACAAATTTTTCCGAATGCAGAGGAGTCCTTTTAGTGGAGTTACTGTGGTGGATTGCAATGACCTTCAATGCAGAACTCAAACATCAGCGCAAATCCAAAGAAGCAATTGTAACAAAATTGTTCTTGAATAATAAGTACGGCTGAATAACGCGTCTTGTAGTAGGGTAGCTTATCATTAGGATATCAATACTACGTCTCAATTTGAGCTATCGAACATTCAGCTTATAACATTGTATGTTATCAAACACTAATTTACCGTGAAATGTTTACCTTTTGACAATAATTCTGTTAACTTTTCTGACTGGATGGATAACAACGTCTTCATCCTGAACATGTTCCGAGCAAAACTTGCTGCACTTTTATCAACAAACGCAACTATCGTTGTACGTGTAGCTTGTATGTAAATTGAATGTTTCTGATTTCGATTACCCGAGATTATCATTGAACCGACCCAGAATCGATGAAAATAGACATCTGATACGGGAACAAAACGAAGTACTTAATTAAAAAAATTCTAATAAACTACAGGTCAAACGGGAGATTGAAGAATACATGCTTTTCAGGAAATAGAATACTGCGCATGGGGAACCTCATTCGATTACAGATTATACCAGTTTTGTTCAACTGATCCCGCACCAACCTGATAGAAATAATGGTTATTCAGAAAACAAAGTGCAGACTGATTACAAATGTGACAGTCACTGCATCACCTCACATAAAAACGCTCCGGGGTTGGGATCATTGACAGGCCCGTGATTAAACCTACTATTACCAATTCACTTGTGTGCAGATACAAGTAGTTCGGCCAGTCGGAACGAGCATTGAGAACAAAATACGAAGCACGTAGATTGCCCGTGAAAACACCCATTTTAGGGCGTACATAACAGATACTTTTCTTTCCTTTCACTGAAACTGCATTATTCCCTCTAAAACGTAGGAGACCATTCAGTTTCTCGAGGAAATAACAAGCCATTTGGTCGAAAAATGATCTATCCTCCCTCATTCTGCAAACCTCAAACGATATTTTACTGAATGTTTCTCTGTGAATCTCACTTTCAAACTAATGTGACTGAATTTCTCGTAGATACTGTCTGCTACTGTAGTGAAACGCTGACTATCATTCACAAGTTTGCCACTTCTAGTGGGAAGTAGGAGAGGTGTGATCACACCAGTACGCGCCGATGCTAGCCGACCTTAGGGGTTTGGGAAGAAATTGAACACAACATTTCTTGAATATAAGCCAACTTTGTATAAACGAATCTGATTGGAAAGAAGTTCAGTGTTCAAACTCACTTCTTATCAAATCAAGAAAAGAGATCCTTATCCGTCTCTAATGTCATTGGAAGCTGCTGAAATAATACTTGTAGAAACAGTGAAAAACCCTAATGCTTCCAGCTGATTTTGCTGGCTTGTGGCCATTTGGCTATTATTATTGCTGTCCCGTCTCGGCTAAAACCCTGTTTTTCCTCACTCGAGGGTGGATTCCTGACTCGAGGATATTTACCGCATTTAAATACACTGTGGAATGCATTCAGTTTCTACCTTCAATTAGTGATAGGTATGTGAAAGCGGGTGTGTTAGAGGTTTGCTTATTGGGTGTTTACATTGAACAAGATTATTTCAAGAAACTGATCGATATTCATGTAGTCTTGTTTCTCCAATATACAATATAATCCTCCATCCTTGATTCAGTCAGTTGACATTCATAATTTTGGCCGCATTTCTAACTCCCTCATCTCATTATATCATTTTCAAACCCAATATAAAACTGGAATTTTCGATGTTATCGATGGTCATAGAAGTGTATTTTCTACTCCGGAAAATCAATGACATAAATAACGCGTTATAAAATAGGACAGTCTGAGTCGTTTTCTTCATTCTGAAATGAAATCTTTTCTTGGATCACTTTGGTGAAAAAAGTAGTAGTTTTTAGGGGGAAATAGTAGATATTGACTATAACCAAGTAACACAGTATGGATAAATTTAATAACAAGAGTGGTTTCATTCACCTCTGATAAAATTCTTTCTTGAAATGTATATTTCATTTTACTGAACTGTTTACTGTGTGCTAAGCACATAAATTTTCAGAAAATATTTGTAACTTTGCCTCACGACGGACAATCTGCGTGTGCCATCAATTCCACGCTATAGGCATTGCTGTTTATTTCAAATGCGGTGCTGGTAAAACGAAGGTCATCTGACCGGTTGAATTGTCATTCCCGCATGAAAGACTATTTAATAGGTACCTTAGAATTGAATGCACCTTTATACAGGGAAAGTGAGTTTCAGCGGTAACTTCATTTGAATCGAACGGAGCATGCATGGACGGGGAGCCCCTTTTTAGAATCACATGGTGATTCCGGGGAAATGTTGTCCTATCATCCATATGTCAAGCCATTCTAATCATTTCCAAAATCTGTTATGATTTTCAACAACCATTTGCCCACTCACAGGGTAAATTCCCGAATTTCGATAAACATTTTGTACTTGCTTTCATCAACCTGCTCTGTTCGGGTTGAAAATGAACCGTGCTCATCTGAAAGCAGAAAACAAACGACATATTGGTTTCATTACAGTGGTCTTCCCTCCAAGCGGTACATCCAACGAGGGGTTATCCCCTCTTTGGCAACTCATTTTTCCGATGTTCACTGAGTTCATCATAAAAACTATCATGATAAAAGTGATTGGATCTTTAAATAATTCCATTCCACGCATGTCTGCTTGGAGGCGGATCCTGCATGTTTTGGTATGTCATCGGGGTCAACGATTTTTTAATATTTTGATCTTTTCGTAAATGCATCAGATCTGCCAGGTCGAACAACAATGATATTTGTTCATTCCCTTCAGATTATAAAAGTATTGCTGACTGTTATCAACCAGCTCTAACGGAAAATGTGAAAAACTTACATCCCGTTAAAAATGATTCACCTATATCGCAATAAACGTGTTTGAAACGCAAACAAGCCAGCGATTTCCAAATGATATTACAACGCGCATCTTGTACCTGATTGTCAATGTCGTAGACTAACTCCAATTCACTTTGGAAGAACATATTTTATTTTATCTCTGTTCAAATATACAAATAAATTTGTCTCGATTCCACAGTCCAAATAAAAAGCATTAAATATTTTCAAACCCATTTGTTTTATCATACCATAGGTGTGGTTTATACTGGATGCGATTTGCTCACATTAAAAAAAGCATACTAACTGTATTCAAACAGAGCTTTTCGTAGAACAAATCTTCCGAATGGCTATCTTGCTCACGCAACTCTTTGCAATACCTTGATTGATTTCGTTCCTTTTCTTTGAAACCCCTTTCATTCGCTAAATTTTCGGCTGAGTTTTGTTCTTCTGAAACACGTTGGCTGAGATCCGATTTCCCGAACGTTAGTTAGTCTCCCAGTAATTCAACCAACGCCAACTTGTTTCCAAGTTGGCATATCTGAGGCGTTCCTTTCGACTGCCGCTACTTTCTGTTCTGACAAGGAATGATGAACCCCCAGATTCTAGATCTACGTCCTCAGTATTTGGCTACTACCAATGAACTTTCAGTTTGTCAACCTCCAGTGACAAAACTGATTGACGGATATTAGAACTCGGTTGATTTATGAACCACTTCTGTCAAACAGTTCAAATTCGATTATATAATCGGTGATTCTTTCCAGAAAACGCATTGTAGATGACCAAACATTCCACAGTGGCTTGGTGAGCTGAATTTATATAACTGGAAGCGGAGCCAATGCTTGTCTGTACAGTAAGATATCCGTTTTCTGCCTTTGAAGTGATTTCGTGAACCAACTTGATTTTTCTGTTAACTCCTAACATTCAGTAACGAGATATCAAAGCTGCAATGATGTAGGTCAAGCCCATGTGACCATTCATATCATGATAGTGACGCATCAAAATGCAAGTGGCGAAATGTTTTCATGGCAAAATAATTAAACATTCCGTTTTGAACAACATACATAAATTCTTCAGTCCACCACCCACGAGCAATACAACCTTCATTAAAATTGGGATTGGATTGTTTAGCGGGATGGTGAACATACTAAGGATTCTTTTCATGCAATTCCTCTGTCCATTTATTCTCAGAGCAACCACTGTATCTGTCGACAAGTTTCACTTCATGAGGAAATGTCTCTAATCTTACGGGCTTCATGATTTCCGTAGTTGCTGATTTCATCTTCGTGAAACTTCCTCTAAGATTCGAAATAGGTTATTTTAAACAAAATTTGTACCAGGGGATCCAAGTAACGTTCCTGTGGAGTTTGTTCCATGGGGACAAATATGACAAGCTAGATGTTACCATTGTAGTCGTCTCGGGTGTTCGGCTACCATCAGCCCACGGTGGGGATAGTGCTCACGTATGAAAACACTCCGTGTCGAATGGTTTTTTTCGGCAGAAGCTGCAACGTCGGACAATGTGTTGGCTTTGTAGCCGTGATTTGTCGTCAACGAATGTACCTGGAATGGGAAACATTAACCGGATTCTTCGATGTGATCTGGCTCTACTTGTCCGGATAAAATAGATCGTGTATCGACGCGATACCACTGGAAACAAAGTGGGTGTTGCGAACGTTTTGAAATAAAGCCAAAGAATCTGTCCAAAAGATCACTGGATAAATCGTGGTGATCATTTCTGAAACAAACGGGATTATTTTACGGCCATCACGGCTGCTATCAATCCTACACATTGGTTATCCACACATCAAAACGAAACAACTTTGGTGTTTTCAAACAGTAGTCACCATTTCGTGCTCCTCGACTCTGCTTTCTCAATGAGTAAGCAAACTGTTCATACGCAATCCGATGTGCATGAAAGCAGGTATGAAGAGGAAATCCCGAGCTTCCAGAGGCACCTATCCCACAACTTCGATCCCACACTTGCACTTTCCTCGTCCCAATGTATATTTCGCCTGAGTGAATTCTAACCACTTTCACGAGAATCGTGTCCCAAGTGATACATCCTACAAGATCAAAAATTCGGTAATTTGAAACACAGTGTGTTGAATCCGGTGAATGTAAAATGGAAATCGGTTATTACTCATTTCTCTATATACACCCAGCGCTAGCCTCCTTTATTCCTTATGGCAACATTTTTTTATTGCAAATATGATCTGTTCAGATTCCCATATTGATCGCAATAAATCTACTGTCACTATTATTACCATAACCCAATTACCTGCAGAACTGGAGCATCTTATGAAGAACGTCCCTAAAAAAGATGAAATCTACCTGGATATTTTTTCTGTGTCCACCACAAATTTGTCGTAGGCCTTTGTCTTTCTCCGGAGCGAGCCTTGATGAAACATTGACTGAAGAACGGCCATAGAGGAAACTGGCTGAAAATCAGAAAGGTTGGATGGCGTCTCTTTACCTGCAAGTATTCGTGAAAACAGGTAAATATACTATTCATATGACTGGATACAAGAAGCACAAATGACCAATAACATATCGTCACAGAAAACATACTGACTCCTTTTTGGAACAAATACGTTGTTCTGAGCTAGCTTATCAGTGGTTAGTTGTACTGTACTCTTTTATGTATCCCTGAATTGCTTGCGAGCATTGAGTGTCCTTAGTGATACTTTGGTAGGCTTACTGTTCATTGGTATCCACATTTCTCGCAAAAGCCACCGGCAAACTAGTCTGTATTCCACTCTTAATCACCACATTTTAGTAGGGCTCAATCTACAGCTCATCAGTGGTGCGTATCCTCCACCACATTTGCAGTATGAACCTGGGCTTTCACATCTCGACCCCAACAAATCATGTTTTTCCAACAGTACTGAGACACTGTATTCCTTTATTGCCTCTCTGTCGTTTATTTGTGGATGAGGTGGAGGACATGCATCTGAGATGAGCTCTTCCAACAGCCATAGTCGAGTCTGATTTTTCCGAGCGCTCAGAAATGTTCAGCTTGGATTCGATAGAACCGAATTTTGCCTTGTACTTTCTTTCGTATTGGAGTGATAAGAACGTAACTGCAAGTCAGCAGGTTTGGCTTCTGACAGAAATCCAATATGGAAGTGGACGCAAACGTCGAGTCTGCAGAACAGGTTTCCAGAATGACGGAACTCATGCCGTCGGGTTAGAAGGCTTCATTGATATTATTGATTTAAACTACTTGTAAACACTTTTGCGATAAAAGTATCAAGGACTTTCCTATTTGCTGACGGTTCCAGGTAATTCGTGTAATAAATAGGTTGAGTACACTTGTGGTATAGAAAATTGATAGGTTTCTCAACGTCGTGCGTTGTACAGTTTGTAAAAAGCGAGCGATCACATAGCATTTAAGGTCCTTTCCATAACTGGTGGAAATGGTTATCCTTGAGTATGAAACTAATATTAGTCAATCAAGATGAACTTTCTTCACTGGTGAACAAGTTCAGCAGTTTTTCACTGCAGAACCACTCTTAGGAATGTTATTTTTTTCATCCCCTGAATGTACTTTAGCTTCTCCAGAGTAGAACTATCTGCATGAATCAGATCCCTAGTTCGTTGAGCGCATGTTTCACGATGTTAAGTTTATTTAGTGTGTAATATTGTCGTCAAACGAAGAAGTAAGCAGGGCAATCTGACTTTGCGTCTGACTAATGTTGAAACGGATTTAAAAGCCACCGAATAGGTCATGGTTTGCAGTCACAAAAGAATCCCTTTTGTGTCATATACCGTTTTGATGATTTTTTTTTCAACCTTCAAATACATACTTCAAGTCAAGCCTTAAACTAACAAGTACCCTAATCCGTGGGAGATATTTTCCAAGGAATCCGATCCAGAACAAGTTTGTAGCAACCGATATACCGAATGATTTCGGGACTGGAAAATATGGTCCATCGCTGCATTCGGAAACAAAAATAGGCTAAAATTCGTCAAGTGAATAGACGCAATGTTTCAAATATCCACTCAAACACGTACTCACAATGATGTTGACCTTTCTAAATGATAGTGCGTTAAGAAACATCTCGTGAAAGAATCGGTGGAGTTTAACTTGAGCCTCAATTCGAACGTGATTTAATACTTGTTTTCATTGTTGAATAAGGAATTTGGGGAATTGTTTCGCAATGCATTTGGGAAACAAGGTGGGAAATATACTATAATAAAATAGTCACTAATGATTGAATGCAATGGGTAAATATTACGAAACCCAAAAGATTTTTTCCGCAAACCATTTTTAATTTGACTTCAGGCTTGTTATTTGGCACTAGCTTGTTTGTAGTAAGTGGAAAGTGCACATTGCGTTGTAAACCATACTAGGTAAAAAGTATTTTCCTACAACCAACACTGAATAGGTAACTTTATTACGTAGGATTCTTCCCGGAATGTCTCAGTTGTGCATAAGTCCCTACAGAGAAGTATATTATTATTGTAAAGTACCGATGTGCAAAGACTGCTTGGTACGGTTCAAAGCAAGTGAAGGAAATAGAGCTAACATATGGAGTGTAGAAAGTGAATAAACCCTTCAGTTCCAGCCTGAATAATCTGTTGCATAGGGTTTCGAAATTAAGTTGTTCCCATGCGGTCCAAATCTGTTCGTGATGAACTTGGTTGAAAGAGAACCGTCAGCTCCAACTCAATTTTGGTTCTTCATTTACAGGGACTTCATCATAGCAGTGAATTTCATTGGAATGACCTTGAACAGCACCAGAGGACCGTGTGTCCACTGAGTCGGAGGCAGCTTCAGGATGAAAAAAAACGAGGAGAGTAGGTCTATGGCAAGTATGCCTGTGTCCCTAATGTGTTCTAATGGTGGAGAAGTGGTCAACAATAATTTGACCAGGTCTAAACCCAACTTGATTTTCTCGCGAGCACAGGTAAAGTGCGGTTGACGAGGAGAGGATAATACGATCAAAACTTCTTCCCATGTAGCCTCTACAAGAAAACTCAAAACGTTTCTTTGTAAATCGGTACGATCACACATTCATACCAGCTCTTTGAAACAAGTTTCTTATCCAAAACTTAATCGGGGATTTGTACCTACTCCATTATGAATGTCGAACCACCGTCTTTAGAAACCGACGGCTGCAACCCATCTGGTTTACCAGCCTTGTCTTCTGGGGTCTACTCTTTTAATCAAAACCTCAGCTTTTGACAAAGATAAAACAGTTATCTAGTACCACAGCTAGAAATATGATGCTACTTACCTAGCCTATTGTGAACGAACTAGATGATGCTCCTGAGTTTAAATCATTGAGTCATTCGCTTCTTAGGCCAGTTCAATAGGCACCTGCGTTTTCGGGACCAGTGTTTCTGATTATGCAGAAAACGGTTGTCTATTATCAGGCTACGAAACAACTAAAGCCTAACGCATATCTACAGTCCGGAAGAATCGCTCCGCGGGCATCCAACGGTGCAAAGGAGAATGTAGTGTCTTGCCATGATACCAATTTATGTTATCATGGAAAAAATTGGTAACTTCTTGAACCATTAGGAATGATTCACAATTCCTCCAAAACAGGGACGTTATCAGAAAACGTGGGACACCGATTCAACGAGGTTTCCATTGATTTGCCAAAAAAGTGTCACAA
Organism: Fasciola hepatica; assembly: GCA_948099385.1. NCBI lineage: Eukaryota > Metazoa > Platyhelminthes > Trematoda > Plagiorchiida > Fasciolidae > Fasciola > Fasciola hepatica. The sequence goes on along the minus strand of CANUEZ040000192.1, from coordinate 9,615,626 downwards.
CAACAAGTGTAAATAAGTCCACATAGAATCGGAACACATTCGATCGCTGTGCTAAATGAAACTAATTTTCCTGAGGTAAAGCGTGGTCTAACAGACTGGAAGCCGCTTTCTGTAAATCAGAAAATGTCAGATTGTTCAGAGTGTATTCGGTGATCCACATTCTGTGAAGTTTAATTATGATTTAGCAGCCAAGATTAGGTTTGTGAAGTCTAAGTTATTAGATCAAAAGACTTTTGGATTACTTGACTACGGATTTACACACGAATAGGAAAATGGAGCGGGAAATTAAGGTTATGGACAATTCAATAACTTTCTAACGTCACAAAAGAACAACATCAACAACAACAACAACACAATTGGCAGCTTATCTGTCACACTGACTGCAGTCCGTAATTGGACGCCAAGCGTAGGACCTTGTGCTCAGTGCTGATTTATGTGGTATTCGAAATGATTCTCATTAAGCTAGCCGGTTATTGTACGTGGTCAGTTTTGCAATCATGGCTGCCAGTGAGTTGTATTCAATATTACATTTTTGTTCACCCAAATATATAGACAATTTGTATTGAATGCAGTTAGTTTATTTACAGTGTTAGGGATATCTGTAGAATTTACTTCCACATCAATAAAATCATAGTGCGAATCGGAACACGTGTTGACTGCGGATTGAAAGTGAGTTTATTTATGTTTTCTTGATAACAGTGACTATATCTTCGCTGATTTACTTCAGCAAGGAAGATACACGCCAGCTGAAATACGCAAAGCACAAGGCCCTGGACGACTAGTCTTTGATGATTACTGTTGAATTGTGTTTTCACATATAATCTACCAGTTTGTTTGCAGTTGCGCTGAAATTGATGGAATCAGTACGGAACGATCCTTTTCCTAAAGAGTCGCTAAACGGAATACCGAGTGTGCTTTGCTTTATTTGAAATGCAAGAGAACAATATTCGGGAATCAATCTGGCATCTGCTTACCCATTGAATCTCATTGCAATTGATCTCACATAATCATGCAAAATACCATTGTTCATCCGCACCGCGGTTTTAAGAGGTTTATTGGAAGCGTACTGGTCATATCGAGAAAACACTCCAGCGCACACCGCCTATTGCAGCAAAAAGCGTATGAGCCGCTCGATCTATCACCTGCCCCGAACACACGATGTTCCTGTGACGCGGCAGATAACAGTTGTTTGTGCACGAAAATGACTTGGAAATCAATTTGGCAAGCAATATGAATCGTTCGACACCTTGGATAAAACTATTGTTCACAACAATGTGATATCGGAACTGAACACTTCTGGATACGAGCACCCAAATAGGTTTTTGTTTTCTTTGAGTGTTCTCTTTTGCATTCATTATGTGTGATAGCTAGTAGATTAGCGCAAGTCTCCGTGAACCTGGAGTTTCCTTTCGTTTGAACCAAAAGACTAGTACACAGAAAGACATTTATTGTTACTTTTACTTGAAGGACCCCATAGCATGATTTAGTTTCCTTTCGGTCTGTCTCGAAAAAACTCTATCCAGGTCATCTAGGAACTGAATTTGCTCTGCACTTGTCTTATTCTCTGCGAAAACAGGACATGAACGGAATTGATAAGTTGTCCAGTGCTTTCCATAAACACGTTGTTTCGAAAGTCTGATTCGGTCGATAAGCAATATTTGCTTAAAACCGATAGACAGAATCACAATTATTTTCTTGATTTCATGAAGTTTATTTATGGCGCTAGCATTATTTCTCGACACAAGTATTATCCAGTTTACGTGCCACATACGACTACCTCATTCTTCTGACCCCGTGACAGATGTGTGAATGTTTACACTGAACCACGTCCTCTGGCAATAACAATACTAATCTCCATTCCCTTCTGAGTGCATGTGAAAATAATCAGAACAAAACCTGCATACTCTACAGATAAATGCATTCCCAAGTAGAAACATTTTTCTACAAGTTCGAATGCTCAGTTTTCCTATAAGGAACCAAAATACGAAGGGCGACTCTTCATACATATTAATCAATCAGTTCGTGATCTCTACTGTAGATAGTGTTACAGGTCTTTCCGTTATTTTGGGAGAAAATTGAACCGTCTTTATTCTTTTCCAGGAAAAGTGAAGCTCAATTAAGCCACTCCACTACATTTCACCAAAATATTCTCTAAACATCAATTTAGCAACGTGACTATTGTTCTGTTGCGTGCACCGACCCTCGGATGCGCACAAATCCCGCCTACTACTTAGAGTTGATAAACCTGTTTTGATCCTCGTGGCTATGATTTTGGTTCCAACTCCATACCGTGCTATTCAAGTAGCACGTTTCACACTACATCATCCCATCACTCTGTGATCCCACTGCATAGCATTGAAACATGTGGCTTTCGTTCTTCTTTCAATGCAATATATATATATATATATATTCTCTAGATGGATTGTGACACTTTTTAGCAAGGTCTATGCGCAGGCCACTTAGCGGCGAATTTGTATCATTAAGAGAATTATTGTTGTACCAATCGGATAATAGTGCATCACAAGCACCTCCGAATAACTTTCCCCGGCAGTATCGTTCGAGTAATACCCTCTACAAAAGATCAGTACGAAGCACGTGACATAGGCTCCTATAAGTACTACACCAAAATGTCTGCAACCTTCAGTTTCCTTGAGGAACTTGGTGTATCTTTTGAGCATAAATCTTAAAAGTACTGTGGTTTCACTGTTTCCATTATTCACCTATTCGATCTTGCGGTACGTAAGTATCACAGTTTGCCTGTATGATCTATATACATCATCTAACTTCTTCTGCAATCAGACTAACGTTTCCAGCATACCATTTGAACTACCCAAGTGGGATCGAAAATTTTCCCAACCCATTGCAATTGGAACACACAACTGTCTCTGACCAGTGTTTACGAAATTGTAAGCTGATGGAAGCGGCAAGATATGATCTGTCAAATGACGTTTCCTTTTTGAATTTCGAAATATCCGCCCCACGAACGGGTGATCATTGATAACTGTGTTTAGATGGAACTCAATGACTCAATGGTAACTGCTCGGACTCTTCCCAGAATCTTCCTTAATGTACGATTAGATAATCGGTATTCCAGTAGTCTTCATGTCATAGGGATCCTTTTGAATGCATTTGCGGATCTCTCCGCTTTCTTTTTGTAATAACGTTGAACCGTTTTGCGTAAAACGTAACCTTGGACACACTGTTGCAACGGTGACTAAACGTATTGGTGACGCATTGTGCCATTTTTTGCAGATTCTACGGAATAAACGGCCAGTTGTCTCATCCTTCACTGACTCACCTTCATTTTGGAAAGCGCCTTGGACGAAGGCGGCAACCGACTTAGCTCATGTTTCGAGGTCTGCAACATTTGACTCACTTATGATGGGATAAATTTCCTGTGGATTTTGTAACTATAAAGTCTCTACTTTCATGACTCTGTTTCATGGACTTATCGATGATGGCAACCACGTGAATCATTTTGATGACTCAGTAACGAAACCAATCCTACTGGGATACCTAATATTTCCCTTATTTACTATAAATGCAATGACACAATCTTCGTCCTTCAGTATGTACACGGATTACAGAATGAAGCGAACAATATTTATGGTCTTCAGTTGACACATTGTGGTGGAAATGAACCCAATACCTTAGAATAAATATTAGCTCCCTGGGGTAGAGAATTTCCTGGATCACTGAGGAGTATGGCCTGCATAAAATTCTATTGCAATTTAACAAATACCAGTATTGTTGTATCAAACTAGACAACCGAATGGACATAAAAACGTTTAAAACTTCAAAAACTCTCTGGTGCTTTGTAAAAGGTTCATTTCCATAAACAATTCAGCAAATACCGAAACATTCATCCTATTTACCTCTCAGAAGTAGATGAGTAGGCTGTTCATCGAAACCAGACTCCTTGAAGACATTTGTTAATTATGGAATAACGTTTTTGATGAACAGGATATGTCGTTTTGGAGGGAACGATGAGATCATTCAAAAACTGTCACTCATTAGTACATGGTTGAACCACCTTTGGATAACATGTCAGCATGCAATCGGTGGACTATGCAATCTTTAAACAGGCTGATAGTAACTTCTGGCATATAGATTCGAGCCTCCGATAACGCAGTCATCAGCACGGCTGAAAAGTTTTACTACCATATCTGATCCATGATTTGACGTGGTTGTGATTACGACTGATCTCCATCCTTGGTGCACGTGAAGGACGATATAACGGGCACGTTGTTTACCTGAGATATTGCATTATTAGTAGTGCCCACCAGTGACCAGATATGTCAGATCGTAACTTCAGGGTAAACTTGACAATTGGTGACGCCATCAATGAATGCCAGGTTCCTCAGGTATTCCCACCAAACAGATGTTCTGATAGACACTAAAACCTAAATGTACTGTAATTTTATCTTCATCATAACTGTTTGTTCATTTGGGAGGTTTGCTCCAAACATGCATCCAGTGATAATGGCTGAAAAATGGAAACAACCACTGGCTAGGTCGGTTTGTACGCATCCATTGCTGAATCAGAAAATCCTTTGGTTCACGGTTCATCTTCAACCATCAAATTATCGGGGTGCCACTTCCTATTCTTGTGAGCATCACGTGAAAGCCAAGTAGCATGCATATATGTTGGCTAATAGACTGGAATGTACATATTAGCTCTCACCCGATTTCCAAAACAGATGTCATGCTTCGGTAAAATGCATGTCGTGAAGTGTAAAAGCCTTCAGCTTGTTTGTACTTATCGATATGACTGTGTGGAGATTTTTAACCACAGCTTATTTGGTGGAGAGAGTGATGGTTTTGGGACAGCGTACCTTATCGAAAGCATTGAATTTGGATTAAACTGGCCCATCCAGAAGTGGATTATGAAGCTGTTCCACATGAAGTCTGTACTTACTGTGTTGTGGATAGAAACAACAGATATATTCGGTTTATATAGGTGTACTTTGTGCGATTATTATGCAAGCGTGGTATCTATACAACGGAATCAGGTGTCAGTGAGCCGTTCAATTTTCGGATTTGTTGACTTGACTGATCAGTTACCTAAGAATGATATTCCTCTTTTTTTAGTTACATTAATTGCAAACTGATCCATTTTCCTTGAAAACCTAATCGGCATTAGAACAAACATTCATAGGCACAATGTGAGACTCAGCTTTGCATTTGCGAAGCTCTCTCACCGTTCTGCCTACTATTGATGATACAGTAGTCAGTGTATTAATTCGATTCCTAAGGAGGTTACGACGATCATATTCGTGTGGCACAGTCTCTCCCGTGTTTGATTATTGAAAAGGCATCACTCGCAGACTCTTTTTAAGTCTGAGGCCCAGGGCCACTAGGACACACCACATTATCCGTATTATATAACTGCATATCTCGGGAACAGGTGATAGGCACGTCGACGCCTATGGTTGAAATCTGCCCCCAGGTCTTCCTGTCTCTTAGTTGAGGAACTAAGGAAGATAATTCAGTGCAGCAATGAAGGACCAATGATAATTCATAATCCATCTTGATTGACAAATTTTAAAGCGCAAGTATCACCTTCAGTCGTTTTTTGCGATTCATCGTTGGCAGTATTCGAGTTTGGTTCTTAGACTGATATACTATTTAAATCCAGGTAAACGTGTAGGTGGTTATTCGGTAAATGAGTTGAATATAATTGAACTGAATTAGGCCTCTATGAAAACAACGGTATCGTGCTATTTAAAAAGCGCTTTGCAAACGGATGATACCACATTTCGGCAATGAATCAGTGTTCAACACATAGTTTGGTTATTGTTGTTGGAAAGGAGTTAAGAATGCCTCAGTTCATGTTCCATTTCATCATTTTAAACTAATCTGAATGCCGATAAATCGCAGTGGCAGATTCACTAATTTTTATAGTCTCAACCATTTTGGTTCGCAATCTCGTGGGTTATATCGGTCAATTATTTGAAGACTGTTGAGAGTTGTCCTGGGAAACCTTCTCACATAATACATAGCTACAAGAAAGAAGAGTAGGCTACAGTTGTAGGGGAATGTAAACCAAACGATATTGATCCATTCCATCTCAGCACCACCTCTTCTTGATGGTTATTGATTCACCACGAAGATATCATGCAATCATCTGACCAAGTAATACTTGATTGATTTCATAGATGAAGGAGATCAATGGGCAATGTGGTAGCTTTATCTCAAGTGTTTACATAAATGAGACCAGTAAAAATACCTGGTGCTCGCAGACACGATTGCGATCGACGAAGGTCATTGCTAGTAAGCTAGTTTTTCAGCATCGGTATGGTTGATCGCTGTGCTAGGATGAGCAGGCCATGTTATAAATACCACTTCAGAAAGAAAACTCACATTTACATCAGCTTTCTGGAATAGTGTTCTACTGAAGTTTCTACTGAACAATCAAATATCAATATCGTATTTCTGAACAGTGCTCCGGTTGACCGACTGGCGGGTGCAGCTGGCAACAGGATATGCTGTTCAATATGTTTCTCTCTATAGTTCATGTTTTATTCCATATTTTACTACTGGAACAAATATAAGTTGCAAAAATCGATTAAAATCCTATAGATTAGAGGAAAAATCAACGGAGGGTACTCGCGATTGGATAAGTTGTGACGTCATTGTTTACTATTTTTGGATGCCTAACATGTCTTCCAAATGGATAAACCGGTGTTTCCAGGTGGGGTGCATGACTAATCTTCAACGTTTGACTTCAGTCTCAGATAACTGATATTACAAATGCATCATTCCCTTGATCGCACATCTAGCTTATGGGCCTGATGAACGGACTAAACTTTGAATTTACCGGCCAGTTGTCTAGGTCCCGGATAAATGAATATCGCGTTCGTCAGGCGGCTGTGCTTTTGCCCTCTTCCTTACACCCATATCAGCAATCTCCCATCTAGCCTCACCGGAGTTCAAATCGAGTATGCTGATTTCGCAGATATTTGGTATGCTGTTTCAGTGGAAGTGGAATTTATTACCCTATCTGATATTTCATAAACATAGTGATTTACCTTACACAGAGTAACTTTTCTTGAAACCCGACAATGTTCTTCGAAGGCGCGTTTTCTGGATCAAAGCATTCGTGCTGTGACTATGTGGGACCTACCTTGGCCGCAGCCGCTCGGAAATGGCGAGGTACGGAGTGTAGACGACAACTCACTTGTTCGTGATCTATGTTGGCTTGTCAACTGAACAGGTCGATTAAATGTTGGAAGACAGTCGAATGTCTCGGTAAATAGTTCTCACTAGTGATTTTGTAATGGGAAAGTAGTTACATCAGTGATATATGGCACAATAAACAATAAAAAAACTGATCAAAGGAGCGAAACATACATTTGAGGTAAACTACCATCGGTCCTAAGCAGAAAACACCATATGCCAGTGATCCATGTGTTGAAGTGTCCAGTTTCAAGAATGTCGACCAGTTAGAGCAAAGATCAGGGGAATAGACCAATGAGATGAAAGAAACGCGTATTTCGGTCATAGAGTCTGACTAGTGGATAGTAGTCGTTCATCGCTTTCGTATAGTTTCCTCAGAGATCTTCTGAGCTGCGAAGGTGCTTACCAAGCTGAGATAAGCTTTGTAAAGCACCACTCTATTATTCAGCAAGGTCGCTGAATTTGTTCGCCATGAAAGAAGCATATCGTTCTTCTCATAGTCTTTAGGGATTCGCGGTTTTTACGGACATACCCTTTCCCTTTGTTGGGCCTTCATCTGACAAATCTAGTTGATCAAAGTTCTCTAATTCCTTTTCATTTTCAGTGATCATAAACCAATGAACACTATCTACATCGAAATGTCAATACATGTCCATCAGCATCCATCCCAGGACAGTTTCGACAGCATATGGTTCATCCGTGTCACCCAAACTTTGGTCTTGCATCCAATTAACCTCTGGCACGGCGTACCCTAAAAGTAACCCGATCTTCATATTCTCGTCTGAGTTGTCACAAAGTTGAGATGCAGGCTTGCATCTCCTGACTCGCCTTGATGAGAGCTTCCTTTTCATCGCTCTTGAGGCTTGGTCCATCATTCAATGAATGGTTAAACGCCCGTGCTACCGTGTAGTTCTGGCCGAATTTCTTTTTCAACATTTCCTCGGCGGTTTTTATTCCTTCTTCGGCTTCTAATACAACACAATGTTGTATGGCTTTTTTGGCCTAAGCCTAAGCTGGGTAGTGCTGTCTGTTGTTCTCTTCTCACAACTCGATGGAATTCTTTCACGAAAGTATAACACAGTTTATGTATATAATATATATATATATATATATATATATATATATATATATATATATATATATTCGTAACGAACAATTTTCGCTTTGTACCCTAAATGCAATGAACTTCGTTATGAACGAAAAACTGGCTACTTGGCCGTCATTTGTCACATGCACCTAACAAAGTCACATCGGTAGTGTGGTTACGTGAACGCCTATCAGACAAACGAGGGGTATGCACTAATTGATTGTAAATGACCACTCCCAGCAAAATTCATTCTACAGCCTTCTGGGGTCTTTAAGTTTATGTTTTACCTGAGGGCAGGTCAACAATCAACCAAAAAACAATGAATTCACGATTCTTATCGGTCGGGCAGAATTCCTGTAGATGGCGATAGACCACGAGAAGCGACTTATCTTCACTTTAGGGCTGTGCTGTTGTAACGGAGTACATTTCACAAGCACTGGAAGCAGTTCTGAAGTAGATGATGAGACAAGTTTGTCTCTGATATTTAAACGTTTCATGACAACATCACTACTGGTAATGAGGTTTTCATCAAATGCCCAATGGTATTTCCAGATAATGAATCTGCTCGCTGTGGCGAATAATCCCTGGTGTCATTGAGGGTGGGCAGTGATGATGGATACAGTTATGAATTAAAAATCACCAGCAAATCGTGATTCAACAATGTTTTATGAAGGATGAATCTTCAAAATTGGAATTTGATGAAAATGAGACAATAGTTGGTTCACATGGTGAATCTAGCGCCTGAGTTACAGTACAATGAAGTAAATGTCAGAAGACACTAGGAGATGAGCTAAACGTCACTGGTACATTTCCAACTAAACAACTTATCATCCACAAACTCTAAAATCATAGACACACAATGAGCAGACACGCATTTTCGATAAGTGAAAGAGAAACAGGCGAAATGAATGGTATCTTGAAGAACTGCTGAAGATGAATCCTAGCACGCACATATGTGACCGCGTAAACGTGGGATTTCTACAATTGGTAAAGTGGTCAGATTTTGGAGCTACAGTAAATGGTGCATGAACACCTGCAGGGGCACTGAGTTGCACAGTTTTCCAAGTTCCATGAAACAACAAATTCATTTAATCCAAAGGAATATATTGACAATGCACAGTTTTCTAAGACTAATGCTTCAATGACAGTCTTCATCGTGGCTGGAGTTTTGTATCATACTTCAGTGGACGTTCATTTCGTGCGCCATTGTGCGCCATTGGGATCACAGTTTAGATATAAATAATCCAGCTCGCCTGATACCTCCCCATATAGAGGGATATTCTGATCAATATGAGGTTATTGGATACACGCATTGAAACTGGATTTATTGGTTGCATTTTCAGATGCCTCTCCTAGTTGTTACTCTTCCGGGCAACTAGTATCACACCGCTTAACTTTTGTTAGCTCCTGTGCGTTTAAATATTTCAATTTATTTTTACGTTTTCCTTTACACAGCTTCATTGAAAAACCAACGCTGGAACTGTTCCAGCATTTACGGATACAAATCAGCAAACAGCCTCAGTAAATTGATAAATTGTCCATGTCCATGTAAATGTGATGACAACGGAAGAGCAAAGAACTACGGATGTTTACTGAACCTGCGGAACACACTGTCAATGTACATGTGTATACAAAACCCAGTCTGTGAAACATTACAAAACAAGTCCATTATTTCGGGAGTAAACAAATGCAAGCCAGCTGGATCTGATTGAATAAAGCAAGAGCACGAGTGGATGCATCATCCGGGAAATTGCGTGGCTCTGGCAAATGCATTATTCCAGGTGTGCGTCACGAATGAAAATAAGTTCCTCGTTAGAAACAGGATATGATTTGATGGCCACATCCCGGTGTGATTGGTACCATTCACAAAGCGAAGGACGTTTTCTAGTATTCTGATACGATCAGCCAATTCAATCACCACGTATCAACATGTGCACTTTCGTGAAACTACTAGAACGTGGAAAATAAATGAAAAATATTTCTTCAAGGACAACCTCCATCCCGTGGTGATTTGGGCCTCGGATACTTTTTCTGGTTCTGAGTGACTACAGCAATGAGTTATTCAAATTTGACCCACTACTTATAACGAGTTCCGAGTTACATGGTCAAACACTTGCGCGCTCATTTCACTGGCCTTATCATCCAACAGACATTGTTTTATGACTATGAGTCCAGTTCACGTGTGTAGATTTGTGGCTGTTCAAACAGAGGTGGAAGTTCACGAGCCACCGATTTTTTCTTTTGGAAAAAATTGAAGAACGCCATTGTATAAAACAATAAACTGATGTGCCTTTTTGGAGATGTGATCCATTGAATTTGTTGATGGGTGATGTTTTGGAGCCCGAAAATCGATACTCGGTTTGTTCTGTATGAAGACGTTTCTAATTTGAAGTCGTCACCGACCTTTAGAAAACAAATATATTCAAGCAGATAATCACAATTACACGCAACATTATTCGACGGATAATATAACAGTCCGGTTATGTAATCCACGTTGACTGTGAATGAAAGAACCGTATAATATCTGTCAAATATGTCAAACCTGTAATAGAAGCGATAAGATAAAATATTACCAATGTGATCCCCCCTCCGTGACTGTAAAGTCTGTACACACAAACACACACGTCCCCACAAAAGTTAAGTCATGAAGGCGTGGTTTATCTTGTGATTGAATCCAAGGCTGGGCTGTCACGTCTGTGTAAGCAGTCATATTCAATCCTAGAGTTTGAAATTGATAAGTGTCATCATCCAGTTAACCTAAACGGGATTTCTCGGGTTGCAGACAATCGGAAAATGTGTCAATAGTCTGTCACAAACTGATTCTGAACAAGTTCTTTATTTTACCCACCCAAACCGTTTGCTAACCAGGGAGAATTTATACGAAATCTGTCTACGGTGCAAAGTGGATATTTACAGACAAGTCAGTGTGTTGGGTATCTTCGTCATTTAATCCTGCATACATTTCTCAACAGAAATTCCACCACGGAGAATTGTTTTTTATGAACACAAAATAATAATTAGCTTTTATTAGTACGGTAAAATTTATTTCAGGGGCCCTTTTATTAAAAAAGGTGTTCAAGATTTTTGCTTCCACTACAAACGGAGGTTTTTGAAATTGGATTTCGTTTGATTACCCGCAGTGGAAATGTTACCTGACACTGAAGTCTCATGTAAATGTTCAGGTGATATCTGCTGAAGGCTGGACGGTCATTATTTGCATCAGGTGCAGAAGATAACCCAACTCCCCAACCAGACAAGATTTGGATTGTTTGTTATAAATCGATGTGAATTTCTCCTGGGATGATTAAACGAAGTCAGCATAACAGTGAAGTTAGTCTTGAAATTATGTACCGAATTTTGGATCCTCAACTGTTGCTCGGCAAACGCTCACTACCAGTGGTAAAAAAACTGCAAGAAATACTTAATGGCTGATTTCTTGGTTTGTCATGTTGGATGAAGCACTGGAAGGTCGCTTTTTTGCTGAATCGTTGGTCTTTCAAATCAACAAAATGACAACATGTCTAAAAGTGTTTCTCAGTTGATGGAACTGGGTTTCTGGTTGTGGTTTCAATTCCGTTTAGGAAATGATACATTCTTCTTTTGGTACAGACGGCAATACACTACATTCATGTAGTAGCTGCTGGAAGACTGGTAAATGTCGTGAGAAACAATCAGTTTCGTGGAGCTGTTCCAAATGAATTGCTTAAGGAAGAGCAGTCAGCCTAACGTTACAACATGCAACAAGGAAATCTCAGTCATCGCTAATTTCTTTGGTGGTTTTAATGTCCTTTGCACAGGCATTTCGGTATGCGAAACAAATTACTACTCCTGGATAATCGGTAAGAGCCATTGATGTGGTAGAACGAAAGCACGTCCAACGTATCCTCGCTAATCTGAGAAGATCTGACATCAATACTGGTTGATGACTTCTCCCACTTCGAGTTTTGAACGATTGTTGCTCTTATGTGACCCATGAGTGAATAGTGATGTTCATTCCAGTGAATTTTGTAAACTTTTCAGTTTCTTTCTTTTCACCTCCGTTTTTAATTCCATTTTTTCTTTCTTCTTCAGCATTGATCCTGTTGGTTTTCTCGGAAACAACGTTTTCCTTTTTTTATCCAATTACCCCAGTAGTTGTTTATGTAGGAAATGTTCTGAACGCATGCTAGTATCTCTCTTTTCGTCCGAGATATTTTGCTGGTTTCATTAGTCAAATCTACACTGCGTCACTTGGCTTTAGCGGATATAATGGTTTGCTACCTCGATCGCAAAATCTTTTTCAATACTGACGATCGCCTTTCGTTTTTTTCAGTTTGATTACTGGAGTTGCTAGGACATCTGGTCTAGTATCCAGCACAAACGGCTAGGGTCGTGCATGTGCTCCTTCCCAATAGGCGGGTTTAATCCCGCTGTCGGAGGAGACGTATTTCGAAGTTCAAGCTGAGCGACGAACGGATCGCTGCCCTCGGCCTTGCACTTCTTGATTATCTTTTTCGCGTGTTTGGCAGAGCTTTTTGCTTTCGCATTTGACTTTATGTGGTAGAATTGATTATGTGGCGGCCGAAAAGTCACATCTCCGAGAATGGCTGAAACTGGGGGCTACCTTTGGAAATCATTGGATTCGGGAATCCAAGTCGTGCAAGCTGGACTCGCATTCTGTTGATAATTTCTGGAGATGTTTCTGCCCGCAGAACGTCGATATCGACTGAATCAACTTAGTAGTCAACGGTCACCAGTACCCGTCTTTCTCGTTGTAGAAGATATCCAAGGCCACAAAGTCGGTTAGGTATGCGGTTGGTAGTTATACTTTTGAAACGTATTAGCATAATTGAACGTCTTCACGGTGCCCCATAGAGCGGCCTGAACACGGAAGCGGTCAGTGGATTGTGATTTGAGTAAACGTCTATAAGTCAGTCGAAGGTGTGATCGTTTTACTTCGCCAGAAAACACACAAATGCCAGTGGTACTTTGTCAACTTCGGCGTATTCATGTCTACAACTTGTTCACTTTCTACTGTGAAAATCGAGTGGGAACACATTTTTTAAAACAACGGATCTCAAGTGATGCTGACAAACATCCCATTACACATATGGAAGTAAGGTTTTGTCACTTTATGCTGACTAAGGCCTTAAAGATAAGCTGTTTACGCCATCAAAAGGTATTTGCTCTTCATCTGACTATAACCACGTTTCTCACATATGCTTTAATCAGCGGATCAGTTTGATCAATACTGCTGACTCTGGTAGCAATCTTCTCAGGTTCCCCATTCAGTTAGAATGTGAGACACCTTTAATATCCGTAGGCGAAGGCACACCTACAAATGCGCTGGACTTTTCCGGATTCCTATTGATACCTTTGAAATCGACAGCTGTTTGGCGAAATGCTAACTTGTCCCGCTTAGCATTTTGTCCATCGAGGATACATCGGTGCAGAATAAAGAACCTTCTGTTTTGCTCTTCGATATTTTGGCTCAAAAGTAAGTACATAATTTACTCTGCAGAGTACTTCAGGTAAGTTACCTACCATTTTGCGAATCTCCTCCTGGAATAATCTGCTCAATACCTTCAGACCGAAGAGTAGCCACTTCTACGGGTAAGGCCACAGGATAGGCCAAAGTAGAGGCTCCATCCAATTCTACATGCCGAGACTCAGAAGCCAGATCAACTTTCATAAAGCAACGCGCGTTTTCCAACTCAGGAGGGAAGTCGTCAAAACAAGTAACAGAAAGAACTGTTGCATGAGAGCATTTATGAGCGCTTTTAAATCAATGCAGTGGCGAATTTCCTCGGAAGCTTTTGTCGTGACCACAATTTGACTTGTGGAACCCGTTATTAGTCAATTTCAACTAGGACACTTCTCGATAAAAGAATGTCCAACTCGCATTGAAATAATTCTCTCACTGAGTGTGAAACACGTTCTGTTGGTAGTGTCATAGGTTTCGCGCATTACTTTACGCGTAAAGTCACAATTCCCGGAAGCGTTCACAATTTCTCATCAGAAATGGATGCATAATTTTGAAACTAATACTGGAAAATATCAGATAATTGGTGAATAAACGAATCATAGTAGATTGACACTAAACCCATGTTTTCGATATATTCACATCGGAGAATGAAGATATAGCCCTGGTCGATCACCACGATGTTTACGAATGACGACGGTCCATTTTTGGGATTACCGACTGGCAGCGATGTCTCACCCATGGGATGAATCTTGTCATCGTTCCACATAATGAATCTCTTCTGTTTTTGTGTCGATGCAATACTAGACACAGCATATTAAAGCATGACGTTCAATATTGCTCCCGTGTCCAACTGGTGACCCTCCACTACTCCGTTTATTACCATTTTGGAAGATTAACCAAGTAAAGATTGTGACTCGAAATGGCTCCGCGTCTTGCAGTTGTCACATGTTTTTCTCTATGCCGGGCAGTTGTTTCTTCTTGCAAAATGTAGTCTGCCTCAAAAACTGATTATGTTTCAATACCGAGGGCGTCTCTTATGTTATTCTGTACAAATCACGCAATTCGGAAGCACCCAACGCACATTTGGGTTATCCCGCTGCATCCAAACCTCAGCAAATTTCAGCGAACTGACGAAGCGGTAGTCTTTGAATTTTTAACCACCTTTTATTCATCGTGGGGTTTGGCCATCCTAATACTATCCGGTGTCGTACAAGACTCTTTTCGAAGTAGGTGCCAATGTTTGCGCTAGTGATTCTAACGTTAACAAAGTGAGTCTAGTGACCCATCATCATCGGTGATCTTTGGTGTACAGCAAAAGGTTCGTGAGTTTTGTTGCATCAACCAATAGAACATTTTGAATTTAGGCATAATTGTCATCCAGTCACCGCTCTCCTCATTGTAATAATATGGGAAGTCGCACGCTCCAAAGCGCCACCGATGGAAAAATGTGGCAAAAATAGCAAAAGCTGGATGTCCTTTAATTAATGCTCTATCGCCGACAGTGCTTGGAAATCTTCTCACTGTGGTCACCACAGCCACTATATCCCAGGTGATCGACCAGTGTATTGTATCACCATGTGCTTCGTTGGGTGGTTGAGCAGGTGATTTTGTGGTCTCGTTACCGATATGGATAATTTCAGTCACGTTTCCGCAGACACCATGTCAAAAATCAGTTTTTCCAAAAAGCCATTAAGTGTACTGCTTTAGTGTGAAACAAGGTTATCTCGATCATCGCTCATTCGATGGTGATTTAAAAAGCCTCATGCACCAATCAAATTGCTCAATTTATGACGTGCGAAACGAAATTCTGTTTCCGACTAAACAGGATACGTTATAGCTTCTGGTGTTTTGGGTTCATCATTTTCGGGAATATCACTTCACACGGGAACTGATGGCCTATAAGGTGTTCAGAATTTTGTATGTCAGTCTGATTCGGCGAACCGTATGCTGATTTTCTCAACGGTATGAATGGCTTATATGGTAATATGTACCCCAATCCAAAAAAATTGGCATGCTTACTTGTGCCACGGGGAAAAGTATAAGAAACAGTTCACCTTAATAAATATATGTGTTATATCTGTTCTTATCAAAGAGACTTATGTTTTGTTGTTATGACTCAATCGTAAACTTGTACAAACCAAACAGGAGAGACGAAGAGTGATGGAAAAAGCCGGTAGTCATCTCAGGTGGTATTTTGTTTGAAGGAACCGTATTTCATTTTTATTCGTTCTTCTCCCACTTTTAAATCAATAAGATATCCGAGATCGAAATTTTCGGGATCCAGTAGTTGAAATTCACTTGGTTCAGAGAACGGACGATTACCCCATCAACGAATTTTTAACATCCAATGAGATATGAGATTTACTTCTGCTAGTTCCCACGAAACGTTATTTGGTACACGTTATCCACCAAACTGTTGCCAAATTGAATGGAGAAATCCCTTCGAGAGCGGTTTACAACTACAAAATATTAAACGAAAATACCAGTGAAAAAGCTGAATGCATCACAAAGTTCAGTTCAAATTTGACCAACACCTGCTTCCGAGAACAAAATCAAAATCACACGGAAATAAATGACTGAGTGAGGACCTGCAGCTTGTTCATCCCTTAGTTAGCTGAAGTTTTAAACGTCGGTGATATATTTGCTATTTCAAGATTGCGAATATAAGAAATAGTAGGAAATACTGATACAGCTTGTGAAAATAGTTCATCAGGAACCGTGGTTAGTCAACATGCGATTCCGTGGAAACGAAAGCCAAATAACAGAGGAGCAATAGTGCGGGAGGAAAAGGGTCGCATTACACCCCATCGGCCTCACTAAGATTGGAAAATTGTTTCGTAGGGCAGAAATAAAATGTCGTGAGTTCAGCTGTAGCGATTTGTTTTACATTACCTCTGATATAACATCGTGATTGCTGCCTTTACAATTTATTTTTCGTGAAGTTTATTTCGTTTGCGGAGAAAATGCAAAAAGAAATGAAATATTTTGGTCCAACGTCAACGTTATCTGTGAAATTCTTGTGAATAGCTAATTATAAGTGAAACTAAAATTCACTCGATTATCCGCTCGTAAAACGATTGTATGCGGACAGTAGAAACATGATGACTGCCTCAAAGAAACTCGACTTCCTCTTCAATCTCATAGATGTTTCGTTTGTTGTTGGTTGACTGAGTTCCGCTATACATATATGATTCTCAAAGTAGATAACCAAAGTCTGTGGGACAAAGCATCACATTGGCATAAGGATGTTAGTTATTTGATAATAAAAGTTGTATTACCAACCACATGCAGGATTAAATGAGCTTTGTCCTAAATTGAATTATTAAAACTGAATAAATCACAAAGTCACCATTATTGAGTTGCACGGTTTAGTCCTGACCACTTCGGTTCATCCTTATAGTGCGTACTGCGGTCAAAATGATCCTTAATTACAGTAAATTGAGTGTTTGCATGGAGCGAAACGCAACCACAAGAACACCTTTATTTATAAAATATGCTGGTAGTTTGCAACATTCTATTGAGGCACAGAATAAACCTGTTGAATGTGTGCATGTGTTTGCCTTTGGTCCCTTGAAAAGAGATCCAATTGATTTTCTTCTTCCTCGATTATGCATAACACCGTGTTAAGCTGACTCTACATAACCACAATCACCGACACGCACTTTGCTGAGTTGTAAAACGATGGAGTGAATATCTGTCAAAAGTGATTTCCGTCAGAGTTTAGCGAAGATACCTCCTAACAGGAGACGATTTTCAATTTATCGGAATCTCAACCTCCCCTCCTCCAAGGAGGTAAAACAAAAATACAGTAAAAAGTAATTTGTTGGAATTTCTAATCTTTTACCTGAGAAGCTCACGCTTTTCAGGGATACACCAACCACAGAAAGAATCACGGATTACTTTCTACTAAGGGTTTCACAAAAACATTGACGGAAATTAAATCCTCAGGGAAGGCATGGGAAAAGCGATGAAAACCATATTGTTCTTTTTGAACATCGGTAAATCTTGTGCCAGGGTATTTGTCGGAACGCTTCACCAGTCCTTGAACTTTGGCAAGCGGGTTCCGTAGTTCAAACAAATTCGAATCAATATAATATGAGTTTAGAGTATATAGAGTTTAATGCCGAACACGGTGTTGGTGACTCGAGTTGCATGCGGAGGTTTGTACAAGCAGTCGACAACTGGAACACCTGGTGGCATAACTACATTCAAAATACCGGATGCATTCAAGATGTGGTGTGGGAGTTACATGCCAGGATTGGGAACATGTTGATTAATGAGGCTCCTCAAGGACGGGCTTTCCCCATCTAGGCAATAATTCCCACTAAGAACTTTGCAACATCATTCCAGGAAGCATGCACACCATATTCTCATCGACTTGGGTGCCAAGCAGGTTTTTAATTTAGGAAGGTGTTCCACAAAATTTTGAAGCTGTTGATGTTTTCTTACTAGGTTGTAGTCATAATTGTTTCGAGGTCCTCCTTGCTTCTTAAAATCATCACTGAGAAAATCTTGAATCTTTATAAGGACCGGTCCCGCTTTTCCGGAAGCCTTGCCGCAATATAAAGTTTTACTGGGCGATTTCTGCGCATGCCGTTAACCTGAAAAACCCAAACGGTTGTAAGATGCTCACATTTAGGCAATACCATGCACTTTTACTCAACAGATATTTTCAGAGCATCAAAATTATATTTTTCATCCACCATTTGAGACCACGTACCACAGATATATTTTTGTGCAAATTCATTTCAAATTACCAGATGAAAACACGGCTGGTACCAAAAATGTGAAAGCTGATTATGCACTTCTTTTAAAACAAGTGCCAGTATATTAGACACATATAGCCCACCGGTCTGAGTTAAACATCATCACCCCGGGCAAATACAATTTCAATAACGAGAGTTTGAATAAGCCACCGCGGATATGATAACACGGTTACTGACATTTTTCTCACAGTTCGCATATGCTCAAGGGTTTTTCTGGGTATCCAAATTGTATTGATGAAACAGTTGTCAAGTGTTGGTCTAACTTTAAAAGTCCATAGACACTGATCCCGGAGTAAGTAAATTATGGACTCGGTTGACGTGACAATTTAGAAAACCCTGAGAGTTAAACCTCGCACGATAGGATTATCAGACAATGTCATTGTATTTGAAAACTTTGAGCGGCAGAACTCTGCATTCTACTTTGGACTGTTAAACTGCACCGCTCAGGGATTCTACACTGCCGCCCTTACTCAGCTAAGGATCTTGTTTGACAAACGATCTAGTGTTCCCAACTGATTGAAAATTTTTCTACCGAGTCCATGGTAATGACTTATCTTCCAACTTACCGTTGTAGGAGGCCACTGTGGATCCTCTCCAGATCATTCCAAGTGTCAGTTTATTCTGATTAGCTCCACCGCATTTTAATTCCTGACATTATTAACACACACGCTAATACCGCACATTATGTATTGTTATGAGAATGCCGTCATTGTCACATACGTTCTTATCGACTGGCTCACCCAAACGTAACACAACATTGAAAAACCCTGTCGGTAGGGGCATTTGCACAGATTTATTACTCAGACTACCAAAAGAAATCTTTCCCGACGCTAGGCTCCACTCCAACGTGTATAAATATTATCAGTTTGTTTTAGGTACTACGGCTATAAACCTTGAGCGAGTTTCGTTGGAACAAACAAATAAACGTTCGTCTTTGGCCGATACGCTACAGCAAAGAAAAGTGGAACTTTGCTCTCCTCGTTCTTTTTGAAACGCGGAATTATCCCACATCAAACCGCAGTGAATTCAATAACAAAACCTTGTGTATGAATTAATTATCAATCAGAGACAATCATCGATTGTTGAGATAGTCCCAGTAAAGCCAGACTGCTCCGTGATTGAGAGGTAAATTTCTGGTGAACATGCTGTGGAATCTCATGTTAAAAAAGCATGAAAAATATAAAGCAAGCTACATGTACCCATCCTTCTCGTCCAATAAGATACTGATGTGCGTGGTTCCGGAAACGAGTTGATAAAATTTAAACTGCTTTGCCTTGAACATGGCCGCAATTGCCACTTACTGTGATACAAGTCTTGTGCTCGAGTATGCATTTACCGTATTTCGGCTCATCCAGCTGTCACCATAGTCATGTTACTGCATATCGTATACATTTAACCAGCCAGAAACCTAAAACTAATCGGCAAATTTCTGACGATCCCGACCATTTTTGTGACCACGTCCTCAGTTGCCAGTGCCGTTGACGTGTGTCAAATCGTTGTTGCTGTTGCTTTTCACTGGTATCGTCATGGATATCGTTGTCTCCAAAACAGGCACTCGTTTTCATAACAACACTGTAAACATTTTGGTCTACACCTCGCAACTGGTATTCTGCTATGAATATTTTCGGAATGTTATCGAAAGTTCACTGTGTTCCAGGTTTCAGTACGATATCGATTGTTTCTGATGCTGACGCAATGCCCGAAATAGTGGACAAAGGTACTGATAGTACTGATAGCAAGTGCATCAGATGTTACGAGGATTCACATTGAGTAAAATCTTGGGTCAACAATTATCTTACAATAAATGTCAAATTTGGCTTAATGCGCATATAAAGGAATCAGTTTCTTCACAGTGAATCTGAAGGTGAATATTGATTGACACATGAAGTGCCTTTTCAAAGTTCAGAAATAACTTCTAAGAGTAGTCTATGACCACTTCACCTGCAGTCTGAACTGCAATTCCTCCTTGCTTGCCATGAAGAAAGACATGGAACGGTCCATCTAAAGAATATGCTGGGAAAGGTATGAGCACTGTGCACACACCGTGGCTAAGACAAACATGTTCCCCTCGAGAACTCCAATTGGACAAACCTCAAGTGACCTCAGAGAGCAATCTTGTCTCTACATTGACGCTTGCAGTGAAAGAGATTGTAGAAACCAAATCCAGTTATCTGAACTGGATGACTACTGCGCAGATGCTGAGCAGAAGCGCCAACCCCTTAATGCTAACGTGTGCAGTATCTATAAAAGTACATATTTTCGTGAGTGTCGGTCTGCAGTGATTTTGCAAAGCCGGAACATCAGCAGCGCTAAGAGCATAGAGATGCTCCGTTGGGATGTATTCGAACTCACTGAGTTATGCGCTATAGGTTGTTTTTCAGTTGGATAATACGCTAGTAAAACGATAATAGTAACTCGTTCGCGGTAAAATACGAGCAATTTCTTCTACAGTCCGTCCAGGAGGAATGTTGTTCAGTCCTTATATCACATGAGTACTCAAACAAATGTAAAAACTAAGATGCCGACGAAAACGTGGAAAGTTATCTAAGTTATCTAAGTCAAACACTAATTTCATTTTTTGGGTTCTGTTAGAAATGTTACATTCTGAGTGTGCAACAATACCCAGACTAGACTGTGTTTCAGCGTACAACATTTTTATTCCTGAAAATCCGAGTAACCTAACTACCGAGATGTCCACTCGAAAATAAGTTTCACTACATGCGCCAAAACGGAGAGAAAATTGATCCCCCAGGTAAGTTGAGGCTTGTCTACTCTGCTGTTTTTTTGAGGGTGGGGACAATTTCATCAACCCTGATTTGTGCATGGAGGGCCGAACCGTGCTCACCCCAAGACCGCCCTTTCGGAACATACATGCAAACCATGTGCGTCGAAGCCCATCGCTCAATAACATTGCTCACAAATTTGCACCATTGCCGCCAGTAAATGTTGCCGTGAAACCGAAATTATCGACGGATTAATTTGTTACCGAACACAACCCATCGCAACTCAATAAGAAAAGAATCTAGTTCGACATCCATCAAACTGGTGGTCCACATTGCTTTCCAACAACCATATTGTACCCGATTATAACTTCACACTACCAAAATAATTCCGTCCGAATAAATGAGAACAGTGAGAAGTAAGATCTATGGCGCTAGTGACATAAGAAATAATGTAATGAATATAGTGCATGTCAAGCATTTTCGGCACCATGCGAAATCATATTGCAAACGATCCCCGATATGATCCCGTTGTTTCACTACTCATGCAATGAGTCAGATATTGTAGCTCCTCAAACGAAATCTATTTTCTTCCATCGCTCATCGGGGATTAAAGGCTCTTCATGAGGTGTTCAATGATGAGGTGATGGAATCAATTTTACGGAGTCATCATATAGATAGAGATGAAATCCAGTGCTATTTGTTCTGTTCAAATATAAAGCAAAGGCAATTCTTTTGTGCAAGTTCATTTGGATGTACAGTGTAGCTTTTACCAGGCTTCAAATTATCACCTTTTTTGAACTTGAACACTGACCGGGTTCAATGGGACTAGGGTTCTTAGTTATATATTGATGATTTGTATCCTTTTGATTGAACTTTGAAGCGATTTCGTGACTTTTCCCGAATATACGTTTTGCGGGTTTCATCAAATTATCACCACAATCCTCAACTAGATTCACAGTTAGGGAAGGCTTCGAATTCTATCGAGCATACAAAGATGAAATGTTTGATTGGATATGATGACTGTCTGTGTGATATTTTCCGTCCTAACACAGGGTGCTACCAACTCACAAGCCTTTTTAGTTCGTGTGATTGTACTAGTTCGACTTGCGACCCAATCAGGTTTCAGCGAAATGATAACAGGTGAAATGTTTGCGGAAGTCAAGAAAGCATTCCTCTCTGACCAACAGTGCGTTAGATTTAAAAAGGATTTTGAATGTTGTCTTCCAGAATCGGCAGCTTAATTCGATTTTCTCGTTCCCCTATCATTTTCGACGGTTTCTAATGGAAGATTTTGTGATTTTTGTAATATCCAACTGAAGTTTTTTCACGACGTAATAGAACCTCCCGTTTGAAATTACTTTTTTCCCCTGAAAAAGCAGGAGGCAGTCTGTGCATTACAACGTCCTATATCAAAGCAATGAGTTCGCTGGTCTCTGTTAATAGACGGGATACTGCGTGTTGCTAGAGTATGACGTTAATTGTACTGCTAATACGACCGAATCCAACAGATTATTAGTGATCATACTATTTCAACCGAAAAGAACACAGCAATAATCATTTGTTTCGAATAGCGATCTCATACCTTATGTACGTTCAACTTAGAAAAGGCATGTGATTGATGGCCGTGTAAACATTCAAGAGCAACAGTACGGAAGCTATCCGGTGAACCAAGACAGAGCAGTTGATAATGGTTCATTCACCAGGGAGTCAGGTAAAACTGTAGCCTAGCCCATCATTGTTGCAGATGGGTAATCAAAAAACTTTCTATCGAACATGGAATGATTCATTCAGTCGGAGAATACGAAAATAATCTGCGGTTGAATTGAACTAGTAACTACTGATGTCAAAGGAAAAATAGTTTTGCTTGGTGAACGACAGAAGAGACATGTCCTAACGTGAGAAAATAAATCTGGCAATCAGCCTGTTTTACTGTTGTTGTGTTGAGTGAGTTGTAGGTGTAGTATATTGGTGGCTGTGCTGCCATCCGTAGTTCAGGTCTCCAGTGAGCCCTTCTCAGGAATGGGGACAATGTGCAGTCATAAATCCCCAGAGTCAGGAAAATGGGGACGAACCGTTGATGCAATATGTATCGTGAGATGCAAATACGAACTGTAGTAATGCAATATAAATAGATAATTGAGGTCATGCATCTTAGCCCAAGTGCGAATGTTATCAAAATGTAAATTACAGGGAAGCGGCCTAAAGTAACCATAGAGGCCGCATATACCTATCCGGTCATTCGTGTCATAGATCTTACTTTCCACTTCTCTCATATATGTTTGTAGTTTGAAGTTGAAACCGGGTGCAAGATGGTTGTTGGAAAGCAATGTGGACCACTAGTTTGATGGATGATGAACTAGATTATTTTCTTGTAGACTTGCGATGGTTTGTGTTCGGCAACAAATCAATCCGTCGATAATTTCGGTTTCACGGCAACATCAACCGGCGGGGACGGTGCAAACTTCTAAATAAAATAATTAGCGATGAGTTTGGATGCGCAAAGTGGGCAGTTGCTTTTTCAACCATTTGACTTTTCGCAAAAAGCGAAGTAGTCCAATGCGGACCGCAGTTTAAATGGGTCTAGATAATTGTGGACACGTTTCTAGATTTGGAGAAACGTTTTGCATACCCCGGATTGAAATTGTGTGTTATTTATATATACACCTCAAATCGAATGATTTTTGTTTTTATATACTGGTGAATCACTCAGATATCCTTTGGCTAGATGTGGTCAAACCTCGCCCATTATTTTGGACATGGAACCTGATGCGTTGCTCACAATGAAGAGTAACACTGTCCCTCGTCACACGCAGTGGTGCCAGGAAAAGCCGAACGACTTCACATGTAGTCATATAGATTATGAAAGAAGCTGCCCATTTCTATCATAAATATTGCTGAGGTTTCGAACTAAAATTTCCAGTTGTTCTATATATTTTCATTGCTGCAAAATTGTTTCAAGATCCTCGTAGAAGCCAAAAACATGCAATTTTTACATTTATTGTTACTGAAACCATCAGAAGACTTTTGCTTACTCACTCTTAGTATTATGTTCAATATATTCGAAAACAATTTTGCATGAGGAGTTATGTTGTGCACGTACCTGTAATTTCTGCTCACACGAACACCAGCCGATAATCGTTTGTCAAATACCCATCGCCTATAGCGAGTTATAGAAAAACGACCAAATTGTTCGGAAACATTTTCCTCATGCGGACAAGTAAAACTGAGTTACGGAGATCATTTTGGGTCGGATTTACTATACTAATATCTTCATTGATGTGATGGGGGTAATTACGCAAATCGGTCAGCTGGTATACAAAAGGTTTGATTTGGCCACGGCCTGTTCAACAATCGTCGATGGCTGGGAGGTTTTCAAGTCGTAGAAACGTATATTGGTCAGTTGCGATGTGACGAATTCCCTCAGAAAATATGGCTTCATTGATAACTTTGTATACTGATGTATAATGAAATTTTTTGAACACCTCGTCCGGAATCGCAATAGCGGCTTTTGCTGCCACAACAGACTGATATTGACATAAACGTGCTCGACGAAATTCGGTGCCAGTTGATGTGATCGTAGGAACATTGGTATCATCATATTCATAGTTTCGTCGTCGACCATCCCGGCTGTTTTTGATGGGGGAACTGAAAATGGAAATCCCTGCGATGGCACGCTGAATCTACAAGTGTGCAAATGATAGGTTGAAAGCGAAACCAAAGTGAGTTTAAAAATATTCGTTCCTGAGTCGTGTTCAACTAGAGCAAGCAATTTGTGGCACTTTCGAATACTCAAAAGGCTATCTCCCACAATGTGGAATGAAAAACGTGAATGTATCACAGTACGCTCAGTGTTCCTTTCAGTTGAGAAACAATTTGGTCATATGATGCCCCGCATGCGTTCCGATAATCCTCCGACCAGAGTAGAATTTTCTCATTGTTATAGACAAATCCGTTGAGAGATACTTCTAAAAAAATAGCACAAAACTTCCGTCCTTTTCATCGGGTTAGCATTTCGTTGAAATTTACTGACCAGCAATAGTATCTCCACAAGCTTACTCAACTGCAATATTTTTGAGCCTACTTAGAACGCATCGGTGAGACGATAACGCCAAGAACATCCCTTCAGTAGTAAACACAAGCCGTTGGGTTACCATTGTTTTGGGTCAACTGTTGTCCTGATCTCTGTCCACTCCAAGGAATTTCCAAAACAAACTGACTCCCTGGAGAATGAGTTCGGGTTTCCTCAAAAGAAGAACACGCTACTGGTGGGAAAGGCTTCTGTTACGATTTACACTTTACACGGCATTTTCCTTCAAAGGGGTCAGTTGGAATGCACTCTCAGGTATAACTTTTCCTTAGTTTCATATTCATTAAAATGAATAAGCACGCATCAACCTCCGTTTTGACGTGCTTTGTGTTCAGTCATATGAATAATGTTTTTCTCAGATATATTCAATTAGTAATAACCGTTTAATTTGTCAAAGCCTTAGAGCTTGCGGTAGGGATTCTATTAGGCCTGAGTTTCGACTACCGCTGCTAGTCTCTTCAAAGAAACGTTTACAATCAAGTGATCCTAAGTTTGTCATCACAAGTAAAGGAATGTTCCAATCAATCTCCACATGCGTATTTGTGCGACCATTCACGCAATTCAGGTGTACGGTGCTTTGAGAGACTGAGGATTAGTTTCATCATTCCTCATTGTCAGACTCACTTGTCGTGAGGTCATTTGCCGTCAAAGCGAAGTTCCTATTTTCTAGTAGTTTGTTATTCAGTGGGCTTGGAAATGGCCAGATGAATGATTCCCATACTTCGTCGTTCCACTCAAACGACGTCGGGGTGGGGGGGGTGCGCTTCTTGCCTAGACCTCGGTATGCAGACCCTCTTTCATTGTTAGAAGTTTGAGTTAGAGAACTTTGGTGGAGTGATAATCCATTTCAACTCCGTCAGCCATGGTATGAAGCGTGATCACTGATTCACGCTCAAATTTTGCTCAGGCCATTTTATTGGTTGGTATAGATTTTTCTTTTCTCATGTGCTGTTTGATTCTGTTCTAGCTGATTACCAGACACTTGATTAGCTAAGTGTTAGAGAAATTCATTACCCAAAAGATAAAATGTATTGAAGTAGGTAGAACCAAGTGGGTTCCTGAGTTTGATACATCAATACGGGGACACTATGAAAAAACTTGACCGTGCTTACCAACACTGTCCGATTCTGATTAAATAGGGATAAAGAGATGACGGAAAAAATGTGCATACAGTTCAACTGAAAGCGTGTATGAAGATATGATACACGGAACATGAAAGGCAAATCCACTCATTCCGAAAAATATGCCTATAACGAAACGGAGTATTTTAGGGATATCCATTCGAAAATGAAAACCTCAGACGGGTTCGTCAACAAATGGACCTTCGTCACTCCTGACTCATAGCCAATACTCGGTGTTGCATATTTTACGTTTGTTCACGTAACGTTTGATTCGTGAATGATGCGCTCTGGAGCCATACGTTACGATTCTCAGTAGCGACATCACATATATCCTAGCCACGTGATTCCACTCTGTCGGTTGGTATAACGGATTGAAAAACGAAACGAGGTCTTATCCAGACTTGTGGTAAGACTCATGCCATGTTTTCGAGAGAACGTTCAAATAATGTCCTCGTAATAATATTAGGAATATAGAACAAAACCCATGTGAACAAAACTTGGAAGCCGACCAAAAACACCTTGGAGGTAATCAGGGAGTCGTTATTCTTTTGGTTACATCAAATTTATACGTGGAAAACAATGCCTTCAATCGGTGGAAGCTCTGTTGTGATAGGGAGCAGTAAGGTCAAACTCGATACGACAGCCTCGAATCAGTGATGTACCGCTGCACGACAACAGCAGAAGTAAAGCTGGAGTAAGCCATTCGGACTTCGGTGGTGGTTCTGTGACGTTTCGTAAGTGGTTTGTTGAGGCGGAAATTATCAGCGGTCAGATTTAGGAAGGTGGCAGACAGGCATCTCAAACGTCAAGAATTTTACACAGTGGATATTCCGGATGATTACTAAAAACCTGCGGAGGTCTTCGAATTTTTCGTCATTTCTTTTGTCCATAGTATACTTTGACGTCAGTCTACTTGCGAAATGATGTTGTAATGTACAAGAACCCATGCAGGGAACGTGTCCAGCCATGCTCGGTTACCGTTTCTTTCAAACCAAATTGGTTGTTTCTGCTATCATCCCGTGATCTCAATCAGTGACTTCAAAGTACATTTTTGTAATTTGTATTCCGATGACATCCTCGTTTGTCATACTCATCAGTAGCGTGTGCATGCATCATGAACCTCCAGGATTATTGATCTAATTCTCCGTTTCTAATGTACTGGTAAAATTCAGATTTTCCATTTCATGATGCATAGTTCATGAACATTTTACGTTTATATTCCTGACTATGTTGTTCTATGACTGTACATTACTTTTGTGAGAATAATTTGCTGAACATTTCACTGATGCACGAAAACTGCCTGCCGAATTCCTGAACTCCCGCACACAGCTCCACCGCCCAAGTACATTATCGTGAGACAACACAACACATCTGTGGTATTGAAAAAGTCTATTGAGAGTTCCATCCGTTCAAGTCGACATACATCACTTTCGTCATTTTCAACTGCTACTACTTGTACTTTCTTATTATTAAATCTTTGGGATATACGAACTTGTACATCCCTACCATAGATCACTTTGTTATCCCATTGTAACAAGGACGACAACACACGACAGGATACTTGTATTACCACGATCACACAAGTCATGTCATGGCACACATACAGTCGCTTATATAGGCCTTTTTCCAGACTGCGCGGCACCAAGATTGCTATTGCCGTCGCTTGAGAGCTTCGGCTGCGTTCTGTCCATTTGCCAGTGGCCGATGGCTTGCTTCCCTGCCCGTCATTTCCCTTCGGTTGGCCCGACTGTCTCAGTTGACGGCTCGATCGGTAGCCCTTTACCTGAGCTATCTTGTTCGTTGCCGGAGATCTCGCTGCTTTATCTCTGGTCTTCTGGATGCTTCTTTCTGTCTGCTTCGGGACGCCTCCGACATAGTCGCCACTTGTTCATTTATGTGTGGCCCTCGTTTGGTTCGTTCGTTTGCCTTGATGTTCACGCCGTTCTCTCGCCCCAGCCTACCCTAATACACTATGGCTGAAAGGTTCTTGATTTACCAGCTGTACTGTGACCGTGCTGCGCTACCGCTTTGTTTGATTCCTTGCTGAGTAGACAGTTTATAAGTGCACTGTCCCGATATAACTAACTTGCGTATATTTTATTTCTGTTTATTGCAATATATGGAACCACGAAGTTACGATAAACCCGGTTATACGATTGGATTTTGTTCACCTACCAGTAGCCGTGCACAGCTTATACTGTGCGTAAAGCTAGTGAGACTAAGTTTTCTGCTATGCTTACAGTCCAGGTAATTGGGATAGTTGATACAGTTACATTCCGCACCATACCAGATACAATCTTCAGGATATCCATGAAGGTAACTGGTGTATTACATGAGTACCATCAGTAAGTCAGGTTTGATCCTTACACGTGTTTGCATGACAACTGATTGCCGAAGAAACTGGACTGTTTCACAAGCATTCTGGCTTATATAATTTAATCCAGGCAACCGCTCACAGACTTTCATTTTACGCCTGATTCAATGAAACTTATATTCGCACAGCCAATAACACCCTCCTTCTTGACTCACTTTAGAAATAGATTATTTATTGACAAAAATATCATACCATACAATTTGACTCGATTAAGAAAAATACTCATAGTGCTCACTTAGACTTACATTATACACCAAAAATACCATATATGCAACTGCTGCTTCACGCGTGTTTCAATCCCACTCCGACAGGCAAGGCGATTTATTATCGTCTCTTGTATTCTGCTGAAAATACCTCGGGGTCTTTTTTTATAAATGTATATTAGTTTTGTTTCTCAGAACAATTTGGCTATCATTGCTGATACATATCGCGTCATTTCAATGATCGTATCGACTGAAACATAACGTGTAACCGTACACTAACTAACCATTGCGTACGATAACCAATTTGCTGCATGTGACCGCTTTTTGTGGTGTAGCAGTAGCTCACGACGTTGGATATCATTATCTCTACACAAGTGAAGTTTCCTAATAATTTCCTCAACTATTCAAGTTCCAGTAAGAGCTGACTGCGTTCTAATAACGAGCCACTCCATTCCGTCTCACACTTTATGAGGCAGGGTTTCGGTTTGCAAATACATGGGGAGTACATGTTTGTACCTTTGAGGTGATTCAAATGGTATCAGCGTTTAACCGGTGTTGTTTATTGCAATTTTAACTCATGGTCTGATGGTTGAAAATGGGCCGACTATGAGCTTGACCAGGTTTGCATTCATGTTGTGTGTTTTAGTTTGAGTGGTCTGCATTGCTGCCCTAATGGTATGCCAGTTTGCACACCAATCAGTCTGATAAACTTGACTGATCATTTGCTAAATAACAACATTTTATCTCGCTCTGAACCTGAATATGAGGAATGCGACCTATATTTGATTTAGGCTGTCGTTGGTAATCTGGTCCATTTCAACGTAAGGTGTTCATCTAGCGCGCCTGCCGACATTTTGTTCCGCCTCCGCATTAACCATTTTTACTATGAATTTAAATTCACTGTACTTGGAGAAGAAAACTTTTCAAAATGCACAGTTTGCTTCTGGGTTCCGACCTTATCCTTGTCAGGTAAATGTTTTTGAAAAGCTAGTCACTAAAATGTATCTATAAATGATACTGACTTTAATTGTTCGAACTCAGAGAACAGAGACACAATTTATTCTCAAGAACTAATTGTTTTTATTGATCATTCATTTTCCGTACATTTCAGGGCCATTCAACTGGGGAAAGCTAGTGATTCACAAATATGAGGTTGCTAATTTTGTTTATATATACCGTTGTTTATTCGATCTTTGCACCCATAAGAAAAATATTGAAGACTCACATGAATGACTACACATATAGTGTACGTGTTATCAATGATGAACCGTGTACCGGCAATTATGAGGGTGAAAACAATTTTAGGCACCTTATATTTCGTCTATAACAACCAGTCCAAAAAAATGCACAACTAGCGAGATGTAATATCTTTGAATTCCAGAATACCAGTTCTGTTCATTTTGACCCCAAGAAGTCAGTTCTATAACAAAGCACATTTGCTTGAATAAATTCACTTTAACTTCATTCAGGTTTATCGCTATTGGGCTCGGGGAAGTTGAAGCGAGTGATGAATTATACTATGGTTTACAGAATTGTTCCATAAAAGAGTAATTTTGTATTGGCAGAGCTCCAACAGAGAAGTAAACTTCCACAGTAGTCGGTCACCGTGAAGAGAGCAGGTAGTTGTGAAGATCCACTAACGAGAGTGGGTTGTATAACGTAGTTCAATAAACCATACATAGCCAATCCGGAAAACCTGGTGCGTTGAATGATCAAATTAGAATCGTTCATACTGAGCTGAAGGAAACCTGAGCTCGTAAATGTGCACAGATGAAAGCTTCGAATAAATGTAGGACAGCTGTACATTCGTTCTATTGCTTTAAACGCTCTGTTGAAGTTTGTTACCACATGGTGAACGTTACTTTGATACAATGATTATCCCGTAAAATTTGTGGTAAGTAAACTGAATCGGACTGTCACTGTTTATTTTCTCAATAATTGTTCCTCTCCTTTCACTCCGCAACTTCATCATTTCGAGCACCATTGGCACTAAGGTAATCACCACCTAGTTTACTAATATGTTTGAAGTTGAAATAGAGATAGCAATGGCCAGTCAGAAGACAAAGTGTGCCAATTTCCTCATATATATATTTAAGCTTCGTAAAGACTAAATGATTTATCCACCAATTCATTGACAGAGGGTTGTGTGTTTGCACTTCCATAGGATGTCTGGAACGCAATTAATAACCTGAAATGTGATTGAGTTTTGTTGCGCTAAGGTTGACAAAAGGAAAGACACAATGGAACGAAAATGTGGGGAAAAACGTTCAGAGAAAATTGCCATTCCACTCGTTGTGAACCAGATCCGGCACCGCTTTGGGATATCCTAAAATACCATAAGGGACTGTTCTCACAAATTGATAATAACGTTTTCAACAAACGAACCTTAACTGAATCACTGGGTGACCCTATTTGGTACTTCCAGTATCACAATCATTCATATATTCTAAAATGACTCGAAAATTTTATTAAGAGGACCTCATTCTATAGAAATTCGATTTGAGTAGTGCTGTGTCTTACGAAGCGTGTTATCAGTCATCATCAACTTTCCACGAATAAATACATATTGTGTGAATAACGTGGGTTATCTTTCTATACATTTTAGGCGCATTTTGTCCTTTACGTATGAGACACAGGAAAGTTTCCAAAGAACCCAAACTCAATTGGTTGTATAACATGTGGCATCTTGATTCGCATTGCCACCACATCTGCCAAAAAAGGGAATTCCAGAGAGTTCCACGCGAAGAATATATACTTCGTAGGGAAACTACTTTGAATTCAGCAATGCGTTTTCCAGTCTGTTGGCGCGCAGTTTAGTCTCAAGACAAGAAGGTTATTTGTCACTTTTAGGATACATTGGAAAATATTAGTAGCATGTCCTACAGGTCCTATACTTTGCGTCGAAAATAATGTATCGGCCGGCAAATTGCATTCATGTAAAGAAATTCACCTACTAACTAGCCGGCGACATTGCCAGTTGTCGAATTGTTTTGCATATTAATGATATCGGTTTGTATAAGATGAACAATTCCTCGCAGCTCCGACCATTGTGTGATGGGATTCCTCATTTTTACCCAGCTAGTTTTGCTTATGTCCGGTAATAGCAACTCTAATTATCAGCATAAAATACTTGATTGTGAGCCTGAATCACATCACCGCAAAAACAATCGATGAAATAAAAGAAATCTGGGAATACATCAGTTCATGGGACCAAAAGCTCCGAAGTTATTTGTATTTATTCACAGATAACTAACTATTTCACCCATTCTCCAAACAAGTAAACAAGAAATTGGATTGTATAGCTTTGTATTTCAATAAATGCCAAATATAAGCCTAATATAGATTCTATGAAAACGTCATGAACGATTTTCATTGAGCACGAAACACTGAGGTGGTAATATGAGCCATAAATAACTGACGCAAAACAGCATTCTGCAAGTTGTATGCTGTAGCCGTTCATCAGAACGACGTTTGATGATCGACAACGAAGACAGTTGCTTATTTCTTCCAATGTATCTTTAAAAATGTGAAGCTAAGACCTGAGTTGAGGCAACACGTTTTTTTTCCTTTTCAGCTTCTTGGAGTGGAGGACACAAATACAGGATACCATTTTTATGACGTGAACATTCAATAAAGTGGGTCATAAAAATGTTGCGGTTTTGAGAACTTTTTAAAGATTCATAATTGGAATATATATATTATGCACTCTGTGAAATATAGAGTGGGAAGAATGAATTATTTGTTAGGTGTGGATGTTCATGGATAGTCTTTCGTTTATAAAGATATCATAACCACTGAACAGTCAATAACCTCTTGCTGACCTAGAAGGACTCATTGCTTGTCTTTGTTCTACAGCCTAATGTTTACAAAACCTCAGTTCACACTACAACATTTGACCATGAGGGTGACAAATATTACCAGAAGAGCACGATTTTAACCCACTGACGTTTTCCATGAAGCTCAGACATCTACCTACCACAGAGCAAGAGGGATCAAATTGATAAATATATCTCACATTTCATTCAGTTTGAGTCTGCGAGCCGGTAGTAGTCACAGAGGACAAACTAGCTTTGTGGGTGACAAATATACACACATAAATCGCGAATAATTTCATACCATCAGTGTTGTCATAAGTTCACAAGGAATGAAAAGTACCGTGATAATTGGTTAGCCACAACTTAATAACATGACGTTTTTTTAACTCCGAAGTAGACTGGTTGAGATCACCGGCGATCGAATTTCCAGTTAGAGAGTGATTCGTTGTTGCATCCGACCATTCATCAGACGATCGATGAAAATAATTGGTAGTTCTTGAACCCACCATCGCATCATTGTTGATTATCGTTTTATTCCGAGTGCTGTAATTTTGTGGCGATCAAAATAAAACCTAGGCTCCCTCCAATTGCTTTTTCCACTAGGATGTAATAGCAGGAGTTTTAAGCAAAGAAATTAGTTTTCTGAGAAAAAGCTTACAAGCTTTATCGGGATCTGGTTTTCTTTCCTAAATTCTACCGTATCGCATTCGCTTTGTCTATCAGACATTCTTCGAGGATACCTCTATCGTCGAGGTAAGGTGGTTGGGCATTTGGCGAATTCGGATAGCAAAATTGTCAAAGAAGAATTGGAATACTTGGTAAGTGGCCCTATGACAGCTGCAACTTCATTGGTAAAACGGCTTTTTTGTTGTTGTGGAAGTTCATACAAATCAGCAACTTGCATTTCACCGAGTCATTTTGATCCAGTAACGAGAATAATCAGCATTACGATGTTTGTTGTTTTTGTCCATCAGCTTACGTGTTCTTCTGAAACAATAAGTCAAACAAAATCTCTCCTTACACACGTCCGTGTGAAATCAGTTTGGGCCAACTACGGCATAACTGGATGCTACTAGTCTATGATATTCTTCCATGTCTGTTCTCTAACCAGACCACAAATAAACATTGATATGCTGATTACACCGGTCAATCTAGGGCCGTAGCTCCTAATATCACTTGACATTTTCCTGTATTCAGTACGTACTGAAAATACAACCTCAGTTTATGGGTTTACAAATGGACGAGAGAGGCACAGTTTGCCATGTGGTTGAACACTACACAGCACGTTATTGAGATGAAGCAGAAGATGGCTAAAATTGTCCAGTTGTAATCCATAACTATAACTTACTATAACGTATCCTGTTTAGTCGGAAACAGAATTTCGTTTCGCACGTTATAAATTGAGCAATTTGATTGGTGCATGAGGCTTTTTAAATCACCATCCAATGAGCGATGATCGAGATAACCTTGTTTCACACTAAAGCAGTACACTTAATGGCTTTTTGGAAAAACTGATTTTTGACATGGTGTCTGCGGAAACGTGACTGAAATTATCCATATCGGTAACGAGACCACAAAATCACTTGCACAACCACCCAACGAAGCACATGGTGATATAATACACTGGTCGATCACCTGGGATATAGTGGCTGTGGTGACCACAGTGAGAAGATTTCCAAGCACTGTCGGCGATAGAGCACTAATTAAAGGACATCCAGCTTTTGCTATTTTTGCCACATTTTTCCATCGGTGGCGCTTTGGAGCGTGCGACTTTTCATATTATTACAATGAGGAGAGCGGTGACTGGATGACAATTATGCCTAAATTCAAAATGTTCTATTGGTTGATGCAACAAAACTCACGAACCTTTTGCTGTACACCAAAGATCACCGATGATGATGGGTCACTAGACTCACTTTGTTAACGTTAGAATCACTAGCGCAAACATTGGCACCTACTTCGAAAAGAGTCTTGTACGACACCGGATAGTATTAGGATGGCCAAACCCCACGATGAATAAAAGGTGGTTAAAAATTCAAGGACTAACACTTCGTCAGTTCGCTGAAATTTGCTGAGGTTTGGATGCAGCGGGATAACCCAAATGTGCGTTGGATTTCATGAAAAAGTTGATCTCATTCGATTTCGTGCAATCAGCAATAAGCAGTTCTCAATCACTACGTTTTGTACGTGAAGTAAACATAGCTTACCTAAAAGGCTACTGAAGACAATCTCTGAATTTACCAGCCGATATGAACAAAATACGTTTGGGCGTATCCATCTTGAACCATATACAGTCTGTCATTTTTTGTTTCTATTGTCATTGCAATATTCCTAGCCAGTGTATTTCGGATCAATCCTACTTGAATCAGCATGTGCATTGACCACGAATCCTCCCCCAATTTCTGCAGCTTGTTCTTATTGGTAATTTTGTTCCACTTGGAGCCATTCATTTCAAAATCAGATGGATCGTGTTTGTAGCGAAGTGATAGGAGAGAAAATAAGAAACCGTTGTCAAGTAGTGCAGAATACAAATGGATCCATTGGTACCTTCGTGGAAATTGGATTGCCCAAAGACGAAAAATGGTCCATTGCAACCAAAACTATCAACGTTCACAATACGGTGCTAAAAATAGGTATCCAAACTGCGAGTCAGTCACTATATTACTCTTTCAAGCAATTCACCAAATGAACCATGAATAATTTTTAGAAGGCGATTAAGTGAATGCATTTGATGATTTCATACCAGAAGCACTTCCTCAGAACAATGTTTGTGGTACTTCTGTTTGATAGTATACATGACTGGTAGTAGAATACTTGTTCGAAGCATGATCTAAAAGAAGAAGTATTTGTTCACGCATGATTTGCACAGAGTGGCGATGTGTTGGTCGTCGTAGGAGAGGCGTAGCTGGAGACCTTATAGCAAGAAGAAGCCTACGACAACTTGGTGACCGATAAAAATATCCGACCACTGAAATTAATTACCCAACTTTGTCGGCTACGAAGCACATTCAATTTAAAGAATAACCAACCACTTTTCGATCAGTTAAGGGAACGTCAACAGCGGTTTATTTGCAAACCGAAACCCTGCCTCATAAAGTGTGAGACGGAATGGAGTGGCTCGTTATTTGAACGCAGTCAGCTCTTACTGGAACTTGAATAATTAGAGGAAATTATTCAATTGTGTAGAGATAATGATATCCAACGTCGTGAGCTACTGCTACACCACAAAAAGCGGTCACATGCAGCAAATTGGTTATCGTACGCAATGGTTAGTTAGTGTACGGTTACACGTTATGTTTCAGTCGATACGATCATTGAAATGACGCGATATGTATCAGCAATGATAGCCAAATTGTTCTGAGAAACAAAACTAATATACATTTATAAAAAAAGACCCCGAGGTATTTTCAGCAGAATACAAGAGACGATAATAAATCGCCTTGCCTGTCGGAGTGGGATTGAAACACGCGTGAAGCAGCAGTTGCATATATGGTATTTTTGGTGTATAATGTAAGTCTAAGTGAGCACTATGAGTATTTTTCTTAATCGAGTCAAATTGTATGGTATGATATTTTTGTCAATAAATAATCTATTTCTAAAGTGAGTCAAGAAGGAGGGTGTTATTGGCTGTGCGAATATAAGTTTCATTGAATCAGGCGTAAAATGAAAGTCTGTGAGCGGTTGCCTGGATTAAATTATATAAGCCAGAATGCTTGTGAAACAGTCCAGTTTCTTCGGCAATCAGTTGTCATGCAAACACGTGTAAGGATCAAACCTGACTTACTGATGGTACTCATGTAATACACCAGTTACCTTCATGGATATCCTGAAGATTGTATCTGGTATGGTGCGGAATGTAACTGTATCAACTATCCCAATTACCTGGACTGTAAGCATAGCAGAAAACTTAGTCTCACTAGCTTTACGCACAGTATAAGCTGTGCACGGCTACTGGTAGGTGAACAAAATCCAATCGTATAACCGGGTTTATCGTAACTTCGTGGTTCCATATATTGCAATAAACAGAAATAAAATATACGCAAGTTAGTTATATCGGGACAGTGCACTTATAAACTGTCTACTCAGCAAGGAATCAAACAAAGCGGTAGCGCAGCACGGTCACAGTACAGCTGGTAAATCAAGAACCTTTCAGCCATAGTGTATTAGGGTAGGCTGGGGCGAGAGAACGGCGTGAACATCAAGGCAAACGAACGAACCAAACGAGGGCCACACATAAATGAACAAGTGGCGACTATGTCGGAGGCGTCCCGAAGCAGACAGAAAGAAGCATCCAGAAGACCAGAGATAAAGCAGCGAGATCTCCGGCAACGAACAAGATAGCTCAGGTAAAGGGCTACCGATCGAGCCGTCAACTGAGACAGTCGGGCCAACCGAAGGGAAATGACGGGCAGGGAAGCAAGCCATCGGCCACTGGCAAATGGACAGAACGCAGCCGAAGCTCTCAAGCGACGGCAATAGCAATCTTGGTGCCGCGCAGTCTGGAAAAAGGCCTATATAAGCGACTGTATGTGTGCCATGACATGACTTGTGTGATCGTGGTAATACAAGTATCCTGTCGTGTGTTGTCGTCCTTGTTACAATGGGATAACAAAGTGATCTATGGTAGGGATGTACAAGTTCGTATATCCCAAAGATTTAATAATAAGAAAGTACAAGTAGTAGCAGTTGAAAATGACGAAAGTGATGTATGTCGACTTGAACGGATGGAACTCTCAATAGACTTTTTCAATACCAC
Organism: Fasciola hepatica; assembly: GCA_948099385.1. Classification (NCBI taxonomy): domain Eukaryota; kingdom Metazoa; phylum Platyhelminthes; class Trematoda; order Plagiorchiida; family Fasciolidae; genus Fasciola; species Fasciola hepatica. Next base: position 9,578,051 of record CANUEZ040000192.1, on the reverse strand, counting down.
AGATGTGTTGTGTTGTCTCACGATAATGTACTTGGGCGGTGGAGCTGTGTGCGGGAGTTCAGGAATTCGGCAGGCAGTTTTCGTGCATCAGTGAAATGTTCAGCAAATTATTCTCACAAAAGTAATGTACAGTCATAGAACAACATAGTCAGGAATATAAACGTAAAATGTTCATGAACTATGCATCATGAAATGGAAAATCTGAATTTTACCAGTACATTAGAAACGGAGAATTAGATCAATAATCCTGGAGGTTCATGATGCATGCACACGCTACTGATGAGTATGACAAACGAGGATGTCATCGGAATACAAATTACAAAAATGTACTTTGAAGTCACTGATTGAGATCACGGGATGATAGCAGAAACAACCAATTTGGTTTGAAAGAAACGGTAACCGAGCATGGCTGGACACGTTCCCTGCATGGGTTCTTGTACATTACAACATCATTTCGCAAGTAGACTGACGTCAAAGTATACTATGGACAAAAGAAATGACGAAAAATTCGAAGACCTCCGCAGGTTTTTAGTAATCATCCGGAATATCCACTGTGTAAAATTCTTGACGTTTGAGATGCCTGTCTGCCACCTTCCTAAATCTGACCGCTGATAATTTCCGCCTCAACAAACCACTTACGAAACGTCACAGAACCACCACCGAAGTCCGAATGGCTTACTCCAGCTTTACTTCTGCTGTTGTCGTGCAGCGGTACATCACTGATTCGAGGCTGTCGTATCGAGTTTGACCTTACTGCTCCCTATCACAACAGAGCTTCCACCGATTGAAGGCATTGTTTTCCACGTATAAATTTGATGTAACCAAAAGAATAACGACTCCCTGATTACCTCCAAGGTGTTTTTGGTCGGCTTCCAAGTTTTGTTCACATGGGTTTTGTTCTATATTCCTAATATTATTACGAGGACATTATTTGAACGTTCTCTCGAAAACATGGCATGAGTCTTACCACAAGTCTGGATAAGACCTCGTTTCGTTTTTCAATCCGTTATACCAACCGACAGAGTGGAATCACGTGGCTAGGATATATGTGATGTCGCTACTGAGAATCGTAACGTATGGCTCCAGAGCGCATCATTCACGAATCAAACGTTACGTGAACAAACGTAAAATATGCAACACCGAGTATTGGCTATGAGTCAGGAGTGACGAAGGTCCATTTGTTGACGAACCCGTCTGAGGTTTTCATTTTCGAATGGATATCCCTAAAATACTCCGTTTCGTTATAGGCATATTTTTCGGAATGAGTGGATTTGCCTTTCATGTTCCGTGTATCATATCTTCATACACGCTTTCAGTTGAACTGTATGCACATTTTTTCCGTCATCTCTTTATCCCTATTTAATCAGAATCGGACAGTGTTGGTAAGCACGGTCAAGTTTTTTCATAGTGTCCCCGTATTGATGTATCAAACTCAGGAACCCACTTGGTTCTACCTACTTCAATACATTTTATCTTTTGGGTAATGAATTTCTCTAACACTTAGCTAATCAAGTGTCTGGTAATCAGCTAGAACAGAATCAAACAGCACATGAGAAAAGAAAAATCTATACCAACCAATAAAATGGCCTGAGCAAAATTTGAGCGTGAATCAGTGATCACGCTTCATACCATGGCTGACGGAGTTGAAATGGATTATCACTCCACCAAAGTTCTCTAACTCAAACTTCTAACAATGAAAGAGGGTCTGCATACCGAGGTCTAGGCAAGAAGCGCACCCCCCCCCCACCCCGACGTCGTTTGAGTGGAACGACGAAGTATGGGAATCATTCATCTGGCCATTTCCAAGCCCACTGAATAACAAACTACTAGAAAATAGGAACTTCGCTTTGACGGCAAATGACCTCACGACAAGTGAGTCTGACAATGAGGAATGATGAAACTAATCCTCAGTCTCTCAAAGCACCGTACACCTGAATTGCGTGAATGGTCGCACAAATACGCATGTGGAGATTGATTGGAACATTCCTTTACTTGTGATGACAAACTTAGGATCACTTGATTGTAAACGTTTCTTTGAAGAGACTAGCAGCGGTAGTCGAAACTCAGGCCTAATAGAATCCCTACCGCAAGCTCTAAGGCTTTGACAAATTAAACGGTTATTACTAATTGAATATATCTGAGAAAAACATTATTCATATGACTGAACACAAAGCACGTCAAAACGGAGGTTGATGCGTGCTTATTCATTTTAATGAATATGAAACTAAGGAAAAGTTATACCTGAGAGTGCATTCCAACTGACCCCTTTGAAGGAAAATGCCGTGTAAAGTGTAAATCGTAACAGAAGCCTTTCCCACCAGTAGCGTGTTCTTCTTTTGAGGAAACCCGAACTCATTCTCCAGGGAGTCAGTTTGTTTTGGAAATTCCTTGGAGTGGACAGAGATCAGGACAACAGTTGACCCAAAACAATGGTAACCCAACGGCTTGTGTTTACTACTGAAGGGATGTTCTTGGCGTTATCGTCTCACCGATGCGTTCTAAGTAGGCTCAAAAATATTGCAGTTGAGTAAGCTTGTGGAGATACTATTGCTGGTCAGTAAATTTCAACGAAATGCTAACCCGATGAAAAGGACGGAAGTTTTGTGCTATTTTTTTAGAAGTATCTCTCAACGGATTTGTCTATAACAATGAGAAAATTCTACTCTGGTCGGAGGATTATCGGAACGCATGCGGGGCATCATATGACCAAATTGTTTCTCAACTGAAAGGAACACTGAGCGTACTGTGATACATTCACGTTTTTCATTCCACATTGTGGGAGATAGCCTTTTGAGTATTCGAAAGTGCCACAAATTGCTTGCTCTAGTTGAACACGACTCAGGAACGAATATTTTTAAACTCACTTTGGTTTCGCTTTCAACCTATCATTTGCACACTTGTAGATTCAGCGTGCCATCGCAGGGATTTCCATTTTCAGTTCCCCCATCAAAAACAGCCGGGATGGTCGACGACGAAACTATGAATATGATGATACCAATGTTCCTACGATCACATCAACTGGCACCGAATTTCGTCGAGCACGTTTATGTCAATATCAGTCTGTTGTGGCAGCAAAAGCCGCTATTGCGATTCCGGACGAGGTGTTCAAAAAATTTCATTATACATCAGTATACAAAGTTATCAATGAAGCCATATTTTCTGAGGGAATTCGTCACATCGCAACTGACCAATATACGTTTCTACGACTTGAAAACCTCCCAGCCATCGACGATTGTTGAACAGGCCGTGGCCAAATCAAACCTTTTGTATACCAGCTGACCGATTTGCGTAATTACCCCCATCACATCAATGAAGATATTAGTATAGTAAATCCGACCCAAAATGATCTCCGTAACTCAGTTTTACTTGTCCGCATGAGGAAAATGTTTCCGAACAATTTGGTCGTTTTTCTATAACTCGCTATAGGCGATGGGTATTTGACAAACGATTATCGGCTGGTGTTCGTGTGAGCAGAAATTACAGGTACGTGCACAACATAACTCCTCATGCAAAATTGTTTTCGAATATATTGAACATAATACTAAGAGTGAGTAAGCAAAAGTCTTCTGATGGTTTCAGTAACAATAAATGTAAAAATTGCATGTTTTTGGCTTCTACGAGGATCTTGAAACAATTTTGCAGCAATGAAAATATATAGAACAACTGGAAATTTTAGTTCGAAACCTCAGCAATATTTATGATAGAAATGGGCAGCTTCTTTCATAATCTATATGACTACATGTGAAGTCGTTCGGCTTTTCCTGGCACCACTGCGTGTGACGAGGGACAGTGTTACTCTCCATTGTGAGCAACGCATCAGGTTCCATGTCCAAAATAATGGGCGAGGTTTGACCACATCTAGCCAAAGGATATCTGAGTGATTCACCAGTATATAAAAACAAAAATCATTCGATTTGAGGTGTATATATAAATAACACACAATTTCAATCCGGGGTATGCAAAACGTTTCTCCAAATCTAGAAAAGTGTCCACAATTATCTAGACCCATTTAAACTGCGGTCCGCATTGGACTACTTCGCTTTTTGCGAAAAGTCAAATGGTTGAAAAAGCAACTGCCCACTTTGCGCATCCAAACTCATCGCTAATTATTTTATTTAGAAGTTTGCACCGTCCCCGCCGGTTGATGTTGCCGTGAAACCGAAATTATCGACGGATTGATTTGTTGCCGAACACAAACCATCGCAAGTCTACAAGAAAATAATCTAGTTCATCATCCATCAAACTAGTGGTCCACATTGCTTTCCAACAACCATCTTGCACCCGGTTTCAACTTCAAACTACAAACATATATGAGAGAAGTGGAAAGTAAGATCTATGACACGAATGACCGGATAGGTATATGCGGCCTCTATGGTTACTTTAGGCCGCTTCCCTGTAATTTACATTTTGATAACATTCGCACTTGGGCTAAGATGCATGACCTCAATTATCTATTTATATTGCATTACTACAGTTCGTATTTGCATCTCACGATACATATTGCATCAACGGTTCGTCCCCATTTTCCTGACTCTGGGGATTTATGACTGCACATTGTCCCCATTCCTGAGAAGGGCTCACTGGAGACCTGAACTACGGATGGCAGCACAGCCACCAATATACTACACCTACAACTCACTCAACACAACAACAGTAAAACAGGCTGATTGCCAGATTTATTTTCTCACGTTAGGACATGTCTCTTCTGTCGTTCACCAAGCAAAACTATTTTTCCTTTGACATCAGTAGTTACTAGTTCAATTCAACCGCAGATTATTTTCGTATTCTCCGACTGAATGAATCATTCCATGTTCGATAGAAAGTTTTTTGATTACCCATCTGCAACAATGATGGGCTAGGCTACAGTTTTACCTGACTCCCTGGTGAATGAACCATTATCAACTGCTCTGTCTTGGTTCACCGGATAGCTTCCGTACTGTTGCTCTTGAATGTTTACACGGCCATCAATCACATGCCTTTTCTAAGTTGAACGTACATAAGGTATGAGATCGCTATTCGAAACAAATGATTATTGCTGTGTTCTTTTCGGTTGAAATAGTATGATCACTAATAATCTGTTGGATTCGGTCGTATTAGCAGTACAATTAACGTCATACTCTAGCAACACGCAGTATCCCGTCTATTAACAGAGACCAGCGAACTCATTGCTTTGATATAGGACGTTGTAATGCACAGACTGCCTCCTGCTTTTTCAGGGGAAAAAAGTAATTTCAAACGGGAGGTTCTATTCCGTCGTGAAAAAACTTCAGTTGGATATTACAAAAATCACAAAATCTTCCATTAGAAACCGTCGAAAATGATAGAGGAACGAGAAAATCGAATTAAGCTGCCGATTCTGGAAGACAACATTCAAAATCCTTTTTAAATCTAACGCACTGTTGGTCAGAGAGGAATGCTTTCTTGACTTCCGCAAACATTTCACCTGTTATCATTTCGCTGAAACCTGATTGGGTCGCAAGTCGAACTAGTACAATCACACGAACTAAAAAGGCTTGTGAGTTGGTAGCACCCTGTGTTAGGACGGAAAATATCACACAGACAGTCATCATATCCAATCAAACATTTCATCTTTGTATGCTCGATAGAATTCGAAGCCTTCCCTAACTGTGAATCTAGTTGAGGATTGTGGTGATAATTTGATGAAACCCGCAAAACGTATATTCGGGAAAAGTCACGAAATCGCTTCAAAGTTCAATCAAAAGGATACAAATCATCAATATATAACTAAGAACCCTAGTCCCATTGAACCCGGTCAGTGTTCAAGTTCAAAAAAGGTGATAATTTGAAGCCTGGTAAAAGCTACACTGTACATCCAAATGAACTTGCACAAAAGAATTGCCTTTGCTTTATATTTGAACAGAACAAATAGCACTGGATTTCATCTCTATCTATATGATGACTCCGTAAAATTGATTCCATCACCTCATCATTGAACACCTCATGAAGAGCCTTTAATCCCCGATGAGCGATGGAAGAAAATAGATTTCGTTTGAGGAGCTACAATATCTGACTCATTGCATGAGTAGTGAAACAACGGGATCATATCGGGGATCGTTTGCAATATGATTTCGCATGGTGCCGAAAATGCTTGACATGCACTATATTCATTACATTATTTCTTATGTCACTAGCGCCATAGATCTTACTTCTCACTGTTCTCATTTATTCGGACGGAATTATTTTGGTAGTGTGAAGTTATAATCGGGTACAATATGGTTGTTGGAAAGCAATGTGGACCACCAGTTTGATGGATGTCGAACTAGATTCTTTTCTTATTGAGTTGCGATGGGTTGTGTTCGGTAACAAATTAATCCGTCGATAATTTCGGTTTCACGGCAACATTTACTGGCGGCAATGGTGCAAATTTGTGAGCAATGTTATTGAGCGATGGGCTTCGACGCACATGGTTTGCATGTATGTTCCGAAAGGGCGGTCTTGGGGTGAGCACGGTTCGGCCCTCCATGCACAAATCAGGGTTGATGAAATTGTCCCCACCCTCAAAAAAACAGCAGAGTAGACAAGCCTCAACTTACCTGGGGGATCAATTTTCTCTCCGTTTTGGCGCATGTAGTGAAACTTATTTTCGAGTGGACATCTCGGTAGTTAGGTTACTCGGATTTTCAGGAATAAAAATGTTGTACGCTGAAACACAGTCTAGTCTGGGTATTGTTGCACACTCAGAATGTAACATTTCTAACAGAACCCAAAAAATGAAATTAGTGTTTGACTTAGATAACTTAGATAACTTTCCACGTTTTCGTCGGCATCTTAGTTTTTACATTTGTTTGAGTACTCATGTGATATAAGGACTGAACAACATTCCTCCTGGACGGACTGTAGAAGAAATTGCTCGTATTTTACCGCGAACGAGTTACTATTATCGTTTTACTAGCGTATTATCCAACTGAAAAACAACCTATAGCGCATAACTCAGTGAGTTCGAATACATCCCAACGGAGCATCTCTATGCTCTTAGCGCTGCTGATGTTCCGGCTTTGCAAAATCACTGCAGACCGACACTCACGAAAATATGTACTTTTATAGATACTGCACACGTTAGCATTAAGGGGTTGGCGCTTCTGCTCAGCATCTGCGCAGTAGTCATCCAGTTCAGATAACTGGATTTGGTTTCTACAATCTCTTTCACTGCAAGCGTCAATGTAGAGACAAGATTGCTCTCTGAGGTCACTTGAGGTTTGTCCAATTGGAGTTCTCGAGGGGAACATGTTTGTCTTAGCCACGGTGTGTGCACAGTGCTCATACCTTTCCCAGCATATTCTTTAGATGGACCGTTCCATGTCTTTCTTCATGGCAAGCAAGGAGGAATTGCAGTTCAGACTGCAGGTGAAGTGGTCATAGACTACTCTTAGAAGTTATTTCTGAACTTTGAAAAGGCACTTCATGTGTCAATCAATATTCACCTTCAGATTCACTGTGAAGAAACTGATTCCTTTATATGCGCATTAAGCCAAATTTGACATTTATTGTAAGATAATTGTTGACCCAAGATTTTACTCAATGTGAATCCTCGTAACATCTGATGCAATGCTTATCTTTTTCGAAGTGGAAGTGCCTGATGTCGTCAGACGTTCAAATCTATGAGTGACGAAATGCTTACCGACCTTAAGGAACGTACTTGAACTGGCTCACTTCGTTTCTAAAATTCCGTTAGCTTTGAGGTAACCAGAATTGCAATGTCCTCAGTGTTTCATGATGTGTCACGCGGCACGCTGAATATATACACTCATAATTTGTCTTCCAGCTTGAGGATAAGAAACTATCAGTACGTTTGTCCACTATTTCAGGCATTGCGTCAGCATCAGAAACAATCGATATCGTACTGAAACCTGGAACACAGTGAACTTTCGATAACATTCCGAAAATATTCATAGCAGAATACCAGTTGCGAGGTGTAGACCAAAATAATTACAGTGTTGTTATGAAAACGAGTGCCTGTTTTGGAGACAACGATATCCATGACGATACCAGTGAAAAGCAACAGCAACAACGATTTGACACACGTCAACGGCACTGGCAACTGAGGACGTGGTCACAAAAATGGTCGGGATCGTCAGAAATTTGCCGATTAGTTTTAGGTTTCTGGCTGGTTAAATGTATACGATATGCAGTAACATGACTATGGTGACAGCTGGATGAGCCGAAATACGGTAAATGCATACTCGAGCACAAGACTTGTATCACAGTAAGTGGCAATTGCGGCCATGTTCAAGGCAAAGCAGTTTAAATTTTATCAACTCGTTTCCGGAACCACGCACATCAGTATCTTATTGGACGAGAAGGATGGGTACATGTAGCTTGCTTTATATTTTTCATGCTTTTTTAACATGAGATTCCACAGCATGTTCACCAGAAATTTACCTCTCAATCACGGAGCAGTCTGGCTTTACTGGGACTATCTCAACAATCGATGATTGTCTCTGATTGATAATTAATTCATACACAAGGTTTTGTTATTGAATTCACTGCGGTTTGATGTGGGATAATTCCGCGTTTCAAAAAGAACGAGGAGAGCAAAGTTCCACTTTTCTTTGCTGTAGCGTATCGGCCAAAGACGAACGTTTATTTGTTTGTTCCAACGAAACTCGCTCAAGGTTTATAGCCGTAGTACCTAAAACAAACTGATAATATTTATACACGTTGGAGTGGAGCCTAGCGTCGGGAAAGATTTCTTTTGGTAGTCTGAGTAATAAATCTGTGCAAATGCCCCTACCGACAGGGTTTTTCAATGTTGTGTTACGTTTGGGTGAGCCAGTCGATAAGAACGTATGTGACAATGACGGCATTCTCATAACAATACATAATGTGCGGTATTAGCGTGTGTGTTAATAATGTCAGGAATTAAAATGCGGTGGAGCTCATTAGAATAAACTGGCACTTGGAATGATCTGGAGAGGATTCACAGTGGCCTCCTACAACGGTAAGTTGGAAGATAAGTCATTACCATGGACTCGGTAAAAGATTTTTCAATCAGTTGGGAACACTAGATCGTTTGTCCAACAAGATCCTTAGCTGAGTAAGGGCGGCAGTGTAGAATCCCTGAGCGGTGCAGTTTAACAGTCCAAAGTAGAATGCAGAGTTCTGCCGCCCAAAGTTTTCAAATACAATGACATTGTCTGATAATCCTATCGTGCGAGGTTTAACTCTCAGGGTTTTCTAAATTGTCACGTCAACCGAGTCCATAATTTACTCACTCCAGGATCAGTGTCTATGGACCTTTAAAGTTAGACCAACACTTGACAACGGTTTCATCAATACAATTTGGATACCCAGAAAAACCTTTGAGCATATGCGAACTGTGAGAAAAATGTCAGTAACCGTGTTATCATATCCGCGGTGGCTTATTCAAACTCTCGTTATTGAAATTGTATTTGCCCGGGGTGATGATGTTTAACTCAGACCGGTGGGCTATATGTGTCTAATATACTGGCACTTGTTTCAAAAGAAGTGCATAATCAGCTTTCACATTTTTGGTACCAGCCGTGTTTTCATCTGGTAATTGGAAATGAATTTGCACAAAATTATATCTGTGGTACGTGGTCTCAACTGGTGGATGAAAAATATAATTTTGATGCTCTGAAAATATCTGTTGAGTAAAAGTGCATGGTATTGCCTAAATGTGAGCATCTTACAACCGTTTGGGTTTTTCAGGTTAACGGCATGCGCAGAAACCGCCCAGAAAAATTTATATTTTGTAGTTGTAAACCGCTCTCGAAGGGATTTCTCCATTCAATTTGGCAACAGTTTGGTGGATAACGTGTACCAAATAACGTTTCGTGGGAACTAGCAGAAGTAAATCTCATATCTCATTGGATGTTAAAAATTCGTTGATGGGGTAATCGTCCGTTCTCTGAACCAAGTGAATTTCAACTACTGGATCCCGAAAATTTCGATCTCGGATATCTTATTGATTTAAAAGTGGGAGAAGAACGAATAAAAATGAAATACGGTTCCTTCAAACAAAATACCACCTGAGATGACTACCGGCTTTTTCCATCACTCTTCGTCTCTCCTGTTTGGTTTGTACAAGTTTACGATTGAGTCATAACAACAAAACATAAGTCTCTTTGATAAGAACAGATATAACACATATATTTATTAAGGTGAACTGTTTCTTATACTTTTCCCCGTGGCACAAGTAAGCATGCCAATTTTTTGGATTGGGGTACATATTACCATATAAGCCATTCATACCGTTGAGAAAATCAGCATACGGTTCGCCGAATCAGACTGACATACAAAATTCTGAACACCTTATAGGCCATCAGTTCCCGTGTGAAGTGATATTCCCGAAAATGATGAACCCAAAACACCAGAAGCTATAACGTATCCTGTTTAGTCGGAAACAGAATTTCGTTTCGCACGTCATAAATTGAGCAATTTGATTGGTGCATGAGGCTTTTTAAATCACCATCGAATGAGCGATGATCGAGATAACCTTGTTTCACACTAAAGCAGTACACTTAATGGCTTTTTGGAAAAACTGATTTTTGACATGGTGTCTGCGGAAACGTGACTGAAATTATCCATATCGGTAACGAGACCACAAAATCACCTGCTCAACCACCCAACGAAGCACATGGTGATACAATACACTGGTCGATCACCTGGGATATAGTGGCTGTGGTGACCACAGTGAGAAGATTTCCAAGCACTGTCGGCGATAGAGCACTAATTAAAGGACATCCAGCTTTTGCTATTTTTGCCACATTTTTCCATCGGTGGCGCTTTGGAGCGTGCGACTTTTCATATTAATACAATGAGGAGAGCGGTGACTGGATGACAATTATGCCTAAATTCAAAATGTTTTATTGGTTGATGCAACAAAACTCACGAACCTTTTGCTGTACACCAAAGATCACCGATGATGATGGGTCACTAGACTCACTTTGTTAACGTTAGAATCACTAGCGCAAACATTGGCACCTACTTCGAAAAGAGTCTTGTACGACACCGGATAGTATTAGGATGGCCAAACCCCACGATGAATAAAAGGTGGTTAAAAATTCAAGGACTACCACTTCGTCAGTTCGCTGAAATTTGCTGAGGTTTGGATGCAGCGGGATAACCCAAATGTGCGTTGGATGCTTCCGAATTGCGTGATTTGTACAGAATAACATAAGAGACGCCCTCGGTATTGAAACATAATCAGTTTTTGAGGCAGACTACATTTTGCAAGAATAAACAACTGCCCGGCATAGAGAAAAACATGTGACAACTGCAAGACGCGGAGCCATTTCGAGTCACAATCTTTACTTGGTTAATCTTCCAAAATGGTAATAAACGGAGAAGTGGAGGGTCACCAGTTGGACACGGGAGCAATATTGAACGTCATGCTTTAATATGCTGTGTCTAGTATTGCATCGACACAAAAACAGAAGAGATTCATTATGTGGAACGATGACAAGATTCATCCCATGGGTGAGACATCGCTGCCAGTTGGTAATCCCAAAAATGGACCGTCGTCATTCGTAAACATCGTGGTGATCGACCAGGGCTATATCTTCATTCTCCGATGTGAATATATCGAAAACATGGGTTTAGTGTCAATCTACTATGATTCGTTGATTCACCAATTATCTGATATTTTCCAGTATTAGTTTCAAAATTATGCATCCATTTTTGATGAGAAATTGTGAACGCTTCCGGGAATTGTGACTTTACGCGTAAAGTAATGCGCGAAACCTATGACACTACCAACAGAACGTGTTTCACACTCAGTGAGAGAATTATTTCAATGCGAGTTGGACATTCTTTTATCGAGAAGTGTCCTAGTTGAAATTGACTAATAACGGGTTCCACAAGTCAAATTGTGGTCACGACAAAAGCTTCCGAGGAAATTCGCCACTGCATTGATTTAAAAGCGCTCATAAATGCTCTCATGCAACAGTTCTTTCTGTTACTTGTTTTGACGACTTCCCTCCTGAGTTGGAAAACGCGCGTTGCTTTATGAAAGTTGATCTGGCTTCTGAGTCTCGGCATGTAGAATTGGATGGAGCCTCTACTTTGGCCTATCCTGTGGCCTTACCCGTAGAAGTGGCTACTCTTCGGTCTGAAGGTATTGAGCAGATTATTCCAGGAGGAGATTCGCAAAATGGTAGGTAACTTACCTGAAGTACTCTGCAGAGTAAATTATGTACTTACTTTTGAGCCAAAATATCGAAGAGCAAAACAGAAGGTTCTTTATTCTGCACCGATGTATCCTCGATGGACAAAATGCTAAGCGGGACAAGTTAGCATTTCGCCAAACAGCTGTCGATTTCAAAGGTATCAATAGGAATCCGGAAAAGTCCAGCGCATTTGTAGGTGTGCCTTCGCCTACGGATATTAAAGGTGTCTCACATTCTAACTGAATGGGGAACCTGAGAAGATTGCTACCAGAGTCAGCAGTATTGATCAAACTGATCCGCTGATTAAAGCATATGTGAGAAACGTGGTTATAGTCAGATGAAGAGCAAATACCTTTTGATGGCGTAAACAGCTTATCTTTAAGGCCTTAGTCAGCATAAAGTGACAAAACCTTACTTCCATATGTGTAATGGGATGTTTGTCAGCATCACTTGAGATCCGTTGTTTTAAAAAATGTGTTCCCACTCGATTTTCACAGTAGAAAGTGAACAAGTTGTAGACATGAATACGCCGAAGTTGACAAAGTACCACTGGCATTTGTGTGTTTTCTGGCGAAGTAAAACGATCAGACCTTCGGCTGACTTCCAGACGTTTACTCAAATCACAATCCACTGACCGCTTCCGTGTTCAGGCCGCTCTATGGGGCACCGTGAAGACGTTCACTTATGCTAATACGTTTCAAAAGTATAACTACCAACCGCATACCTAACCGACTCTGTGGCCTTGGATATCTTCTACAACGAGAAAGACGGGTACTGGTGACCGTTGACTACTAAGTTGATTCAGTCGATATCGACGTTCTGCGGGCAGAAACATCTGCAGAATTTATCAACAGAATGCGAGTCCAGCTTGCACGACTTGGATTCCCGAATCCAATGATTTCCAAAGGTAGCCCCCAGTTTCAGCCATTCTCGGAGATGTGACTTTTCCGCCGCCACATAATCAATTCTACCACATAAAGTCAAATGCGAAAGCAAAACGCTCTGCCAAACACGCGAAAAAGATAATCAAGAAGTGCAAGGCCGAGGGCAGCGATCCGTTCGTCGCTCAGCTTGAACTTCGAAATACGTCTCCTCCGACAGCGGGATTAAACCCGCCTATTGGGAAGGAGCACATGCACGACCCTAGCCGTTTGTGCTGGATACTAGACCAGATGTCCTAGCAACTCCAGTAATCAAACTGAAAAAAACGAAAGGCGATCGTCAGTATTGAAAAAGATTTTGCGATCGAGGTAGCAAACCATTATATCCGCTAAAGCCAAGTGACGCAGTGTAGATTTGACTAATGAAACCAGCAAAATATCTCGGACGAAAAGAGAGATACTAGCATGCGTTCAGAACATTTCCTACATAAACAACTACTGGGGTAATTGGATAAAAAAAGGAAAACGTTGTTTCCGAGAAAACCAACAGGATCAATGCTGAAGAAGAAAGAAAAAATGGAATTAAAAACGGAGGTGAAAAGAAAGAAACTGAAAAGTTTACAAAATTCACTGGAATGAACATCACTATTCACTCATGGGTCACATAAGAGCAACAATCGTTCAAAACTCGAAGTGGGAGAAGTCATCAACCAGTATTGATGTCAGATCTTCTCAGATTAGCGAGGATACGTTAGACGTGCTTTCGTTCTACCACATCAATGGCTCTTACCGATTATCCAGGAGTAGTAATTTGTTTCGCATACCGAAATGCCTGTGCAAAAGACATTAAAACCACCAAAGAAATTAGCGATGACTGAGATTTCCTTGTTGCATGTTGTAACGTTAGGCTGACTGCTCTTCCTTAGGCAATTCATTTGGAACAGCTCCACGAAACTGATTGTTTCTCACGACATTTACCAGTCTTCCAGCAGCTACTACATGAATGTAGTGTATTGTCGTCTGTAACAAAAGAAGAATGTATCATTCCCTAAACGGAATTGAAACCACAACCAGAAACCCAGTTTCATCAAATGAAAAACACTTTTAGACATGTTGTCATTTCGTTGATCTGAAAGACCAACGATTCAGCAAATAAGCTACCATCCAGTGGTTCATCCAACATGACAACTGAAGATATCAGCCCTGAAATATTTCTTGCAGTTTTCTTTTACCACTGGTAGTGGGCGTTTTCCGAGCAACAATTGAGCATCAAAAATGCGGTACATAATTTCAAGACTAACTTCACTGTTATGCTGACTTGGCCAGCATTTATTTGCCTAAATTCTCTTATCGTTTAATCATCCCAGGAGGAATTCACATCGACTTATAACAAACAATCCACGTACACATGTTCGGAGGAAAATTCCAAATCTCGCCTGGTTGGGGAGTTGGGTTATCTTCTGCACCTGATGCAAATAATGACCGTCCAGCCTTCAGCATATATCACCCGAACATTTACATGAGACTGCAGTGTCAGGTAACATAAATAAATTTTACCGTACCAATAAAAGCTAATTATTATTTTGTGTTCATAAAAAAACGATTCTCCGGGGTGGAGTTCCTGTTAAGAAATGTATGCAGGATTGAATAACGAAGGTACCCAACACACTGGCTTGTCTGTGAATAACCACTTTGCACCGTAGATTAGACAGTGAACCACACAGAATGGATGACTCACTGATCCTCCATCTAAAAGACATATTTCGTATAAATTCTCCCTGGTTAGCAAACGGTTTGGGTGGGCAAAATGAAGAACTTGTTCAGAATCAGTTTGTGATAGACTATTGACATATTTTCCGATTGTCTGCAACCCGAGAAATCCCGTTTAGGTTAACTGGATGATGACACTTATCAATTTCAAACTCTAGGATTGAATATGACTGCTTACACAGACGTGACAGCCCAGCCTTGGATTCAATCACAAGATAAACCACGCCTTCATGACCTAACTTTTGTGGAGACGTGTGTGTTTGTGTGTACAGACTTTACAGTCACGGTGAGGGTTACCTTGTTAACATTTTATCTTATCGCTTCTATTACAGGTTTGACATATTTGACAGATATTATACGGTTCTTTCATTCACAGTCAACGTGGATTACATAACCGAACTGTTATATTATCCGTCGAATAATGTTGCGTGTAATTGTGATTATCTGCTTGAATATATTTGTTTTCTAAAGGTCGGTGACGACTTCAAACTAGAAACGTCTTCATACAGAACAAACCGAGTATCGATTTTCGGGCTCCAAAACATCACCCAACAACAAATTCAATGGATCACATCTCCAAAAAGGCACATCAGTTTATTGTTTTATACAATGGCGTTCTTCAATTTTTTCCAAAAGAAAAAATCGGTGGCTCGTGAACTTCCACCTCTGTTTGAACAGCCACAAATCTACACACGTGAACTGGACTCATAGTCATAAAACAATGTTTGTTGGATGATAAGGCCAGTGAAATGAGCGCGCAAGTGTTTGACCATGTAACTCGGAACTCGTTATAAGTAGTGGGTCAAATTTGAATAACTCATTGCTATAGTCACTCAGAACCAGAAAAAGTATCTTCTCATCTTCGAAAATATCTGAGACCCAAATCACCACGGAATGGAGGTTGTCCTTGAAGAAATATTTTTCATTTATTTTCCACGTTCTAGTAGTTTCACGAAAGTGCACATGTTGATACGTGGTGATTGAATTGGCTGATCGTATCAGAATACTAGAAAACTTCCTTCGCTTTGTGAATGGTACCAATCACACCGGGATGTGGCCATCAAATCATATCCTGTTTCTAACGAGGAACTTATTTTCATTCGTGACGCACACCTGGAATAATGCATTTGCCAGAGCCACGCAATTTCCCGGATGATGCATCCACTCGTGCTCTTGCTTTATTCAATCAGATCCAGCTGGCTTGCATTTGTTTACTCCCGAAATAATGGACTTGTTTTGTAATGTTTCACAGACTGGGTTTTGTATACACATGTACATTGACAGTGTGTTCCGCAGGTTCAGTAAACATCCGTAGTTCTTTGCTCTTCCGTTGTCATCACATTTACATGGACATGGACAATTTATCAATTTACTGAGGCTGTTTGCTGATTTGTATCCGTAAATGCTGGAACAGTTCCAGCGTTGGTTTTTCAATGAAGCTGTGTAAAGGAAAACGTAAAAATAAATTGAAATATTTAAACGCACAGGAGCTAACAAAAGTTAAGCGGTGTGATACTAGTTGCCCGGAAGAGTAACAACTAGGAGAGGCATCTGAAAATGCAACCAATAAATCCAGTTTCAATGCGTGTATCCAATAACCTCATATTGATCAGAATATCCCTCTATATGGGGAGGTATCAGGCGAGCTGGATTATTTATATCTAAACTGTGATCCCAATGGCGCACAATGGCGCACGAAATGAACGTCCACTGAAGTATGATACAAAACTCCAGCCACGATGAAGACTGTCATTGAAGCATTAGTCTTAGAAAACAGTGCATTGTCAATATATTCCTTTGG
Source organism: Fasciola hepatica (assembly GCA_948099385.1). Lineage (NCBI taxonomy): Eukaryota > Metazoa > Platyhelminthes > Trematoda > Plagiorchiida > Fasciolidae > Fasciola > Fasciola hepatica. The sequence goes on along the minus strand of CANUEZ040000192.1, from coordinate 9,561,450 downwards.
ATTAAATGAATTTGTTGTTTCATGGAACTTGGAAAACTGTGCAACTCAGTGCCCCTGCAGGTGTTCATGCACCATTTACTGTAGCTCCAAAATCTGACCACTTTACCAATCGTAGAAATCCCACGTTTACGCGGTCACATATGTGCGTGCTAGGATTCATCTTCAGCAGTTCTTCAAGATACCATTCATTTCGCCTGTTTCTCTTTCACTTATCGAAAATGCGTGTCTGCTCATTGTGTGTCTATGATTTTAGAGTTTGTGGATGATAAGGTGTTTAATTGGAAATGTACCAATGACGTCTAGTTCATCTCCTAGTGTCTTCCGACATTTTTTTCATTGTACTGTAACTCAGACGCTAGATTCACCATGTGAAACAACCATTGTCTCGTTTTCATCAAATTCCAATTTTGAAGATTCATCCTTCATAAAACATTGTTGAATCACGATTTGCTGGTGGTTTTTAATCCCTAACTGTATCCATCATCACTGCCCACCCTCAATGACACCAGGGATTATTCGCCACAGCGAGCAGATTCATTATCTGGAAATACCATTGGGCATTTGATGAAAACCTCATTAACAGTAGTGATGTTGTCATGAAACTTTTAAATATCAGAGACAAACTTGTCCCATCATCTACTTCAGAACTGCTTCCAGTGCGTGTGGAATGTTCTCTGATACAACAGTACAGCCACAAAGTTGAAATAAGTCGCTTCTCGTGGTTTTATCGCCATCTACAGGGACTCTGCCCGACCGATAAGAATCGTGAATTCATTGTTTTTTGGTTGATTGTTGACCTGCCCTCAGTTAAAAACATAAACTTAAAGACCCCAGAAGGCTGTAGAATGAATTTTGCTGGGAGTGGTCATTTACAATCAATTAGTGCATACCCCTCGTTTGTCTGATAGGAATTCACATAACTACACACACAAGCAGTGTGATTGTGTTAGGTGCATGTGACAAATATATATATACATATATATATATATATATATATATATATAATTATGTACTAAACAGTAGCTATCAGTAGACAAAAACTTTATGTGCAACTATTTACCTGAACCACAATGAATTATTTTCTCTAACGAAATGATTTCATTGGACCTTGGAAATACGGCAATGTCGGAAACTGGTACTGCTTTGGGTAAAAAATATTTTTATTAATCTTACAACGGTTCATTTGACCTAAAAAATTTGGACAAAAAACGATATCCTTCTCTGCTACGCTTTCAGGATATTCTTTGAAGTGGAGTAAGCTAAATTAATGTTGACTTACGGTCACATCAGTGAGACAATGATCCTGATCATGGACAGATCAAATTGTATTGGAATGCTCCAACGGACCGGTTAAATACCGTTTCCTCGAAAGTATGGTAAATCACTCAAATCTCAGCGAGAATCCGACAATCCTTGACTTGATCAACATGGTTCAAGTGTCTCAAGTCCTCAAGTATTGGACTGAATGTTTGTCCAGACATTTAAAAAAAGGCAAAATTTTTGAATTGGCTGAGACGAGAGCGCTGTTCATTGCACATGTCTTGTTTTCTGCAGCGTCATCAGAACACTGCTGGTTAGGTTCTGATTGAATATGTGGACAGTCGGTACAATCAGACCAACATTTCAACCCGGATGCGCAGACTCAGGTGTTGTTGTCGATGACGAGAGTGAGACACGGAAAACAAAAGTTAGAGTACTGAGCTGGAACATGCCCTACGGTTTGTTGATCGTGGTCAGTCGTCTTGATTATGAGAGCAGCAGTATTTGCAGGTAAGTGTCACTTGAACTAATCTTCGGAAAATACATACTGCTAAGCACGAACTTTATAAAACCTTCTTATCGCATAGTAGTCGTAGTCCTGGATTCAAGGTGAGGACGTGGTGTTTTCTGATCGCTACCGAAATAATCTTTACTTGAGTAATCACAACGTTCTGCTGCATTTGTCTCAAAGCCCATATAATTTCCTCTCGTTGGCAATAAGTCAGAATCCTTCGTTTGATGAAAAATGCATCATCATTGAGTTCAAACTGTACCGTCTCCACCGATATTCCCCCACGACTTTTCAAGCATTTTGTCGCTTCTTGTTGAAGAAGCGCGGGATCGATGAAAGTTGCTGTTGTTAAATGAGATGAGAGCCATTGATTCTTAGTTCGTTATGTACTCAAGCTCAGTAAACCGAAATTATGAAACGGTCTTTGGTGTAATTGCTTCTTGGAATTTACCATTTCCGTCATTTCGTACGGAAACCATGGGGCGGTGCCGCCTAAGCCCTTTGATTTTTATGTCAATGGGCTTTCTGTTTATTGTGGGATAAGCCGTGCCAAGCGGCTTGTCAGCTATACTTATCCAAGATGAACTCGTGTTGAAATCTTCAATAAAATGATATTGGTCTGTGCATGAACTGATCTTTTTGACTTGAGGTATCCAGTGTGCATATCGGTTTGGCATTTTTATTTTCGTTCAGTTTGGTTGCCTCCAACTACTTCCGTTTGGACTCGACAGTACCTTCGTGTGACTGATTTCCCCGCATCTATAGCAGAAGGCCTAACAGATTCGACAAACTGAAAGTTAATGGAAATCACAGTAGGATTTGCAACTGTTCACAGGTTCAAATGTCATCGCAGTATGGAAAAATGCTGGTGGAGTGACTTGAAGTTGATGGCTGGGGAGCTGAATCATTGACTTGGACAATTTTTTCTTAAACTGAACTGAGATTCCAAGTGTGGTGGCTCTTTGCACATCATCATACTGTTTGCAGATCCTGTGAGCCACTGCTTTTCTGTCCTAGCCACAGCCTCTATATTGTGATACTATTCATTTTAGCAAAAGACGATGCAAGCGTTTTCTCAAAATGATCTCCATAAAGGCAGCGGATGTTCCGTGGATTTACATGGCCACAAGACATCTTCTGTCCCAGCATCAATGGATTGCGTTTCGCTCGTTTGGCTACATGATACTGACTGGTGTAACGTGATTCAGCCGAAGATCTTTTAGTTTCTCATACGGTAGATTTCTAAGTGAATCAGTCAATGTCAAGTCCTTGAACAAGGAATATAACTTGCGGTGACCCACACTCAGAAATGAAGCCGATTGAACTAGCGGAGCTCTCGATGAGCACTACACCAGCGCTGGACATGTTTGGTCCGATCCTCGATGTGAAGTGGATTGCTTCACAGATTCGAACGCTCAATGTTCATCGATTTTATGTTGTGGCACCAAATGTGAAAAATGTATCTACCTGGCCAGTACTGTTGATGGATTAACTCGTATTTGGACTTCGCGCACTAGAAACCAACAAGTACACACACGAATAGCATTCTGTCAGACCCTGTTGCAACAACCTAGTTGATATAGAAAATGGTACGCAATCATTAACATATAAAGTATTGGTCAATCAGAAAATGTTGTCGCTCAGTCTGCTTAACCAAAGGTTTTGATCCGATATTTTCGCGAAAAGAGAGCGTATGTTGGTACTGAACAAACACGGGACAGACACCCTCGTTCGAAGATTGCAGTTAAGGGGAACATGCCAGCCAGCATGGATGTGTTTCTTTGGGTCTAACGGAGATTTCTTGATATAAATGATCTGTTTAATCAGAGTCAACTAAAGATACAACATTCTGTTTAGTCAGAAGTATTTCTGACAGCGTACAACGGCTTGGAATGTTCCTAGCGAGTATATTCCTTTGATTTATTGAGATGTTAACGAAAACAGAACTGAAGCACATCCAGTCAAAGTGCGCGCACAACAGATACTCACATTTTACAACTGTTTTATGTTTCTAGGTGTAATCCACATGATTTATCATATAAATAATTGATTATCATGAAAAATACCCGACTGGCTATTGATCGAAACTCAGTGGTGAAAATGTTTGAGCCACGTATTCAGTACACAGATGCAACTGTTTGGGAAATTTTCTTAGATTTTATTGAAAAGACGATACGAAAATATGAAACTGTAATCTACATCGTTTGAATAAATCAGCTGTTGTAGCTGAAGAAATAAACAATTAATTTTACTAGTAGGCTGTGAAATGTACCTCGACCGTTTCAAGAATTCTCGGACGGTGATTCCCAAATATTTGACGAAACGTAAGTCACCTAATGGTTCTACAAAAGAAACGGTTCGATTCACATAAAACGTTCAATGAGAAGTGGGAATTTTGTAATCTGAGCATTGCATAAAATCAACTCACACCTACTAGCACCAATACATCACGAAAGTAGCTCAGAGTACTTCCCGGATTGCAAAGTTACATGTTTCCAGAAGTAACAATGCGGGTCAAGGTCAAGAACGTACTGAGCAAAACATGAGGCAAGTAATAAACTGAGAGCAGGAAAAAACCGAAAGCGTCCATTATTATTTATTTATTTATTACATACCCCTATCTTTCGTTGAATCCTCGCAGTGTTTCCTTAGGCAAACGTTAAAGCGGAATTCTATTTTTGTACGGTTGTATGTCAGAGGTTTTACCGCAGCCACGACCGGTCATTTTGATGGTCTACGGTATCGTTACGACACCCGATCTAGTGGTGCCTTTCATTGTGCGGTAATCCTATTCTCCGGGTGGCGTTTCCGGTTGTCCATGAGTGTGCAATACGTATTTGAGGATGATGGGATAACCACTTTCAATCGAATGATGCACTAGCTTGCACTACGAAAACTGCTGATTGGATGCGTACTTGATCGATAGGTGGACACTACTAACAATGTTACCCCAAAACTAAATGTGACTTTACTGTTCGGTGGCCATGGAATATCCAAAATAATACTTCACTAAACCTGGACTTGTTCCTCGTGAATGTTTGATCATAAGAAATACCCGAAAGCGGAATAAAATATTTTTTATAAAGATAGCAGTTCGGATCAGTTTGAAGAGGTGAAATATAAGTTTCAAACAACCTTTGTCCTAAACTACTGCTTCTTAAATTCATTTTGCAGGGATAAATGGACAAGAAAAAATTCAGTGCCGTATTTGATACTCTTTTCCCCAAGTAGATGATTGTTTCGTGTTTCCAACCCTGCTCATTCATCAACAAAATCTCATGCCAAATTTTGAACCTGTTTCGATATGTTCGTGACTCATTAGACGTTCACCACATGGTTGCATGATATTCCTCCGCTCTCTTGAGGGTTGTCCCTTCGTCACAAATACACACGCACACACAAACGCACACACAAAGACACAGACACAAATACTGAACCACATCTCACTTCCGTTAACTTGATCTGGGCTTGACTGTTTGAACTGGGCACAAAATTCGGCATCACTCGACTGGCGTGTACAAACAGGCACAGGCATACACAAAAACACACACACATCAGTCTCCGTGATCTTTCGACCCAGTGACTAATCTTTTCCTCGTGTATCTGACTGAATGCCTGCCCCACTCGCTGATTGGTCAACCCGTCGGTCACTGTCATCATGCTCGCCTCTCTTCGCTTTGTCTTTTAAGCGCGTATTCTTGCGATGTCTGTCATGATGGTGCTCTTACGATAACTGACTTGATGACTCCTGTTCTTCGGCCGAATCGCCCTAGTTTGTGTCATCTTCCCTGATTTGTGCGGAACTTGAGTGAACGGTGATTCCCCTGAGAAAGCCATGTTTTCAGGTTAGTACATTTAACACTTTGATTGATTGTCGTTTATAGTACCGCTACTAAACCTCGGCCAGTTTATTTGGTTTCTGAGGTGAGCGCGTCACTCCAACTTGGCCTAGACACTGATGTGCTTGATATTAGTTCAGCAATTGAACGTACGTATTCTACAATAGCGATATAGGTATCGAGTACCCTTGTTTTCGCCGTTCGTACCATAGCGGTTCTTCTAGGACTTCAAAGTAGCAAACTCATTTAAATGAGAATGCTGGCCCAGTGCTTGATTACGCGGTCTTTCTAAATAAGTATATGCAGGCAGGTCTGCGATCCAAATGACAATTGCTTCGCACGAGCATTTCCAGTTTAGGCATCAGGTCTTCTACTAACTATAGCTGGTTTTGTGTCATGACTCGAACTACTATTTAGTATATTCACGTGTACCGTTTCAACGCCAGACTGAAGTTTATCCTAAATTACCTAATCGCATTTAAGGCAGGGATTTTTGGGAAAGTAAGCCTACATGGCATGCGAGCATGTCTCTTCAGTCAGTGCGGGTGTGTCTTTGATATGGTAAGAACTCCGTGGAAATCGTTTGCAAACCAATTGTCTCAGTTAATGTAACGCCCGCGAAGACCCCATCCTTGAAGACCTCGAGGAACTTTAACTGGTAAACCACATGGAGCACCATCCGCGTAGTTCTACACTGGGCGCCGTAGAACCATCGTATCCAGCGTCAGTGATCAAACGGTAATATTGTCAAACTATAAAACATTCAAGTCTTAAGGATACCGTCTGTAGGTTTTTGAATCTGTAGCCTATAATACTCCAGACCCTCGTTATTATTGTACTATTATTATGTACCACAAAGATTTTCAAATTAATGAATCTGGTCATCTTGTTTTCACATTCTGACCAGCGGATTTGTGTGGGCGCCGTAATAATTTTGATAATGAACATTCAAAAATAATGTGAGGTGAATTTTTGGATTCAAAATAAAAGCAAACCCTATGCAAATAAATATGTTTGAAAGCCCGTGTGTCTATATTTGGCCTATACTTCCAAAGCAAATATCGTGATTGAAAGATTATCCCATCAGCCAAGTATAATTATGAGCTGATCATTCAGCAGCCAGTATCTTCTATTTAGCGACTAAGGCCTAGGGTGTAGCAACTGAACTTCCGCAACACACTCAGGTCGCATAAGTTCAAATCACGTGTGAGTTATCTCTCCCATTTACGGGACTTCGTACCCTTGTGCGAATCACAAGAACGGCCACGTGCTCCATGCGCACTGGTTCGTCATCCCTTTTCAAGTAACAAGCTGAACAAGTGCTTCACCATCCGCAAATTATCCAGTGAACACCATGAAACTAAAATAAATTCCCCGATGGAGTAGTAATGCAAATATGCTCGTTGGTAGAGTTGAATCCTCAAATCATTTTGAGTGGGATGAAGAAAAAGACAGCCCCGACGCATTTGGACCTATTAATAGATCTTCTTGGTGGTTATTGGTACACCACGAAGATATCATGCAATCATCTGACCAAGTAATACTTGATTGATTTCTTAGAGAAACAAGATCAATGGGCGATGTGGTAGCTCCATCTCAAGTGTTCACATAAATGAGACCAGGTAAACAGCTGGTGCTCGCAGACACGATTCCGATCGACGAAGGACATTGGTAATGAGCTAATTTGTCAGCATCAGTATGGTTGATCGCTATTCTAGGATGAGCAGGCCATGGTATAAATACCACTTCCGAATAAAAACTTACAATTTCATCAGCTTTCTGAATAGTGTTCTACTGAAGTTTCTACCGAACAATCAAATATCAATATCGTATTTCTGTTGGACAGTGCTCCAGTTGACCGACTGGCGGCTGCAGCTGGCAAACCGGATGTACTTTCCAGTATCTGTTTCTCTATAATTCATTTTTATTACATTTTTAAATACTGAAACAAGTATTGGTTGCAAAAATCCAGTAAAACACCATTGATTGGAGGAAAAATTCAACGCAGTGTACCAGCGATTGGATAAGCTTTGACTTCATTGTTCACTATTTCTGGATGCCCAACATGTCTTCCATATGGATGAACCGGTGTATTTAAGAATCTATACCGTCGTGGGGTGCATGACTAATCTTCAACGTTTGACTTCAGTCTCAGATAATTGATATTACAAACGTATCATTCCCTTGATCGCACATCTAGCTTATGGGCCTGATGAACGGACTCTTTTGAGAGGCGTATAGTAAACTTTGAATTTACTGGCAAGTTGTCTAGGTCCCGGATAAATGAATATCGCGTTCGTCAGGCGGCTGTGCTTTTGCCTTCTTCCTTACACCCATATTAGCAATCTCTCATCTGGCTGCCCTGGAAATGAAAGTGAATATGCTGATTTCAGAAATATTATTCACGCTGTATCAGACGAAGTGGAATTGATTAGCATATAATCTTTAAACAAATTGATTTATCTTACACAGAGTAACTTTTTTGAAACCCGACAATCTACTTCCTAGGAGCATTTTCTGGATCAAAACAGTTCGTGCTATGACTATGTGGGACCTACCTTGGCCGCAGCCGCTTGAAGATGTTGACGTACTGAGTAGAGACGGCAAATCACTTGTTCGCCATCTTTGTTGGCTTGTCAACTGAACAGACGCACTCGAGGTCGATAAATGTTAGTAGACAGTCAAATGTCTCGGTAAATAGTGCTTACTAGTGGTTCTGTAATGGCAAAATTGTTACATCAGTGATGTATGGCACAATAAACAATTAAAAACTGAATAAAGGAACGAAACCTACATTCCAGGTAAACTACTATCGTCCCCAAGCAGAAAACACCGTCCGCTAGTGATCAAAGCGTAAAAATGGCCAGTTTCAAGAAGGCCGACCAGTCAGAGCAATGATGGGGGAACAGCCCAATGAATTGAAAAAACCGCGTATTGCAGTTATAGAGTCTGACTGCTGGAATAGTAGCCAGTAGCATAAGGCGGAAAAGGGAATAACTCGAACAAAATGTTACGCGGAGCATCCCTGAGGAGCTCGAGAATCTGGTTGAATTTTCGGGGATCCAGTCGGACGGCCTTTCGATCGATATTTTGGGCAGGTTAGCGAGGATACGTTGGACGTGCTTTCGTTCTACCACATCAATGGCTCTTACCGATTATCCAAGAGTAGTAATTTGTTTCGCATACCGAAATGCCTGTGCAAAGGACATTAAAGAAATTAGCGATGACTGAGATTTCCTTGTTGCATGTTGTAACGTTAGGCTGACTGCACTTTTTTAAGCAACTCATTTCTGTATCGTTTTATCGGGTCATTTGAATATATGAAATCCCCTCTGATACTCGCCTATTAGACCGATGAATTGCAGGATTTTCATATCATCGAAGGACTAACCCTCCCCAAAAAACTTTGGAACAGCTCCACGAAACTGATTGTTTCTCACGACATTTACCAGTCTTCCAGCAGCTACTACATGAATGTAGTGTATTGTCGTCTGTAACAAAAGAAGAATGTATCATTCCCTAAACGGAATTGAAACCACAACCAGAAACCCAGTTTCATCAAATGAAAAACACTTTTAGACATGTTGTCATTTCGTTGATCTGAAAGACCAACGATTCAGCAAATAAGCTACCATCCAGTGGTTCATCCAACATGACAACTGAAGATATCAGCCCTGAAATATTTCTTGCAGTTTTCTTTTACCACTGGTAGTGGGCGTTTTCCGAGCAACAATTGAGCATCAAAAATGCGGTACATAATTTCAAGACTAACTTCACTGTTATGCTGACTTGGCCAGCATTTATTTGCCTAAATTCTCTTATCGTTTAATCATCCCAGGAGGAATTCACATCGACTTATAACAAACAATCCACGTACACATGTTCGGAGGAAAATTCCAAATCTCGCCTGGTTGGGGAGTTGGGTTATCTTCTGCACCTGATGCAAATAATGACCGTCCAGCCTTCAGCATATATCACCCGAACATTTACATGAGACTGCAGTGTCAGGTAACATAAATAAATTTTACCGTACCAATAAAAGCTAATTATTATTTTGTGTTCATAAAAAAACGATTCTCCGGGGTGGAGTTCCTGTTAAGAAATGTATGCAGGATTGAATAACGAAGGTACCCAACACACTGGCTTGTCTGTGAATAACCACTTTGCACCGTAGATTAGACAGTGAACCACACAGAATGGATGACTCACTGATCCTCCATCTAAAAGACATATTTCGTATAAATTCTCCCTGGTTAGCAAACGGTTTGGGTGGGCAAAATGAAGAACTTGTTCAGAATCAGTTTGTGATAGACTATTGACATATTTTCCGATTGTCTGCAACCCGAGAAATCCCGTTTAGGTTAACTGGATGATGACACTTATCAATTTCAAACTCTAGGATTGAATATGACTGCTTACACAGACGTGACAGCCCAGCCTTGGATTCAATCACAAGATAAACCACGCCTTCATGACCTAACTTTTGTGGAGACGTGTGTGTTTGTGTGTACAGACTTTACAGTCACGGTGAGGGTTACCTTGTTAACATTTTATCTTATCGCTTCTATTACAGGTTTGACATATTTGACAGATATTATACGGTTCTTTCATTCACAGTCAACGTGGATTACATAACCGAACTGTTATATTATCCGTCGAATAATGTTGCATGTAATTGTGATTATCTGCTTGAATATATTTGTTTTCTAAAGGTCGGTGACGACTTCAAACTAGAAACGTCTTCATACAGAACAAACCGAGTATCGATTTTCGGGCTCCAAAACATCACCCAACAACAAATTCAATGGATCACATCTCCAAAAAGGCACATCAGTTTATTGTTTTATACAATGGCGTTCTTCAATTTTTTCCAAAAGAAAAAATCGGTGGCTCGTGAACTTCCACCTCTGTTTGAACAGCCACAAATCTACACACGTGAACTGGACTCATAGTCATAAAACAATGTTTGTTGGATGATAAGGCCAGTGAAATGAGCGCGCAAGTGTTTGACCATGTAACTCGGAACTCGTTATAAGTAGTGGGTCAAATTTGAATAACTCATTGCTATAGTCACTCAGAACCAGAAAAAGTATCTTCTCATCTTCGAAAATATCTGAGGCCCAAATCACCACGGAATGGAGGTTGTCCTTGAAGAAATATTTTTCATTTATTTTCCACGTTCTAGTAGTTTCACGAAAGTGCACATGTTGATACGTGGTGATTGAATTGGCTGATCGTATCAGAATACTAGAAAACTTCCTTCGCTTTGTGAATGGTACCAATCACACCGGGATGTGGCCATCAAATCATATCCTGTTTCTAACGAGGAACTTATTTTCATTCGTGACGCACACCTGGAATAATGCATTTGCCAGAGCCACGCAATTTCCCGGATGATGCATCCACTCGTGCTCTTGCTTTATTCAATCAGATCCAGCTGGCTTGCATTTGTTTACTCCCGAAATAATGGACTTGTTTTGTAATGTTTCACAGACTGGGTTTTGTATACACATGTACATTGACAGTGTGTTCCGCAGGTTCAGTAAACATCCGTAGTTCTTTGCTCTTCCGTTGTCATCACATTTACATGGACATGGACAATTTATCAATTTACTGAGGCTGTTTGCTGATTTGTATCCGTAAATGCTGGAACAGTTCCAGCGTTGGTTTTTCAATGAAGCTGTGTAAAGGAAAACGTAAAAATAAATTGAAATATTTAAACGCACAGGAGCTAACAAAAGTTAAGCGGTGTGATACTAGTTGCCCGGAAGAGTAACAACTAGGAGAGGCATCTGAAAATGCAACCAATAAATCCAGTTTCAATGCGTGTATCCAATAACCTCATATTGATCAGAATATCCCTCTATATGGGGAGGTATCAGGCGAGCTGGATTATTTATATCTAAACTGTGATCCCAATGGCGCACAATGGCGCACGAAATGAACGTCCACTGAAGTATGATACAAAACTCCAGCCACGATGAAGACTGTCATTGAAGCATTAGTCTTAGAAAACAGTGCATTGTCAATATATTCCTTTGGATTAAATGAATTTGTTGTTTCATGGAACTTGGAAAACTGTGCAACTCAGTGCCCCTGCAGGTGTTCATGCACCATTTACTGTAGCTCCAAAATCTGACCACTTTACCAATCGTAGAAATCCCACGTTTACGCGGTCACATATGTGCGTGCTAGGATTCATCTTCAGCAGTTCTTCAAGATACCATTCATTTCGCCTGTTTCTCTTTCACTTATCGAAAATGCGTGTCTGCTCATTGTGTGTCTATGATTTTAGAGTTTGTGGATGATAAGGTGTTTAATTGGAAATGTACCAATGACGTCTAGTTCATCTCCTAGTGTCTTCCGACATTTTTTTCATTGTACTGTAACTCAGACGCTAGATTCACCATGTCAACGAATTATTGACTCATTTTCATCATATTCCAATTTTGAAGATTTATCCTTCAATAGACATTGTTGAGTCACTATCTGTTGGTAGTTCCAATTCCTATCTGCATCCGTCATCAATGTTTCCCCCATTCGTTTACAACAAGGATGATTCTCCACAGCGAGCAAATTCACTATCTTGGAATACCATTATGCATTTGATGAAAACCACATAACCAGTAGTGATATTGTCCTGAAACGTTTAAATATCAGAGACAAACTTGTCCCATCATCCACTTCAGAACTGCTTTCAGTGCTTGTGAAATGTACTCTGATAAAACAGTACAGCCCTAAAGTGAAAATGAGTCGCTTCTCGTGGTCTATCGCCATCTACAGGAATTCTGCCCGACCGATAATAATTGTGAATTCATTGTTTTTTGGTTGATTGTTGACCTGCCCTCAGTTAAAAACATAAACTTAAAGACCCCAGAAGGCTGTAGAATGAATTTTGCTGGGAGTGGTCATTTACAATCAATTAGTGCATACCCCTCGTTTTTCTGATAGGCGTTCACGTAACCACACTACCGATGTGACTTTGTTAGGTGCATGTGACAAATGACGGCCAAGTAGCCAGTTTTTCGTTCATAACGAAGTTCATTGCATTTAGGGTACAAAGCGAAAATTGTTCGTTACGAATATATATATATATATATATATATATATATATATATATATATTATATACATAAACTGTGTTATACTTTCGTGAAAGAATTCCATCGAGTTGTGAGAAGAGAACAACAGACAGCACTATTCAGCTTAGGCTTATTATTCAGTACTGCAAAGCAAGGCCAAAAAAGCCATACAACATTGTGTTGTATTAGAAGCCGAAGAAGGAATAAAAACCGCCGAGAAAATGTTGAAAAAGAAATTCGGCCAGAACTACACGGTAGCCCGGGCGTTTAACCATTCATTGAATGATGGACCAAGCCTCAAGAGCGATGAAAAGGAAGCTCTCATCAAGGCGAGTCAGGAGATTCAAGCCTGCATCTCAACTTTGTGACAACTCAATTACACATCAGACCTGGATTCTAGTAAGACCTTGGAAGCTGTTATGATGAGGTTCCCATAGCAGATGAGATTCAGAGGGACTGAAGCTGCAGCCTCAATTATAAGTCTGGGCAGAGAGCCAGGATTCACCGAATTCGCTGAATTTATTGAAGAAGAAGTTGACATCGCATGTACTACATTTGGCGAATTAGCTGGTACAATAACGGGTGGCACACAGAAGATGAGCACTGCTCAACGGAAATCATTCAATCTTTATCGGGACGAGCGTGCTTTATGTAGCATGGAACTGAACCAATATTTGACTATCCAGCTTGGATGTTCGATTTGTGGAGACAGTCACAACCCTGAACAATGCCAAACATTCCTCGCCTATAACCCTCAGTAGAGTTGAGAAACTGTCGCAATGGGGAAACTTTGTCGCCGCTGCTTGAAAACATCCCATATGGCCATGAGTCGCAAAGTTCCTCGTGGGTGTACAATTGGAGAATGTGGCGGATCGTATTGCACGTTGTTGCACTCAGAGAGTGATGTCATCTATTAGGTAACAGTTTCAAGTCGTCATGTGAAGCGTAACAATGGAAAGACAAACCGGAAAGTTGCTTTGGCGAGTAACCCCATCACTATTCGACATAACAACAAAACAGCATGAACATTGGCGTTTTAAGACGATGGTTCTGATCGTACCTTTGTTTGGGAAAGTCTGGTGCTGCTCCTCGGAATGCAAAGCAAGAGCGGAATTCTAACCGTTTCAATACGGACGAAAGGAGATAGCTTTCAGGCTACTAATGTGGAGTTTGACATTGAACCCAACGACAAACGTCGTGTGATCCACGTCAAAAAGGCACATTCTGTCACGTCTTTGACACAAGTTAATGGTACCGTGTCATGCTAACAACTGGCAAGCTTGATGGCCACACCTGAGTTGGATCTCATTTCCGTCAGACGAGAATATGAAGATCGGGTTACTGTTAGGGTACGCCGTGCCAGAGGTTCATTGGGTGCAAGACCAAAGTTTGGGTGACACGGATGAACCGTATGCTGTCGAAACTGTCCTGGGATGGATGCTGATGGACATTTATTGACATTTCGATGAAAATAGTGTTCATTGGTTTACGATCGTTGAATTTGACGAGGAATTAGATAACTTTGATCAACAAGATTCGTCAGATGAAGGCCAAACAAAGGGAAAGGGTATGTCCGTAAACCGCGAATCCCTGAAGACTATGAGAAGAACGATATGCTTCTTTCATGGCGAACAGATTCAGCTACCTTGCTGAACAATAGAGTGGTGCTTTACAAAGCTTATCTCAGCTTGGTAAACACCTTCGCAGCTCAGAAGATTTCTGAGGAAACTATACGAAAGCGATGAACGACTACTATCCACTAGTCAGACTCTATGACCGGAATACGCGTTTCTTTCATCTCATTGGTCTATTCCCCTGATCTTTGCTCTCACTGGTCGACATTCTTGAAACTGGACACTTCAACACATGGATCACTGGCATATGGTGTTTTCTGCTTAGGACCGATGGTAGTTTACCTCAAATGTATGTTTCGCTCCTTTGATCAGTTTTTTTATTGTTTATTGTGCCATATATCACTGATGTAACTACTTTCCCATTACAAAATCACTAGTGAGAACTATTTACCGAGACATTCGACTGTCTTCCAACATTTAATCGACCTGTTCAGTTGACACGCCAACATAGATCACGAACAAGTGAGTTGTCGTCTACACTCCGTACCTCGCCATTTCCGAGCGGCTGCGGCCAAGGTAGGTCCCACATAGTCACAGCACGAATGTTTTGATCCAGAAAACGCGCCTTCGAAGAACATTGTCGGGATTCAAGAAACGTTACTCTGTGTAAGGTAAATCACTATGTTTATGAAATATCAGATAGGGTAATAAATTCCACTTCCACTGAAACAGCATAACAAATATTTGCGAAATCAGCTTACTCGATTTGAACTCCGGTTAGGCCAGATGGGAGATTGCTAATATGGGTGTAAGGAAGAGGGCAAAAGCACAGCCGCCTGACGAACGCGATATTCATTTATCCGGGACCTAGACAACTGGCCGGTAAATTCAAAGTTTAGTCCGTTCATCAGGCCCATAAGCTAGATGTGCGATCAAGGAATGATGCATTTGTAATATCAGTTATCTGAGACTGAAGTCAAACGTTGAAGATTAGTCATGCACCCCACCTGGAAACACCGGGTTATCCATTTGGAAGACATGTTAGGCATCCAAAAATAGTAAACAATGACGACACAACTTATCCAATCGCGAGTACCCTCCGTTGATTGTTCCTCTAATCTATAGGATTTTAATCGATTTTTGCAACTTATACTTGTTCCAGTAGTAAAATATGGAATAAAACATGAACTATAGAGAGAAACATATTGAACAGCATATCCTGTTGCCAGCTGCACCCGCCAGTCGGTCAACTGAAGCGCTGTTCAACAGAACTACGATATTGGTATTTGATTGTTCAGTAGAAACTTCAGAAGAACACAAATTCAGAAAGCTGATGTAAATGTAAGTTTTCTTTCTGAAGTGGTATTTATAACATGTCCTGCTCATCCCAGAACAGCGATCAACCATACTGATGCTGACAAATTTGCTTAATGACAATGTCATTCGTCGATTGCAATCGTGTCTGCGAGCACCAGCTACTTTTACTGGTCTCATTTATGTAAACACTTGAGATGAAGCTACCACATTGCCCATTGATCTCCTTCATCTATGAAATGAATCAAGTATTACTTGGTCAGATGTTTGCATGATATCTTCGTGGTGAATCAATAACCATCAAGAAGAGGTGGTGCTGAGATGGAATGGATCAATATCGTTTGGTTTACATTCCCCCACAACTGTAGCCCACTCTTCTTTCTTGTTGGCATGTATTATGTGAGAAGGTTCGCCAAGACAACTCTCAACAGTCTTCAAATAATTGACCGATATCACCCACGAGATTGCGAACCAAAATAGTTGAGACAGTAGCAATCAGTGAATCTGCCACTGGGATTTATCGGCATTCAGATTAGTGTAAAATGATGAAATGGAACATGAACTGAGGCATTCATAACTCGTTTCCAACAACAATATCAGAATATGCAATGCAAAGCAGTAATACTCCCATGATTTCTGACTACAGAGTCGTGTTCGATGCTGATCTTACCATCTCAATCTTGTAATTTATACCAATAAATATATACTGTTTTTGGTAATACATTTTAAAAAGCAATGACAATTAACACCAAAATTCATACCCAGCTCGTTTTCATCCCTTCTCTGTATTTAGGGACAAGCATTCTGAAAATAAATAACCAAAATATTCTGTGCACCCGGTGCGTAAATGGAAGATATCGTGATGATACGTCGCCAGTCGATCCACAGCAACAGAGACCACACGCTTGGGGACGCATGACTGCAGGATGCCTCAGGTATGAATGAAGTTTTTTCACAATCGATGCTTTCATAACTTTGGATTTTTCTATGTTTGGAATACTGAGTCGGTGCTTTAAAGCTTGTGACGGGACACCACGTTCCGGGATTGCGAAGTTATTTTGAGCTTCCTAGCATGAGAGAACACATTATTTTGTAGAGATTAAATGAATGACAGACGAGGAACGAGCGCCAGAGAATTAGTGCCCCAAAGTTAGATTGAACTGATTTCCTGGAGACAGCATTTACGAGGGTCCAGTATGTTCGGTCACTAGAAAGGTACGATGTGTACTTCTGAGCTTCAAAGTGACCAACAGTGTTCCCTTATTTAAACAGACACTAATTGAGCCGAGGCTGCATACGAACCCTTTCAGAAAAAAATAAGACTAGACTCTTACTCTTCCTGTTGATTGCATCGAAGCGTCGTTACCACTTCGCCGTTTTATGTGATGTGTGCATGCATGTGTGCATAGTCTGGAAGACACGATTCTTCTCTTCATTTTCACAAGAGATATGAATATATCAAAAGAAATGCTGTCTTCAATAGATATCACGTCCTTTTTTATCCAAGTAATATCCGCAAATACTATCTATTTCAACAGAGAACATATAAAAAAATGCATATCATTGCACTCCATCGAGTCGAATAGAATTGGTGTGTTTTCCGAGAAAACGTGCTCCGTCCACACGATTGGGGATGGAGAAAACCCAAGCGGGACAATTTATTCAGTTACCCATTGAGTAAGACATGTTCAAATGCCTTCGATACGTCAAACGAGACCAGGCGTGTTCCTTCGAAATTATCGAACGTTGTCGACCAGGAGCTTGAGACAACAGATTAAAGCACACTTATGAATATAGTAAGTTGGCACTCTTATTGTTGCCAGCTTCGTAATTGTCCATGTTCTATCACCGGTCACGCCTGGTCGGACATTTTGGCCTCCACATCTTTGAGATCGGAAGAATCGGTGTGCTTCGGAGCGAGAAACTCGGTATTGAGGGTCAGTTGCGAACAGGTCACCACTGCCAGAGGAAAGTGAATCAAGACGTACTCCAAAGCCGGGACAGCAATAACTGGTCCAGAATAAATGAATAAAGGGGAATACCGGAGTTTCCATGACATCAGATGACACTCGCAGCTGTGCTGAATGGGACATAGCGGCGGACTGGTTGATGTTGGCTTAAGAACCCGCTTGATAGAGAAATGAGGAATGGGAAAGCAGTTCGGGAACTGGAGATGGATAGAATTCGCGAATTCACTTAGTGCAATTTTAGACTTCTAGCAAATTACGGATTATTTTAAGTGATGTAAATTTCTGAACAAACAGTCAACTTCTCAAGTATTTTGTATCAATCATCGGTAAATGTTTCAATCGTCTTTTTCAGTTAAAATCTGTACTTAAGAATGGACTTCGCGTCCTATTTTATCCAACTATTACTCGCAAATACTCATCTCGTTTACGTAGTCTGATACATCCATGACCACCACCGTGATCACTCATCGGGATGTGGAATGGGAAGCATTTTAGTTGTTTCGAACGATCGAAGAGCTATGGAATTGTTCAGATGGGGTGTGGATTGTAACTCACGTGACGATGCTCTGTTCCAAATTGAAATGTTTTACAATAAAAAGCTGAATATGCTGTCGTGAGTTCGGTGTAAATAGTAGTCGACGAAGAACTACACGGAAGTATTTCAAATGAAGAAATATTGTAGTAATAACTTAATATCGTAACACGTTACTGTCCTTTTCTATGACACTTACTTAATCGATGTTATATTGAAGTGACTATCAATGTTGCCATCAACTCTGCAGTGGAGAATTCATAAACGAAGAGAGCGTGGTAATGTGACCTCTCGTAGAGAGTTCTCTTATTGTATTCGGTTATTTCAAATGCGACAACGGGAAAGTTGTTCCGTAGTAAAAGTTGGAATTCCACTGAATTTAGAAAAAACGAAATATTTATCAAGATAAACTCGTAACTGGAGAGTAAACGTGTGAAACATGTGCCATAGTTACCGTGGATTCTTTGGTTTTCGACCAAACATGGTACAGTGTGCTTCATCAAGTTAACTTGGACCATTTTTATTTTTCGATTGCATATTTTCTCATTCATTACCGAATTCGGATATTTCCTGGCTCATACGACAACTCTTATTCGAGGTTTTTTTGTTCTGTATAGTATTATTTAGACTCTATCTTTTTTCCCAGGAAACTTATCTGCAAGTGTATTGATTATACGATTATGTAGTGGCACTATCCGTAATGCAAGGCACTTTCATTTTGGAATACAATTTATTCATTTTCACGAGAGCCAAATTCCCTAACGTGAATATCTTCATTCGGGTATAGCTCGCACACCGGCACTGCTTTTCTTACAGACGAACATGAATTTATTTTAGTGCAAATGATTTTCTTATTCACCGTGTTTAATTAAAGAAGCATGTTAGTGACCCCGTTTGTCTCGTTCACTTAATTTCTCACAGGCGATGAAACAGTTGCTAACTTTGAATCGCGTCGTAGTATTCTGGACCATCTTCACCTTAATATCTTGGGCAAATAATGATTGAACTGCTTTACCACTAAGTACATCCACCTGTGGTTGTCCGTTTTTTTTCGCAGAGTGGATGACCAAATAAGAAGTCGATATCATATTAATGAAAAATAATTTGGTAACTACTGGTTGTGGATCGAACACCAAAACGAAGATCGTAATATAGGTAAGCAAATCGTACTGAATGGTATTTTATTACGTTTAAACAGGAAATTGAATATATATAGGGAAGGTATAACATGTGTTGGCTGAAGCTCATTTTTGCTTGTTGCTCTGATGTGATCGCCGTACTTGCTGTGATCTGTAGTTAAAAGACGCTGAACTTGGTCCCCGTAGACGACTTTTGCCCGTGCTCGGCTTGCTTTTTGCTTCGTCACTGCTAAATTGACCGTCACCCTTTGAAGTTCGACCGCCCCTTTTAAGGAACTTGATCTCTTGTTCTTTTGCTATTCTCGCAAATTTTATACCTCAACTATCGATGACTCATTTCCAAAACAATTTTGAGTCTGGAAAACTAAGGTCCAATAATACGGCTGGATGGTTTGTGTCTAGTGGCTACATTTCTGACTTTCATATTTAGTGGAAATATCTGCCCGTCATCCACCCGTAAACGTGATCCAACGCAATATTTGCGGTGATCGAGTTAGTTGAGGAGTACCAGGTTTCAAATGGCTTCCTTATTCGACTCGTGGGTGCGTGATTCAGAACATTTACCTCATCCATATGGAGGTTTGTGCATTTTTGAGTGGCCACTTTTGATTTGATTTGACCTATGAAGCATTTCATGTAGTCTATGCATACGACCTTGTACATTACCCTTATTTCTTCAGTTCTGATTTGTACCTTCGGTGTGGAAATGAGTCTCCGCAAGTTTGAGGTTGGTCGGTTAACGAATCTCCTGCCCTGAAACTGAATCAACTTCACAGCTATTTCATGGATATTCCTGATGTATTGTGCAGTGATCCTTCTGTTTGTATTCAAGCACCCATCCACCGACCATGCATTTAAAGTAATCGATATCTGTCATTTAGTACAGTAAGAGAGTTTTGACACCGAGATCGTTAAATATAACTCGTTGTTTGAATCCGGGTGACACCTAAAGTAAGCGGCTGACAGGTTGAATAGTTATATTATGTAATATTTGAGCTAGTAGGGATTCGAATAACTTTAGATTTCGGCTTTTTGAATTCGCTCTCTATAAAATATCTTGAATAGTGCAATAAATACATATAGCTTATTTTTTTTTCTTTTTTTGCTGCCTGATTTTTCTCCGTTTCCCTCAGGCGACCAAAATAACAACAATGGTGTGAGGTGGACCAATGATATCTGGCAAAGATGAGCATTCCATGGCGCTTATTCTGAACCTTGAATAAATATGAAACTAGAGCAGATGTGTGTTAATTCATGGGTGAAACTATGGCTGGTATTTATCGTAAAGCACTAACTTGAATGAGGAAGGATCCTAGCGCAAACGGAATGAGAATAATCTCGTTATCATCAGTGAGGGTAGTATCAGCAGTCGGGGCATTACTATCAATAGTCGCAATACCAGTAAAAGTGGAAGAAACCATATTGGCATTGAGCAACGAGTCAATTCATAGGACATACCTTGTCATCATCACCATAATTATGTCAATGACATAATTTTACCCTATTCCAAAGATTATATAATGAGACGCGAACAAAATGATACGGAAGAAGTATGCCACATTACTATGAGTTTCGAGGCGAAATAAAAAATGTGGTTTGATTTTGCAAAGGAGTTGGATGAGTCTATCGTAGGAGTCGATCGCTCAGCAAGCCACTGAATGTCACCCGCTGAATCGATTGACGGGAGCCAGCCGTGTAAATATTGCCAAACCTTTGAGCAACTGTAAAGACAGTCTAGTTCTTAAGTGTTCTAGGCAGAGATGTTAACCGTGTATTCAGGAACATGTGCTGATCATTGAACGCGTACTACTGACGATTCCTTCATGGATCAAACCCCTACTCAGTAGTTACGTAGTTTCCAACAGTGAGTTGTTTGCTGAAACTGACTGGTAAATCTAAACCATGAAATGCTGTTTCTGTTCCCATTCAGGATCAGAAATGCAGCAGTCTGAAGAGGCCGTGTGTCTCGTTTACTTATCAAAATATGCTGTTGAACCAATCTCATCTTCAATCTGTCACCCGATATCACGAAGATATGCAGACTTGTTCTTGAGTACGTGATTTGTGGATTTAGCGAAAAAGTGTGATTTCGAAATTTGATAACCGTCAGTCTCACACGTTATCGTTCTGGCTCCCGTCGCTAAAATATGAGTTCATTGGAGTGGGTGATGACGTGCCTGTTTGGAAAATGTTTATTTACATTCAGTCAGAATGTCAGTTCAGAGCATATTTACACGATGGAAAACATTATCGTTTTTGAAGGAAGTTTCAACTTCTAGCCGTGAAATTCATCTGAATAGTGCGCAAAGTTAAGTGCAATGACCATAGGGTTGGTTGGTAAATTTCCGCGTCCGAAATGTGAATCAGACAGCTTTATGAATAGTACCAATTGTGTAGGAAGAGAAAGCTGATTAATCACATCTTCCATGAAATTCCGATTTATGGATTTGCGCTTCCATGGCAAACCTAGTCGAATTATTGGATTGGATTGGAACTATATCTTCAAGGATTTAGAGGAATTTCCATTGTTCATATTGCGAACACAATTCCGTAAAATATAACAAAAGCAAATTAAATTCTGGCAGGTAGTGATTTGATCGGTGAATTAGAAGATGAGGTGGAGGGTCATGCTCCTGAAAGAATAAAAAGTGTTACACGTTTTCGCAGGTCTCAAATAGGTTGTGTGTTCGACATCCGATCCACTAATCAGCGATCCTTGTGCTACTTTTCGAATAAACGTCACGGCGTGTGAGAGTCTTTAGAAACAGTTTCAGAATCATATAATGCAAAACCTTGATCTGTTCATCTGTACAAAGAAAACGCATCGGGGCATTGGCTTCTTCATTTGTCATTGTATGTCAACAGATGTGCAGTGACGACCGATTTGAATGCGTTGACGGGGTTTGCTCTTAAGATGGGTATGTTCTCTTGATGTCCACATCGGAATTGACAAGAAGACGGCCTGAATTGGGACATGACACATTAAAACAGCGGTAAGCGAAATAACTTTGCCCGTGAGTGACCTTAATTTGGCACTCAGCCGATCATCTGTTCGGTCGAGTCGAAGTGCACCGTCAGTGGTCTCCAATATAGCACATTTGCATCTGTTATTCGACATGGGCTGACAACTGATCAAGAAGAGGTCACGATAGTTTCAAACATGTCCAGCCCTGACGACTCAAAAGGAGTTGCCCGCCCAAATTGTTTGGTCAATAATTAAAGAGGATCTCTGTCGCGACTTTCCTATATAATGCTACTCATAGGACATTTCGATAACAAGGTGGCAGAAGGACACTGGTTTTCGGATCAATAAATTCTGGTTGAAATGTTAAAAAATCAAGCGTTCATGGCAAATACGTTATACTGTGCGTGCGCCTCGTGGGTCGCTGAAGTTCAAACACGTCTAGATGAGGAATTGTGGTGCTTTAATTGAAGGAGGCCTCGTTAGAATGAGAATAGCGACACCCAGCGATACAGTTCTGTAAGTTCTCAAATGCACCGTTCCCAGGACTTGAACGTTGACGAAGAAGAAATTTTATATGCACGTTATTTTTTTGTTTATTAGGCGAAAATTATTGTGTGTCAATAACAGACTGGCATTCACTGGAGACCGACTATTGATCCAATGAGAGCAGAAGTTGCATTTTAGAGAAGTTTTGTGTTATATGCAAGAGCGCAAACAGTACCACCGGCAAGGCAAAAGAAGTTTTTCACACGCAAATTAGGAATAATCCATCTTAGATTAAAATTTGATCTCTGATGTGTGCCATGCCGAACCCATGGAAGCAGGTAAATGAAGTAAACTCGTCACTCCAAACCCACCTTCTCGCCCCTGACAGACTTTTGTCATAGACACTTCCAAACATGAGATTAAACACTGCCGGGTTCTCGTTGACTATCGCATTGGTTTCTCCGAAAATGGCCCACTACACACCATGGACATATCCGAAATAGTCGAACAAAAGCGTGCTCATCTCGCCCTAGATGAAGTCCCGGAGAAAATGTTCTCTTAAAACGAGCCCAAATCACGGGTGTCGATTTTCAGTGGTTCAGCCGGGAGTAAAATTACGGATATCGAAACCAAAAGTACACACCACGGTGAAGCTAATGGCGAGGTCGAGTCCATGGTGGAAGCGGTGAAAAGAATACGATCTTTAGGACGATATTACCCGACTGATCCCTACGTAATTCATTCAAACGAAAACATGACGAATGGCATTTTGGAATGCAGCCTAGTAAAGGGACTTTTCGGGAAGAGAACTCGGACTTTGCTTCCAACAATGGGTAATCGTCTGGAGCCCGGAGCACAATATGAAACTGGAGTAAGAGCTTTTTAAAAAAGGAAGAAACTTGCCAACGGTAATTTACGACCGCGGAGCGTGGAACTGCCCATGATAGCGAAGGTGTTCGAGGAGGTCTGTGCTTATGATGTCAAAGATGGATGTCATCCATGAAGACGAGGGGCAGCACTGAGGTACGCGATAACCCGTTAGTACGACATCAGTGTGGTAAACGTATTTTAAGGGAAGAAATAAAACACGTACAATTATTTGGAGGACCAGTACCCAGTTTGTTCTTGCAGACAACACTTCATTGCCTGCTCATTCGATTACAGATTATACCAGTTTTGTTCAACTGATCCCGCACCAACCTGATGGAAATAATGGTTATTTAGAAAACAAAGTGCAGACTGATTACAAATGTGACAGTCACTGCATCACCTCACAAAAGGAAACTCCAGGGTTGGGATCATTGACAGGCTCGTGATTAACTCTACTGTTACCAATTCACTTGTGCGCAGATGCAAGTAGTTCGGCCAGTCGGAACGAGCATTGACAACAAAATACGAGGCACGTAGATTGCCCGTGAAAATATTTTTTAGAGCATACACAATAGATACTTTTCTTTTCCTTCACTAAAACTGCATTATTCCCTCTGAAACTTAGGTGACTATACATTTTCTCGAGGAAATAACAACCCCTTTGGTCGAAAAATGAATTCTCCCCTCTCATTCTGCAAACCTAAAACGATTATTCACTGAAATCTTTTCTGTGAATCTCACTTTCAAACTGATGTAACCGAATTTCTCGTAGATACTGTCAGCTACCGCAGTCGAACGCTGACTATCTCTCACAAGTTTGCCACTTCTAGTGGGAAGTAGGAGAGGTGTGAGTCACACCAGTACGCTCCGTTGCTAGCTGGCCTTAGGGGTTTGGAAAGAAATTGAACATAAACGTTCTTGAATATAAGTCAACTTTGTATAAACAAATCTGATTGGAAAGCAGTTCAGTGTTCAAACTCACTTCTTATCAAATCGGTGCCCTATTTGTGCTAGCATGAGAAAAGAGATCTTTGTCCGTCTGTGGCCTCTTTGGACGCTGTTGAAATAATACTTGAAGAAACAGTGAAAACCCCTAATTCTTCCAACTGTTTTTGCTGGCTTGTGGCCATTCGGCGGATATTTACCGCATTTAAATACACCGTGGAATGCATTCAGTTTCTATCTTCAATTAGTGATAGATATGTGAAAGCAGGTGCGTTAGAGGTTTGCTTATTAGGTGTTTACATTGAAAAAAATTATTTCAAGAAACGGTTCGATATCTATGTTGTCTTGTTTCTCCAATATACAATATAATCCTCCATCCTTGATTCAGTCAGTTGACATTCATAATTCTGGCCGCATTTCTAACTCCCTCATCTCATTATATCATTTTCAAACCCAATATAAAACTTGAATTTTCGATGTCATAGATGGTCATAGAAGTGTAAATAACGCGTTATAGAATAAGACAGTCTGAGTCGTATTCTTCATTCTGAAATGAAATCTTTTCCTGGATCACTTTGGTGAAAAAAGTAGTTATTTTTTTAGAGGAAAAGAGTAGATATTAACTATAACCAAGTAACATAGTATGGATAAATTTAATAACAAGAGTGGTTTCATTCACATCTGATAAAATTATTCCCTGAAATGTACGTTTCATTTTACTGAACTGTTGACCGTGTGTTACGCGGAAAAGAGTGAATACGTTGCGCGTAAATGTCCAGAAAATATTTGTCACTTTGCCTCTCAACGGCCAATCTACGTCTGCCGTCATTTCCACGAAATAGGCATTGCGGTTTATTTCAAATGCGGTGCTGGTAAAGCGAAGGTCATTTGACCTGTTGAATTGTCATTCCCGCATGAAAGACTATTGAATAGATACCTTATAATTGAATGCGCCTTTATACAGGGAAAGTGAGTTTCAGCGGTAACTTCATTTGAATCGAACGGAGCATGCATGGACGGGGAGTCCCTTTTTAGAATCACATGGTGATCCCGTGGAAATTTTGTCCTATCATCCATAAATCAAGCCATTCTAATCATCTCCGAAATCTGTTATGATTTTCAACAACCATTTGCCTACTCACAGGGTGAATTCCCGAATTTCGATAAAAATTTTGTACTTGCTTTCATCAACCTGCTCTGTTCGGGTTGAAAATGCACCGTGCTCATCCGAAAGCAGAAAACAAATGATATTTTAGTGAAATTACAGTGGTCTTCCCTCCAAGGAGTACATCCAACGAGGGGTTATCCCCTCTTTGGCAACTCATTTTCCGATGTTCACTGAGTTCATCATAAAAACTATCATGATAAAAGTGATTGGATCTTTAATGAATTCCATCCCATGCATGACTGCTTGAGGGCGGATCCTGCATGTTTTGGTATGTCATCGGGGTCAACGATTTTTACTATTTGGATCTTTTCGTAAATGCATCAGATCTGCCAAGTCGAACAACAATGATATTTGTTCATTCCCTTCAGATTATAAAAGTGTTGCTGACTGTTATCAACCAGCTCTAACGGGAAATGTGAGAAACTTATATCCCGTTAAAAATGATTCACCTATATTGCAATACACGTGTTTGAAACGCAAACAAGCCAACGATTTTCAGATGATATTACAACGCGAATCTTGTAGGTGATCGTCAATCTCGTAGCTTATATCCAACTCACATCGAAGGAACATATTTTGCCTTATCTCTGTTGAAAGATACAAATGAATATGTTCCGATTCCACAGCCCGGATAATAAGCATTGTCTATTTTCAAACCCATTTGTTCTATCATACCATAGGTGTGGTTTATACTGGGTGCGATTTGCGCACTTTGAAATGAAGCATACTAACTGTATTCAAACAGAGCTTTTCGTAGAACGAATCTTCCGAATGGCTATCTTTCTCACGCAACCTTTTGCAGTACCTTGATTGATGTCGTTCCTTTCCTTTGAAATCCCTTTATTCGCTAGATTTTCGGCTGTGTTTTGTTCATTTGAAACACGTTGGCTGA
Organism: Fasciola hepatica; assembly: GCA_948099385.1. Classification (NCBI taxonomy): domain Eukaryota; kingdom Metazoa; phylum Platyhelminthes; class Trematoda; order Plagiorchiida; family Fasciolidae; genus Fasciola; species Fasciola hepatica. The sequence continues at coordinate 9,534,904 of CANUEZ040000192.1, read as the reverse complement.
GATCCGAGTTCCTGAAAGTCAGTCAGTCTCTCAGTACTCGACCAATGCCAACTGGTTTCCACGTTGGCATATCTGTGGCGTTCCTCTCGACTACGGCTACTTTCTGTTCTGACAAGGAATGATAAACCACCAGATACTAGATATACATCCTCAGTAGTTGGCTACGACCAATGAACTTTCAGTGACAAAACTGATTGACGGATATTGGAACTCGGTTGATTCATGAACCACTGCTGTCAAACAGTTCCAATTCGATTATATAATCGGTGCTTTCTTCCAGAAAACGCACTTCGGATGACCAAACATTCCACAGTGGCTTGAGGAGCTGAATTTATATAACTGGGAGCGGAGCCAATGCTTGTCTGTACAGTAAGATATCCGTTTTCTGCCTTTGAAGTGATTTCGTGAACCAACTTGATTTTTCTGTTAACTCTTAACATTCAGTAACGAGATATCATAGCTGCAATGATGTAGGTCAAGCCCATGTGACCATTCATATCATGATAGTGACACATCAAAATGCAAGTGGCGAAATGTTTTCATGGCAAAATTATTAAACATTCCGTTTTGAACAATATACATTAATTCTCCAGTCCACCACCCACGAGCAATACACCCTTCAATAACATCGGGATTAAATTGTTTAGCGGGATGGTGAACATACCAAGGATTCTTTTCATGCAATTCCTCTGTCCATTTATTCTCAGAGCAACCACTGTATCTGTCGACAAGTTTCACTTCATGAGGGTATGCCTCTGTTCTTACGGGCTTCATGATTTCCGTAGTTGCTGATTTCATCTTCGTGAAACTTCCTCTAAGATTCGAACTAGGTTATTTCAAACACAATTTGTACCAGGGGATCCAAGTAACGTTCCTGTGGAGTTTGTTCCATGGGGACAAATATGACAAGGTAGATGTTACCATTGTAGTCGTCTCGGGTGTTCGGCTACCATCAGCCCACGGTGGGGATAGTGCTCACGTATGAAAACACTCCGTGTCGAATGGTTATTTTTCGGCAGAAGCTGCAACGTCGGACAATGTTTTGGCTTTGCAGCTGTGATTTTTCGTCAATGAATGTACCTGGAATGGAAAAAATTGACCGGATTCTTCGATGTGATCTGGCTCTACTCGTCCGGATAAGATAGATCGTGTATCGACGCGATACTACTGGTAATAAAGTGGGTGTTGCGAACGTTTTGAAATAAAGCCAAAGAATTTGTCCAAAAGAGCACTGGATAAATCTTGGCAATCACTTCTGAAACAAACGGGACTATTTTACGGCCATCACGGCTGCTATCAATCCTACACATTGGTTATCCACACATCAACACGAAACAACTTTGGTGTTTTCAAACAGTAGTCACCATTTCGTGCTCCTCGACTCTGCTTTCTCAATGAGTAAGCAAACTGTTCATACGCAATCCGATGTGCATCATAGCAGATATGAAGAAGAAATCCCGAGCTTCCAGAAGCACGTATCCCACAACTTCGAACCCACACTTGCAATTTCCTCGTCCAAATGTATCTTTTGCCTGAGTGAATTCCAACCACTTTCACAAGAATCGAGTCCCAAGTGATACAGCCTACAAGATCAAAAAACCGGTAATTTGTTACACAGTGTGTTGCACCCGGTGAATGTTAAATGGAAATCGGTTATTACTCATTTCTCTATATACACCCAGCGCTAGCTTCCTATATTCCTTATGGCAACGTTTTTGTATTGCGAATATGGTCTGTTCAGATTCCCATATTGGTCGCAATAAATCTACTGTCAGTATTATTGTCATAACCCTATTAAGAGCAGAACTGGAGCATCTTATGAAGAACGTCCCTCCAAAAAGATGAAATCTACCTGGATATTTTTTCCTAGGTGCGCTTTAGGTTTCCATGTGTCCACCACAAAATTGTCGTAGGCCTTTGTCTTTCTCCGGAGCGAGCCTTGATGAAACATTGGCTGAAGAACGGCCATTGAGGCAATCGTCTCTAGTAGTATTCGCAATGGTAATCCTGCCAAGGATTTAGTCAAATCCGGTTTCGGTGAGAGAGAGTTTCTCTTCCATAAAATGACCACCAGATGTGGCTGTGCAGTCAAACACCTTTCGCACTTTGTATTGCTTGGCCGGATAGATAAAGGGAGGATAGAATAATTACCAATAATGGTTTGTTTCTGTGATTGGCGCTTCTTCTGTATATTTTCGGTGGAAATATTCGTTCACTGATGTAGTACATTTTCTGCGAAAGTCTTCTGGGCTGCAGAGGCGTTCAATGAGCTAAGATGAGCGTCGTCACACGTTTGCTCCATGATTTGGTGCGATAATCGAAACTGTTTTCCGTGGTGAGGCCAAGTACCAATGTCCGTCTGAAAAGCTCGCCGTTGTCCTTACAGTCGTTAGGGACTCATGGTCGTCCACGGCTTGACCCTTTTTCATGTTTTCAGTTTGCCACTAAGGAACCTTGTTGCCATATTCTCCTCATTTCCTCTTCAAATTCAGCAGTCATAGAACGCTGGAAATTTGGTTTTTCCTGCCAAACTTGCCCACACGTGTCATACGTATCCACCACGTCCTTAAATTGTACATTCATGAAGCAATTCACAACTCTTGGCCGTACAAAAAAAATCTTCTCAGCGGCGCTTGACATTTTAAAAAATGATGAAGAATAATAACAGGAACGAAACTTACATTTGAGGTGACCCGTCAGTTATCTCAAGCGGGTTGCACCTTCTCTCGATAGTCCAAGCGTAAAAATCACAAGACTCAAGTTGGCCGACCATTAGGAATAATGTTCAAGAGAACTGACCAATAAAAAAGAAAACGCGGTTTCCCGTTACATAGTTTGACCATCGAACTGGAAGTAGTTGGAAGAAAAGGCGGGAAATGGCCTAACTCAACTATAGATCTACAGTGATCCTGAAAGTCTACCAACAATCAAACAGGGGAACGGATGTTGGAAGCGTGCTAGTAAAATTCGGGCCGAAATTTCATATTGAATATAACAAAAATCACCGGAAAAAGTGCATTGGCATAGTTAATTCCACTCACGGATTATTTATCAGCGTGAGGCCCGAATTCATCACTTATTTCGGGCTGTTATTGTTCAAGCTATAACTGATATTTTTAGTAAATGACAATATATATCATATACGATATATGATATGCACGTACTATATATATATACATATATATTTATATATATACATATAACATGATTTACAATTATCCATATAACATCTAACATATAATGTTTAAAGATACACGTATTTGATATTATCTCCAATACTGGCAAACGTCAAGTGCTTCAGACGATCCCGAGTTACGATAACGCACAATATTCAACGGATCGCTCACGCAGAATCCCACTCTCGTCTAGATGGTATCGATTCAGGTTGACTGATTTCACACAATCTAATAAATGATAGCGTTCATCCAAACAATTTCACGGCAAACTAAGTATATTCCCGGGAATGAAAAATGAGTAAATACGACAAATAGCATAACTTGTGGGCATCAGTGTTCAGTAAACAGTCAAGTGGTAGAAACAAATAATAACATTGGATAATAAAGCGATTGAGTGAGATGTGATGGATGGTTTTGCGTGACGGCTTGATATATTCATTAGGTCACATAAGTAAGCGCGTTTGAACGGATGGCGACGAAACAACTGTATCCAGAATTTTAAGGAAGATTGTTGCGGTTTTATTTCCGATTGGTAATCTGCCAGAGTCCTACCTAAAGGTGGCCAGATATTGTCCCTCTAATTTTCTCATGTTTTCCCTTGTCTTTCAGCCATCAATCCTATATGACGGAAATCAAACTAATGCGTTATAATTATCAACGTCCCACGAAATTTGGTACATCTTGATTAACCCCAAACATTTTCATTTGAACGTTGAATGAGACTTGTGAACACTAAAAGGACACCGCATTTATGTCTTCCGATTGGTTGAAAATCAGAAAGGTTTGATGGCGTCTCTCTACCTGCAAGTATTTATGAAAACAGGTAAATAAACTATCCATATGACTGCATACAAGAGGCGCAAATGACTAACAACATATCGTCTCAGAAAACATACTGACTCCTTTTTTGAACGAATAAGTTGTTCTGAGCTAGCTTATCAGTGGGTAATTTCACTGTACCATTTGTGTATCCCTGAATTGCTTGCAAGCAGTGTGTGTGATTAGTGATACTTTGGTAGGCTTACTGTTCTTGGTCTCCACATTTCTCGCAAAAGTCTCCGGTGAACTAGTCAGTATTGCACTCCGAATCACCACATTTTAGTAGGGCTCAATCTACAGCTCATCAGTGGTGCGTATCCTCGACCGCATCTGCTGTATGAACCTGGGTTTTCACACCTCGACCCCAACAAATCATGTATTTCCAACAGTACTGAGACACTGTATTCCTTTACTGCCTCGCTGTCGTTTATTTATGGGTGAGGTGGAGGACATGCATCTGAGATGAGCTCTACCAACAGCCATAGTCGAGTCTGATTTTTCCGAGCGCTCAGAAATGTTCAGCTTGGATTCGATAGAACCAAAGTTTGCCTTGTACTTTCTTTCGTATCGGAGTGATAAGAACGTAACTGCAAGAGTCAGCGAGTTTGGCTTCTGACAGAAATCCAATATGGAAATGGACGCAAAAGTCGAGTTTGCAGAACAGGTTTCCAGAATGACGGAACTCATGCCGTCGGGTTAGAAGGCTTTAATGATATTATTGATTTAAACTACTTGTAAACACTTTTGCGAGAAAAGTATCAAGGACTTTCCTATTTGCTGACGGTTTCAGGTACTTCGTGTAATAAATAGGTAGAGTAGACTTGTGGTATAGAAAATTGATAGGTTTCTCAACGTCGTGAGTTGTAGAGTTTGTAAGAAGCGAGCGATCACATAGCATTTTGAGTAGTTTCCATAACTGGTATAAATGGTTATCCTTGAGTATGATACTAACATTAGTCAATCAAGATGAACCTTCTTCACTGGGGAACAAGTTCAGCAGCTTTTTACTGCTGAACTACTGTAGGAAATGTTACGTTCCTTTTTTCATCCCCTGCAAATTCGTTAACTTCTCCAGAGTACAACCGTCTGTATGAATCAGGTCCCTTGTTCGTTGAGAGCATGTTTTGCTATGTTAAGTTTAATTAGCGTGTAGTATTGTCGTCAAACGAAGAAGTAAGCAAAGCAATCTGACTTTGCATTTGACTGATGTTGAAACAGATTTAAATGCCCCGGAAGACGTCATGGTTTGCAGTCACAAAAGAACCCCTTTTGTGTTATACACCGTTTTATTGACTAGTTTTTTCCTGCTGTGAATACATACTTTAAGTCAAGCCTTGAAAGAAGATCGACCCTAACCCATGGGAGTTATTTTCTAAAGACTCAGCTCCAGAAGCAGTTTGTAGCAACCGATGTAGCGAATGGTTTCGAAACTGCAGAATACGTGATTCAATACTTGTTTTCATTGTTGAATAAGGAATTTGGGGAATTGCTTCGCAGTGCACTGAGGAAACAAGGTGGGAAATGGACTCTAATAAAATGGTCGCTAATTGGTTGAACGCAATAGGAAATAATACGAAACTCTACAGATTTATTCCGCAAACCATTTTAAATTTACCTCTGCCTTATTATTTGGCAATAGCGTGTTTGTAGTAAATGGAACGTGCACATTGCATGGTAAACTATACTAGGTAGAAAGTACTCCCCTACGACCAACACCCATTAGGTAACCTCATTACGTAGGATTCTTCCCGGAATGTCTCAGTTTTGCATGAGTCTCTAAAGATAAGTCTACCATTATTGGAAAAAACGTCAGTGTAAAAATTGGTTGGTATTCTTCAAAGCCAATGGAAGAAATGGAGCTGTTATGGAGTGTAGAAAGTGAATAAACCCTATAATTTCAAGCTGAATAAGCTGTTGCATAGGACTTCGAAGTTTTATTGTTCCCATTTGGTCCAAATCTGTTCGTGATGACCGTGGTTGGAAGAGAACCGTCAGCTCCAACTCAACTTCGGTTCTTCATTTACAGGGACTTCATGATAGCAGTGAATTTCACTGGTATGACCTTGAATAGCACCAGAGGACCGTGTGTCCACTGAGTCGGAGGCAGCTTCAGAATGAGAAAAAAACGAAGACTAAGGCAAGTATGTCTGTGTCCCTAATTTGGTCTAATGGTGGAGAAGTGGTCAACAATAATTTGACCAGGTCTAAACCCAACTTGATTTCTTCGCGAGTACAGGTGAAGTGCGGTTGACGAGGAGAGGATAATACGACCAGAACGTCTTCCCATGTGGCCTCCACAAGAAAACTCAAAACGTTTCTTTGTAAATCGGTACGATCACACATTCATACCAACTCTTTGAAACCAGTTTCTTATCCCAAACCGAATCGGGGATTTGTACCTACTCCATTATGAATGTCGAACCACCGTCTTTAGAAACAGACGGCTGCAACCCATCTGGTTTAACAGCCTTGTCTTCTGGGGTCACCTCTACCAATCAAAACCTCGGCTTTTGACAAAAATAAAACAGTTATCTAGTACCACAGATGCTACTTATCTGGCTTATTGTGAACGAACCAGATGATGCTCCTCAGTTGATTGGTAACTTCTTGAACCATTAGGAATGAGTCACAATTCCTCCAAAATAGGGACGTTGGCAGGAAACTTGAGGCACCGATTCAACGAGGTTTTCATTGATTTGTCAAAAAAAGTGTCACAACAAGAAGTGTAAATAAGTCTACATAGAATCGGAACACATTCGATCGCTGTGCTAAATGAACCTAATTTTCCTGAGGTAAAGCGTAGTCTAACAGACTGGAAGCCGCTTTCTTTAAACCAGAAAATGTCACATTGTTCAGAGTGTATTCGGTGATTCTCATTCTATGAAGTTTAATTATGATTTAGCAGCCAAGATCAGGTTCGTGAAGCCTAAGTAATTAGATCAAAAGACTTTTGGATTACTTGACTACGGATTTACACACGAATAGGAAAATGGAGTGGGAAATTAAGGTTATAGACAATTCAATAACTTGCTAACGTCACAAAACAACAACAACAACAACAACAACACAATTCGCAGCTTCTCTGTCACGCTGACTTCAGTCCGTAATTGGACGCCAAGCGTAGGACCTTGTGCTCAATGCTGATTTATGTGGTATTCGAAATGATTCTCATTAAGCTAGCCGGTTATTGTACGTGGTCAGTTTTGCAATCATGGCTGCCAGTGAGTTGTATTCAATATTACATTTTTGTTCACCCAAATATATAGACAATTTGTATTGAATGCAGTTAGTTTATTTACAGTGTTAAGGATATCTGTAGAATTTACTTCCACATCAATAAAATCATAGTGCGAATCGGAACCCGTGTTGACTGCGGCTTGAAAGTGAGTTTATTTATGTTTTCTTGATAACAGTGACTATATCTTCGCTGATTTACTTCAGCAAGGAAGCTATACTCCAGCTGAACTTCGCAAAGCACAAGGCCCTGGACGACTAGTCTTTGATGATTACTGTTGAATTGTGTTTTCACATATAATCTAAGAGTTTGTTTGCAGTTGCGCTGAAATTCATGGAATCAGTACGGAACGATCCTTTTCCTAAAGAGTCGCTAAACGGAACACCGTGTGTGCTTTGCTCTCAACGATTTATTTGAAATGCACGAGAAAAACATTCGGGAAGCAATCTGGCATCTGCTTACCAATTGAATCTCATTGCAATTGATCTCACATAATCATGCAAAATACCATTGTTCATCCGCACCGCGGGTGTAAGAGGTTTATTGGAAGCGTACTGGTCATATCGAGAAACCTCTTCAGCGCACACCGCCTATTGCAGCAAAAAGCGTATGAGCCGCTCGATCTAACACTTGCCCCAAACACACGATGTTCCTGCGACGCGGCAGGTAACAGTTGTTTGTGCACGAAAATGATTTGGAAATCAATTTGGCAAGCAATAAAAATCGTTCGACACCTTGGATAAAACTATTGTTCACAACAATGTGATATCGGAACTAAACACTTCTGGATACGAGAACTCAAATAGGTTTTTGTTTTCTTTGTGTGTTCTCTTTTGCATTCATTATGTGTGAAAGCTAGTAGATTAGCGCAAGTCTCCGTGAACCTCTAGTTTATTTTCGTTTGAACCAAAAGACTAGTACACAGAGAGAGATTTATTGGTACTTTCACTTAGAGGACCCCTTAGCATGATTAAGTTTCCTTTCGGTCCGTTTCGAAAAAACTCTATCCAGGTCATCTAGGAACTGAATTGGCTCTGCACTTGTCTTATTCTCGGAGAAAACAGGACATGAACGGAATTGATAAGTTGTCCAGTGCTTACCATAAACACGCTGTTTCGAAAGTCTGATTCGGTCGATAAGCAATATTTGCTTAAAACCGATAGACAGAATCACAATTATTTTCTTGATTTCATGAAGTTTTATTTATGGCGCTAGCATTATTTCTGGACACAAATATTATCCAGTTTACGTGCCACATACGACTACCTCATTCTTCTGACCCCGTGACAGAAGTGTGAATGTTTACACTGAACCACGTCCTCTGGCAATAACAATACTAATCTCCATTCCCTTCTGAGTGCATGTGAAAATAATCAGAACAAAACCTGCATACTCTACAGATAAATGCATTCCCAAGTAGAAACATTTTTCTACAAGTTCGAATGCTCAGTTTTCCTACAAGGAACCAAAATACGAAGGGCGACTCTTCATACAGAGTATTCAATCAGTTCGTGATCTCTACTGTAGATAGTGTTACAGGTCTTTCCGTTATTTTGAGAGGAAAGTGTACCGTCTTTATTCTTATCCAGGAAAAGTGAAGCTCAATTAAGCCACTCCACTACATTTCACCAAAATATTCTCTAAACATCAATTTAGCAACGTGACTATTGTTCTGTTGCGTGCACGGAACCTCGGATGCGCACAAATTCTGCCTACTACTTAGAGTTGAATAAACCTGTTTTGATCCTCGTGGATATGATTTTCGTTCCAACTTCATACCGTGCTATTCAAGTAGCACGTTTCACACTACATCATCGCATTACTCTGTGATCCCACTGCATAGCATTGAAACATGTGGTTTTCGTTGTTCTTTCCATGCAATATATATATATATATATATATATATATACAATCTATATGGGTTGTGACGCTTTTTGGCAAGGTCTATGCGCAGGCCACTTAGCGGCGGATTTATATCATTCAGTGCATTATTGTTGTACCAATCCGATAATAGTGCATCACAAGCACCTCCGAATAACTTTCCCCGGCAGTATCGTTCGGGTAATATCCTCTACAAAAGATCAGTACGAAGCACGTGACAAAACGACAGACCCCTTCCACATGGGCTCCTATATGTACTACACCAAAATGTCTGCAACTTTCAGTTTCCTTGAGGAACTTGGTGTTTATTTTGAGCATAAATCTTAAAAGTACTTTGGTTTCACCGTTTCCATTTTACACCTATTCCAGCTTACGATACGTAAGTACAACAGTCTGACTGTTAGGCCAAATATCATCCAACTTTTCCTGCAATCAGACTAACGTTTCCAGCATACCATTTGAACCACCCAAGTGGGATCGACAATTTTCCCAACCCATTGCAATTGGACCACACAAGTGTCTCTGACCAGTGTTTACGAAATTGCAAGCTGATGGAAGCGGCAAGATATGATCTGTCTAATGACGTTTCCTTTTTGAATTTCGAAATATCCGCCCCACGAACGGGTGATCATTGATAACTGTGTTTAGATGGAACTCAATGACTGAATGGTAACTGCTCGAAAAAGATCATTTGAATTATTCGGACTCTTCTCAGAATCTTCCATAATGTCCAATTAGATAATCGGTATTCCAGTAGTCTTCATGTCATAGGGATCCTTTTGAATTCATTGCGGATCTCTCCGCTTTCTATTTGTAATAACGTCGAACCGTTTTGCGTACAACGTAACCTTGGACACACTGTTGCAACGGTGACTAAACGTATTGGTGACGCATCGTGGCATTTTTTGCAGACTGTGTGGAATAAACGGCCAGTTGTCTCATCCTTCACTGACTCACCTTCCTTTTGGAAAGCGCCTTGGACGAAAGCGGCAACCGACTTAGCTCATCTTTCGAGGTCTGCACCATTTGACTCACTAATGATGGGATATATTTCCTCTGGAATTTGTAACTAGAAAGTCTCTAATTTCATGACTCTGTTTCATGGACTTATCGATGAAGGCAACCACGTGAATCCTGTGCACACAATTACCAACGCACATTTCACTTGGGTTCCTGTGGATGAGTATCTCGCCTACTTCTCGATGCATAAACAATGAATTAGAATTCTTATGCACTTAAATTCCACAATTCTGAATAACGCATCCGATTAGTGACTTGGGCTTCTTTGCAAAACAAACACCGTGAGGAAAATATCAATCACAGTGCTGTTTAGTTATCATTGTTCAACCTCAATATGGGTCATCTCGGATACAGACAGATTGGCACGCCATTCGCATTACGGCTCCGTCGAGGAGAGCTCGAAAATTAGTGCTGTGACAGACAAAACCTATTGTTTTATATCGGGTCGGCATCGAGGCTTGAGTTCATGAGTGGAACATTTAGATCACCAAGACCCACCCGAGGCCTGACACCGGAGTATTTCACTGACTGATTTTAAATCACGACACAATTAACTTCATTTGGAAAGCATTAGGAATAATATTCATGAAGCTATATTACAGTAACATGGATGAAAACATATCCAATGCGTACATCTCCAATATAAAGTGGATGTGACAAGCTAATGTTGGTTTATTTGGCAGGTAAATTAGATGGCTTTTGAAAATGACCTGTCAGATTTGGACTGAGAAATGCCGCAATTCAAATCCATTCAAAGCGATCATCTACAAACAATGCAAGACACATCAATGAAGCGCATGTTTTTGGTTTTTATTCCAAGAGATTTCATACTGTACGAAAGTTTAAATGAACACTCTAAGTGAGTTCCAATATCGGCGAAACCATCACAAAAGCAAGGATCAACTTCTCTCATAATTTAGTTCCGCTTTGAATTTTTTTCTATTGTTAACTTATTTTTTAAAGGCAAGGCATGAATTGCCGCAATCTTTCCAGTTATGGCTTCGGCAGCTGATTATTCTCACCTTCTGGATGCTGTAATTGAAAAACTCATCATTAGATACAATTTTCGAGATACATGTATGCTCCGTATACCTCTCGATACTCAACAGTGGGACCGTCGAGTCAACGATAAAGCAAAATAGATAATGATCATTAAGGTGCAAAAAATCTGAAGAGCAACGGATGATATACTGAGAGAATAACTGGTTTTTACCACGCAATAAACCAGCATCGTTCAGAGGATTCTGGTGTCAATTGTTCCAATATTCATTGTACGTCGTATTCAGAACGACGGAGAATGGTTTTGTGAATAAATGAGGAACGATAGCAAATGTGTCACATGTTGACCCGAAACAGTTGTTCCTGAAGCTGTGGGGATAACTTTTACCATTTTAGCTCAGTCATTATGAGTGTATGGATTATTCACCCTTATTTTGATTACAAATAGTACTCAAAACTATCCATTGCGTAGCATAGGACTGGAGTGCGTATCAGAATACAGGTCGTGTACCGTAGTAAATGTTTGTTTTTAACGCGCTGCATCTGTTTACGAGGACCTAATTGACTCTTCAGTCTTTCGCAAGCTTACTGAGAATACTGCTGGCCATAACTGTATGAGGATCGACAACTGCTCGTCGTCGATCGTGACAGTAAAAGGCCGCAATAGTTCTCTTCCGAAATCGTTGACCCAAATTGTCTAGACCCATTGTACTACTCTCAGATTTTGCCTCATCATCGTACAAAAGAGAAATCATCCCGTCAAATAACCATCCTTCAACAAAGGACCCCGATTCGAGCAGTCACCTTTTTGTCCCATCAACAGGATACAAGAATATGGTCACTCAACTCGAGACGAAACAATCATATTTCCTTGTGTTGAATTTTAGAAGTTAAATGGCATATGACGTGAGATAGAAAATGGTCCAGTTGTTCGCTCGGATCAGACGAACCACTTTCGATGCATGTTCTTGAAACGACGGTGGACACTTGAAAATGGATTGACCGACTATCCAGGAGCCTTTTGAGGCCTTGAGGGACAACCAATCAAATACAATGAGTCTTTTGAATCATTTGAAAGCACGCCGTCAACTGGTTTTCAACGTATCAGGTATTGTCAAGGGAAGCCTTTGTGATAGACTGATCACATATGTATTCATCAGCATTCACAGACGAAATTTATATTGTGTCACTAAATGGTTTTAGGGTTCAAAGACTCACAGAATGAGCTGATTTTGATTGATACCTGATGGAGATTGAGTGGACGTGTCTGAGTATCTTTCCATCTGCTCGCCGTTCCTACTGAGAGATCAAACTACTCAGTATTCTCGTTGAGTGACTTTGCCGCTTCTCACTTTTTGATTACACACCAGACGACCATCAACTTTCGAACACAACGTTATCTCAGATTAGTGTGCACATGACGGTTTTGTCCGACGGGAAAATACGCAAATATCTGAGTCTGAACACCAGATCAAAATGCTGCAACAGCTGATTGTACGATATCAACCAACAGTTCTACTGAGCGTGTTCCAAATGATCCTCTGGATAAGGCCATATTTGTTTGGGAGAGGGCATAGTGGAAAAATGGTTCCTTGGTTTTCGCTTTTAACTTGATTTCTCATAATTGTGTCCCGTTCAGGTCGGGCAAATTTCCGAGTCAAATCGTCTACGTTCCACTTGCTTTATTCGCACACTGCTCACCAGGGTTTGGAGTATCCAAATAAAAGTCAATGTACCAGATCTAGGAGACAACACACTACCTGAGACTTGAGTGTGAAACCCGGACCGACGGGCATCATACTACCGTTAGTCCTAATAACACAGCCATCAATCACGAATCATTTTGCCCTGACTCAGACTGGTCACATTTTTCAAACACCTGTTGCTAAGTTTATCAAATATTGCACTGGGCTTCAAAAACTAACCAAACTCAGACGAGATTTGTTAACTTTTCAACGAATATCGAACCAGAAACAATTGGATCAGTGTATGAGTGTAATGTATTACACCATTGTTGTCAAGGTGGAAATTCCAGGTGCAAACCTAGGACTTCTTCGGTTTTCGTTGACTATGAGCGAGATATGTGAGCTCCAAATTAGTCTTCAATGCGTCCCTGGATAATCTGCATGAGAATGCCATTTGACAGAAAACGATATTATGATCGAGAAATACGGAGGTATTTGCTGGGAGACAGTTATGATTGCACCCCCCATGATACGTTCATTTTGATGACTCAGTAACGAAACCAATCCCACTGGGATACCTGATATTTCCCTTATTTACTATAAATGCAATGACACAATCTTCGTTCTTCAGTATGTAAACAGATTAAAGCATGAAGCGAACAATATTTATGGTCTTCAGTTGACACATTGTGGTGGAAATGAACCCAATACCATAGAATAAATATTAGCTCCCTGGGGTAGAGAATTTCCTGGATCACTGGGGAGGATGGCCTGCATAAAATTCTATTGCAATTTAACAAATACCAGTATTGTTGTATCAAACTAAACAACCAAGTAGACATAAAAACGTTTAAAACTGCAAAAACTCTCTGATGCTTTGTATAAGGTTCATTTCCCTAAACATATCAGCAAATACCGAAACATTCATCCTATTTACCTCTCAGAAGTAGATAAGTAGGCTGTTCATCGAAACCAGACTCCTTGGAGACATTTGTTAATTAGGGAATATCTTTTTTTGATGAACACGGTATGTCGTTTGGGAGGGAACGATGAGATCATTCAAAAACTGTCACTCATTAGTACATGGTTGAACCACCTTTGGATAACATGTCAGTATGCAATCGTTGGACTATGCAATCTTTAAACAGGCTGATAATACCTTCTGACATATAGAATCGAGCCTCCTCAGCACGGCTGAAAAGGTTTACTACCATATCTGATCCATTTTCATCCTAAGATCTTTTTGCATAATTTGACGTGGTTGTGACTACGACTGATCTCCATCCTTGGTGCACGTGCACATTGCGCACGACAAGGACGATATACAGGCGCGTCGTTTACCTGAGATATTGCATTATTAGTAGTGCCTACCAATGACCAGATATGTCAGATCGGAACTTCAGGGTAAACTTGACAATTGATGACGCCATCAATGAATGCCAGGTTGCTCAGGTCTTCCCACCAAACAGATGTTCTGATAGACACTAAAACCTAAATGTACTGTAATTTTATCTGCATCATAACTGTGTATTCAGTTGGGAGATTTGCTCCAATGATAATGTTTGAAATACGGAAACAGTCACTAACTAGGCCGGTTTGTATGCATCCATTGTTGAATCGGAAAATCTCTTGGTTCCCGGTTCATCTTCAACGATCAAATTATCGGGGTGTCACTTCCTATTCTTGTGAGCATCACGTGAAAGCCAAGTAGCATGCATATATGTTGGCTAATAGACTGGAATGTACATTATAGCTTCCACCTGATTTCCAAAACAAATGTCATGCTTCGGTTAAATGCATGTCGTGAAGTGTAAAAGTCTTCAGCTTGTTTGTACTTATCGATATGACTGTGTGGAGATTTTTAGTCACAGCTGATTTGGTGGAGAGAGTGATGGTTTTGGGACAGCGTACGTTATCGAAAGCATCCAATTTGGTTTTAACTGGTCCATCCAGAAGTGGATTATGAAGCTGTTCCACATGAAGTCCGTACTTACTGTGTTGTCGTTAGAAACAACAGATATATTCGCTTTATATAGGTGTACTTGTGTGATTATTATGCAAGCGTGGTATCTATACAACGAAATCAGGTGTCAGTGAGCTGTTCAATTTTCTGATTTGTTGACTTGACTGATCAATTACCTAAGAATGATATTCATCTATTTTTAGTGACATTATTTGCAAACTGATCCATTTTCCTTAAAAACCTAATCGGCATTAGAACAAACATTCATAGGCACAATGTGAGGCTCAGCTTCGCATTTGCGAAGCTCTCTTGCCGATCTGCCTACTATTGATAATACAGTAGTCAGTGTATTAATTCGATTCTTAAGGAGGTTACGACGATCATATTCGTGTGGCACAGTCTCTCCCGTATTTGATTATTGAAAGGGCATCACTCGCAGACTTTACTTAAGTCTTAGGCCCAGGGCCACATTATTTCGTATGATATAACTGCATATCTCGGGAACAGGTGATAGGCACGCCGAAGCCCATGGTTGAAATCTGCCCCCAGGTCTTCCTGTCTCCT
Source organism: Fasciola hepatica (assembly GCA_948099385.1). NCBI lineage: Eukaryota > Metazoa > Platyhelminthes > Trematoda > Plagiorchiida > Fasciolidae > Fasciola > Fasciola hepatica. The sequence continues at coordinate 9,519,562 of CANUEZ040000192.1, read as the reverse complement.
TGTTGAGTAACTAAAGAAGATAATTCAGTGCAGCAATGAAGGACCAATGATAATTCATAATCCATCTTGATTGACAAATTTTAAAGCGCAAGTATCACCTTCAGTCGTTATTTGCGATTCCTCGTTGGCACTATTCGAGTTTGGTTCTTAAACTGATATACTATCTAAATCCAGGTAAACGTTCAGGTGGTTATTCGGTAAATGAGTTGAATATAATTGAACTAAATTAAGATTCTATGAAAGCAACGGTCTCGTGCTATTTAAAAAGCGCTTTGCAAACGGATGGCACCACAGTTCGGCAATGAATCAGTGTTCAACACATAGTTTGGATACATTCTCCCAGGGTATATGCTCGTAAGAGGTCGCAGAAGAAAGTCATTTTGCTACCATTCACACTGATTATTTTTAAGAGGATGTATGCATAATTATATACTCATTCAAACATAAATAATTTGCGTTTGTTTTGAAGAAAACCGTTTCAAATGCATGCATGTTTACCAAGTGCAGATTGAGCAGCATGAAATATCGAATATGGATAACAGTATTCCTCTAAAGCATACTCCGGTCATCTCTAGCGTCAGTAGGAAAAGTAGAATCACTCTTCATTTCAAAAAATAGTAGTGAGACTCGTATGACAAAATCTTTGTACTAAGCGAACTGGGATTTCCTATCTAAGGGAGCAATTCCTTTGCACTCGTTGTCAGTTCCGCGTTGACACCGAGACGAGAATCACTTGTCATTATTGCATCCTTGGCACGGAGCTTGTATCGGATAAACTTGTTGATATTCCTGGGTAAACTGCTGCGCAACACGCAGGGGCAATGCTTATCCGAAGAGAAAAGTACGTGTGTGATTTGCAATAGCACAAAAAGGAAGACAAACTTCACGTGCAAACGCCCAGTATATTTTCAACGTCGCCGACACTTACAATAAATGAACAACAAGATGGCGGCCTCCAATATGGCTGATACAGCTGAACCGTGCGATTGACTCAGGGGTATTGGCTCTTGTGAGGAATGCAGTCGCAATCAGTAGATGGAATATTTTACATTGAGAAATTTCAAATTTTGAGCTGAGCCTGGAGACATCATGCTGAGTCTTCCTGGGAGTGATTTGCATAGGCCTCGCCATCTAAACCATATTTGACTGACGAGTATAATAATATATCACTTTTCCAGCCTGGTCTTTATTAGTCAAGAACGGGTCTCCCAATCACCACCAACCCCAGCTTCAATGAATCTCCTGAGATAATCGAAGCTACTGATTCGGTCTAACTGCTCACCATGAAAAGTGATAGTAGGCACAGGCTCCCCTCAGTCATGTGAGAAAATATTGCAAACAGAGGGGGTGAAGACTTATGCTAGATTCGGGTACCCACATCACAAGAAGGCCGACAAGTGTTGCATTGTTTGTAATTGATTGCCCATGATGATGATATAATCCGTTTATCCCAAGTCAAACCTCTATTGCGTGGGGGAGTCCAACGCCGTCTACTAGAAAACCATACAATGCATTTCGTTGACCATCTATATTAATTGGCAAGGGAATTTATGAGGAAAAATGGAAACCCTCTCAACCTACCATGAAGACGTAGAAGGTAATTCAACGCCGGTAAGACAGTAGAACTCCGGTTACGATCACGTAGTTTTCAGTGTCTCAACCTACGGTCCCGAACTGCGTTCATGTTGACAGAAATCAAGCACATGTGTGGGAGCATGGTTATCCTTGTTCTCTGGAAGTTTTGGCAGCTTTCATTTAGCAATCCGCCAGCTTTCTCCTCGCGACCGTGAAATACACACACGTGCGTGCTTTTTGAGTTGTAAATGGTAATCGATTCCTCATCAAAGAGGAGACTTGTTCATAATGATTTTTCTCTTTTGCACACCGAGACATAGGGACAGAATCGCAGACCAGAATTATATTTCTGTGGAGCATTTAACATTTGTGATATACGACTCGTGATAAATATGCGAGAGAATCGAAGGTAAGATATTAACCGGCTGATCTCATATTCACATTCAAAAAACTGAATATATTATTTCATACTGAAGTTTGTAAAACTACACTATTTTCTATTCTGCGATCTTCGATTTTTCCGTTAAAACCATTGTAGTTCCATTTGTGATTTGATTTATTTACACTCAGAATAGAGCGTAAAATAAGTTCACATTCGCCTGGCAATATTTTATGTCGTCAATTTCTAACTTCAATACATGTAGCAGACTCTACCTTATTAATAACGAAGTTGAACCACACATTTTAGGAAAAAATACATTCGCCAAGAATTTCGACAACAACAACATTTCCAACACTTCTTAGACTGCAAGGTTTCATACCAATAATAAGTTTGGATGGGTCGAACTATCACATGAATCTTTCAAAATGGCGGATAAATATTCGTGACTTTCCTTTGCCTCACAGAGTTCTGTTTGATTTTGAGGGTAGTATGACACTGCCTCTGACAAGTCAAGGCCGATCCTGTATGAGAGGCACCATAACATTTGAAAGTGTTATAAAGTGCATCCTCGCCTAAAGCGAACATCATTTGGGCCGATGAATTTTTTGGCACCAAAGAGGTGTTCGCTCTAGAGAAGGAAATTCACAGGTTAGCACAAAGCATGGCTAAAGTACAAAACTGATTCATAGGCAACCACTAAACCTATAACTTGCTGGTACCTATCGCAGTTAGATTAAGGGAAGGAACAAAATGTCAGCATTATCCCATGCTGTCTGAAAATATTCCGTTGGTATTGGTTTCCAAATTTAAGCGCTACGGAAATAAAATAGCATCGTTTCTATTTTTACTTCAAACATGAATTCGGCGGGCGACTCCAGTGCGAATGTCTGCAGTAGTTGAGTAGCTTGAGCCATTCTGCCAATCGGATCCATGCAGCACTCAGCCATATCTTCTTTCACTTCGTTAGCTAGATTGTGCTCCCATTCCGAAGCGAGAAAATCCCGCTGTATTTGGCGGCGAAAACACAAAATTTAGGCTGTCCACTCGTGATTAGGGATAACGAGATCCATCATCCGATAATGAGATTGTCGAGAACATTTAAATGTTGAATTTTTGATCTTCTTTCAAAATATTTTTGGCTTGCAGTATCAATTACCCCACAGCCCCACGTTCACGTATTTCACGGAAATGGTGGATTTGTGTGTTCACTGTGGGCCAAAAGATTGAATTTTCTCCGGTAACATAGCATTCAAAAGAAAAGGTCAGCATTTTTCCGACAATTTTTGATGTAGTTGCTACCAAACGTGCTCACTATAATGGCTGCGAAACAAGGGCCGGTCTTCTGGCAGGTGAGAATATTCTTTGAATCGTGATATTTCCAAACGCGGCTTTGCGTTCAAAGAAACATCAGAGATGTTCAATTTAATTGTCACCAATCTCAAAGTCGAATAGACTTGACCTTATTTACAGAGTATTATTTTATTTCCGTGATGCCGTTTGCCAATGACGAGTTTATCCGAGATGATAGCAATACATGTAAGTAGACGGAGTTTGTAAGGTGAATTGGTGCAGAATGGAGGAACAGCAAATTCGAAAATGAAAACGATGGCATCAAGCTAAAGCACACGTATGAGGGCATTGATGGGATTCGGACAACCAGCCCGAAAATCACTTTGCTACACATCACATGCTGCCCCAGAAGCTACACCTTGAAGCAACAATCTTGTGACTCACAGATGCTGCCGAGCCTTGTAAAACCGTGACTACACAGTTCTGTTGACATCGCAGAGGATACCAAAATAAGAAATCAACACTTTTCGCCGGCTTGGATTTGATAACTCTATCGACGTTAGGGAACGCCAATCAATTTTAAAACAGTCAAGTGACCCTTTCTATCGGTATGTGTGTATGTGACCCGAAGATTGTGTTTGCTGTTAAGTGATGTTTCCTTGAAAGATGGGTCTCAGTCGGGACCGTGACAATGTACTCACATTTGGGGTTGAACGACATATTCAAATACCTGGTCGAAACGATGGCATTAAAAAATACAGAATTTGAGGTGTAATTAATTTAGTACCATACATTTTTAGTACTTAACCATGGGAACAACATGCAACTGAAAACAAACAGTCCATGACAGCTCTAAAGTAACAAATGTTCGGCACTGGAAAGGCTTCCAAATTTCAGGTATCTGTCAACTTGGAGTGCCTAAATCAATAGGCAAAATGGATCCTCGGACCGTTACTTGGAACGACTATTTCACAAAATCAATTGAGATATTACATTACAAAATGGAAATTGGTTACTTTCTACTAAACCTTTTCAAACCGTGTACACACTGCTGAGTTAGTACCGAATCATCTTTATTTCTCATGAGTATATAGATGAAAGTGCTATATTATAATAATTTACAGTCGACGGTAAATCGAAATATCATTCTTACTACTGCTGTTTAATTTTTGCCTCCCTTACTAATATGTGAAACTCCAGATATCGTTAATTGCCTAAATGACCAGTGAGGCCACATATATTTCACCGAAACCAAATATGATGGCATTTGATTGGAGGCATTCTTCGTCAAACCTTTTAACGGAAAGCTGATTTGGCCCCAAGCACAAGTCAATGAAAGTCTGAAATCACCACCTGAGGAAATGCATGGGATTCTCTGATTGCAGCTCCTTCGGAGAGAGATTCATTCACCAGAATCTCGATTTTTCCTTTGATAGGAATTATAAATGTCCTCATTGAAATCGTTGAAATGATATTTGTATGCGAAGTTAGATGCTCTGTCTGCAATCTGTCAAGAAAAGTGACACGTGAGCACAGAACTGGGCTCTCTGAAGCAGCGCTTCTTTAAATCGGTTAGCACACTCCGTTATCAGATGCCATACAACGAACCGAATGCTCTTGCAACGTCTGTGATGTTGTCTGAGAAACAAATCACACCGATAGTGTGGTGCTATGTTTTCAAACAAGGTAACTGGGTTCTATCTGAGTTACATCAATAAATATATTTGAGACGATAATCTACAGCAGACATTTGGAAATGATAATAATTCCGGGAGTGCTAGTGGTTAATCACACAAAAATGCATTTCAAGGCTGATTTCATCACAGCTTTTGAAATGTGAATGGCGTTCCAAAGAAGGAACGACGGGCAAAACGCTGCATTCATTACATTTCATGTGATCAAATAATCTTGTTTGAAAAGACAGGTAATTGTAAAAACAAAAAAAAAACGTTGCTGTCATTATCCATATCTGTTGCACTCCCATTCAAATGCATTCTGTATTGGCTTTCTTTGCCTGTTTGTTCACATACCCTAATCATTCAGCAGTTGAAGTCTGATTGATCATGAATAAAACGGAAATTGCCAGCTACTTGACCGTGCATTTATCCATTGAAAATATTTTAGAAATTCAACTCGAAATCGCCATCTCCTGATTCAATTTCCGGTGACTCATCATTTAAAAATTAGATATGATAATGGATAGTGTGTCAGAACCGAGACCAGTTCAAAGTGTATCACGAAATATATGCGCTATTTGAACTGTTATGGTAAAATACTATTGTTAAATGACACAAGTTCGTCGGTACCACGGGTAACCTTTTTCAAGACTGGTTTTACGACCGAATGAAACTGGAATGATAGCTTAGAGCAATTTGGCGTTGGTCACAGTGTATGTTCGTGTGTTAGTCTGCGTTTGTGATGTTGTTTATTGCAAGGGCGGGTGTTGAATCTCCGTCCATTATGTGTCCGTGACAGTGGGGCCATTTGAGGTCAACAAGGTGTTAGGACCCGTTTTGGTGTCTACGCATTCGTGTTGAAGGTGTCATCCATGTGCTGGAAATCGCTGCCTCATGGTTGCTGTTGAGACACGAATGATGGGCGCTAATTGCCCGAGCCTCCGCGTAGAGACGTGCAAAACCCACACTAGAGGATTCCGGTGTTTTCGTAGTCGATATTGTGTATTTCGGATATGCCGTGAAGAGCGATTACTGAGTCGCGTCCTAACATTCTTACAGCCATTTGGTCTCTCGGTCTGAATTTTTCTTTACTACTATGTGAATTAAATTGAGGTAGACTGATTTTTGAGACATTGTAGACTGTCATGCCTATGTTTTGACTTCAGAACTGCAAACGTATTATTTACATATCTGACATAGATTCGTGGAGGATTGTGAAGTGTGGCCAATGCTGCGTTACTTACCAATAAAACTTTACCAAGACATTTTACGTTGCGAGTCGATTTTTCGACACAGTCCAAACCGATCTTGGTTCTGTCACATCATTCCGTATCAACGATCTGATTACTTTGGATACAAAGCTTACAAATAGGATTATTCACCAAGTGTCCAATCAGCAATGTCTCCCCAAAAACATCATTCTAGCATTCCGGCCCGCTTCGTGCGCATTTCTCTCTCCATAAGACCGCAGCTTCTCCCGGTTAAGAAGAGATGGCCCCTTCGGTAGGTGATCGGTCTTCTTTCTTATAGATACACTGCCCTCCAGACCAGATTGACCGCTGTCAAACTGGAAAATTAGGCGGAGTTCCGGTCGAAAGTAGGCTGAAATTGGCGTCTTGATTTTGACTTTCTTTCACGTTCCAAGCCCACGCTAATGTTAACTCCAGCTTTTGTCCGCCGACTACCAGATTCCGTTATGTTACAATACAATGAAGCTTGGCTGCTGATTGGTAGATTCCACTCGGTTTGTTGAGAACGAATGTTGGCGGCTGGTTGGATGGATTCGTTCGGTTTCGTTAGAAACTGATTAGACCTTTGACATATTTCTATGATTTGAGATTTTCCATCGATTCTGGCTACACAACAAGGATAAGTCTGCTAAGACAAATAGGTTGCATGCAGAAGCGTCAGAAAATATACTCAAACGATATCAACTGCTTGCTGTTCGGCATTTGTAACATTCACCTATGTAAGACATATTGTTGTTGTACAGTTTTTGATGAAGCTTTATTTTCGCACAGCTCAAAATGTTTTTCAAGCCAAGACAACTATTAGCCCCATACACCGTGTTGGATGTGTATTCAGCAGTACAATACTATTCTCCCATCAATCTCGCGAAACAGAAAGCAACCAGGTTTACCAACAAAATAACGGAAGGCAATACATTTTGTCCAAGTTTGTTTGCAAGAGTACGTAACTAGCGGGCAAAGCAGAGTAAATCAGAGGACCAGTAAGCATTCGTGCATACATATTCTTATTAAAATTGTTGCGGGTGGGTGTGGAGGGAGCACAAATGCTGAGGTTCCTCTATGGCGGGAGAAGAAGCCACTCAAAATTATCTCGGCAAATCGTTGGCACCTTTTGTTATTTCGAGGTATGATGGAGTCTGTAAGATCTTGACGGGGTATTCCACTTCAATGGGATAGGTGCTTGAGATCCCATTTTAATGTGATGGAATATTTAGCATGTAGATCAACAGATGGGACGAGAAGAATACAGCCAGTGAAATAATATACATGCAAGCACATACCGTTCATTGATGTGAAGAGGTTTTGCCTCTGGCTGCAGAATCTTGTAGGTTAATTTTCTCGGTTTAATGAAAAAGCGGGCAATATATATAGTTCGACTAAGATAACGGCTCATCGTAATTCAAAGCTATTTGGTCCAAAGTGGATAACATACAGAGATGTTTCTTACGTGAATGTGTGGACAGGATTCCAGAGAACTCAATCATGGTAATCGTTGATAATAGAAAAAAATACAACATGTGAGCATTACCGGGGATTTAAGTTTGGAATATGGGCTTTGGACCAATGTTCAGTGTCTAAGAGCCCGGATTCGAGTTCAAGTGTAGTTGATGCAGCGGAACATGGAAGTCTAACCACTACATAATATGAATTCATAAAGAAGGAACAGTCATTGACAGACATGGAGATGTGTTGGCGGAGGACAGAATAGGGGAGAGTATCGTACTCTGTAGTACGCCTTGGTTGGTAACAGAAGTAGAAATGGTTCTTCCCCGTATCTGGTAAACTGCTGCTGATTGGAAAACAATCAGACGAATGTCCAACGAGTGAGGGTTGTATTCCATTATTTGAGAGTATGTTGAGATGTTTTCGTCTATCAACACTGATGAATGCATCATTGTAATCTAGGAAGCAGGTTTATTGACCATACAAAACATTCGGTCTTCAGGAAGCAAATGCAGCCAAGTTAGACCATGGGCGGCGGTAGGAGAACCGGTTCATGACTCTCATAATCAAATCATCGGACATTTCATGGTCTAATAAATTCTCCAACACCTTTATTGCAACTGAGGTATTAACAATTCGGCGGGGTTTTACCTCTTTCTTCCTCAGCCCAGATGTGACGGAAGCTGATCCTCAACAGCCGGGAATTTTCTGGCAATACAATCGTTAAATACAACTTCCATGACTGAGGTGAGTATTTTTGTGCACTGCTCAAGTACAGCTGCAGGAATATTGTGAGGCCCTTGAGATTCGTTTCACATGAGTTTTCACAACTCTCTCTGAGCAGATTAAGGAAATATTTTATGGGAGATGGAGCTAGTAAACCTGTGACAAGATAAGAAGTGGATTAAACTGAACAAAAAAGGACGTGATTGCTTGTCGAAGTCGTGTTTTGAGCGGTAGAAATCACTACGGAGAATGAACAGATAACTATCAACATATCTCCAAAATTTGTTAGATCAAACGTAACACAAATCCCACGGACAATAATTAGGCATATGGGAGAAACAGTAGGTTTTTCCGAAAACTATGGGGTGATAAGTAATAATATGGTTACGTTGCTATCAGATATTGGAACATTTGACGTCAGATTTTGAGTGCATCAGTAGCACATCGACAGACTTACAGAAATTGTCTTTTGGGTAAGGGAAAATCCCCCCCCCTCGTTTCTAGCGAAGCAAGAATCCGTCTTCTTGGTAGCAGGTGAAAACATCGAGATGGATAATTTCCTCATCAATATTACTATAGAGCCAAATTTCTTTAAAAAGTATGACACCTTGTCGCTCATTCTACTACAGGAGTTTTACAAGAACCGAGCACACATTTGACCCCAAAATAATAGGTATGCTCATGTTTTGTACTTTCTTCGCCAAAGAGCAACTTTACACCCGATATATTGTTTTTTCAGTTTTCCGAAAGATTTAGCGTAAATCCGCTGTATTTTGTTTTTTACTAGTTTCTCGATACACTAACGTGGTGTGATTGTGAGCCTGAATTTCGAACGTTAGCCAGATCATGGTGGTTTTTCTTAGCCAAACAATGGTTCCTAAAGAAACGGAGGTTGAAAACAAAATCAAAAAATAAAACGACTGCTGCTGTGTAGGCCACGTGGTAATTATTTCCGACGTTGGATGAATGGATGCGGGTGTGACCAATTTTAGAGGCTTTTTTAGCTATGCATAAATATACATGAGATAGAAGCAATGTCACAATGATACCTCGAAAAACGTCTATCGTTGAACGCAGTGAGGACTTTGTAAGCACGACCACGTATAGGCAACAGTTATCTTCGTTATCGCCTTTACCATATTCAGTGCTTGAATGAAAGCTGACTGCCAAGCGCAGTCACCATTTGACCGTTACTCTTCCGCACGCCCTCAAATACAAGCTAATCAGCATCTCTCTCGATCCCTCCCTCATTATCACGGGCTGTTGTAAATACCATCCCAGGTAACGTATTTGTACAGTGCCGAGCATTAGAGTAATGTGCCGGTGGTCAACGTAGTACGAAGGACAGGAGAACACGCTTTAGAAGGAAACTGCGAGGTTAGATTTAGCGACCTTATAACATGGTAATAGCTTACGATTGGTAAAGAGATCAGACAAATGAACACCGGCAAACGGAGCACTACCATCTATACACAGTATATTTGGAAGCTTTTTCTCTTTACACATGTGAATGTGTCATCACATTTCTGACTACGATGCTAGCGGTTTCACGTATCTTACAGAATGAGAGACAGAGACGTCTATGACGTACTGGTAATAAATGAGACACTTAAGAAGCGATGCTCAAGCTGGCCGGACTAGCCCCACTTACCTCAAATGATTTCCGATCCAACAGAAGTCTTCGAACTCAAACTAGCCCACAGTATTATATTACACGTTATATGTTCCAGGTTTTGATAACACACTAGCATTCAGGATGCCACTCCAGCATAATCCAGGGTATTTACATTTAAAAAAAGTTCACTGCATCAACATGGTAAAACTGATGACGAAATAAGAGAAAATTCAATTTGCACCCTTGGTGATAACACGCCTGGGCTACTGTTCATATCACTCTTCATGTTCATTAGCATCCCATACACTGAGAAGATATACCTCCTATGAAATCTTTGTTAGGAGTTAATGTGGAGCCTACAGTCATTATCCGAGATTAAACACTGGTAATGTTAGCCAAATTCCTCCTCTATCATCCCGTTTTCACGTACACTTTTAACTGACATTTTAAATTTACTTCATGATATTTGATTCAGTCTGCCAACTTACTGGTGTTTTGAGTATTAGGTTGCGAAATTCGACCTTCCCAGGGTGTATACACAGCTTTGTTTTCATTTTACATTATCCGTTCGGTTTAATGTTACGGCGGAGTGCACGTGCTCAGCCTTCGAAGCAACGCCGTTTCCCCTTGAATACGCTGAGGAATAATGAAATACTATAGTTTTCAAAATGAACTGAACTGACCGAACGTAATGAAATTGTCCCCACCTAGAACCCCGAGAACGAAAGTAGCAAGAAGACCAAGGCTGCGAAATAGCATATTATTGTATTTCAGAACTGGTTTGTATAAATATGCCTAATCAATGAAGATATTTGGTAGACTCAAAGATGACCGATCACACGGAGCTTTTACCCGACTGGTCTTCGGTGATCCTGATTGGCTTACGCTCATCCGCGTGCATGGCTATTATTCTACATCCGGGTGTTTCACGTGTGCCTGTTGCTGAATCACCACAGCCTTCTTCTTCTCTCAAGAGCTCCTCGCCAAATAGGTTCGTCTGTCTTACAGATCTTCGATTTGGAGCTGGTGGCTGTCGCTTGGCCTCAGCAGGCGGAATAGATATATCACTGTCATCAACACGATCACCGTCTGAATCAACGGTCGTCTCGGCAGTGCGATCGGTTACATCGTCGGTTGCCACTCAAAACGGGTTTGGCTGAGGTGGCACTGATGCACCGATAAATCATCCAGGTCCATGATCACCACCATAGATTGGTCAAATTTGCTGATGATAGTTTCACAATTTAGTTGAAGCTCGTGGCCGTGAAAGTATGGGACATCGCCGGGATGAAGACGCATTAGCAACGACTTTAGTCCTCAGGACTTGATGAGAAAGGCTGAACTCTCTTTGGTGGTTGTACGCACGGCTCTTTTGTACTGCACACGACATTTTTTGAGGAAAGCTTCAAAGTCGGACAACGTTCCATGGCTGGCTGGTGTTATTGTACTAGTCACAGGAAGCACCAAGTTTTCGGCTGCTATTAGAACACGGGGGACTTACAGCCGCGAGCAACTAATGGCACCCGATTCAATGAAGCCAGTATTTCAGCTCCATTGCACACAAATGTGATCCATCAACGGTGACTAGTACCTGTTGAGATCTTTCTCAGCTGAAGCACTTGCGTAACAATTTGAATACGTACGAGGTTGTTGGTGAACAAATCAGCAACACATTTGGTCATTTAGAGTGGGAGCTGATCAGTACAACGATGCGATCCCGGTACGAGAATGGGCCACGGAAGTCCGCATGATCTCTCTGTTATGGAATGTAGCTTTGGGGGAGTAAAAATGTAAGTTGTTTGGTCCAGACTGAAATTTGTGCAGACAATCGTCGCAGTTGTTTGCCGTAGTGCAAATATCCGCTTCCCATTCCGGGTACCAAACATCTGTCGAACCAGTGATTTTAGTTTATCCACTCTTAAGTGGCATTTGTGCAGTTCATTCAAACTCAATCCGCGCAATCGGAGAGGATGACATCACGGTAACCTCGACCGAGGATGCCGTCTGGTGGAATATTGAATTCTTCTCCTAGTATGAATGGCTGAAGTAACTTCCGCTTATTCTTCGGCTTCCATTCCTCCGAGGTAGCATGAGTAGTGTCGTTTTGTCTGCTTGCTTGATTCTTCTTTTCACTTGTGTGCAACAGAAGAAATGAAATGGCATTGATCCACCCCTGCGAATCGTGAGTATCAATACAGGAAGTGTGCCTGCTTGATGGTTTTTCCGGGTCAATGCAGGATGTTATAGTTATAGTCTGCTGAGGCAAGGCTTCATCACTGAATCATAGCAGCCGTGCACTTGGTGCGGATTTATTTTGGTTATGAACGAACATAAGAGCTCGGTGCTTGGTGACATTCGTGAACATCAAGCCAAATAGGTGCTTGTGTATTTGGTATACTAACCAGAAAACGGCCGAATCTTCGTTCTGCTTCGGGGAATAAACGTTTTCTGTATAACTGGGAACTCTCGAGATGCATATGATTAGACATCCAGTTCGTTCCATAACTGCTCCTATCTCGACTTCGGACGCGTCATTGATCAACATGGCTGTTTAAGATGGTAAGAGTGAGGTTAGTATCGGTCGGTGAAGCATATTCTGAATTAGACCGCAAATAACTTTCAAAACTACTTGCTTTCCTGAGGCACATCGGACAACTGAGTCAAAAACAACGGTTGGGATCTTGTTGCTAATTTCGGAAAGAACCTGGAAAAGTGTTGCATGCACCCAAGGACCGATCGTAAATGCACCTCTTTTTTCTGGGATTATGGCTCGAAATAATCGCGAGCGGGTCGGTATCCGTTGCATTGACAGTGAAACCAAGGAAAATCTGAATCGGTAAAGCCGAATTTGTACTCAGGGGCTTTGATTGACAAACTATTTTCCACGAACCTCTCCGGCAGCTTTTGCCATCGGTGGTCGTGTTCTCTTTTCGTGGATCCGGAAATAAGCCCATCATCTGGATATGCCATCACCCCCTCCATATCATGGATCCCCTTGTCTATTGCAACCTGGAAAATCCCGAATTACACGTGCAGAACAAAAGGTAAGAAATTGTATTGGAAAATGCCCCGTGGAATGGTAGTGGTTGTGATTGGTCTGAAAACCATGTGCAGCGGAATTTGAGAGTACGGATCAGTCAGACCTATTGTTGAAAAAAAATTGCTACCAAGCGCGCATTTCATGATGTCCTCTAGTTTAGCTCTAGTTGGTACGCATTACCATAACAGGGGATCCAAGGTCAGTCGATATTCATTACAAATCTGGTGTGTTTGTCCTTTAGGATCGAAGGCGCCAAAGTGAATGAAGTCATTCGCGTAATTAAACATTCTTGAACAATTTTCGTAAATACCTTCAGAACTCCCTCTATCTGGCCGTGAGACAACACTCGACGTTTCAGGACTACCAGATCGCCATCCAGCTCCAATTTCGCGGGTTCGAGCATTGTGCGTACAACGGCCGAAGAACAAGCTGATCCACCGAGTTGTCGAATAGATGGACCATCTACAAAAACCACGAAGCATACTGTGGTAACGTCGCTCTCCAACTGAACCAATAATGTAGTCTCACCCTGAAATGAAAGTCATTGTTCAGTATAACAGTGAATGCGCTCGGTAGTCGGTTGTATGGGTACAGTGAGCTGAACGAAGTCAAACAATGTTTTCGAAATCATGGAGTTGCAGCTCCCAGTATCCACACCATTATTTGCTAGTCGTCCAAAATGTATGCTGCTATGTGATTCTGGCTTTAGGCTTTCATGTTCGAGAATAATACGCGCATATAAGCATCTTCTATATGAGTTTCAAGTAGACCCGTTATTCCGGCTTCCTACGCTCAGGTGGATTAAAACAAGCAGCCCGTAGACAATCAAGCTATTGTGGATACTGAGGGCATTTTGAACTCCTAATCTTGGGAAACTACCAATCAAACGTTGTCTGACCGGTGGCATACCTCAATGGATGACTAATGAGTATGATCCAATGGTCCTCCAGGGCTTCTGAAACGAACTCGTGTGTCTGGAAAGTAGGCACCATTGACTCTAATCACAAGCCTCTTTGTGTGACCATGAATGACAATGATTAGAGAAGATGGCCTGTGCCAGTGGGAAACCTGATACTGGATTCGGATACCACTGAGGAGCAAAATAATTCTTTCAGTAGACCTGATAACAGCTGCCTATTTATGAACAAGTCGCTTTCAAATTGTAAGAAGCCATGGCATTTTATTAGGTTCGGTGTCCACGAAAATCTAGTACAATTTACCGCCCATTTATTGCTTGAGGTTTATGATTAGCAGCGCAATCTAGTGCCAGTTCAATATGTAGAAAAAACGTAGAATACATATCAATTAGTCAAAACCTGGCGAGACAGCTTTACAGTCACAATAGTTTCCCTTTTCAAGTAGTCATAGGCGCATCGATGACCACTAACCAAATGATTTTGTCCCATAGTAATACCTTTGGATCTTGTTCTAAAACCCTGTATGTGTGCGATTCGGAAACCGGATTTTATGTAGTAAAAACCCTTGGTTTGCCTTAGAAAAATGAATAATCAGAGAACTGCTCGGAATGGATACCTCTGGAGCACAAGATGCAGACTGTACCAAAACATCTGGTCACAAAGAATAACAATATCACCAAAGTGTCCGATGGGTTGTTTACGGACAAGCCATTCATTCATTCATTCATGGAAAATATTAGGAAAAGATTTGGTGAAAAAGAACCAAATAAAATAGGAAAACTGACACATTTTTTATTTGCAGCTATTGCTAAAACTGTGTAACGCAATCGGAAAAAATTTCGGGTTGGAAAGGGGAAATGTACAAAAATGGAAAACGTTAGGCGAAAATGTATGCTGCCTATCACGATTCCGGTATTCAGTTCCACCCCATCTCTCAACCTTGGTGCTAATATCATCCAAGCAACGACAGTCATTTAGAAACAACTGAAATTATTGTGATGGAAAACCATTGCAGAGTGGTAAACTGGGATCAATGAAACCACTTGAGAAACTCGGGTACAAAAGAGCAATGTTATATCAATTCGTACAGGTGGATATTAGATGAGGATGTTATGACCAGGTGAAAACATAGCATAAAATACTAAACGGGATTTATACGAAGAGAGTTGGTTCTGTTTTTAACTGCTGACTTTCGAACCAGCTAAGTCAGTTTACCGTGGCGCCACCTGAACAGGAGCATCTTGTACTTATGGTTGGATCACAACGATCTTCCCTAGAACGGGGCATACACTATTGAAAGCCAACAAAATCTGTGGTGAGATGTTCTGCTACCTACCGGGTCTACCCCTTTCCTCCTTCATCAGTGACTGAGAAGCTGAATGTTGGACTGAGTAGTCTCAAACGTCAATCTGTTTCTGATGTTCTGCTACCTCTTGGTTGACTTCATACAATCAGCTGTTGCAGCAATTCTGGTATGGTTTTCAGACTCATATTTGCGGATTTTCTCATCGGACAGAACCGTCTTGTGTACACCAACCTGAGTTAACGTTGTGTTCGAAAGTTGATGGTCATCTGGTGTGTAATCAAAAAGTGAGAAGCGGCAAAGTCACGCCACGAGAATACTGAGTGATTTGATCTTTTAGATGGATAGATACTCACACACGTCCACTCAATCTCCATCAGGCATCAATCAAAAGCAGCTAGTTTTGTGAGTATTTGAACCCTAGTACCATTTGGCGAAACAAAATAAATTTCGTCAGTGAATGCTGGTGAATACTTATGTGATCAGTCTATCACAAAGGCTTCCCTGAACGTTACCTGACACGTCGAACAACAGTTAGCGGCGTGCTTTCAAATGACTTATAAGACACATTGTATTCCATTGGTTGTGCCTCAAAACATAAAAAGGCTCCTGCTTAGCCGATCAATGAATCAGTACAAATCACTCGTGTGTGAATGTGAACAACGACCAATAATAAACGAGAAGGCTGAGATTTTGGAGCCGCAATCTGAACATTCAAACTGAGTTTGACAGACCAAATGTCACTAAGACGAATAATCTACTCAGAGCTCATCCGTATGCACTCGACAAACTGCGAACAAATCCGTTGGAGACGATGTAAACATTGACGATATTTCTATTTAGAAGCATAAGATAATCAACGGACAAGAAACAATGACGGCCGAGATGCCAGTATAACCAACCTCAAAGCACATTTCACTCAGCTTTAAAGTTCCAAAATTTACGCAGTGACACGTTGATGGCTGTCAATGAAAAGGATGCAATTGATACTGCCGATAGGTCCACCGTCCACCGATGTACAAAATAAACGGAGCACAAGTTGCGAATTTCTGAACTGTACACAATTCCTAAGTTCATCCCGCATCTTGACAATCCATTTTCAAGTTTCCACTTTCATTTCAAGTACAAGCATTGAAAATGGTTCGTCTGATCCGAGCGAACAACTGGATTATTTGCTAGCTCACGTCATATGCCATTTAACTTCTAAAATTCAACACAAGGAAATATGATTGTTTCGTCTCGAGTTGAGTGACCATATTCTTGTATCCTGCTGATTGGACAAAACGGTGATTGCTCGAATAGGGGTCCTTTGTTGAAGGATGGTTATTTGACGGGATGATTTCTCTTTTGTACGATGATGAGGCAAAATCTGAGAGTAGTACAATGGGTCTAGACAATTTGGGTCAACGATTTCGGAAGAGAACTATTGCGGCCTTTTACTGTCACGATCGACGACGAGCAGTTGTCGATCCTCATACAGTTATGGCCAGCAGTATTCTCAGTAAGCTTGCGAAAGACTGAAGAGTCAATTAGGTCCTCGTAAACAGATGCAGCGCGTTAAAAACAAACATTTACTACGGTACACGACCTGTATTCTGATACGCACTCCAGTCCTATGCTACGCAATGGATAGTTTTGAGTACTACTTGTAATCAAAATAAGGGTGAATAATCCATACACTCATAATGACTGAGCTAAAATGGTAAAAGTTATCCCCACAGCTTCAGGAACAACTGTTTCGGGTCAACATGTGACACATTTGCTATCGTTCCTCATTTATTCACAAAAATCCTCCATCAGAAGAATCTACCAATCCACGTTTGAAACAATTTGCAATAAACGCTACACTGGTAATTATCAGAAAGATTTTTGGTTAGTATCAGTAAATCCGCGTTTCAGTGAGAACGATTTCATACATAATCAACCGAGATATTCGATGAAACATTCATGCGATTATTAACCACACCAACTTACTTCCTGTGATTGGGTCGATATTGGGAATTTTCTGGCCTCGAAAACCTGAAGATCACTAATATGTAAAAAGGATTAAAAAATAGAAACTCCTTGCTGTTTATTCTCTTTTTCCACGAGCAGCTCACAGATGCTTCGAAGCCTCACAGCCTTTGTCTGTAGTTTTGAATACCACGTACACTCATAATTTAAACTTTTGACCCCAGAGTCCTCAAAATGATGCTGGTTCATTGCGTCCCTAAGACGAGTTATTTCCTCAGTATATCCACTGTTGCATTTTAATATTTTTCGCTTTTCATGATCATCATCATTTTGACTTGGCTCTTGACTCGGCAGTCTCATTGTCACGTATAAACTGGTACACGGAGCATACATGTATCCCAAAAATTGTATCCAATGATGAGTTTTTCGATAACAGCATTCACAAAGGGAAAATATTCGGCCACCGAAGCCATAACTGAAGAAATTGTGGCAAACTGTCTCCCCAAATAAAGAAACATTAACCTGCCACATACACTTTAAAATTGAGAGGTATTTACTGGATATGTTTTCATCCATGTTGCTGGAATATAACTTCATGGATATCCTATATATTGCTTTCGAAGTGAGGTTCGTCTTGTCGTGATTTATAGTTATTTAGTGAAATTATTCAGTATAAAGCCTCGGTTGTGTTGTCGTGATGGCGAACTATCGGATGTCTTAATGACGCACTCATGAACTCAAGCCGCTCTGCCGACCCGATTAAATACAGTACGTTTTGTCTGTTACACTAATAAGGTGCGAGCTCTTCTAGCCGATTGGACTGTATCAGAGATGACCCATATTGAGGGTGAACAGTGATAAATAAACAGCACTGTGATTGATATTTTCCACACGGTGTTTGTTAGTCGAGTACGCCCAAGTCACTAATCGGATGTGTTATCCAAAATAGTGGAAATAAGTTGAATGATAATTCTATTTCACTGTGCATGCATCGAGAAGTAATCAATATACTCATCCACAGGAAACCTAAGTGAAATGTGCGTTGGTAATTGTGTGAACAGGATTCACGTGGTTGCCTTCATCGATAAGTCCGTGAATCAAAGTCATGAAAGTAGAGACTATCTGGTTACAAGTTTCAGAGGAAACGTATCCAATCATTACTGTCTGGTAAATGGTGTAGACCTCGGAACGTGAGCTAAACACAGTTATCAATGATCACCCGTTCGTGGGGCGGATATTTCGAAATTCAAAAAGGAAACGTCATTAGACAGATCATATCTTGCCGCTTCCATCAGCTTGCAATTTCGTAAACACTGGTCAGAGACACTTGTGTGGTCCAATTGCAATGGGTTGGGAAAATTGTCGATCCCACTTGGGTGGTTCAAATGGTATGCTGGAAACGTTAGTCTGATTGCAGGAAAAGTTGGATGATATTTGGCCTAACAGTCAGACTGTTGTACTTACGTATCGTAAGCTGGAATAGGTGTAAAATGGAAACGGTGAAACCAAAGTACTTTTAAGATTTATGCTCAAAATAAACACCAAGTTCCTCAAGGAAACTGAAAGTTGCAGACATTTTGGTGTAGTACATATAGGAGCCCATGTGGAAGGGGTCTGTCGTTTTGTCACGTGCTTCGTACTGATCTTTTGTAGAGGATATTACCCGAACGATACTGCCGGGGAAAGTTATTTGGAGGTGCTTGTGATGCACTATTATCGGATTGGTACAACAATAATTCACTGAATGATATAAATCCGCCGCTAAGTGGCCTGCGCATAGACCTTGCCAAAAAGCGTCACAACCCATATAGATTGTATATATATATATATATATATATATATATATATATATATATATATATATATATATATATATATATATATATATATATATATATATATATATTGCATGGAAAGAACAACGAAAACCACATGTTTCAATGCTATGCAGTGGGATCACAGAGTAATGCGATGATGTAGTGTGAAACGTGCTACTTGAATAGCACGGTATGGAGTTGGAACGAAAATCATATCCACGAGGATCAAAACAGGTTTATTCAACTCTAAGTAGTAGGCAGAATTTGTGCGCATCCGAGGTTCCGTGCACGCAACAGAACAATAGTCACGTTGCTAAATTGATGTTTAGAGAATATTTTGGTGAAATGTAGTGGAGTGGCTTAATTGAGCTTCACTTTTCCTGGATAAGAATAAAGACGGTTCAATTTTCTCCCAAAATAACGGAAAGACCTGTAACACTATCTACAGTAGAGATCACGAACTGATTGAATAATCTGTATGAAGAGTCGCCCTTCGTATTTTGGTTCCTTGTAGGAAAACTGAGCATTCGAACTTGTAGAAAAATGTTTCTACTTGGGAATGCATTTATCTGTAGAGTATGCAGGTTTTGTTCTGATTATTTTCATATGCACTCAGAAGGGAATGGAGATTAGTATTGTTATTGCCAGAGGACGTGGTTCAGTGTAAACATTCACACTTCTGTCACGGGGTCAGAAGAATGAGGTAGTCGTATGTGGCACGTAAACTGGATAATATTTGTGTCCAGAAATAATGCTAGCGCCATAAATAAAACTTCATGAAATCAAGAAAATAATTGTGATTCTGTCTATCGGTTTTAAGCAAATATTGCTTATCGACCGAATCAGACTTTCGAAACAGCGTGTTTATGGTAAGCACTGGACAACTTATCAATTCCGTTCATGTCCTGTTTTCTCCGAGAATAAGACAAGTGCAGAGCCAATTCAGTTCCTAGATGACCTGGATAGAGTTTTTTCGAAACGGACCGAAAGGAAACTTAATCATGCTAAGGGGTCCTCTAAGTGAAAGTACCAATAAATCTCTCTCTGTGTATTAGTCTTTTGGTTCAAACGAAAATAAACTAGAGGTTCACGGAGACTTGCGCTAATCTACTAGCTTTCACACATAATGAATGCAAAAGAGAACACACAAAGAAAACAAAAACCTATTTGAGTTCTCGTATCCAGAAGTGTTTAGTTCCGATATCACATTGTTGTGAACAATAGTTTTATCCAAGGTGTCGAACGATTTTTATTGCTTGCCAAATTGATTTCCAAATCATTTTCGTGCACAAACAACTGTTACCTGCCGCGTCGCAGGAACATCGTGTGTTTGGGGCAAGTGTTAGATCGAGCGGCTCATACGCTTTTTGCTGCAATAGGCGGTGTGCGCTGAAGAGGTTTCTCGATATGACCAGTACGCTTCCAATAAACCTCTTACACCCGCGGTGCGGATGAACAATGGTATTTTGCATGATTATATGAGATCAGTTGCAGTGAGATTCAATTGGTAAGCAGATGCCAGATTGCTTCCCGAATGTTTTTCTCGTGCATTTCAAATAAATCGTTGAGAGCAAAGCACACACGGTGTTTCGTTTAGCGACTCTTTAGGAAAAGGATCGTTCCGTACTGATTCCATGAATTTCAGCGCAACTGCAAACAAACTCTTAGATTATATGTGAAAACACAATTCAACAGTAATCATCAAAGACTAGTCGTCCAGGGCCTTGTGCTTTGCGAAGTTCAGCTGGAGTATAGCTTCCTTGCTGAAGTAAATCAGCGAAGATATAGTCACTGTTATCAAGAAAACATAAATAAACTCACTTTCAAGCCGCAGTCAACACGGGTTCCGATTCACACTATGATTTTATTGATGTGGAAGTAAATTCTACAGATATCCTTAACACTGTAAATAAACTAACTGCATTCAATACAAATTGTCTATATATTTGGGTGAACAAAAATGTAATATTGAATACAACTCACTGGCAGCCATGATTGCAAAACTGACCACGTACAATAACCGGCTAGCTTAATGAGAATCATTTCGAATACCACATAAATCAGCATTGAGCACAAGGTCCTACGCTTGGCGTCCAATTACGGACTGAAGTCAGCGTGACAGAGAAGCTGCGAATTGTGTTGTTGTTGTTGTTGTTGTTGTTTTGTGACGTTAGCAAGTTATTGAATTGTCTATAACCTTAATTTCCCACTCCATTTTCCTATTCGTGTGTAAATCCGTAGTCAAGTAATCCAAAAGTCTTTTGATCTAATTACTTAGGCTTCACGAACCTGATCTTGGCTGCTAAATCATAATTAAACTTCATAGAATGAGAATCACCGAATACACTCTGAACAATGTGACATTTTCTGGTTTAAAGAAAGCGGCTTCCAGTCTGTTAGACTACGCTTTACCTCAGGAAAATTAGGTTCATTTAGCACAGCGGTCGAATGTGTTCCGATTCTATGTAGACTTATTTACACTTCTTGTTGTGACACTTTTTTTGACAAATCAATGAAAACCTCGTTGAATCGGTGCCTCAAGTTTCCTGCCAACGTCCCTATTTTGGAGGAATTGTGACTCATTCCTAATGGTTCAAGAAGTTACCAATCAACTGAGGAGCATCATCTGGTTCGTTCACAATAAGCCAGATAAGTAGCATCTGTGGTACTAGATAACTGTTTTATTTTTGTCAAAAGCCGAGGTTTTGATTGGTAGAGGTGACCCCAGAAGACAAGGCTGTTAAACCAGATGGGTTGCAGCCGTCTGTTTCTAAAGACGGTGGTTCGACATTCATAATGGAGTAGGTACAAATCCCCGATTCGGTTTGGGATAAGAAACTGGTTTCAAAGAGTTGGTATGAATGTGTGATCGTACCGATTTACAAAGAAACGTTTTGAGTTTTCTTGTGGAGGCCACATGGGAAGACGTTCTGGTCGTATTATCCTCTCCTCGTCAACCGCACTTCACCTGTACTCGCGAAGAAATCAAGTTGGGTTTAGACCTGGTCAAATTATTGTTGACCACTTCTCCACCATTAGACCAAATTAGGGACACAGACATACTTGCCTTAGTCTTCGTTTTTTTCTCATTCTGAAGCTGCCTCCGACTCAGTGGACACACGGTCCTCTGGTGCTATTCAAGGTCATACCAGTGAAATTCACTGCTATCATGAAGTCCCTGTAAATGAAGAACCGAAGTTGAGTTGGAGCTGACGGTTCTCTTCCAACCACGGTCATCACGAACAGATTTGGACCGAATGAGAACAATAAAACTTCGAAGTCCTATGCAACAGCTTATTCAGCTTGAAATTATAGGGTTTATTCACTTTCTACACTCCATAACAGCTCCATTTCTTCCATTGGCTTTGAAGAATACCAACCAATTTTTACACTGACGTTTTTTCCAATAATGGTAGACTTATCTTTAGAGACTCATGCAAAACTGAGACATTCCGGGAAGAATCCTACGTAATGAGGTTACCTAATGGGTGTTGGTCGTAGGGGAGTACTTTCTACCTAGTATAGTTTACCATGCAATGTGCACGTTCCATTTACTACAAACACGCTATTGCCAAATAATAAGGCAGAGGTAAATTTAAAATGGTTTGCGGAATAAATCTGTAGAGTTTCGTATTATTTCCTATTGCGTTCAACCAATTAGCGACCATTTTATTAGAGTCCATTTCCCACCTTGTTTCCTCAGTGCACTGCGAAGCAATTCCCCAAATTCCTTATTCAACAATGAAAACAAGTATTGAATCACGTATTCTGCAGTTTCGAAACCATTCGCTACATCGGTTGCTACAAACTGCTTCTGGAGCTGAGTCTTTAGAAAATAACTCCCATGGGTTAGGGTCGATCTTCTTTCAAGGCTTGACTTAAAGTATGTATTCACAGCAGGAAAAAACTAGTCAATAAAACGGTGTATAACACAAAAGGGGTTCTTTTGTGACTGCAAACCATGACGTCTTCCGGGGCATTTAAATCTGTTTCAACATCAGTCAAATGCAAAGTCAGATTGCTTTGCTTACTTCTTCGTTTGACGACAATACTACACGCTAATTAAACTTAACATAGCAAAACATGCTCTCAACGAACAAGGGACCTGATTCATACAGACGGTTGTACTCTGGAGAAGTTAACGAATTTGCAGGGGATGAAAAAAGGAACGTAACATTTCCTACAGTAGTTCAGCAGTAAAAAGCTGCTGAACTTGTTCCCCAGTGAAGAAGGTTCATCTTGATTGACTAATGTTAGTATCATACTCAAGGATAACCATTTATACCAGTTATGGAAACTACTCAAAATGCTATGTGATCGCTCGCTTCTTACAAACTCTACAACTCACGACGTTGAGAAACCTATCAATTTTCTATACCACAAGTCTACTCTACCTATTTATTACACGAAGTACCTGAAACCGTCAGCAAATAGGAAAGTCCTTGATACTTTTCTCGCAAAAGTGTTTACAAGTAGTTTAAATCAATAATATCATTAAAGCCTTCTAACCCGACGGCATGAGTTCCGTCATTCTGGAAACCTGTTCTGCAAACTCGACTTTTGCGTCCATTTCCATATTGGATTTCTGTCAGAAGCCAAACTCGCTGACTCTTGCAGTTACGTTCTTATCACTCCGATACGAAAGAAAGTACAAGGCAAACTTTGGTTCTATCGAATCCAAGCTGAACATTTCTGAGCGCTCGGAAAAATCAGACTCGACTATGGCTGTTGGTAGAGCTCATCTCAGATGCATGTCCTCCACCTCACCCATAAATAAACGACAGCGAGGCAGTAAAGGAATACAGTGTCTCAGTACTGTTGGAAATACATGATTTGTTGGGGTCGAGGTGTGAAAACCCAGGTCCATACAGCAGATGCGGTCGAGGATACGCACCACTGATGAGCTGTAGATTGAGCCCTACTAAAATGTGGTGATTCGGAGTGCAATACTGACTAGTTCACCGGAGACTTTTGCGAGAAATGTGGAGACCAAGAACAGTAAGCCTACCAAAGTATCACTAATCACACACACTGCTTGCAAGCAATTCAGGGATACACAAATGGTACAGTGAAATTACCCACTGATAAGCTAGCTCAGAACAACTTATTCGTTCAAAAAAGGAGTCAGTATGTTTTCTGAGACGATATGTTGTTAGTCATTTGCGCCTCTTGTATGCAGTCATATGGATAGTTTATTTACCAATGCGATAGTCAACGAGAACCCGGCAGTGTTTATTCTCATGTTTGGAAGTGTCTATGACAAAAGTCTGTCAGGGGCGAGAAGGTGGGTTTGGAGTGACGAGTTTACTTCATTTACCTGCTTCCATGGGTTCGGCATGGCACACATCAGAGATCAAATTTTAATCTAAGATGGATTATTCCTAATTTGCGTGTGAAAAACTTCTTTTGCCTTGCCGGTGGTACTGTTTGCGCTCTTGCATATAACACAAAACTTCTCTAAAATTCAACTTCTGCTCTCATTGGATCAATAGTCGGTCTCCAGTGAATGCCAGTCTGTTATTGACACACAATAATTTTCGCCTAATAAACAAAAAAATAACGTGCATATAAAATTTCTCCTTCGTCAACGTTCAAGTTCTGGGAACGGTGCATTTGAGAACTTACAGAACTGTATCGCTAGGTGTCGCTATTCTCATTCTAACGAGGCCTCCTTCAATTAAAGCACCACAATTCCTCATCTAGACGTGTTTGAACTTCAGCGACCCACGAGGCGCACGCACAGTATAACGTATTTTCCATGAACGCTTGGTTTTTTAACATTTCAACCTGAATTTATTGATCCGAAAACCAGTGTCCTTCTGCCACCTTGTTATCGAAATGTCCTATGATTAGCATTAGATAGGAAAGTCGCGACAGAGATCCTCTTAAATTATTGACCAAGCAATTTGGGCGGGCAACTCCTTTTGGGTCGTCGGGGGTGGACATGTTCGAAACTATCGTGACCTCTTCTTGATCAGTTGTCAGCCCATGTCGAATAACAGATGCAAATGTGCTATATTGGAGACCACTGGCGGTGCACTTCGACTCGACCGAACAGATGATCGGCTGAGTGCCAAAATAAGGACACTCACGGGCAAAGTTATTTCGCTTACCGCTGTTTTAATGTGTCATGTCCCAATTCAGGCCGTCTTCTTGTCAATTCCGATGTGGACATCAAGAGAACATACCCATCTTAAGAGCAAACCCCGTCAACGCATTCAAATCGGTCGTCACTGCACATCTGTTGACATACAATGACAAATGAAGAAGCCGATGCCCCGATGCGTTTTCTTTGTACAGATGAACAGATCAAGGTTTTGCATTATATGATTCTGAAACTGTTTCTAAAGACTCTCACACGCCGTGACGTTTATTCGAAAAGTAGCACAAGGATCGCTGATTAGTGGATCGGATGTCGAACACACAACCTATTTGAGACCTGCGAAAACGTGTAACATTTTTTATTCTTTCAGGAGCTTGACCCTCCACCTCATCTTCTACTTTACCGATCAAATCACTACCTGTCAGAATGTAATTTGCTTTTGTTAGATTTTACGGAATTGTGTTCGCAATATGAACAATGGAAAACTCCAACTATTCGGTTTCATTGCGGAAACCAAATTCCTCCAAATCCTTGAAGATATAGTACCAATCCATTCCACTTATTCGACTAGGTTTGCCATGGAAGCGCAAATCCATAAATCGAAATTTCATGGAAGATGTGACTAATCAGCTTTCTCTTCCTACTCAATTGGTACTATTCATAAAGCTGTCTGATTCACATTTCCAACGCGGAAATTTACCAACCAACCCTATGGTCATTGCACTTAAATTTGCGCACCATTCAGATGAATTTCACGGCTAGAATTTGAAACTTCCTTCAAAAACGATAATGTTTTCCATCGTGTAAATATGCTCTGAACTGACATTCTGACTGAATGTAAATAAACATTTTCCAAACAGGCACGTCATCACCCACTCCAATGAACTCATATTTTAGCGACGGGAGCCAGAACGATAACGTGTGAGACTGACGGTTATCAAATTTCGAAATCACACTTTTTCGCTAAATCCACAAATCACGTACTCAAGAACAAGTCTGCATATCTTCGTGATATCGGGTGACAGATTGAAGATGAGATTGGTTCAACAGCATATTTTGATAAGTAAACGAGACACACGGCCTCTTCAGACTGCTGCATTTCTGATCCTGAATGGGAACAGAAACAGTATTTCATGGTTTAGATTTAACAGTCAGTTTCAGCAAACAACTCACTGTTGGAAACTACGTAACTACTGAGTAGGGGTTTGATCCATGAAGGAATCGTCAGTAGTACGCGTTCAATGATCAGCACATGTTCCTGAATACACGGTTAACATCTCTGCCTAAAACACTTAGGAATCAGACTGTCTTTACAGTTGCTCAAAGGTTTGGCAATATTTAAACAGTTGGCTCCCGTCAATCGATTCAGCGGGTGACATTCAGTGGCTTGCTGAGCGATCGACTCCTACGATAGACTCATCTCACTCCTTTGCAAAATCAAACCACATTTTTTATTTCGCCTCGAAACTCATAGTAATGTGGCATACTTCTTCCGTATCATTTTGTTCGCGTCTCATTATATAATCTTTGGAATAGGGTAAAATTATGTCATTGACATAATTATGGTGATGATGACAAGGTATGTCCTATGAATTGACTCGTTGCTCAAATATAAACATCAAAATTTTGTGCATTTTTTCGAATCAAATTGATGGAACGTGAGTGATCCCTGCTAAACATCTGGCAGTTTGTAATTAAGCACGCATCTGCGAAATAAAATCCATCGAAATCGTCGACTACACTGAATATCCACTAGTTATTTAATGACCGTATCCTTGTCTTTCCATAATCGTCCGAGACTTGTAGATATGTGTTCAAGTATATGGTGGTTTATGTACCTCCAAACTTGTGAACGTAAGACAGGAGCCAGTTTTAGCAACGTGAACAGCTGTAAGCTTTATTTCAGGAGTTTCTGAACAGAATAAGACAAATCTTACTAGATGGAAGCACTCGCATTTGTAAAAATACAAATTCATCTGTCCCATGATAAATAATCTTCATGATGGGGGAGTGAAGGTAAACGAACAAAATGTCGTGTATAAATATTGTTGTGTGTTTTCGTGATGCATACAAATGGCAGCATACCGTTTACTATATACATGTCCCAATGCAGTCGATATGCTTTTTACTGGTGCATATATTAGTTGATATGTGTTTGTACAATTCGAAATTTGTAAGTTAACCATGCCCATCATAAACTCTTCCTTCATTCTGCTCCTGGTAACGGGAAAGGAACATTGTGTTTCAAATCTCACGCTTATTTTGGTTTACCATTGACGTACACCAACTATGATGGCGTGAAGGCATCGGGTCACAGTGTTGTGATTATGAATTAGCCTGAACTGGAGGAACTCATCATTTATATGGACGGAACCAATTGTGAATCAAACGAGATTCCCAGTAAACACATTTTTTTTTGTTTCTTTATGATACTTTATGATACTTTTTACTGAAGTTCACTTGTTATACAGTGATGTTACGATAATTAAAATATTGAGAAAAACCTGTTCTTTCTAGGAATCTGACGGTTCGTCTATCTGTCCAGCTATGCACGTTTGGGTTCATACTAACACATTTAAATAATAGCAAGTCTATTCATTGACTTCTCAGCCCTCTCTATTGCATTTACAGCCCGAATAACATTATTGCTGGAATTTTTCATTTTCCAATTATGTTCACACAGTTACTGTTACTGCCGTGCTACCACTACTAGTATGGTCGTGTCTACCAATACTAATACTTCTACGAGCACGGATACTTTTGTCACTTCCACTACAACCACTAGAATCACTATTCCGAAAACCTCTACCTCTCCTACTGACGCTATATTTCAGTCCGCAACATGCATTTTTGTTCATGACGTTTGCTGTTTTCCATCCAACGATGACTTTAATTTCAGACCTTCATTACTCGCGCAAATCATACGTGCATCTTTCCTTATACTGGCGCCGACCAATTCATCGATTTGTGTCTTACCCCTTGCGAACAACTGTCACCACTGCTACTGCAACCTGCATCGCCGTCCCATTTTTTTACTGCAAATGCCAACATGGTTTCTTCCACTTTTACTGGTATTGCGACTATTGGAACTTCTGATAATAATGTCTCTACTACTGATACTACCCTTACTGATGATAACGAGATTATTCTCGTTCCGTTTGCGCTAGGAGCCTTCCTCATTCAAGTTAGTGCTTTACGATAAATACCAGCCATAGTTTCACCCATGAATTAACACACATCTGTTCTAGTTTCATATGTATTCAACGTTCAGAGTAAGCGCCATGGACTGCTCATCTTTGCCAGATATCATTGGTCCACCTCACACCATTGTGTGTGAAAACACAAGTAGCTTCTATCATTTGCATCATAGCTGACTCACCTGCTTCAGTACGTTTCGCTTGACAGATGTGGTTTGGTTGTACTCACACTGATGAAATTCAATTGAGTGCATTATTTCAGCCTTCGGCTGATATGGTAACAAGTATGACATATTTTTTGGAAGCGGACTCATCATCATTATTGTTGTCCACGTGTATGGCCTTCAATCTTCTCCATCATATATTTTACTCTGAAATACTCTAACGGTCTCATAGTTTATTCTAACTTGCAGATCGTTGGCCATGTGTACGTACTACAAAAGTTAGTCTTGCCGATAATGATAACGGTAAAGATGGCCGTTTAACATTAGGTCCTTTATAAGAAGGACCCATATTGCACAACGTGATACTCCGAGGAGATCAAGTTAAAATTCTGCATCTCTCCCATGAAAATACTGCTTGTTTCGTTTCAATTATTCTCCCCGTATATGCAACTCTTTGTCTTGCCTCACTACCGAGACCACTCCCGCTTCATCTTTGGTAATTTGGGTTGATCAAACGCTCCTGGAGTTTTTTGATATCCTACTGTGAATTATTACGATTTTCACTCCGTTGCATATAATAAAGATGAAAAGATATGTTGCAGAATTACATTTCAATAATAGACTATTCTCCACTCGATTGGGCTGTTCGTTTCCAGACAACCTATGATAAACGAAGCGCGGTAAATGGGAACCCGATTCTCAAGCCTTCAACCGGTTCCTTGTTAGTGAACATGGTATAGTGATTCGACGATTAGTAGTTTCTTTTATTATATTTTTTTCCATTGAAAATATTTATTCATGGCCATGTTTCAATGAAATTTCCATCTTCTGAGAAAATGATGCTCACATTTTGCATGACTTGAACTGGAAAATTGTGAGAGATTGTTGCCGGGATGGAAATCTCTTGTTTGTGCCTTTCACTCCTCCAGGTGAATTGGGATGTTATTCATATCTCTCCCAATCCCCATGAAATAAATCGAAAATATAACCGCACGTTGTTCACGCAGAATTTGTCACATTGGCGAACACACAATAGTAATATAATTACTAGAAAAACACGTCCTATCCCTCGAGGTTATGGTACCGGAGAACCATTTTGCACTGCGAGCAGTTTACAGATTACAATTATCGTTGGATCTTGAAACATACCGGACGATTTAAGAAGGCAAATCAGTGGATAAGTGAGAATAGTTTGTTGTTATTTTGGTCGCCTAGGGGAAACGGAGAAAGGTCAGACAGCAAAAAAGAAAAAAACAACAAGCTATATGTATTTATTGCACTATTCAAGATATTTTATAGAGAGCGAATTCAAAAAGCCGAAATCCAAAGTTATTCGAATTCCTACTAGCTCAAATATAATATAATATAACTATTCAACCTGTCAGTCGCTTACTTGAGGTGTCACCCGGATTCAAACAACGAGTTATATTCAACGATCTCGGTGTCAAAACTCTCTTACTGTACTAAATGACAGATATCGATTACTTTAAATGCATGGGTGCTTGAATACAAACAGAAGGATCACTGCACAATACATCAGGAATAATTATGAAATAACTCTGAAGTTGATTCAGTTTCAGGACAGGAGATTCGTTAACCGACCAACCTAAAACTTGTTGAGACTCATTTCCATAACGAAGTATCAAATCAAAAATAAATGTTATATACAAGGCCGTATGCATGGACTGCACGAGATGCTTCATAGGTCAATTCAAATCAAAAGTGGCCACTCAAAAATGCACAAACCTCCATATGGATGAGGTAAATATTCTGAATCACGCACCTACGAGTCAAATAAGGGAGCATTTCGAAACCTGGTACTCCTCAACTAACTCGACCACCGCACATATTGAGTGGGATCACGTTTAAGTTTGGATTCCGGGCAGATATTTCCACTAAATATGAAAATCAGAAATGTAGCCACTAGACACAAACCATCCAGCCGTATTATTGGACCTGAGTTTTCCAGACTCAAACGTTTTTGGAAATGAGTCATCGATAATTGAGGGAAAAAATTTGCGAGAATAGCAAAAGAACAAGAGATCAAGTTCCTCAAAAGAGGCGGTCGACCTTCAAAGGGTGAAGGTCAATTTAGCAGTGACGAAGCAAAAAAACAAGCCCAGCACGGGCAAAAGTCGTCTACGGGGAACAAGTTTAGCGTCTTTTAACTACGGATCACGGCAGATACGGCGATCACATCAGAGCAACAAGCAAAAATGAGCTTCAGCCAACACATGTTATAACTTCCCTCTATATATATTCGATTTCCTGTTTAAACGTAATAATATACCATTCAGTACGATTTCCTTACCTATATTACGATCTTCGTTTTGGTGTTCGATCCACAACCAGTAGTCGCCAAATTATTTTTCATTAATATGATATCGACTTCTTATTTGGTCATCCACTCTGCGAAAAAAAACGGACAACCACAGGTGGATGTACTTAGTGGTAAAGCAGTTCAATTATTATTTGCCCAAGATATTAAGGTGAAGATGGTCCAGAATACTACGACGCGATTCAAAGTTAGCAACTGTTTCATCGCCTGTGAGAAATTAAGTGAACGAGACAAACGGGGCCACTAACATGCTCCTTCAATTAAACACGGTGAATAAGAAAATCATTTGCACTAGAATAAATTCATATTGGTCTGTAAGAAAAGCAGTGCCGGTGTGCAAGCTATACCCGAATGAAGATATACACGTTAGGGAATTTGGCATTCATGACAATGAATAAATTGAATCCCAAAATGAAAGTGCCTTGCATTACGGATAGTGCCACCACATAATCGTATAATCACTACACTCGCAGATATGCTAGCTTGGAAAAAAGATACTATTCAAATAAAACTGTACAGAACAAAACAACGTCGAGTAAAAATTGTCGTATGAGCCAGGAAATATCCGAATTCGTTAACGAATGAGAAAATATGCAATCGAAAGTTAACAGTGGTACAAGATAACTCGGTAAAGCACACTGTACCATGTTTGGTCGAAAACCAACGAATCCACGGTAACTATGACACATGTTTCACACGTTTACTCTCCAGTTACGAGTTTATTTTGACGAATACTTCCACTTCTCTAAATTCGGTGGAATTCCAACTTTTACTACGGAACAACTTTCCCGTTGTCGCATTTGAAATAACCGAATACAATTAGAGAACTCTCTACGAGAGGTCACATTACCACGCTATCTTCGTTTATGAATTCTCCACTGCAGAGTTGATGGCAACACTGGAAGTCACTTCAGTATAACATCGATTGAGTAAGTGTCATAGAAAAGGACAGTAATGTGTTGCGCCATTAAGTTATTACTACAATATTTCTTCATTTGAAATATTTCCGTGCAGTTCTTCGTCGACTACTATTCACACCGAACTCACGACAGCATATTCAGCTTTTTACTGTAAAAAGTTTCAATTTGGAACAGAGCATCGTCACGTGAGTTACAATCCACGCCCTATCAGAACAATTCCATAGCTCTTCGATCGTTCGAAACAAATAAAATGCTTCCCATTCCACATCCCGATGAGTGATCACGGCGGTGGTCATGGATGTATCAGACTACGTAAACGAGATGAGTATTTGCGAGTAATAGTTGGATAAAATAGGACGCGATATCTATTGTTTGATATATTCATATCTCTTGTGAAAACGACGAGAAGAATCGTGTCTTCCAGACTATGCACGCATGCATGCACACATCACATAAAACGGCGAAATGGTAACGAAGCTTCGATGCAATGAACAGGAAGATGAAGAGTCTAGTCTTATTTTTTTCTGAAAGGGTTCGTATGCAGCCTCGGCTCAATTAGTGTCTGTTTAAATAAGGGAACACTGTTGGTCACTTTGAAGCTCAGAAGTACACATCGTACATTTCTGGTGACCGAACATTCTGGACTCTCGTAAATGCTGTCTCCATGAAATCAGTTCAATCTAACTTTGGGCACTAATTCTCTGGTGCTCGTTCCCCGTCACTCATTCATTTAATCTCTACAAAATAATGTGTTCTCTCACGCTGGGAAGCTCAAAAAAACTTCGCAATCCCGGAACGTGGTGTCCCGTCACAAGCTTCAAAGCACCAACTCAGTATTCTAAACATAGAAAAATCCAAAGTTATGAAAGCCTTGATTGTGAAAGAACTTCATTCATACATGAGGCATCCGGCAGTCATGCGTCATCAAGCGTGTGGTCTCCGTCGCAATGGATCGACTGTCGAATTATCATCACGATATCCTTCATTTAGGCATCGGGTGCACAGAATATTTTGGTTATTTATTTTCAGAATGCTTGTCCCTAAATACAGAGAAGGGATGAAAACGAGCTGGGTATGAATTTTGGTGTTAATTGTCATTGCTTTTTAAAATGTATTACCAAAAACAGTATATATTTATTGGTATAAATTACAAGATTGAGATGGTAAGATCAGCATCGAACACGACTCTGTAGTCAGAAATCATGGGAGTATTACTGCTTTGCATTGCATATTCTGATATTGTTGTTGGAAACGAGTTAAGAAAGCCTCAGTTCATGTTCTATTTCATCATTTCACACTTATCTGAATGCCGATAAATCCCGGTGGCGGATTCACTGATTGTTACTGTCTCAACCATTTTGGTTCGCAATCTCGTGGGTGATATCGGTCAATTATTTGAAGACCGTTGAGAGTTGTCTTGGAAAACCTTCTCACATAATACATACCTACAAGAAAGAAGAGTAGGCTACAGTTGTAGGGGAATGTAAACCAAACGATATTGATCCATTCCATCTCAGCACCACCTCTTCTTGATGGTTATTGATTCACCACGAAGATATCATGCAAACATCTGACCAAGTAATACTTGATTGATTTCATAGAGAAAGAAGATCAATGGACGATGTGGTAGCTTCATCTCAAGTGTTTACATAAATGAGAGCGGTGAAAATACCTGGTGCTCGCAGACACGATTGCGATCGACGAATGACATTGTTAGTAAGCTAATTTATAAGCATCAGTATGGTTGATCGCTGTGCTAGGATGAGCAGGCCATGTTATAAATACCACTTCAGAATGAAAACTTACATTTACATCAGCTTTTTGGAATTGTGTTCTTCTGAAGTTTCTACTGAACAATCAAATATCAATATCGTATTTCTGTTGAACAACGCTCCAGTTGACCGACTGGCGTGTGCAGCTGGCAACAGGATATGCTGTTCAATATGTTTCTCTCTATAGTTCATGTTTTATTCCATATTTTACTACTGGAACAAGTATAAGTTGCAAAAATCGAGTAAAATACTATAGATTAGAGGAAAAATCAACGGAGAGTACTCGCGATTGGATAAGTTGTGACGTCATTGTTTACTATTTTTGGTTTCCTAACATGTCTTCCAAATGGATAAACCTGTGTATCTAAGAATCTATACCGTCGTGGGGTGCATGACTAATCTTCAACGTTTGACTTCAGTCTCAGATAACTGATATTACAAAAGCATCATTCCCTTGATCGCACATCTAGTTTATGGGCCTGAAGAACGGACATTTTTGAGAAGCGTATACTAAACTTTGAATTTGCTGGCAAGTTTCCCAGCTCTCGATTTAATGAATATCGCTTTCTTCAGGCGGCTGTGCTTTTGCCTTCTTCCTTACACCCATATTATCAATTTAAAATCTGGCTCCACCGGAATTCAAATTGATTATGCTGATTTCGCAAATATTTGTTATTCTGTTTCAGTCGAAGTGGAATTGATTACCCTATCTGATATTTATTAAACATAGTGATATACCTTACACAGAGTAACTTTTCCTGAAACCCGACAATGTTCTTCGGAGGCGCGTTTACTGGATCAAAACAGTTCGTGTTGTGACTATGTGAGATCTACGTTGGCCGCAGCCGCTCGGAAATGGCGAGGAACGGAGTGTAGACGGCAACTCACTTGTTCGTGATCTATGTTGGCTTGTCAACTGAACATACGCACTGGAGGTCGATACAATTTTGGAAGACAGTCGAATGTCTCAGTAAATAGTAATTACGAGTGATTTTGTATTGGAAAAGAATTTACATAAGTGATATATGGCACAATAAACAATAAAAAAACTGATAAAAGGAGCGAAACATACATTTGAGGTAAACTACCATCGGTCCTAAGCAGAAAACACCGTCTGCTGGTGATCAATGTGTTAAAATGGCCAGTTTCAAGAAGGTCGACCAGTCAGAGCAAAGATCATGGGAATAAACCAATGAAATGAAAGAAACGCGTATTCCGGTCATAGAGTCTGACTAGTGGATAGTAGTCGTTCATCGCTTTCGTATAGTTTCCTCAAAGATCTTCTGAGCTGCGAAGGTGTTTACCAAGCTGAGATAAGCTTTGTAAAGCACATGCTCCATTATTCAGCAAGGTAGCTGAATCTGTTCGCCACGGTAGGAAGCATATCGTTCTTCTCACAGTCTTTAGGGATTCGCGGTTTTTACGGACATACCCTTTCCCTTTGTTGGGCCTTCATCTGACAAATCTTGTTGATCATAGTTCTCTAATTCCTTTTCAATTTCAGTGAACATAAACCAATGAACACTATTTTCATCGAAATGTCAATACATGTCCATCAGGATCCATCCCAGGACAGTTTCGACAGCATTTGGTTCATTCGGGTCATCCAAACGTTGGTCTTGCATCCAATGAACCTCTGGCACGGCGTACCCTAACAGTAACCCGATCTTCATATCCTCGCCTGACGGAAATGAGATCCAACTCAGATGTGGCCATCGCGCTTGCCATTTGATATCTTGGCACGGTACCATTACCTTGTGTCAAAGACTTGACAGAATGTGCCTTTTTGACGTGGATCACACGACTTTTGTCGTTGGGTTCAATGTCAAATTCCACCTTCGTAGCCTGAAAGCTAGCTCCTTTCGTCCGTGTTGAAACGGTTAGAATTTCGCTCTTGCCTTGCATTCTGAGGAGCAGCACCAAACTTTCCCAAACAAGGGTACGATCGGAACCGCTGTCTAAAAACGCCGATGTTCATGCTGTTTTGTTGCCATGTCGAACAGTGATGGGGTTAGCCGCCAAAGCAACTTTCAGGTTTGTCTTCCCATTGTTACACTTCACATGACGACTTGAAACTGTTACCTAATAGATGACATCACTCTCTGAGTGCAACAACGTGCAATACGATCCGCCACATTCTCAAATTGTACACCCACGAAGAACTTTGCGACTCATGGCCATATGGGATGTTTTCAAGCAGCGGCGACAAAGTTTCCCCATTGCGATAGTTGCTCACCGCTACACTGCGTCACACGCGAGGAATGTTTGGGATTGGTCATGGTTGTGACTGTCTCCACAAATCGAACATCCAAGCTGGATAGTCAAATATTGGTTCAGTTCCATGCTACATAAAGCACGCTCGTCCCGATAAAGATTGAATGATTTCCGTTGAGCAGTGCTCATCTGTGTTCCACCAGTTAGTGGTACAGCTAATTTGCCGAATGTAGTACATGCGATGTGATCTCGTTCTTCAATAAAAGCAGCGAAGTCGGTGAATCGTGGCTCTCTGCCCAGACTTATAATTGAGGCTGCAGCTTCAGTCCCTCTGAATCTCATCTGCTATGGGAACCTCATCATAACAGCTTCCAAGGTCCTACTAGGATCCAGGTCCGATGTGTAATTGAGTTGTCACAAAGTTGAGATGCAGGCTTGCATCTCCTGACTCGCCTTGATGAGAGCTTCCTTTTCATCGCTCTTAAGGCTTGGTCCATCATTCAATGAATGGTTAAACGCCCGTGCTACCGTTTAGTTCTGGCCGAATCGCTTTTTCAACATTTTCTCGGCGGTTTTTATTCCTTCTTCAGCTTCTGATACAACACAGTGTTGGAATTCTTTCACGAAAGTATAACACAGTTTATGTATATATAATATATATATATATAGTCGTAACGAACAATTTTCGCTTTGTACCCTAAATGCAATGAACTTCGTTATGAACGAAAAACTGGCTACTTGGCCGTCATTTGTCACATGCACCTAACAAAGACACATCGGTAGTGTGGTTACGTGAACGCCTATCAGACAAACGAGGGGTATGCACTAATTGATTGTAAATGACCACTCCCAGCAAAATGCATTCTACAGCCTTCTGGGGTCTTTAAGTTTATGTTTTTAACTGAGGGCAGGTCAACAATCGACCAAAAACAATGAATTCACGATTATTATCGGTCGAGCAGAGTTCCTGTAGATGGCGATAAAACCACGAGAAGCGACTTATTTCGACTTTGGGGCTGTACTGTTGTATCACAGTACATTCCACAAGCACTGAAAGCAGTTCTGAAGAAGATGATGGGACAAGTTTGTCTCTGATATTTAAACGTTTCAGGACAACATCACTACTGGTAATGTGGTTTTCATCAAATGCCCAGTGGTATTCCAAGATAATGAATTTGCTCGCTGTGGCGAATAATCCCTGGTGTTATTGAGGATGGGCAGTGATGATGGATACAGTTAGGGATTAAAAACCACCAGCAAATCGTGATTCAACAATTTTTTAGGAAGGATAAATTTTCAAAATTGGAATTTGATGAAAATGGGACAATAGTTGGTTCACATGGTGCATCTAGCGCCTGAGTTACAGTACAATGAAGTGAATGTCAGAAGACACTAGGAGATGAGCTAAACGTCACTGGTACATTTCCAACTAAACACCTTATCATCCACATACTCTAAAATCATAGACACACAATGAGCAGACACGCAGTTTCGGGACGTGAAAGAGAAACAGGCAAACTGAATGGTATCTTGAAGAACTGCTAAAGATGAATCCTATGACGCACAGATGTGACCGCGTAAACGTGGGATTTCTACGATTGGTAAAGTGGTCAGATTTTGAAGCTACAGTGAATGGTGCGTGAACACCTGCAAAGGCACTGAGTTGTACAGCTTCTCCAAGTTCCATGAAACAACAGATTCATTTAATCCAAAGGAATATATTGACAATATACAGTTTTCTAAGACTAATGCTTCAATG
The DNA here is from genome assembly GCA_948099385.1 of Fasciola hepatica. NCBI lineage: Eukaryota > Metazoa > Platyhelminthes > Trematoda > Plagiorchiida > Fasciolidae > Fasciola > Fasciola hepatica. The sequence continues at coordinate 9,482,108 of CANUEZ040000192.1, read as the reverse complement.
ACAGTCTTCATCGTGGCTTGAGTTTTGTATCACATATCAGTGGACGTTCATTTCGATCAGTTACATATACACACTTTCCAGGCTTAATATGTGCGCCATTGGCATCACAGTTTAGATATAAATAATTCAGCTCGCCTGATACCTCCCCATATAGAGGGATATTCTGATCAATATGAGGTTATTGGATACACGCATTCACACTGGACTTATTGGTCGCATTTTCAGATGCCACTCCTAGTTGTTACCCTTCCGGACCACTAGTATCACACCGCTTAACTTTTGTTAGCTCCTGTGCGTTTAATTATTTCAATTTATTGTTCACGTTTTCCTTTACACAGCTTCATTGAAAAACCAACACTGGAAGTGTTCCAGCATTCACGCGAAACAAAATTCTGCTCCTGGATAATCGGTAAGAGCCATTGATGTGGTAAAACGAAAGCACATCCAACGTATCCTCGCTAATCTGAGAAGATCTGACATCAATACTGGTTGATGACTTCTCCAACTTCGATTTTTGAACGAGTATTGATATTATGTGACCCATGAGTGAATAGTGATGTTTATTCCAGTGACCTTTCTAACCTTTTCAGATTCTTTCTCTTCATCTCCGTTTCAATTCCATTTTTTCTTTCTTCTTCAGCATTGATCCAGTTGATTTTCTCGGAAACAACTTTTTCCGTTTTTTATCCAATTACCTCAGTAGTTGTTTATGTAGGAAATGTTCTGAACGCTTGCTAGTATCTCTTTTTTCGTCCGAGATATTTTCCGGTTTCACTAGTCAAATCTAGACTGCGTCACTTGGCTTTAGCGGATATAATGGTTTGCTACCTCGATCGCAAAATCTTTTCTATACTGACGATCGCCTTTCCTTTTTTCAGTTTGATTACTGGAGTTGCTACGACATCTGGTCTAGTATCCAGTACAAACGGCTAGGGTCGAGCATGTGCTCCTTACCAATAGGCGGGTCTTATCCCGCTGTTAGAGAAGACGTATTTCGAAGTTCAAGCTGAGCGACGAACGGATCGCTGCCCTCGGGCTTGCACTTCTTGATCATCTTTTTTGCGTGTTTGACGCAGCCCTTTGGTTTTGCATTTGACTTATTGTGGTAGAACTGATTATGTGGCAGCGGCATAGTCACATCTCCGAGAATGGCTGAAATTGGGGGCTACCTTTGGAAATCATTGGATTCGGGAATCCAAGTCGTGCAAGCTTGACTCGCATTTTGTTGATAGCCTCCGCAGATATTTCTGCCCGCAGAACGTCGATATCGACTGAATCAACTTAGTAGTCAACGGTCACCAGTACCCGTCTTTCTTGTTGTAGAAGATATCCAAGGCCATAAAGTCGGTTAGGTATGTGGTTCGTAGTTATACTTTTTGAAACGTATTAGCATAAGTGAACGTCTTCACGGTGCCCCATAGAGCGGCCTGAACACGAAAGCGGTCAATGGATTGTGATTTGAGTAAACGTCTGGAAGTCAGCCGAAGGTCTGATCGTTTTACTTCGCCAGAAAACACACAAATGCCAGTGGTACTTTGTCAACTTGGGCGTATTCATGTCTACAACGTGTTCACTTTCTACTGTGAAAATCGAGTGGGAACACATTTTTTAAAACAACGGATCCCAAGTGATGCTGACAAACATCCCAGTACACATATGAAAGTAAGGTTTGGTCACTTTATGCTGACTAAGGCCTTAAAGATAAGCTGTTTACGCCATCAAAAGGTATTTGCTCTTCATCTGACTATAACCACGTTTCTCACATATGCTTTAATCAGCGGATCAGTTTGATCAATGCTGCTGACTCTGGTTGGAATCTCCTTAGATATTTCATTCAGTTAGAATGTGATACACCTTAGGTATCCGTAGGCGAAGGCACACCTACAAACGCGCTTGCCTTTTCCGGATTCCCATTGATACCTTCGAAATCGACAGCTGTTTGGCGAAATGCGAACTTGTCCCGCTTAGCATTATTTCCAACGAGGATACATCGGTGCAGAATAAAGAACCTTCTGTTTTGCTCTTCGATATTTTGGCTCAAAAGTTAGTACATAATCTGTTATGCAGAGTACTTCAGGTAAGTTACCTAGCATTTTGCGAATCTCCTCCTGGAATAATCTGCTGAATACCTTCAGACCGAAGAGTAGCCGCTTCTACGGGTAAGGCCACACGATCGGCCAAACTCGAGGCTTCATCCAATTCTACATGCCAAGACTCGGAAGCCAGATCAAGTTTCATAAAGCAACGCGCATTTGCCAACTCAGGAGAAAAGTCGTCGAAACAAGTAACGGAAAGAACTGTTGCATGAGAGTATTTATTAGCTTTTTTAAATCGATGCAGTCGAGGGTTTCCTCGGAAGCTTCTGTCGTGACCACAATTTGACTTGTGGAACCCGTTATTAGTCAATTTCAACCAGGACACTTTTCGAGATGTGAATGTTTAACTCGCATTCAAATTATTCTCTCACTGAGTGTGAAACACGCTTTGTTGGTAGTGTCACAGGTTCTGCGCATTCCTGTACGCGTGAAGTCACAATTCCCGGAAGCAATCACAATTTCTCATCAAAAATCGATGCATAAGTTTGCAGCTAATACTGGACAATATTAGATAAATGGTGAATAAACGAATCATAGTGGAGTGACACCAAACCCATATTTTCCATGGATTCGCCTAGGAGAATGGAGATATAGCCCTGGTCGATTACAACAAAGTTTACGAATGACGATGGTCCATCTTTGGGATTGCCAACTGGCAGCGATGTCTCACCCATGAGATGAATCTTGTCATCGTTCCACATAATAAATCTCTTCTGTTTTTGTGTCGATGCAATACTAGACACAGCATATTTAAGCGTGACGTTCACTATTGCTCCCGTGTCCAACTGGAGACCCTCCTCTTATCCGTTTACTAACATTTTCGAAGATTACCCTTTCGCTTGCTGGGCATTATCTCTCCATTCACTTGATCTGTTTTGTGATGATTTTGCTCTCAGTCCAGTGTTTTTTCAAGAAAAGATTGTGACTCAAAATGGTTCCGCTTCTTGCAGTTGTCACATGTTTTTCCTTATGCCTGTCACTCGTCTCTTCTTGCAAAACGCAGTCTGCCACAAGCTGATATTGCTTTAGCACCGAGCATGCCTCTTATGTTATTCTGTACAAATCATGCAATTCGGAAGCATTCAACGCACACTTGGGTTATCCGGCTGCTTCCGCAACTCAGCAAATTTCAGCGAACTGCCGAAGTGGTAGTCCTTGAATTTTTAACCACCTTTTATTCATCGTGGGGTTCGGCCATCCTTATACTCTCCGGTCGCGTACATAATTCTTTTCGAAGTAGGTGCCAATGTTTGTGCTGGTGATTCTAATGATTACGAAAATGAGTCTAATGACCCATATTCATCCGTGATCTTTGGTGTACAACAAAAGGTTCGTTAGTTTTGTTGCACCAATCAAGAGAACATTTCGAATTTAAGCATAATTGTCATCCAGTCACCGCTCTCCTCATTTTAATCATATGAAAAGTCGCACGCTCCAAAGCGCCACCGATGGAAAAATGTGGCAAAAATAGCAAAAGTTGGATGTCTTTTTATTAGTGCTCTATCGCCGACAGTGTTTGAAAATCTTCTCACTGTGGTCACCACAGCCACTATATCCCAGGTGATCGACCAGTGTTTTCTATCACCATGTGCTTCGTTGGGTGGTTGAGCAGGTGATTCTGCGGTCCGGTTACCGATAAGGACAATTTCAGTCAAAAATCAGTTTTCCGAAAAAAACATTCAGTGTACTGTTTTAGTGTTTACCAAGGTTAACTGGACCATCGCTAATTTATGGTAGTAGATAAAGCCTCCTGCACCAATCACTATGTTCGATTTGTAACGTGCGAAACAAAAGTATGTTTGCGACAAAACAGGAAACGCCACTGATTTCTAAACTGAAAGCGTATCGTAGAAAAGTGGCAGAAATAAATTAACTCAGTCTTCGAAAACGTTTTAGCTTCTGGTGTTTTGGGTTTACCATTTTCGGGAATATCACTTCACACGGGAACTGATGGCCCACAAGATGTTCAGAATTTCGTGTGTCAGTCTGATTCGGCGAACCGTATCCTGATTTTCCCAACGGTATGAGTGCCTAATATGGTTATATATATACCAATCGAACACAATATGGCATGCTTATTTGTGCAATGAGGAAAAATATAAGAAACACGTCAACTCAGTTAATATCTATGTTATATCTGTTCTTATCAAAGAGGCTTATTTTTTGTTTTTATGACTCAATCGTACACTGACACACACGAAACAAGAGGGAAGCAGAAGTGATAGAAAAAGACGGTAGTCATCTCAGATGGTATTTTGTTTGAAGGAACCGTATTTCATATTTTTTCGTTCTTCTCCCACTTTTAAATCAATAAGATATCGGAGATCGAAATTTTCGCCTGGAAGTTTTCCTGTTTGATCCATCAGTATGGGCCAGTGATCCAATGAAACCTGATGGTGCGTACGCGCGAGTTGAATCGACCGAAACATTGACCCTCCTCAAGGACTGATAGCACTCCACTCGCAAACGTGTTTATTTTTTTGTTTTCATGATTCAGAAGTACACCGGCACACACGAAACAAGAGAGAAGCAGAAGTGATGGGAAAAGGCGGTAGTCATCTCAGGTGTTATTTTGTTTGACGGAACCGAATTTCAATGTCGACAAAAAATTTCCGAATACGAAGGGAAACTCGCGTAACTCGGTCTCGAAAAAAACGGGATCCAGTAGTTGAAATTCACTTGGTTCAGAAAACGGACGATTATCCCATCAACGAATTTTTAACAATCAATGAGATATGAGATTTACTTTTGCTAGTTCCCACAAAACGTTATTGGGTACACGTTATCCACCAAACTGTTCCCCAAATTGAATGGAGAAATCCCCTCGAGAGCGGTTTACAATTACAAAATATTAAATGAAAATACCAGTGGAAAAGTTGAATGCATCACAAAGTTCAGTTCAAATTTGACCGACACCTGCTTCCGAGAACAAACTCAAAATCAGAAGGAAATAAATGACTGAGTGAGGACCTGCAGCTTGTTCATCCCTTAGTTGGCTGAAGTTTTAAACGTCGGTGATATATTTGCTGTTTCGAGATTGTGAATATAAGAAATAATAGGCAATACTGATACAGCTTGTGAAAATAGTTCATCAGGAACCGTGGTTAGTCAACATGCGATTCCGTGGAAACGAAGGCTAAATAACAGAGGAGCAACAGTGCGGGAGGAAAAGGGTCGCATTACACCCCATCGGCCTCACTAAGATTGGAAAATTGTTTCGTAGGGTAGAAATAAAATGTTGTGAGTTCAGCTGTAGCGATTTGTTTTACATTACCTATGACATGTCATCATGATTGCTGCCTTTACAATATATTTTTCGTGAAGTTTATTTCGTATATGAGAAAATGCGAAAGAAATGAAATATTTTGGTCCAACGTCAACGTTATCTGTGAAATTCTTGTGAATAGCTAATTATAAGTGAAACTAAAATTTACTCGATTATCCGCTCGTAAAACGATTGTATGCGGACAGTAGAAACATGATGACTGCCTCAAAGAAACTCGACTTCCTCTTCAATCTCATAGATGTTTCGTTTGTTGTTGGATGACTGAGTTCCGCTATACATATATGATTCTCAAAGTAGATAACCAAAGTCTGTGGGACAAAGCATCACATTGGCATAAGGATGTTAATTATTTGATAATAAAAGTTGTATTACCAACCACATGCAAGATTAGATAAGCTTTGTCCTAAATAGAATTACTAAAACTGAATAAATCACAAAGTCACCATTATTGAGTTGCACGGTTTAGTCCTGACCACTTCGGTTCATCCTTATAGTGCGTACTGCGGTCAAAATGATCCTTAATTACAGTAAATTGAGTGTTTGCATGGAGCGAAACGCAACCACAAGAACACCTTTATTTATAAAATATGCTGGTAGTTTGCAACATTCTATTGAGGCACAGAATACACCTGTTGAATGTGTGCATGTGTTTGCCTTTGGTCCCTTGAAAAGGGATCCAATTGATCTTGTTCTTCCTCGATTATGCATAACACCGTGTTAAGCTGACTCTACATAACCACAATCACCGACACGCACTTTGCTTATTCCCCACAGATATGGCTGAGTTGTAAAACGATGGAGTGAATAACTGTCAAAAGTGATTTCTGTCAGAGTTTAACGAAGATACCTCCTAATAGGAGACGATTTTCAATTTATCGGAATTTCAACCTCCCATTCTCCAAGGAGGTAAAACAAAAATATAGTAAAAAGTGATTTGTTGGAATTTCTAATCTTTTACCTGAGAAGCTCACGCTTTTCAGGGATACACCAACCACAGAAAGAATCATGGATTACTTTCTACTAAGGGTTTCACAAAAATATTGACGGAAATAAATTCCTCAGGGAAGGCATGGGAAAAGCGATGAAAACCATATTCTTCTTTTTGAACATGTGTAAATCTTGTGCCAGGGTATTTGTCGGAACGCTTTACCAGTCCTTGAACTTTGGCAAGCGGGTTCTGTAGTTCAAACCAATTCGAATCATTATAATATGAGTTTAGATTATATAGAATCGAATGCCGAACACGGTGTTGGTGACTCCAGTTGCATGCGGAGGTTTGTACAAACAGTCAACAACTGGAAGGCCTGGTGGCATAACTATGTTCAAAATACCGGATGCATTCGAGATGTGGCGTGAGAGTTACATGTCAGGATTGGGAACACATACTGATTATTGAGGCACCTCAAGGACGGGCTCTCCACCTCTAGGCAATAAATCACACGAAGAACTTTGCAACTTAGTTCCAGGGAGCATGTATACCACATTTTCATCGACTTGGGTGCCAAGCAGGTGTTCAATTTAGAGAGGTGTTCCACAAAATCTTGTAGCTGTTGGTGTTTTCTTTCCAGGTTGCAGTCTAAATTTTCTTCGAGGTCCTCGATGCTTCTTTACATCATCATTGTGAAAATTTGGAAGCTTGAAAGGGACCGGTCCCACCTTTCCTGAAGCCTTGCCGCAATTTAAAGTTTTACCGGGTGATTTCTGCGCATGCCGTTACCCTGAAAAATTCAAACGGGGTTGTGAGATGCTCACATTTATCCAATACGATGCACTTTTACTCAACAGATATTTTCAGAAAGCTGATTATGCACTTCGTTTGAAACAATTGCCAGTATATTAGACACATATAGCCCACCGGCCTGAGTTAAATATCATATCCCCAGGCAAATACAATTTCAATAACGAGAGTCTGAATAAGCCACCGATGATATGATAACACGGTTACTGACTTTTTTCTCACAGTTCGCATATGCTCATGGGTTTTTTCTGGGTATCCAAATTGTATTGATGAAACAGTTGTCAAGTGTTGGCCTAACTTTAAAAGTCTATAGAAACTCATACTGGAGCAAGCAAATTATGGATTCGGTTGACGTGACAATTAAGAAAACCCTAAGAGGTAAACGGCGCACGATAAGATCGTCAAACATTGTCATTGTATTTGAAAACTTCAGGCGGCAGAATCTGCATTCTACTTTGGACTGTTATACTTTACTCTGTTCGCCTTCTGGAAGAACCCATCTTAAGGAATGCAAACCTCAACACCATTTGAGATGATCATACATACTCGAGCCCCCAGAATGAAGTGTTTAGTAACAAGCGAATCATTGAAGCTGGGGCCCCAAAATTCAGTGATTTTTCATTGACGTGCAATAAAATACGACTTTCAAACAAGTGGTTGCTACAAACCTCATTCGTAGTCCACTGTGTTTCGGGATAAGTTTACCACACGTGCTGTATCCTTAAGACCCGTTGTTGGCGGGTCCCAGAATGTAAACGTTCAGTTGCATTTTTCATGGTGAATAATGGTAGACCAAGGAAATTGAAACGTGAACACAAGTTTTAAGAGTTATTTAGATCCAGGTAAAGGATGCCGTTGGTAGTACTCGAGTGGCATGCCAGAAATTCAATCAAGCCGATGGCAGCTTTCTGGAATTATCAAAAGAGGATCATTCCAACCGAAAATCGGATGGGTTAAGCCTTTCAGTCTGCAACCCGAATTATTTACATATCTAAATCTATATTCGCCATAGAAAGAGATGTGCCCGATAGGTATCCGAACAGAATCACTATGGTACTAGACCTTTAAAAACGGTTACTGTCCTTGCGTTCACTTCCAATACCTAACAGTCAAACGATGCCCGATGTATTTATATCCTCGACATACGCAAACAAAACGTTGTTGAAATGAGCAATAATGTCTGGTCCTCAAATGTATACGATAGCAGTGCCTGGCTGGAAAAATTAAAAGACGCCGTGCTGTGTAATTATAAATTTCGCTATTACAATAAGAAATATTTCAAGCGCGAGGAATTCAAGGGAGCTGAATATCAGCTCCTTCAAAGTTTGAATTTAGGCGAATATGACGAGGGAGGACGATATAACGGTTACTAGTAAAAAACTGGTAAGTGTATTTACGTATGTCATGTTATCTTTCCTCATTTGGTAATAAATGTATTTTCCCTAATGATTGAAACTGTCACAACAACAATGGTTAACGAGAAAGCATCTGGTTTGAACAAATTGTCCGCTTGATATAATGTGAAAAAATGGTTGAAAACATTGACTAATTATGGAAACAGACATTAGCCAGTCCGCCGTCAGATAGTTCGTATGCAGCTTAATCGTGCTGACGTTCAAGTCATCTCCAATTTAACAACACAAGGAGAGTACATGTTTGTATGTTTGAGGTGGTTCAGATGGGACTAGCGTTTTACCCGTGTTATTTATTGCAATGTAAAATCATGGTCTGATGGTTGAAAAGGGGCCGACTACGAGCTTGATTAGGTTTGCATTCATGTGATGTGTGTTTTCGTTTTAGTGGTCTGCATTGCTGCCCTAATGGTATGCCAGTTTGCACACCAATCGGTCTGATAGATTTGACTGATCATTTGCAAAAAAACAACATTTTATCTCGCTCTGAACCTGATTATGAGGAATGCGACCTATATTTGAATTAGGCTGTCGTTGGTCAATCTGGTCGATTTCAACGTAAGGTGTTCATCTAGCGCGCCTGCCGACAATTTGTTCCGCCTCCGCATTAACCATTTTTACTATAAATTTAAATTCACCGTACTTGGAGAAGAAAACGTTTCAAAATGCGCAGTTCACCTCTGGGTTCCCACTTTTTCTTTGCCAGGTAAATGTTATGGAAAAGCTAATCACTTAAATGTATCCACAGATGTTACTGGCTTTACTTGTTCGAACTCAGAGAACATAGACACGATTTATTCTCAAGGAGTAATTATTTTCATTGATCGTTCTTTTTTCCATAAATTTCAGGGCCATCCCACTGGGGAAAGCTAGTGATTCACAAATATGAGGTTGCTATTTTTGTTTATATATACCGTTGTTTATTCGATATTTGCACCCATAAGAAACATATTGAAGACTAACATGAATGACTACACATATAGTGTACGTGTTATCAATGATGAACCGTGTACCGGCAATTATGGGGGTGAAAACAATTTTAGGCACCATATATTTCGTCTATAACAACCAGTCCAAAAAAATGCACACCTAGCGAGATGTAATATCTTTGAATTCCAGAATACCAGTTCTGTTCATTTTGACCCTTAGAAGTCAGTTCTAGAACATAGCACATTTGCTTGATTGAATTAACTTTTACTTCATTCAGGTTTATCCCTATTGTGCTCGGGGAAGTTGAAGCGAGTGATGAATTATACTATGGTTTACTGAATTGTTCCATAAAAGAGTAATTTTGTATTGGCAGAGCTCCAACAGAGAAGTAAACTTCCACAGTAGTCGGTCACCGTGAAGAGAGCGGGTAGTTGTGAAGATCCACTAACGATAGTGGGTTATAAAACGTAGTTCAATAAACCATACATAGCCAATCCGGAAAACCTGGTGTGTTGAGTGATCAACTTAGAATCGTTCATACTGAACTCAATCAAACCTGAGCTCGGTAAATGTGCACAGATGAAAGCTTCTAATAAATGCAGAACAGCGGTACATTGGTTCTATTGCTTTAAACGCTCTGTTGAAGTTTGTTATCACATAGTGAACGTTACACTGCTACAATGTTTATCCCGAATCGGACTGTCACTGTTTCGTTTCTCAATAATTGTTCCTCTCCTTTCACTCCTCAGCTTCATCATTTCGAGCACCATTGGCACTAAGGTAATCACCAACAAGTTTACTAATATGTTTGTAGTTGAAAAAGAGATTGCAATGACCAGTCAGACGACAAAGTGTGACAATTTCCTCTCATATATTACAACATCAAATCATGCATATACATGCCTTCGATGAAAAAGCCCCATTTTCACAAAAATTGTCATTGAAATTGATTAACTTTATTTCTGTTCTGAAAAGCATGACTCTTATGCTGACTGGTGAGAATAGCTTGATTTTAGCTTCGTAAAGACTAAATGATTTATCCACCAATTCATTGACAGGGAGTTGTTTGTTTGAATTTCAGTAGGACGTCTGGAACATAATTAATAACCTGAAACGTGATTGAGTTTTGTTGCGCCAAGGTTGACACAATGGAACGAAAATGTGAGGAAAAACCGTTCAGAGAAAATTGCCATTCCACTCGTTGTGACCAGATCCGGCACCGCTTTGGGATATCTTAAAATACCATAAGGGACCGTTCTCACAACTTGATGATAACGTTTTCACCAAACCAACCTTATCTAAATCAGTGTGTGACCCTACCTGGTACCTCCAGTATCACAATCATTCATATATTCTAAAATGACTCGAAAATTATATTAGGAGGACCTTATTCTATAGAAATTCGATTTGATTGGTGCTGTATCTTACGAATAGTGTTATCAGTCATAACCAACTTTCCACTAATACAGAGATATTGTGTGAATAACGCGGGTTATCTTTTGTATACATTTTAGGCGTATTTTGTCGTTTACATATGAGACACGGGAAAGTTTCCAAAGAACCATAACTCAATTGGTTGTATAACATGTGGCATTTTGATTCGCATTGCCACCAGATCTGCCGAAAAAGGAATTCCAGAGAGTTCCACGCGAGGAATAGATACTTCGTAGGGAAACTACTTTGAATTCAGCAATGCGTTTTAAGTCTGTTGGCGCGCAGTTTAGTCTCAAGACAAGGAGGTTATTTGTCACCATTAGGATATATTGGAAAATATTGGTAGCATATCCTAATGGTCCTATACCTTGCATCGAAAATAGTGTATCAGCCGGCAAATTGCATTCATGTAAATAAATTCACCTACTGACTAGCCGGCGACATTGCTAGTTTTCGAATTGTATTGCATAATAATAATATCGGTTTGTGGAAGATGGAAAACTCCTCGCAGCTGCGACCATTGTGTGATGGGATTCCTCATTTTTACCCAGCTGGTTACGCTTATGTCCGGTAATAGCAACTCTCATTATCAGCATAAAATACTTGATTGTGAGCCTGAATCACATCACCGCAAAAAAATTCAATGAAATAAAAGAAATCTTAGAATACACCAGTTCATGGGACCAAAAGCTCCAATATTATTTGTATTCTTTTCACAGACAATTAACTATTTCACCCATGCTCCAAACAAGTAGACAAGGAATTAGATTGTGTAGCTTTGTATTTCAATAAATACCAATTATAAGCTTAATAAAGATTCTATGAAGACGTCATGAACGATATTCACTGGGCACAAAACAGTGAGGCGGTAATGTGAGCCATTGCTAAATAATTGACGCAAAACAGCATTCGGCAAGTTGCGTGCTGTAGCCGTTCATCAGAACGACGTTTGATGATCGACAACGAAGCCAGTTGCTTATTTCTTCCAACGTATCTTTAAAAATGTGAAGCTAAGACCTGAGCTGAGGCAACACGTTTTCTTTCCTTTTCAGCTTCTTGGAGTGGAGGACACAAATACAGGATACCATTTCTATGACGTGAACATTCAAGAAAGTGGGTCATAAAAATATTGCGGTTTTGGAAACTTTTTAATGATTCATAATCGGAATATACATATTATGCACTCTGTTAAATATAGGGTGGGGAGAATGAATTATTTGTTAGGTGTGGATGTTCATAGGTAGTCCTTCGTTTATAAATATTTCATAACCACTGAACAGTCAATAACCTCTTGCTGACCTAGAAGGATTCATTGCTTGTGTTTGTTCTACAGTCTAATGTTTACAATTCCTCATTTCACACTAATACATTTGACCATGAGGGTGACAAATATTACCAGAAGAGCACGATTATAACCCACTGACGTTTTCCATGAAGCTTAGACATCTACCTACCACAGAGCAAGAGGGATCAAATTGATAAATATATCTCACATTCCTTTCGGTTTGAGTCTGCGAGCCGGTAGTAGTCACAGAGGACAAACTAGGTTTGGGGGTGACAAATATACACACATAAATCGCGAATAATTTCGTACCATCAGTGTTGTTATAAGTTCACAAGGAATGAAAAGTACCGTGATAATTGGTTAGCCACAATCTAATAACATGGCGTTTTATAACTCCGAAGTAGACTGGTTGAGATCACCGGCGATCGAATTTCCAGTTAGAGAGTGATTTGTTGTTGCATCCAACCATTCATCAGACGATCGATGAAAATAATTGGTAGTTCCCGAACCCAGCATTGCATCACTGTTGATTATCGTTTTATTCCGAGTGCTGTAATGTTATGGCGATCAAAATAAAACCTCGGCTCCCTCCACTTGCTTTTCCCACTAGGAAGTAATGGCAGGAGTTTTAGGCAAAGAAATTAGTTTTCTGAGAAAAAGCTTACAAGCTTTATCGGGATCTGGTTTTCTTTCCTAAATTCTACCGTATCGCTTTCGCTTTGTCTATCAGACATTCTTCGAGGATACCTCTATCGTCGAGGTAAGGTGGTTGGGCGGTTGGCGAATTCGGATAGCAAAATTGTCAAAGAAGAATTGGAATACCTGGTAAGTGGCCCCATGACAGCTACAACTTCATTGGTAAAACGGCTTTTTTGTTGTGGAAGTTCATACAAGTCAGCAACTTGCATTTCACTGAGTCATTTTGATCCAGTAACGAGAATAATCAGCATTACGATGTTTGTGGTTTTTGTCCATCAGCTTACGTGTTCTTCTGAAACAATAAATCAAACAAGATCTCTCCTCACACAAGTCCATGTGAAAGCAGTTTGGGTCAACTACGGCATAACTGGATGCTACTAGTCTATGATATTCTTCCATGTCTGTTCTCTAACCAGACTACAAATAAACATTGATATATTGATTACGCCGGTCAATCTAGGGCAGTAGCTCCTAATATCACTTGACATTTTCCTGTATTCAGTAAGTACTGAAAATACACCCTCAGTTTATGGGTTTACAAATGAACGAGAGAGGCACAGTTTGCCATGTGGTTGAACACTACACAGCACGTTATTGAGATGAAGCAGAAGATGGCTAAAATTGTCCAGTTGTATTCCATGCATGCGGACTGAGAAACAAGACATATTCTACTAGTTTATGTTCATCAAATTTCCATTTCATATTAAAAATAGGAAGGTGCTGTAGAATGCTCCGCTGTGATAGACAAAAATTGTGTAGCGGAATGGAAGAGATATTTCCCTGAGATTATTCCAGAAAATGTGAACTTCTTTGAAGCAGTATTTACAAAACGTTCCATTTGGTTCGTCAGTAAAGAAGCAAATTACTGAGAGATTTCATGAAAACGTTGATCTCACTGGATTTCGTGCAAGCAGCCATAAACAGTTCTCAATCACTACTTTATGTACGTGAAGTAAATATAGCTTAACTAAGAGGCTTCTTAAGACAATCCCCGAAGTTACCGGCCAATAGGAACAAAAAACGTTTGGGCGTATCCATCTTGAACCATATACAGTCTGTCATTTTTTGTTTCTATTGTCATTGCAATATTCCTAGCCAGTGTATTTCGGATCAATCCTACTTGAATCAGCATGTGCATTGACTACGAATCCTCCCCCAATTTCTGCAGCTTGTTTCTATTGGTAATTTTGTTCCATTTGGAACCATTCATTCCAAAATCAGATGGATCGTGTTTGTAGCGAAGTGACAGGAGAGAAAATAAGGAACTGTTGTCGAGTAGTGCAGATTACAAATGAATCCAATGGTACCTTCGTGGAAATTGGATTGCCCAAAGACGAAAAATGGTCCATTGCAACCAAAACTATCAACGTTCACAATACGGTGCTAAAAATAGGTATATTACTCTTTCAAGCAATTCACCAAATGAACCGTCCAAATTACCGAAAGAAATTTTAAGAAGGCGATTTAGTGAATGCATTTGATAATTTCGTACCAGAAGCACTTCCTCTGGACAATATTTGTGGTACTCCTGTTTGATAGCAAACATGACCGGTATGAGTAGAATACTTGCTCGAAGCATGATCTAAAAGAAGAAGTATTTGTTCATGCATGATTTGCACAGAGTGGCGATTTGTTGGTCGTCGTGGGAGAGGCGTAGCTGTAGACCTTATAGCAAGAAGAAGCCTACGACAAATTGTTCGCCGATAAAAGTATCCGGCTACTGAAATTATTTGACCAACTTTGTCGGCTACGAAGCACATTCAATTTAAAGAATAACCAACCACTTTTCGATCAGTTACGGGAACTTCAACAGCGGTTTATTTGCAAACCGAAACCCTGCCTCATAAAGTGTGAGACGGAATGGAGTGGCTCGTTATTATAACTCAGTCAGCTCTTATTATAACTTGAATAATTAGAGGAAATTATTAGGAAACTTCAATTGTGTAGAGATATTGATATCCAACATCGTGAGCTACTGCCACACCACAAAAAGCGGTCACATGCAGTAAATTGGTTATCGTACGCAATGGTTAGTTATTGTACCGTTACACGTTCTGTTTCAGTAGATACGATCATTGAAAAAATGCGATATGTATTAGCAATTAAAGCCGAATTGTTTCTGGGAAACAAAACTAATATACAATTATAAAAAAAGACCCCGGGGTATTTTCAGCAGAATACAAGAGGCGCTATTAAATCACCTTGCCTTTCGGAGTGAGGTTGAAGTGCGCGTGAAGCAGCAGTTGCATATATGGTATTTTTGGTGTATAATATGAGTCTAAGTGAGCACCATGCGTATTTTTGTTAAACAATTCAAATTTTATGCTTTGGTATTTTTGTCAATAAATCATCCATTTCTAAAGTGAGTCAAGAAGGAGGGTGTTATTGGCTGTGCGAAGATATGTTTAATTGAATCAGGCGTAAAATGAAAGTCTGTGAGCGGTAGTCTGGACTAAATGATAATATGCAGAATGCTGGTAAAACGGTCCAGTTTCTTCGGCAATCAGTTTTCATGCAAACACGTGTAAAGATCAAACTTGACTTACTGATATGTTACTCATCTAATACACCAGTTACCTTCATGGATATCCTGAAGACTGTATCTGGTATGATGCGGAATGTAACTTTATCAACTATCCCAATCACTTGGACTGTAAGCATAGCAAAAAACTTAGTCTTACTAGCTTTACGCACAGTATAAGCTGTGCACGGCTACTGGTAGGTGAACAAAATCCAATCGTATAACCGTGTTTAGCCTAACTTCGTGGTTCCATATATTGCAATACACAGAAATAAAATATACGCAAATGAGCTATATCGAGACAGTGCACTTATAAACTGTCTACTCAGCAAGAAATCAAGCAAAGCGGTAGCGCAGCATGGTCACAGTACAGCTGGTGAATCAAGAAGCTTTCAGTCATAGTGTAACAGGGATCGCCGGGGCGAGGGAACGGCGTGAACATCAAGGCAAACGAACGAACCAAACGAGGGCCACAGACAAAAAATAGGTAGCGAATATGTCGGAGGCGTCTCGAAGCAGGCACAAAGAAGCATACAGACGACAAGAGATAAAGCAGCGGGATCTCCGGCAACCAGCAAGATAACTCAGGTGAAGGGGGGGGGCGATCGAGCAGTGAACTGGGACAGTCGGGCCAACCGAAGGGAAATGACGGGCAAGAGAAGCAAGCCATCGGCCACAGGCAAATGGACAGAACGCAGCCGAAGCGCTCAAGCGACGGCAAGAGCAATCTTGGTGCCTCGCAGTCTGGAAAAATGCCTATATAAGCGACTGCATGTGCGCCATGACATGACCTGTGTGATCGTGGTAATACAAGTATCCTGTCGTGTGTTGTCGTCCTTGGTACAATGGGATAAGAAAGTGATCTATGGTAGGAATGTACAAATTTGTATATCCCAAAGATTTAATAAAGTGAAATTACAAGTAGTAGCGGTTGGAAACGACGGAATGGATGGAACTCCCAGTATACTTTTTCAATACCACAGATGTGTTGTGTTGTCTCACGATATAGTAATTGGGCGGTGGAGCTGTGTGCAGGAGGTCAGGAATTCAGCAGGCAGTTTTCGTGCATCAGTGAAATGTTCAGCAAATTATTCTCACAAAAGTAATGTAGTGATAGAACAACAGAGTCAGGAATATAAACATAAAATTTTCATGAACTATGCATCATGAAATGGTAAATCTGAATTTTACCGGTACATTAGAAACAGAGAATTAGATCAATAATGCCAGAGGTTCATGATGCATGTACACGCTACTGATGAGTATGACAAACGAGGATATCATCGGAATACAAATTACAAAAATGTACTTTGCAGTTACTGATTGAGATCACGGAATGATAGCAGAAACAACCAATTTTGCTTGAAAGCAACGTCACAGAATCCACCACCGAAGTCCGAATGAATTACTCCAGCTTTACTTCTTCTGTTGTCGTGCAGCGGTACATCACTGATTCGAGGCTGTCGGATCGAGTTTGACCTTACTGCTCCCTATCACAACAGACCTTCCACCGATTGAAGGCATTGTTTTCCACGTATACATTTGATGTAACCAAAAGAATAACGACTCCCTGTATACCACCAAGGTGTTTTCGATCGGCTTCCAAGTTTTATTCACAGAGGTTTTGTTCTGGATTCCTAATATTATTACGAAAAATTTATTTGAACGTTCGCGCCAAAACATGGCGGGAGTCTTACCACAAGTCTGGATATGACTGCGTTTCGTTTCTCAATCCGTTATACCAACGGACATGGTGGAATCACGTGGCTAGGATAAATGAGATATCACTACTTAGAATCCTAACGTATGGCTCCAGAGCGCATCATTCACGAATCAAACGTTACGTGAACAAACGTTAAATACGCAACACCGAGTATTGGCTATGAGTCAGGAGTGACGAAGGTCCATTTGTTGGCGAACCCGTCTGAGGTTTTCATTTTCGAATGGATATCCCTAAAATACTCCGTATCGTTAGAGGCATATTTTTCGAAATAGGTCAATTTGCCTTTCATGTTCCGTGTATCATATCTTCATACACGCTTTCAGCTGAACCGTATGCACATTTTTTCTGTCATCTCTTTATCCCTATTTGATCAGAATCGGACAATGTTGGTAAGCACGGTCAAGTTTCTTCATAGTGTCCCCGTCTTGATGTATCGATCTCAGGAACCCACTTGGTTCTACCTACTTCACTACATTTTATCTTTTTGGTAATGAATTTCTCTAACACTTAGCTAATCAAGTGTCTGGTAATCAGCTAGTACAGAATCAATTAGCACGTGAGAAAAGAAAAATCTATACCAACCAATAAAATGGCCTGAGCAACATTCGAGCGTGAATCAGTGATCGCACTTCATACCATGGCTGACGGAGTTGAAATGGATTATCACTTCACCAAAGTTCTCTAACTCAAACTTCTAACAATGAAAGAGGGTCTGCATACCGAGGTCTAGGCAAGAAGCGCACCCCCCCCCCCACCCCGACTTCGTTTGAGTGGAACGACGAAGTATGGGAATCATTCATCTGGCCATTTCCAAGCCCACTGAATAACAAACTACTAGAAGATAGGAACTTCGCTTTGACGGCAAATGATCTCACGACAAGTGAGTCTGACAATGAGGAATGATGAAACTAATCCTCAGTCTCTCAAAGCACCGTACACCTGAATTGCGTGAATGGTCGCACAAATATGCATGTGGAGATTGATTGGAACATTCCTTTACTTGTGATGACAAACTTAGGATCACTTGATTGTAAACGTTTCTTTGAAAAGACTAGCAGCGGTAGTCGAAACTCAGGCTTAATAGAATCCCTACCGCAAGCTCTCAGGCTCTGATAATTAAAACGTTTAATACTAATTGAATATATCTGAGGAAAACATTATTCATATGACTGCACTCAAAGCACGTCAAAACGGAGGTTGATATGTGCTTATTCATTTTCTTGATTATGAAACTGAGGAAAAGGTATACTTCAGAGAGCATTCCAACTGACCCCTTTGAAGGAAAATGCCGTGTAAAGTGTAAATCGTAACAGAGGCCTTTCCCACCAGTAGCTTTTTCTTCCTCTGAGGAAACCCGAACTCATTCTCTAGGGAGTCAGTTTGTACTGGAAATTCCTTGGAGTGGACAGAGACCAGGAAAACAGTTGACCCAAAACAATGTTAACCCAACGGCGTGTGTTTACTACTAAAGGGATGTTCTTGGCGTTATCGGTTCATCGATGCGTTCTAAGTAGGCTCAGAAATATTGCAGTTGAGTAAGCTTGTGGAGATATTATTGCTGGTCAGGAAATTTCAACAGGTCCCCATTTACCCAGCGGAAAAATTGCACGAAATGCTAACCCGATGAAAAAGACGGACGTTTTGTGCTACGGTAACACTGGGTTATTGATATCAGTGAGCTTTGAACAGGGTCATTTGGTAAATTTGTCCGGAGTGCTGATAGTACCTTCGGGAAACCACATACTTCTCTCGGACTGATTTGTACAAACCAAGTGTATGCTTTGGGAAAACTCTTATACATTTCTGTGAGGAATTGTCGATTTCATTTCCTAGACGGCTGTTTCACACCGCGACATCCAACCTAATACTCATCCTATATTTTAGAAGTATCTCTCTAAGGATTTGTCTATAACAATGAGAAAATTCTACTTTGGTCGGAGGAATATCGGAACGCATGCGGAGCATCATATGACCAACTGAAAGAAACAGTGAGCGTAATGAGATACTTTCACGTTTTTTATTCGAAAGTGCCATAAATTGCTTGCCCTAGTTGAACACGACTTAAGAACGAACATTTTTAAACTCACTTTGGTTTCGCTTTCATCATATCATTTGCAAACTTGTAGGTTCAGCGTGCCATCGCAGGGATGTCCATTTTCAGTTCGTTCATCAAAAGCAGCCGGGATGGTCGACGACGAAACCATGAATGTGATGATACCAATGTTCCTACGATCACATCAACTGGCACCGAATTTCGTCGAGCACGTTTATGTCAATATCAGTCTGTTGTGGCAGCGAAAGCCGCTATTGCGATTCCGGACGAAGTGTTCAAAAAATTTCATTAATCATCAGTGTACAAAGTTATCAATGAAGCTATATTTTCTGAGGGAATTCGTCACATCGCAACTGACCAATATACGTTTCTACGACTTGGAAACCTCCCAGCCATCGACGATTGTTGAACAGGCCGTGGTCAAATCAGACCTTCTGTGTACCAGCTGACCGATTTGCGTAATTACTCCTATCACATCAATAAATGTGTTAGTATAGTAAATCCGACCCAAAATGTTTTCCGTAACTACCGATTGATCTATTCATGTCAGTTTTTCTTGTCCGCATGAGGAAATTGTTTCCGAACAATTTGGTCGTTTTTCTATAACTCGCTATAGGCGATGGGTATTTGACAAACGATTATCGGCTGGTGTTCATGTGGGCAAGAGGTACAGGTACATGCACAATATGACTAGGCATGCAAAATTGTTTTCGAATATATTGAACATAATACAAAGAGTGAGTAAGCAAAAGTATCCTGATGGTTTCAATAAATTTAAAAATTGCATGTTTTGGCTTCTACAAGGATCTTGAAACAATTTTGCAGCAATGAAAATATATAGAACAACTGGAAATTTTAGTTCGAAACCTCAGCAATATTTATGATAGAAATGGGCAGCTTCTTTCATAATCTATATGACTACATGTGAAGTCGTTCGGCTTTTCCTGGCACCACTGCGTGTGACGAGGGACAGTGTTATTCACCATTGTAACAAATGCATCAGGTTCCATGTCCAAAATAATGGGCGAGGTTTGGCCACATCCAGCCAGTATATAGAACGAAACGTCATTCGATTTGAGTTGTTTACATAAATAACACACAATTTGAAGCCGGGGTATGCAAAGCGTTTCTCCAAATCTACAGAACTGTGCACAATTATCTAGACCCATTTAAACTGCGGTCAGCATTGGACTACTTCTTTTTTTGCGAAAAGTCAAATTGTTGAAAAGCAACTGCCGACTTTGCGCATCCAAACTCAATGCTAGTTAATGTAATTTAGAAGTTTGCACCGTCCCCGCCGGTGAATGTTGCCGTGAAACCGAAATTGTCGACGGAATAATTTGTTCCCCAACACAACCCATCGCAAGTCTACAAGAAAATAATCTAGTTCGACATCCATCAAGCTAGTGGTCCACATTGCTTCCCAACAACCATCTTGCACCCGGTATTAACTTCAAACAACCAACATTTATGAGAGAAGTGAAATGTAAGATATGTGACACGAATAACCGGATAAGTAAATGCGGTCCCTATGGTTACTGTAGGCTGCTTTCCTGTAATTTACTTTTTGATAACATTCGCACTTGGGCTAAGATGCATGACCTCAATTCTCTACTTATATCGCAATACTGCAGTTCGTATTTGCATCTCACGATCCCTATTGCATCAACGTTTCGTCCCCATTTTCCAGATTGTGGGGATTTATGACTGCACATTTTCCTCATGCCTGAGGAGGTCTCACTGGAGACCTGAACAACGGACGGCAGCACAGCCACCAATATACTACACCTACAACTAACTCAACACAACAACAGTAAAACAGGCTGATTGCCAGGTTCATTTTCTCACGTTAGGACATGTCTCTTCTGTCGTTCACCAAGCACAACTATTTGTCCTTTTACATCAGTAGTTACTAGTGTAATTCAACCGCAGATTATTTTCATATTCTCTGACTGGATCAATCATTCCATGTTTGATAGAAGATATATTGATTACCCGTGCGCAAGAAAAACGTACTGCTACAGTTTAACCTGACTCCCTGGTGAATGGACCATTATTAACTGCTCTGTCTTGGTCCACCGAATAGCTTCCGTACTGTTGTTCTTGAATGTCCACACTGCTCCTAATCACTCGCTTTTCTGAAGTTGGATATATGTGTTGTTTGGTATCACTATTCGAAAAGAACAACCATGAGTGTGATCTTTCCGGTTGAAATAGTATCATCACTAATAATCTGTTGGATTCGGTCGTGTTAGCAGTAAAATTTGCGTCATACTCCAGCAACAAGCGGCATCCCGCCATTTATCAGAGATCAGCCAACTCACTGCTTTGATATAGGTCATTGTGATGTACAGAATGCCTCCTGCTCTTTCTGGGGAAAAAAGTAATTTAAAACGGGACGTTCAATTACGTCGTGACAAGACTTCAGTTGGATATTACGAAAATCACAAAATCTTTCACTAGAAGACCGTTGAAAATGATAGGGAAAAGAGAAAATCGGATTAAGCTGCCGATGCTGGAAGACAACATTCAGAAACCTTTTTAAATCTAACGCACTGTTGGTTCTAGAGGAATGCTTTCTTGACTTCTGCAAGCATTTTACTTGGTATCATTTCGCCAAAACCTGATTGGGTCTCAAGTCGAACTAGTACAATCACACGAAATAAAAAGGCTTGTGAGTTGGTGACACCCTATGCTAGGACGGAAAAACTCACACGGGCAGTCATGATGTCTAATCAAACATTTCATCTTTGTATGCTCGATAGAATTCGAAGCCTTCCCTAACTGTGAATCTAATTGAGGATTGTGGCGATGATTTGATGAAACCCGCAAAATGTATATTCGGGAAAAGTCACGAAATGGCTGCAAAGTTCAATCAAAGGGATACAAATCATCAATATAAAAGTAAGAGCCCTATTCACATTGAACCCGGTCAGTGTTCAATTTCAAATGAGGTGATAATATGAAGCCTGGTAAAAGTTACACCGTACATCCAAATGAACTTGCACAAAAGGATTGCCTTTGCTGTATATTTGAACTGAACAAATAGCACTGCATTTCATCTATATTTATATGATGACTCCGTAAAATTGATTCCATCACCTCATCATTGAACACCTCATGAAGAGCGTTTATTTCCCGATGAGCGATGGAAGAAAATAGATTTCGTTTGAGGAGCTACAATATCTGACTCATTGCATGAGTAGTGAAACAACGGGATCATATCGGGGATCGTTTGCCATATGATTTTGTATGGTGCCAAAAATACTTGACATGCACTATATTCATTACATTATTCATTATTCCATTGGCGTTATAGGTCTTACTTCTCACTGTTCTCATATATTAAGACGGAATCAATTTTGGTAGTGTGAAGTTCTAATCGGGTACAAGATGGTTGTTGGGAAGCATTGTGGACCACTAGCTTGATTTATGTCGAACTCGATTATTTTCTTGTAGACTTGCGATGGGTTGTGTTAGGGAACAAAATATTCCGTCGATAATTTCGGTTTCACGGCAAAATGTACTGGCGGCAATGGTGCAAATTTGTGAGCAATATTATTGAGCGATTGCTTCGACGCGCATAGTTTGCATGTATGTTCCGGAAGGACCCTTTTTGTGTGTGCACGGTTCGGCCCTCCATGCACAAATCAGGGTCGATGAAATTGCCCCCCTCTTTTACTCAAAACAGCAGAGTAGACAAGCCTCAGATTATCTGGGGGATCAATTTTCTCTCCGTTTTGGCGTATGCGGTAAAACGTATTTTCGAGTGGACATCTCGGTAGTTAGGTTACTCGGATTTTCATAAATATATAAGTGTTGTACGCTGAAACAAAGTCAAGTCTGTGTAATGTTGCTTATTCGGAAAATAACATTTCATCGCACATTCAAACATTACATTTCTAACAGAACCCAAATAGATAAACTAGTGTTTGACTTCTGAGTGTCTTAGATAACTTTCCACGTTTTCGTCGGAATCTTAGTTTTTACATTTGTTTGAGTACTCATGTGATATACGGACTGAACAATATTCTTCCTGGACGGACTGTAGACGAAATTGCTCGTATTTTACCGCGAACGAGTTACTATTATCGTTTTACTAGCGTATTATCCAACTGAAAAACAACCTATAGCGCATAACTCAGTGAGTTCGAATACATCCCAACGGAGCATCTCTATGCTCTTAGCGCTGCTGATGTTCCGGCTTTGCAAAATCACTGCAGACAGACATTCACGAAGTGATGTATTTTTATAGGTACTGCACACGTTAGCCATAAGGAGTTGGCGCATCTGGTCAGCATCTGCGCAGTAGTCATCCAGTTCAGATAAATGGAATTTGTTCCTACAATCCCTTTCACTGCAAGCGTCAATGTAGAGACAAGATTGCTCCCTCAGGTCACTTGAGGTTTGTCCACTTGGCGTTCTCGAGGGGAACATGTTTGTCTTAGCCACGGTGTGTGCACAGTGCTCATAACTTAAAAGGCATTTCCGAGTATAACTTCAGATGGAGTCTTCGATAACCTCCTTTATGGCAATCAAAGAGGAACTGCAGTACAGACTCCAGGTGAAATGGTGTTAGACTACTCTTGGAATTTTTTTCAGGACTTCGAAAAGGCACTCCATGTGTCAATCAATATTCACCCTCAGATTTACTGTGAAGAAACTGATTCCTTCATATGCGCATTTAGCCAAATTTGACATTCATTGTAAAATAATTGTTAACCAAGGTTTTACTAAATGTGAATCCTCGTACCATCTGATGCACTTGCTTATCTTTTTCGAAGTGGAAGTGCCTGATGTCGTCAGACGTTCAAATCTATGAGCGACGAAATGCTTACCGACCTTATGGAACGTACTTGAACTTGCCCACTTCGTTTCTAAAATTCCGTTAGCTTTGAGGTAGCCAGAATTGCAATATCCTCAGTGGTTACCAATTGAAAGCCTGATGGTTTCATGATGTGTCACGCGGCACGCTGAATATACACACTCATAATTTGTCTTCCAGCTTGACGATCGGAAACTGTCAGTACGTTTGTCCACTATTTCGGCCATTGCGTCAGTGTCAGAAACAATCAATATCGTCCTGACACATGTAAAACAGTGAACTTTCGATAACATTCTGAAGATATTCATAGCAGAATACCATTTTCGAGGCGTAGACCAAAATGTTTACAGTGTTGTTATGAAAACGACGATAACAATGAAATGCAACTGCAACAACTATTTGACACACCAACGTCACTGGCAACTGAGAATGTGGTCACTGAAACGGTCGGAATCGTCAGAAATTCGCCGATTATTTTTATGTTCCTTGCTGGTAAATGCATACGATGTGCGGTAGCATCACTATGGTGACAGCCCGATGAGCCGAAATACGCCAAATGCATAATCGAGCACAAGACTTGTATCACAGTAAGTCGAGTTGTGGTCATTTGCATGGCAAAAAAAAAGAAGTTGAAGTGACTCTCTTCCGGGACCGCGCACATCAACATCTTACTGAACGAGAAATGCTGAAAAAAGGAAGTAGGAAATGTTGTGTTCATCAGCAGAGCAAGTTATGTAATAGTGTACATTATTGTTATGACGAACGCAATATTATTCATCACAAAGCGATGGGTAACTCATTTTCATTCAAAATATTTGAAATCTCACGTTTCCGTTTTTTCTGCTTGCAGAAACACCATGTTTTCCGTTGGCAAATACAACTTCTTGTGAACGACCATTTGCCCCCCCCCCCCAATAAAAGAAGTCCTTATTTCATTAGTACCAGCACAATCGTGTATGGAGCGCAGTGATTTCTGAAATCAAATTCTTGTCTGAGTATTCATTTTGAGTAGATTTCGAGATTCCGTTTTTGTCAAACAAGTATATTTCTAGTTAATCATACTCGTGGAAGTACCTGATAAACTACTGAATGATGGTGGTGCAAAGGACTCATAAAACAGGGTGAAATGATAAGGATTAATCGTCCGTTCTCTGCACCAAGTGAATTTCAACTACTGTATCCCGTTTTTTTCGAGACGGAGTTACGCGAGTTTCCCCTCGGATTCGGAAATTTTCTGTCGACAATGGAAACTTCGCATGAGATAATTTTCGTTTGAGTGTAGCGAAGTTGAAGAAATTTGACAAAATGGAGCATCCAGGCTGACGAAAAACGAGCATAACTGAAATCTAGCCTAGATTGGTTCTGCTGTAAATGTTCCCTGCACACAGTTTATGCTTCATTTATTCTTTATAAACCGTGCTTGCGTCCACATGACTTCATCATTATTTGGTTCGCTCCAGAGTTCACAACCCCATTGGTTCGCAATTCTATTCATGAATAGCTTATACCATTTAACTCAACTTGAATCGGCGATCACAAATCATTTTGCTCTATTCCGACTGAACCCTGTGAAAATGGGTTAAAAGTGGTTCATTCAAACTGCAGTTAGACTAGTCTGTTTTCCGTTGAGGTAATTTAATGATATTCAGTTTCAAACCGAGCTCGCAGCTCATCGGAAAATACACTTTTCTTTTGTGTAACCTTTCTCAAAGAAAAAAAGATTTACCTTGAAACACTGTGTTAGTATTGGTGTTTATTCCTTATGAGTATTGTTGCATCATCAAGGAAGTCTTTCAACAATAGCCTCGACTTCCCTTCGTTGTATTTTCTAACACCATGTGGAAGAAGTAATGTAGTCAGTGTTGACCGTTTATTCAGAATGATGTGAAAATGAGGTAACTAAATACAAAGTCCAAGGTATAGATGTAAGGATTCAGTGGCCCCTATGGACTTTATTATCGGTGATTCCAAAATTGACGGACTAATCACCGGTAACCCCGATTGATGAACATTTAAGTTTGCAGTCTCTAACTGCATTCAGCCAGGCCAGCAACTGATATCTTTTTCAAAAATGGAACTTCACAAGAGACATCCACTTTGTATTCTCTGGGAAGCAGGTTTATAATTCATAAACGAGTTTGTAGAAAAACATCAGAAATACGAACTCCAGTTTGACTAATTATTCTTGAAAGTATTACCTGCACACTCAGCACGTGGGTACAGGTAAATTACTTTTCGGTTGAGGACTAATATTCCAAGTACCTAAGACGGAAACTGAATAAGGAAGTTGTTCCAACCAAAGACATCCACGGGTTATTTTTGAATTGTAAGAGGGCTTTTGTGGACCTTCCGATGTTTGAGTGCCCTAAAGCATGGTTGCTTATTAATGAAAATGTATGTGCTAACAACTGAGTTTACAAAGAAAAAGCTTACTGTTTTATCATGTCACAACAACGTATACAGAGTGGTAGTTGTGAGCTGGACGAAATGTCTAGAAAGCGTGGTCTACCACACAAATGAATAATAAGCATTTTGATCATCATAATATCTCTGGTGGTCTGAAGAAATGCAACTCTATTTATCATTCTGTTACTCAAGAAGGCATTCGCGGCAAGTCTTTGAAAGAAACAAATGATATCAAGCGGGGTGAACCGTTTTATGTTTTTGTTACGACTATGCCGATTTCTAGGGCTGGGAATCTAGCAGTAACTTATTTTCGCTAGCTACACGCACGATATGGGCAGAACACGATAACGGGCAGCAGAACAAATTCCAGTGAAACAACCGTGTTTATCGATGATTCGTGGTTCTAAATAATACAATAAGCTTAAATATACAGGAAATAAACAACTTACAGCCAGGTGAGAAACCAAGAACAATGGGCAATGAGCTTCCGAAAATCGGGACAGCGCATAAAATAAAATCGGTCCACTTAGCAGGCAGCTGAACGAAACTGTAGCGCAGTTCGGTTGTGGTACAATCAATAATTAAAGAACCTTTACCGTCACAATTTAGCAAATCAATTACAAACGCGTGAATTGGACTGTGGTTGCAATGGGGAAATGTGCCCATAACAAATAAGTACAAATAAGCTAAGTCTGAGGAGTAGACAAAGGCACGTGCCAACATGAATGGGCGAATCCGGCACTAGATCTGATAATGCCGTTGACGTGTGACGGTCAATGGTAGAGTGCACTGACAGACACGCTAAGACTGGGAGTTCGAGCCTCCGTTCGCCAGTACAAATGAAACACTCAGAAAGATTACATAACAGTAGAAGTGTGGACCTTTGAGGAAACAAGGTTATGAATAAATAAGTGAAACGCTCACGTATTAGGCACCATGAAACTCGAGTATAGACTGACGTGATAACTTAAAAACAGAGAAAATACTTTTCGGATTTCTGGGGTTCACGATGCATGTACTCACTACTGATAAGTAACTAAACAGAAGGCAGAAGAAAAAACTCTAATTAAGATTAGTAAATAACAGTTTTGGTAAATAAAAGTACATATGTAATATTTTTGCTCACGTTATTGGAATATGATGAATCGGTGGATCTGCAGGCACTGTCATTTGTTGTTCGAAGTTCTATGCTGTGATGCTCAAGGTAACCACCCCCCCCCCCATCAGACGGTAGAGTCCAAATGGATTATCAGACATATACGTTCCAATTTTACACTGAGAAAATGCCAATCACAATCAGGGAAAAGGAGGATGGTAAATCACAGGGACACATGTATCCCTGGAACTCAAATTATAAGACTCTATGATGACTTTTCACATAATAAGGTGTCCGAAGCAGACTATCTTACTCCCGCAGTTGTACACCGTACCAGAGCACATGACTGGGGCTATCATTGCGAGGACATATCGAAATGATCCTGTAAAAACGTTGTTTCACATTTTTCACTCAGCTTATAACTGGAAATCTAACAAATGTTCTAGTACAAGTATCATCTTGGAGGTATGGTGATATGTTGTGTTTTACAAAAAAGACAACACATTAGACATAGCCAATTTGGATCTGTGAACACTGTCTTCCTATAAAAGATCGAGTTTTTGTAATCGGATTTTGAGTGGGAAGCATCCAAATGGTGAACGAGAAGTCAGTTTGAATGTACAGCAAATTATATACGGACCCTGGGTGCGGAAGTAGGAAGGCAGCTTCACGACATGGATAAGAACTAACAAGCATCTCACAGAGACTCTTTGATAGAAAATCAGAAGCTTTCTTGTTGTTCATGATAAATATTAAGAACGCTGTAAGGATCACTTCAGCCGAACACGATGAGTTCGTAATGATCAGCTGCGAGTAGTTCAGAGAAGATGCGAAAACGACC
Organism: Fasciola hepatica; assembly: GCA_948099385.1. Lineage (NCBI taxonomy): Eukaryota > Metazoa > Platyhelminthes > Trematoda > Plagiorchiida > Fasciolidae > Fasciola > Fasciola hepatica. The sequence goes on along the minus strand of CANUEZ040000192.1, from coordinate 9,453,763 downwards.
GCTGAATGAGTGAGTTGTAAAATGTTTTTCGAGACTCAAGGCGACTTGGACAACATAGGGACCAGGAAAAGCGAGAGACCAACAGACTTGACAAGACCTGCTGCAAATGACTTGAAACAAAATGATTTGGTATAAACACGGAGATTAAATGTGAACGTTCGAAACTCAATATGAAAGGAGCTGCAAATATGGTATCAGTGGTTTAAACTCTCGTATTCTATTCCCCGAAATTTTTGCGAACAAATAAATAGCCATCTAGAAAAGCTGGTCATTCTAGGCTTGAGTACACTACTCGCTATCACCTGAGAAACACAAGACAGTAAGTTATCCCACTTGAAAATGGAAGCTATAAATTTTGTCATATATATATATATATATATATATATATATAGTCCCCTTTCAAGAAAATGACCTTTCATACTTCTTTACCGTCATTTTCAATCGTGTGATTTATTTTAGTAAAGAATGCATCTGATCCATATAATCAGCCAGCACCTCCATTGCATCCATGAGTTTTCACCCCAGATGGGATGAAATATATTCAGACAATAAACAGCTTCAAATAACAATTTTTTTTTCAAAATGCTTGTCCTGCGCCTTTGTTAGGTATCGAACAATATTTTCCGTGGTATACAGCCGAGGTATGAAGAAGAACGCCTAACTTGATCATCAATAATATTCATGTCATTGCGACTTGCCCTGAGAGGGTGCGAAATTTTCATGGGTATCCATTGCTGATTGATTCATAAATGTGAAACAGTGTCTGCTGGCTGATAACATTTTCCGAAAAATCGGTCAGCATTTTTCAGTTTCATTCTAATTTTTTAGTTCAGGTGGGCATTAGCTTGGTAGATTCGAAAAGGGAAACTCAATTCAATTTACTCACCGCAGCAGTATAACCACATTGTAATTTACTCGTGATCATTTGCATTGAATCTTTAGTTGTGTGAATTAGCATGCTAAGTGTCCAGAGGAACACGATGATCAACGAAATGGTTGCGGCATTGGCTTGAACGAAGCATGGATGAAAGACCCAGAACCTAGGTGCATACATCAATTATCTCTTTAAATAATGTTTCTTAACTTAGAAGCAGCGCCAGCGGTAGTCTACTGCTTGTGAGCTATCACTGTCGATAGTAATGTGAATTTGTACAAGCATGTGTATGCCGTCGCCTGTATCAATCGACCAAAGGTAAACTTAGAGCGCGAAATTATCCACACCCTATCATTCTTTTTTACTGGCATAACTTAGGGTTTCGATTTTGTGATTTTGTTCATTGATTTACGTCGAGATCTTAGGTTGCTGCAACACCAGTTTACAAACCGATCTGACCGAACAAAAAAGGGTTCATTCAACGGGCAAAATGGATAAACGAATACTTTGAGTTATACACAGAAACAACTGTAGGTGCACACAATTTGCAAATTCAGATAAGGTCATCGTAACATGTACTAGAAATCACAGACGGGATTGGTTCATAAGGTACAAGTCATCGGCAGCATTCACTATTTAAATCAAAGCAGTCAGGGACAAAAGAACAGCTGACGTGCACCACAGAAGAAGGTCCACTATTCAATTTCGAAAATACCGCCATCAGTTACGTTGATTAAATGAACTTGGCATCATCTAAGAAACCACATCTGCAAAGGGGAGGATTTCGCGATTGAGGTCATCGACCTTCGTTTTACTCCAGCAAAAAGTAATATTCAAAATTGAAATTAGTTTTGCTTGACATGCTGCAAACTAGACAAGTCTAATGACTACGAGATATCTATCGTTTTCTCGCCAGTTATATTCTGGGTGGGTACCATAAAAGTGAACATTGTCAGTCTGCTTTGATGAGTTCAGTCAATCCATCCAGCAGCGTTCTGATGATACCCGTTTCATCAGTTAGAGAGACACAGACAATGATACTGCGCTCGATAAAATGCGCATAATGTACTTATGTATGCGAGAGACAAACGTAAGTCATGAAGTATTCATGGTGCTTAGATGTTTCGTAAGCCACATACCGCATAGCCTCCATGATCCCCTGAATTTTAAAACTCTGATGGTAATCATGCCACTGTATCTTGGCGCGCTGATTGAAAATAAATTCCTAGCAGATAGCTCATTCAGAAATCGATGGCTCTCCATATCTTTAGAAAGAGCCTCATAGAATTTGGTGTGCCCAACATGGTCGAAATTATTGACCTCTTCCATACTTCACAGGTAGTGCCACACACTTAAACTGTCGGGCAACGACTAGTGCGCTGGATGTGTGAAGGACTTCGATGTATCAATCGAATCAACATGCTCTGCCAACTTTTGAACACTGCCATATCTTCCGGACAATTCTTGCCGTGTTCCTGGAATTTCCCCTGGCCTTCGACGATGTCAACAGGAATACACATAAGACTTTTTTCTTTAAAATTTGTGTAAGAGACAACCAGTAATCAGCAATCAAGGCGTCCCAACGCCCTACCGCAGGTCCAGTGATTACTCGCGTTCAGCACTGGAAAAACTTCGCTGCAGCCATGGTAGTTCGACAGGGTTTCTTTTGTCTCCATTTATGCACATTTCGATTGTGATAATAAAACCACAGCTGGGATTAATCTAAAGGGATTTCTGGAATAAACCAAACCCATCTTACTATTTGTTGCCTGATTTTCATGCGAAGCTACTTATCTCATTGACTTCACTGTTGTTGAAGATGGCCGTTGTACTCTCTTACTAACTATGCACATCGATTTTCATGAATAACATGGGTTGTGTGAAGAAGAAAACAAAACACGATGATTGAGTTCATGCAGTCTTTATCTGCATGTTGGGCATATATTTTTCCAAACATCATCAAGGCGCATAGAAATATGGATGCGATTTCCCATCATCTGACTAGACCATAGTCCGTTTGGCTTAGCAACTATTCCGTAGAATCTGACTTGGTTACCTGGGAAGAGGACTCAAAAATGTTTTGGGAACTGCAAGAGACAACTTTTGCAAGTAAATTGGTGAGGTTTGTCCATCTATTCCATTGAGTCATATGGTCCGTAAATTTGTCAAAAAACAGCTTATGGGAAAATTCAGATCAAGTCACTGTTTTTCCCGAGACGAGAGAAATCCATTCGGACTTGAGTCTGTCCTTGAACGGTGTTATCCGTCACCTGCCTTAAATCGAGTTTCATCATAATACGTTCCTTCTACGGGATAGGAATTTCTTGATTTTAGTGATGTTTACTCGTACTTGTTTTGGTTTTTTGCATGGCTACATGTCCGCTTCTGTCTAGAATAGGTTCATTTCAAGAATACTGATATACTGTGAAAACGCTACAAGTAGGTAAACATAAAGCATGTCACTTCATGGTTTATGGGGTCTAGAGTTCGTGAATATACGGAAGGGAAATCAAATCATCAACCAATGATCTTGATCTTTTTGTAAATCCCCTTGGGAAAAATGGGTGAAGTCCCAAAGAATTACTTTTGGGAAAGATTTAATTGATCTCAAGTGGTCAAATATGGTTCTTCTACTGAAATAAAGTTGAATTCTAGGCGTTTCCTTCCACTCGAATAGGGTATTAGTAAACAAAGACGTCTGGATGACTCCTTTCGAAGATTGAGGAAATATCTACGAAACAGCGATGCAGACAAAACGATTGACAACAGTTGCAGTGACAGCTTGCTTTTGTTTGGAATGCATTAGCTTTTACTTTTGCTGTGAAAACCGAAACCGATTTTTGTCGTTCGAATGCGAATCAGCCAACATGGTTGGCAGTGTGCGACAAGGCAATTTTACCGTCGCCAATTTGATCGATAAAGCTAACCGACAATGAGAGAGCCATGAAAAAGACGTCGGAAAGATAGCGAATCAGGGTAACATAAAATACCCTGAACACTGCATTCCCCCACTGAATACGCTGTGACCGAGAGGATAATTTCAAACGTGATGGCATAGTTGTAATGTACCTGTGTACGATATTTGCTATGAAGGGCAGACGCGGACTCAATTTGATTACCAAGTCTGACAACCTGTTTATATGAGTTTAAGCGAGGCTCACAAAGTGAAGGTCTTCTTTCGTGCAATAGAAAAGTGATACTCAAAGTCATATCACGAAAATTCCAAACATTTTGGTCTTTAAACACGGAGATTGATCCGGTGCATCCCGAGGCGTTCACTTACTCACTCTGTTTCCAAGCAAAATCCACAAAGTCAAGGGACCGTCAAGCCCGTTTATGAGAAAAATAAATGAACTGCGCAAGTGAACGCTATTGGATATATCTGTGATTTGTCTACTTTGCACGCTGTCGTCCAAAACAACTGCCATAATAATAACTTGTAAGTGGCGTTCCTTCAGTGGAATCTTATGGGACGCACAGTATTACATTGGTGGTTACTCAGTACCTGAAACGTCCCCGAGTGCATCGATCAATAAGTCTCAGCACATAGTTCGTGCCGGAAACGGAACGAACATTTTCGGTAAAGTAGGTACCGAAAATGTCAGAGATTTAAAGTGGACAGATAAAGGTTGTTGAAGGACAATATTTCACTACGAACAGTACCCACTTTAATATAATCTCTTTGTGTGGTCGATAGACTTCTAAAGCATCACTTGATTATTTTCGCATCTGAGAGTATGGAATTTCATGCAAAAAGATAACGATTGGAATGGGTTTAAAGGATAAAAGTGTAGTAGTAGGATATGAAAACGAAGTTAATGATGCTGGTACAACCAACCATGGGGCACCTTTCGAACAGCCATCCATCCCCCAACGTTTACATATTTGTACGTCGATAGGTATCAAATAAAATGGTTGGAGGCATATTGCGATTTTGTTCACTGTTCATCACCCCCCCCCCCCACTTTCTAAATCGTTCAGACTTTGTATGTTCATGCTCGATCATGAGGAATCCACTGTAACTTTTCACCACCACTTTAAATGCATCCGGTCAATTTCTTTCGTCCTTCGCGGACTACGGAACAGACGGCTTATTTTTTTCGCGTGATATACTTTTCATTTTTCAGATTTGATCACATACGAGAATATAAAATGTGTCACTATTTGTGAATGAAAATCAGTGAGGAGGCTATCTCGTATTCCATACCTGGGACAAAGCTATGCTTATTCGGATTAGTGTTCTGTGGTTGAGAGTCGTTGTTTATTGGGAAGATTTCACTTTTTAACGATGATAGAGTTTGCTCTGAGCGTAACGACATTGGTCTATACAAATCGAGTCGGCGGTTTCTGAAAAAGATTTCAAATCCATTATCGGTTGCGTTCGAGGACAAGTGGATTATCACTCATCATATGGTCACACAAAACAGTATTCATGTCGGGTCTGTGGAAGGCCGATGAGTAGGCTAGGTCCTGTTAAACAAAAACACAACACATGTATCTGGATTGTGTCCTCTGTCGTAAACTGACTGATTATGAAATCCGAAGAGGCGATATGCATTGCGAATCATAACATGTCTGATAAACCCTGATACCTAATAAAGCTGTGAACTATTGTAACGAATTTCTCAAAGTGTTTCATCGAGAACACAAGCTTGGCGTTAGCATGTGTAATGCTTGGTGTCGTTGGCTGTTTACATTTGTGAAATCATGGCACTACACAACAGTCCTCTCACATATCCATTCTTACAGAAATACATTCAGTTCTTGCACCTACAGTATTGAAACATACTCTACGTACAATACACAGGAGATATTTCAGTGGACAGCGTCAAATCGGTAAAAAATGCAAACATTAGTTTAAGCAGATGGAAAATCAAATTACTTGCCGTTGGTTCACTGTTTCCACAAGTAGCTCATAGCTCATTGGGTGCGTATGAGAACATTTTTTCACCTATCAGATTATTTATTACATCAATATTTCACTACTGTACGCATTGCTTTCACAACGGTGGTGAGCCAATCAATAATAAAGCATCCAGCACCTTGTAAAGCGTGTGTATTCAATGCCTGCTTTACCTCGTGTTTGACGAAACAAGCTTATTATCAAGCTTCACAGCGGTATGAATTATGCACAGACATAACAAAACTCGTGCTCTTCTATCTTTTTCGGAAACATTCACCCGCCCATTGATGAAAAATTAAAGTTTTCCATGGTCCTGGCTGAAGACAAGGATGCAGGTAACCAAATGGAATCCTAACGTTTTCCATGCTTTTGATGTTGTCAAATTTCATATCAGCAATTCATTCCACATTTTGTGGAACATGGAAAACCGTTGTGTGTCAAGAACATGGATTTTATTGATGGGTGTTCCAAATTTATCAGGATAATATCAGATTGACTTGGTCGTTATCACGATATTAGTCAATCCAAATCAGTGAGCTCATAATAAAAATATGCAAGATGCATGTATCTAATTACCGAATATTTCCCGTCTCATCCAGATCATTTAAGGTGTAGGAACTGAATATCGTTTCGTCCAAGTTTTAACAATGTGGATCATTGAGTATTCCTGTGACTGTTTTCTCTATCAACGTTGTCCTATCGTATTATATGAATACTTGGTAAAATGCTCCAAAGTCGAGGCTTCGCGGGTCACGACTGAAATCGGAGGTCCGAGTTTCCACTCAAGAACTCTGGCCTTTGCACCGACCGAAAACATTGCATTCGGTTGCGTCTAACGTAGCATTCTTGTGCGCGCCCTCGATTGTGGAGTGAACACGTGAATTATTTGCCAGGCTTGTTATACCAGAAAATGGTTCTGTCTCACGATGAGGATGCACAATGATAACCAAACTGTAATATGATAAATATATTACTTTTGCTCTATGTTTTTGACTGACGATTGGATCACTCGAATATGAAATGACTACGGATGTGCACCCGTCATAAAGAAGGCTGATGTTACACCTAACAACGTATTCAGGCAATTCATGCGTTGGTTATTCCCCATACGTAAAATACATGAATGTCTGCATGTCATTAATCTGACGACTGAGCTTCACGTTATACTGTTCAATGAATTGAAAGAAAATCCGATCGTTGTTGGCATAATGTCCTGGTAAGAAATAATCAATCATTGACGCGTCATGTGGTAAAAATCTCGAGTTATGAATAGAATAGTGGATGAATAGAAGATTATTCACAAGTGTGTAAAAGGGATATGTTACAAAGCGCTCTACTTCGTCCGAAATGCAAAAGAGCAGATTAGCATGTGGCGCGCCAGCATAAGGGAGCACGTGGTCCCAGGGCATCCTAATCCAGTTGGAGCATATTAGGGACCACAAACATGACGGTCTTTATATTCACACTCACGGACGATAGCAGAAGAAATGGATGGTTACTTATGCATCACCACGAAACCGATTGCCGTTCGATTATCATCGTGATTGACACATCTTCTTCATTCTCCGATTATTGAACTCCAGCCCCAATTTGAAGAATTCATATTTACCTTTTCTTATTACACAAGCAAAAGCAAGCCGACCAATGCATCCCACAATATTTTACTTTGTAGATGAAGCAGACTGTTTGGACTAATTTGAGTTTGGTATTCCACTGGTCATATTGTTTGCGTATGTCTGCCTTTGCATTTGCCCGAATTATATGGATATGAATTACGGCATGAAGCACACCAGTTAGAACTGTCTAAATCCCCTTCATATTTCTGTTTATTTCATTTGGAAGAAATCATTGTCAACAGTGTACCAAACGTCCATAGCAAAACGAGATATCGGAATGGAGCGTTGACCAGGGTCGGTAAGCCACTAGCTGAATCTGTGTATCTCCTCAACAAACTCTACCTCCAGTACAGCAGATGACGAATGTAGAGTCTTGCTAATCCGTTATTTTTTTCGTGTAAAATTGCAGTTATTATTAGTTTCAAATTTGCCTAGTGTGGTCTCCGTATAGATATTTATCATTTCCCGGTTGGTTTAGGCATGGCATTCAACGGCGGTTGGCAATAAAATGAGACTATTAGTAACTAAAATTTACGGTAGATATAAAATGGTTTCTCGGAAGATGGAACTGCGCCACTATGATAACAGTTACTTTTTATCTATTTACATTGCTACTAGATAGTCGTTCGTGAATATGATAAAGAAAAACTTCAAGATAAGAACACCTAAGGTGGTCTTGATCGAAGCGACATGAATTCCGATGCCACCAAGAGCACTTTTTTACTATAAGAAAGTGCTTGTGCTGAAAAAACATAACCAATCGCCGTTCAATAGAGTTTTTATGGGCTGTGATAGGATCGGGAAAAACTGCGGTGACTTGAGATATTACGCCTTGAAATCAGGGTCGTCACTGCGTCTTCTGTCAAACACCCTTGTCGTCTTGCAATGATGGAACTATTAGCTCTGAGGTAAGGGGTGATTCACCTATTTTTACCTTGCGAATGTGTTATGAAAAGATAAAATCACTTGTGTGCATCCTTTCGGTGATACAACTAAATTTTTCAAATTCAGTTATTGAACATCACAGATATGTCCCACCCTGAAAACATTAATTATATCTTGATCGCTGAGACAAACGTATTTCTTTCCAAGTATTTATTGATTTACGCCCCATTTCAAACTTTTCCCTCGTGGTTTGCTTGGACCGCAGTCTATTCTCTGGAATACCGATGATTACCTCCATGGTGAGTGAATCTTTTTGTCACACAATCTGAGAAATAAAACGGAAAAAATTAATGGAAGGAAGTGAAAAAATATAAGAAACTGTTGTTCCACTAGTTGTTAATCAGCCTAAACGTTTTCAAGTACAGAGCGGTATCGGATATTGCAGCAATCGGAAATGAGCATCCCTTTTTGAAGGTACGGTTTTTAAGTGTAATAACAGATTCGACATCATTGTATTATTCCCCAAATTACAATAATAACTTGTTCTGGGAATTGGAGAATTCCGTTTATTGATAATCATTTTTATCGGAAAACAGTGTATGTCTCTCCCTGGTTATTCCAGTGTCACAACCATTTTCATTTCCTAATGTGGTCTATCGAAACACATACTAAGCCCATATCTTGGAGACATTGCATTTGTGCAACAGTTTCCGTTTGACAAAGAAACATTTATCAAAGTACACCAAATTTTTTTCATTAATTAAAGTTATCGTATGAATGTTGCTTTCCTTATCTTTTGTGGGTGGTCCTGCTATACACTAGTGGCAATTATTAAGGGCACCTTTTATAGTATGCATACTAGATACTTGAAGTTATCGAGTAGGCCAAACTCATTTGGCTCTCTTGACCGCGTTATTTGGATTTGCCATGTCACCAAGTCTGCCGATGAAGTTGGGCACAAAGGTTCTGCTCATTATCGGAAAACGGGAATTTTGGGAATTTTCATCTCATAAACGTGACTCCACAGGAAACTTTTCTGAAGTTCTCCCTCAGGTTTGCTAATCTTTGACTCCCAGTTTAGTCGCAGGACATGAATCGGAGTGAAAATTAGGGTCTTGGGCCTGTTTCTTCTCCTAAGCAAAATAGGTGGAGTGTGGCGAATGCTGCTAAGATTCCTATCCGACCACAACTGGATAAATATGAAGTTTTTGCACCAGATGTTTTTCATTACATCAGGGTTATGTAAAAAGCTGTCATTATATAAAAGTGATTTCGAACAGCATCATTGAGGTTCGTTTAAATTCACTTAAGTATCGAAAAAAATGCATCGCATTGCAAATTTGAGAGCCACTTTTTGCTGAAATTCCGCCACGATGAACGTTTACTAGATAAAATACGAACTCGTCAGTTTGAAATTCATGAACTGAGTTCCGCGCACAAATTTTATTGAAATCGCAAATCAGGTAATTTTAGCCTGCGAATGATTTTTCTCTGCCGTTCTTTGTATCTCGGGTGGTTAGCCAGTCTCTTGTGTCTCTTGCATAAGTATCGTCTGCCTTCTTGTACTGATCGATTTACTTACGGCAAGTTGTTCTTTGTGAAGCCATTTCGGAAAGAATTCTCAGTGAGGCCTTCCTGATTTAATGTGTCTCGATTACTTTGTATATGTTGATCAAACAGATGGTTTCCGTCATAACAAAACGCGTTCATCACGGTTTCACCATTAATCACGACACAAGAAGAATACGGAGCAGCAGAATTCTCATAAATGTTGAAGGGGGAGCAGACGCCTCGAAAATCAGAACATTCTCCCCGGTTGCAGTGAAACAAAGATATCTCGGTTTAGCGGTTATATAAAATCTAGAAAAATCTTGTACCTTCACTTTTTGAGCAAATCAGTGTTCTCCTCAATATGTTTACAACTTGAACAATAAACAGAAAATAACTTGACAAAATGACTGAGTGTCTGAGCTGACATCGCCAATCATGACTCTGGGAATAAATATCCAGGGCTAAGCAGTCCTAAGATAATTAAATGCTGGAAGAATGATATCTTAAGGGAAACCGGAGTTTTTTGTGAAAATGAAGCAAAAATGTGAAACACCGATTTGAGTCAATCACACAAAGGCTTGGCACGAGATTACATGAATGTTTGAATGAAGATTGTTTGAACATAGAACTTATGATCACGAAATAACTCGAAATGTTTACCTTGGGCAATCCAAAATATGGATAAGCTTCGCGAAAAGTCAAAACCATGTAAATAAGGCTACACGTATATCGGCTGCATCTGAAGAGTAGCATGGTGCACAAAGCTTTGTAGCACACTAATATCGATTAAGACTGATGTCATTCTAGCATCACAATTTCATCCATTACGTTCGTGTCCTTCCCGTCGTGCACTATTTCAGTTTGAGTTCTTTGGGAGCCTTCATGATATGTTTCCTACACAATAGTTGATTCGCACTGACGGTAGCCAATCCGGGTGTTAGGTATATATACGTGTGATATTTCTCACACAAAACTATGCGCTCACTGTTGAATATGAAATTAATAACCCGACCATAAATCGTCTTTCATCATGAAAGGCCTTCGCTCCGGAAGTTCTTTTGAAGTCTTAAGCCACTTCCACAATACAAATGAAATACATCCAACCTAATACTAATTCGACTGAGTCCTCAGCTGAAAAAAGACCTGGTAATAATACGTAATAATACGTAATACGTTTTTCTCACATACAGAAGAACAGTTTATCGACAATTATCAAGATGAATAAGAACTTGTGAAGAGGTGCGGACTAAAAGCTTAATCCTCGTGCCGGAAACCTCAAAAAATTTCATATTTGTTCTATATCAATAATTGGCCTACAGGCTTGAGTCTTGATTTTCAACCTGTGTGAGAAAGGATCCGACTGTAGAAGCTGTCCTCGGGGGTTTAAGTGGATAATTCATCTTTCGGCAGCTGCTGACAAATTCGAGTGATCCTAAGGTGTGAACTGGTTGATAGAAGTGCTGTGAAATTTCGTGAAAAAAACATACTGGTCAACGGAAGAAGTCAATAAATTAACATGAAGTCCTATATAAACATAGAAACATGTCAATTTCCACTACGAAACAACACTTCAACGAACATCTTCGCCATTTTTTTATCAGGTATCAGCCTCTTGGGTGATACCGATGAAAGACGACTGGTTGCTATTAGACCGTGCCATTAGTGAATACAACTTTGTTGCGCAAGTCGAGGGGGTATGTTGGGTAACACTGGTTTAAGATTGGGAGAAGAACTTAGTGGACTTAGAGAGATGGGAATAAATGATAGTTTTTCGGTTAGGTGATCCTGAAATGTCGTTAGATAAATGTCGCAATTTTCCGAGACATAACTGAATGTGTTTTAACCCCAGGAAGTTACTATGTATTGTTGGACTTACTCAGTGGATGAAGTCAACTCCATACATTTAACTATTTGTAAATGGCACCTTGTATTTGAATAATTAAGACTGTGGAAGAACAATCATCCACTGAACATATTCCACCTAAAACATCTGACTTGCATTTGGTAAACTGAGAACAGTTATATATTGTTCGGTACAGAAAGACGTTTGATGGACAGTTAAGTGGGACACAAATAATTGATATAGGTGAAAAATGGGTTCCTGGAAAGAACAAAGAGATGGTGAACATCATAATTGTCCATCAATAGTTTGGAAGGATGATTTTCTAATTTCGAGCACTGACCCCTTCCAGGTAAGTAGTTAGCTAGTTAGGTAAACGAGTATTTCGTGGGTCCAGAAGAATCCTTTTTTGCGGAAAGTCATAAACGAAGTACAGCTTTGACGTGGATGAATAATCAAAGATAACGAACTTGCATCGTTTGCCAATAAAAGCTTTGCATAACCTAAGAAAGATAGAAGTTGCTTCGAATGGGTAGCATATACTGGGTTTATATAACAACTGGAGTGATTCATGAAGATGTCCCCAGTCAATATAGGCGCCATGGACTTTCGACCTTTTGGACGATAGGGTTTCGCGCTGACTGCTGTTCAGATTCGCCTCGACAAGCATGAAGTCGGTGAACCAAAGAATTTCTCTTCACATATGACGCAGCCAAACTCACTCATCCATAAATACAACCTGGATGAGAATTCACCGATCGCGGCCACAGTCCATCGTTCTCAATGCTAGCTGCATGTTACCCAAGAAAAATGGAGCGAATTGATTCAAACGTGCCAAAACCGTAAAAAGATAAAGAGGCTGATCAGTCGCCGAGACACGCGCAGTACCATGTTTATTATCCAAGGTTTCACTGAGATGATTCATATGTGCTTGTTATACTTGGTCTTTTAGGAAAACGCTTGTTTGATTGTTGGAGAGCATACAACATAGTTGATCAATGATTAAGGCTGGTCAACCTTATCGTATTCATTGGAATTGGAGCACAGAATCAGCACTGTTTTATATTGACAAATGAACAAAGTTTACCCCTGCTTCAAATATCCGGAATATTTGTCGCGTAATTCATCAGTTCCATATCGACCCTTTCTCAACTATGGTACTTGAAAGACCACGCGATTTCAGTCTCCAATCCCGGGCACGGTAAATTATGGAACGAGAGAAACATACAAAAATAAGTCATTACGACAGTCCAACGTTGTTTTCCGAAATAATGTTCAGATGTTCTTCTGTATGATATCTTCTCAAGCAAGAAGATTTTATTTTTTCCAACACAGCCGACAATATTCATCTGCATATAAACTTTATGCATGCATGTATGTATTCCATGTTTTACGGTCCATCTTCAACTAACCTTCTTTTCAATAGACTATAGACAAAAGCCTCATGAATTCAGAGAGAGAGACCTAGGAGGACAATCAACTAATCCTTTACTTCTAACCCAGCCGTTCTGAAATATATATGACCAATGTATTGGCAGAAGTATACTGCGTAATCCACACAATTTAGATCACATCGAAACCACATATAGGGTTGCATGGCTGATGTCTTGAATTTCAGAATATTAGCAGTGTAATTCTGTAACATACATAGTTAAGGAATTCCTACATGGAAAAGATGATGTGGAATCTGTTTTGAATGCACGAATTTTCTTGCGAGACATTTTCGCTGTGACGGATTTTGACTGACCACACCTCTCGTCCTGAACAAAATTCTACTTATTGTGTTCTTTCGGAAGTCTGCGCGGACTGGATGAAGCCACAAACATTTCCTCCTTATACTGTTATTTTACGATTCTTGCGAACTTCGCGAAAATTCGCTTGTGGTTGATAAATACAAACCGTTTAAGCCTCCATCAGCACTGTTCAAAACGAGAATAATTAAATGTACTTTTCTCAATAATAAGTGTATCTACAGCCGACGAAAAATCAGTCGCACTGAGTTCAACCATTTTCTCTTGATTGTCCGTATGTACACATGCGCTCGCTTAGTCCTTCAGCTTCATAAGCTTTGTAATTAGCATGCCTCTAGGAAGGGTGAACGGATATCAACACTAAACAAACTTAAAAGCATTGCCAGATGCTTTTTACAGTCACCTACTCTCCAGTGCGCTTCACCTGACGTATTTGTGCCTTGTGGACGTCGTGCTGATTCCAAGCGCAAGATACTGGACTCACTATGCACCGCGTTCAATGGTTATGGTACCTCCCCTCAAATGTATATTTCCCATCTTTGTTGCTCATAGTTCTGACGATAGGCAGATTTCCATATTCCTCAAAAGCCATCCGAATGTCTGCTTGAACTGTAGATAAGTGAAACTCGTATCTGCCGATCAGGATTTCAGAGAGGAGTCAGGAACCCCATTTTGATTGCACGAGAATATTGACGCACCCCGGCAGTCTTGTTAGCTGTTGTTGTACGAATCGAAGGTTGCTGAATGTGTTTAACCTGTTTAACCGGAGACAATGCTTTACCTGCATGTGTCCCCATCACAAAATGATGGAATATATCTTCGGAATCGTTCGTTACCGACCTCATGATTTTAAACAGCTTATTCAGTTGTAAATTAACTCAGAATAAAACTAATTTTGTTGGTGGAAACTTTGCCGGACTGAGTATATACCCGTCAACGTTTAGTTATTCACTGTGTAAAACTTGCATGTAACTGAGGATCGTGTACTGCTTTGTTATCTCCCTAACTGTGAAAATAATATCTGCAAAGTGCATATGTATTTTGTCAGCCTGAACAAAAAGATAATGATTAGTTAAAGTGGACTACACAGCTGCTGCTACTGTTTGGTGTGAGTCAAATTGGTCAGATCACTTTCAACTTATTGCACCTTGCATCGCTTCAAATGATATCCTGTAGTACGTTGATTAACTTTCAATCTCCTTCAGTCCAAGTTTTGATCGCCCGCGGCGCTTGAATGGGGGTGTCCTGGTCTTCTCTTTCGTTTCAAACTTTGCGTTATTGAAAGCATGCAATAGCAATATGGCATAGATGTTAAAACGGTTTAGTTCACCCGGGCGGGCTCAAATGAAACTGTTGGCATGCTCTCCTGAATCCAAGATACCACAATTAGTGATGGAGTTCGCTTTTGTGAGTGCAGTGGACGACTTATGGGCTACTTTAAATCTCACAACTTGTTGATGAACAGATAGGCGAGTTTGATATACTGTTCCATTTCACCGATCTTTCCGCAATGAAAAGCTCCAATAAATTTTTTTCATCTCACGGCGCGAAATCGGAACCAGAAAACAGAAGATCTATTGTACTTTCAGACAAAATGGCGATGTTTTATCTATTCTTATGGTTGACTTATGAGCTTGTTCACAGTAGTCTGAAATGAAACCAGAATATCCACTGGTTTATATTAAATAGAAATGAACTTGTCCGCAGTTCCCTTCTTGTCAGACTTCTCAACTCAGGATGAATTTACGATAAACGGAAAATAATAAACTTTCGATTGCACCCGCTTATAACTCTGGGATAGAATAAAATACATGTTTTTGTTTTCTGCCAGACATGAGAACAAAAAGAAAATGCAGGCTTGAGATATTTGAGAAACAGTGGCTGTTCTGTTTCCGCAACTCAGTTTCACGGTTTATACCAATCTTCTTTTCGTTTCCTCCTTTTTTTCATTCCCATTTCTTCTATATTCATCTCAAGCGATTGTTATCGAGCAACATTCTTGTCAGTTTCATTGTCACGTTCCTCACGTTTATCTTAAGGTGAGTAAATGACAATTTTAGCACAAATTTATTACCGGTTATTATAAGGCCTCAAAATTGGTTGATGGAGAAAAAATAATGAATGAAAATGTGTGTTTAATCGGACCTGGTTCAAAAACAGTAAACCTGTCGTGAACAACTGGATTAAGGCTGCGATTCGACCGTCGTGTTTTACTCAGAGGAATAACTTGTGCAGCAGTTCACTGTGGATTAACTGGTACGGAGGATCAAATCCGCCCTGCATTTTGTGTGCGAAAGGTCCCCGAAAAGAAAATCAAATCTCCTAGGTGGAATAGTGAGAGCCCAATCACACAAGAAATGAACGAGTTAAACGGTAAATTGATGAGTATTATATATCACTAAGCAAGTGAACTGCGTGATTCATCCGGCTGAGAATGCGACGAGGTCGGTGTACAAAGCAGGATTATTGCAACAAGTTATCACTGGGCTGGATGTAAACTGAGGCGTCGAATCGATGGTCAGTCGGAATAAAAATATTGACGTTTTCACCAGATTTTTCATCAAATGTTACAAGTGCAGATTGAATGTCGACAGGTGCAACAGATCTTAGTTACACAATGGTAACGCAAATCATAAACAATCTATGGTTTATAACCTTCAAACTAAAGTGAAGAATAGGGTAATATGTACAGATGCTCATCATCGCCCTGTTGTTGAAGATATGCATCGTTGGAAATCGGAATAAAAATTAAGCAGCTTCAATTGACGTTTCCAAAATGTTTTGAATGTATAAATAAACGCTCAAGTATATGTCAAGTGCCGGTTCATCTAGGTTGCACCAGGCATGTTATGTTGACCCACTGCTGAAAGTAAACAGACTGACCATAGCAGGTATTTGAAGAATATTTTCCAGGGCCACGGACTGAATACACAAAATGAGAACAGTTTTGCTCCAAAATTCTGATTGTTTAAGTCCGCAACGAAATTATAGCATCGAGAAAAATGTCACTTTCAAAAGCGTTGTGCCGTTCGTTTCATGCAGTATATGTAGGCTATTCTTTGCATGTATTCATGAAATCAGTCGTTATATGTATTCGTTTCCACTCTATCCCCAGCATTTTGGGCAAAAGCACGCGTGGCAGATGTGCAACCTAAAATGTGGATAAGTATAAATGGAGGTCAAGTAGAATCCGTTTGAACTATTGACGACGAAATTATTACGCATTCAGTAATATATTTCACAAAAGTAACATGGAGATTGCAAACGATTCGTTATTTTTCTGGTACCTCATAACGGAATGTATATGGACTGCAAAGTGTTTTGTAGATACGGTGCTATATGAAGCCAGTGGAGGCTCTTAAGTGCCTCTCTTCCAGGTAGATGGCAGATGGAGCTTCTAACTTCGCATTCAAGTACGGTATCAAAGATGTCACAAGGGTCATTTATAGTATCTGTCATACAAAGAACCAAATACTACAGGTGGATTTGCATAATAAGCTGTATCACAGGTCATCCTCGGAATATTGATCTCACATAAAGTGTCATGTGCGACCCTACCGCATAAATCCACAACTGAAGAATTATAAAGCCTCACTTTGCACACAATTGTATCAATGAGCATTTGTTCTCGATTCTCTGTCAACAGTAAAGTTTTATGATATAACATACCCCTGCTTGAATGCAGGACTTTTTGTCGGTTTTCATATGAGTAGAAAGCTGATCCCGTTGGAATCCGGTCGCATGATCAAGGTTTGAAACTTCATTTTAGTGGCAGGACCAATTTTCATTTCGCAAACTTTAGGCTAAATTTATTCCAAAATATATCTGTTTTCAAGCGAATTCAGACTATATGATTTTTGGCTATGCAACTGGGGTATTCTGGCTCGAAGTTTATCCTCGATTATAGCCTCGAAGCGTAAACGATTTACTGGATTCTTCTGGAGTACCGGAACCAGGAATGGGCTGCAGCTACCACGCACTGTTTTTTTCGCAAGTTTCAATTCATCGCATTATTGAGCGTTCTTTGTTGATGATATGTGATTATATTTATACACAACGTTTTTGTTTTCTTTAAATACAGTCTACACAGATCGCCAGTGTGGAACACAGTGCCCCCATCCCAAGAATGCACAGCTAGAACTGGTTAAATACTCATGGCCAATTCATTTTCATTGTCCAAACTGAGACTTTTATTCCGGCAAACACAACCCACTAGCGAAAACGACGATCTGGTTGCATGACTACATATACGTAGGAAAAAATACCCGATGATGAAGTAAAAACAGCTCATAGGCCCTTTTTTCACAGTGACTATCAAATGTTGCACAGGAGTTTATATGTGTGTACGTCTTAGGCCTCCCGGATAGATCGCGAAAGATCAGTAGCAAAATCTGGCAAACAGTTTCAGTGAATTTCTTGGAAATCCGCGGATGCACTGTGTGTAGCTGTACACAATGGCCCATTCAAGACGGTCATTTATATCTGCGATGATGGTTGTTCCAAATATACCATTGGTCTCTTATCTCATAGCTAGCAAGCACCTTAGGGTCCATTAGTATATTCAAGACAGCTACTTCACCGTGGTAATGGGATTGGCAAAAGCCCGTGAACTATTTTAGTAGAATGGAAAAGAAAGAATTTTCTCACATCTGGTGATGAGGCGTTCTTCGGTAACTTTCACAGGAGGGACATTTTTTTAAGGAATGCATAACAGTTCAGTGTGAAGAGGACGCAAGTTCATATGACTGGGAAAAATGATGCTGATATTAGGAAACTGGTTGGGACCAAAAGAGTGTTGGTCAGTGAGAAGTCACAAATGCACTTCTCAGTGAAATCAGGTGTGTGAACAGCATTGTGAAGGAATGGTTTCTTACTATTCCTCGGTATCATCTGCTGGTTACAAATTGCTGCCACAGGAGATAGTTATAGAGGCAGATGGTAATATGTACCTTAGTGATATTTCGGTAAGCAATGACTGGTTGTATACAGTCCAACAACTCAATCGCATCAGTATGTTTGTTTGCTACCAAGCGTTTCATTTTAAATTTTATTGTACATTCGTCGTAAGTCTACTTACCAAACCAAACTTCACCCATCTCTATTCAATACCGCCATCCGGGTATTTTTATTGGCAAACAGTACCCCACAAATTAGTCAGTGTTGTTCATATTAGGTCAAAATCTATTGAACGCTGAGGACTAACAAGGTTCTTGTAACGAGCTGGTGAGTTGTCCGGGACGCGTAGGTAATTCGCACACGAGTTATCAATTGATGTTTTTCTGATAAAATCGATTGGTACTGATAATTTATTTCGTGTGTTATTTCGGAAGCCATCGGTACTATGAATCTCACTTGAAACTTTCATTAGGTTCCTTGGGTGCTGATGAATTATCTTTGTGCTCTATTTTCTATGCTTCCCTCGTAGGGGGGCACAACTCTTAGAAGCGAAACAATTTGACTGATGCGGACAATGTTTAGTCCAAGATGGAGCACTATATAACCGTTTCCGATGGAATCTTTTTCCTATTGCATGGCCAACCTGCACATACGTCAAGAATCAAAACCGC
This sequence comes from Fasciola hepatica, assembly GCA_948099385.1. Taxonomy (NCBI): domain Eukaryota; kingdom Metazoa; phylum Platyhelminthes; class Trematoda; order Plagiorchiida; family Fasciolidae; genus Fasciola; species Fasciola hepatica. The sequence goes on along the minus strand of CANUEZ040000192.1, from coordinate 9,434,776 downwards.
TTCCAGCAACGCGGAAAATTCACTTTTAAGTGAATGTCTGTAGATGGACCTATACAGGGGAAAGAGGCATGCCGAGTTACTGGAACAATTTCAAGAGCGATGATTAGGATGCCTATGCCGTACTTTTTATTTGACTGAACACTTGTCAGCAGAGCATGTTGTCTCACATTGATAGACAAAACAGAAATCAAACCCATGAATCCGGAGCCCAGTCGGCATTCGAAAGAAATGAATGCATTTTCATCGTAGACCCCTTAAAAGCCTTTTTATTTGTTGATTGTACCTCCATACTGCGAATCAGTCTGCTGCTTGCAGAGTGAGTGTGAAAAATCACAGGTTGTCCTTACTGGACAAAATGGTGGAGGCACTGATCCGAACAGTTGGATCAGTGAGAAACCGCATCTAATTTCAAGAGTTAAAGCTTCAGAAGAGTGTATTTGGTCTGGAGTCAGTGAAGCCGCTATTTTTAGCTGTCTGTTAACATTCCCGAAGCTGCTGCTTTGCAAGTTTTCTCTTTTCAAAAAGTAGGTGGTATCAATATTACAATTGCCGAAATAAAATGTAGAACGATTGTACCATGAATGTATTGCGGGTTTGGAAATTTATCGACTAGCATTGTGGAGGAGTGCAATCGAACGGGCGGCAAGGTTGCTCTTTTCCTATTGCGCTGTTTCCGGGGCCGGTTGTTGGAGACTGTTTATCGGTTGTCAAACTCGCACCATTGGTTTCCGCAAAAGGTTTTCCTTATTCTTTTAGGTTTTGCACCAAAGTTCGATCATAATTATGTGTATCCAATAGACAGTAGAAGGTACAACCCACAGGCAAATTTTCGAAACATGGGAGGGGAGAGATTTCACAATGACTAAAGCTTCGCAGGCTTTGGAATAATTTTCGTTACCACAATTTTCTATACAGGGTAGAAATGCTGCACAGAATTCAATGTTTGGATGTTTGATTGATGAGCACAAAGAACGGCGCTTGGAAGCAGGAAGGAGTTTTCAACAGTAATATGAAAACCTGCTAAAATTCTTATCAAGTAGTTTCTCTCGATCAGAATTTAATGGCTTCTATAGAATGAGCAGACTATACGGAGAGTCAACCATATCTCTGTTTGTAAAATAGAAGCAGCTCCAAAGTAACCTGTGGCTAGATGATAGACCTACGGTAAAGAAAACACAGGTTTACGTCGAGTGCACCGCGTCCCATATCAAAGTCATACGGAAGAAGTGTTGATTACCTATTTTATTGGTGCCAAGCAGGAATGTTTTCCAAGTGAAGCAAACAACTGTATTTGAAGAAACAGCTAAAAAGGAGGGTCCATTCACAGAGCCAATCGCCTACGAGCTGCCATGAGGAACGTATTTTGGATTACCTTCGTAACGAGTAGATCCTTACGGGCCTAATTCATAGAAATATAGTAGATAAACAAAACACAATGGGACAGATCCCAGGCCATTCCCATCATTAAAGGATTTTATTACCATCATGAAGGAAAAGGCTTCTCCATAACGAGTAGTATGGCACTGTGTCTGGGTAATAGGGTTAAAGTTTCCTGGAGGCACACGACCGGTTTAGGGGTTTTTCCGCCCATCAGTTAAGCGTATCCTGTGTTCTTTCGCCCAATCATCCTTTAATTTAGGCACTGGACGAATGATTCACAACGGTCATCTAATTTAATCGAATGGAGTGTGCACGGACGGAAAGTCATTCATCAGAATCATGCGTTGACTCTCCGTTCATGAGCCGCATCAAATTCAAATGCGATAACATCTGTAAAACGAAAGCTTAACAAAAAATCCGATTCATATATATCCAAGAGATTACTTTCGCACATCAGAACATCTACGTTGAACTCTGTCATCTTTCGGATGATTCAATCAAGATCGGTTTTATTCAGTGACGCAGAGTACGCTACCGGGATAATGAAGACAAATGTATCGATAAAAAGCTTTAGCTAAAAAGCTCTTCAGAAATCTCAGTTAGACGTCATCAGAAACCACGGTGCAAATCGAAACACGTGTTGGCGGCAGAAGGGAGGTGAGTCTACTAATGTTTTCCTGATAGAAATGACTATATTCCTCCTCACCATTGTGATAACTTAAGCTCCCGTCGGAATGGAACATATACGTAGGCTGAATTAATTAAGAAACAGGCCATTAGCGGACTAGGATTGACGATCACTGTTTAATTAGGTTTTCACATTTTGCTTCCAGTTTACCCGCGGTTGTAGAGAATTTGACGCAGTCAAGGCACAACGACCCTTTGCCTAAAGATTTGCTGAACATACCGCTGTGTGTTTGGCACTGGATGCTCTATTCGAACTGAAACCAGTCTGACATAAGCTTTCACAATGGTCCCTCTTTACAAGGTCCTGTAATTGACCTCATAAGACCATGCCAAGTACGAATAGGTAGAGTTACCGGTGGGTTGTTTGTAGTTTATTAAAGGTGTATTGATCATATGGAGAGAAAATTCCTCCTCATATTAAGCCAGTTACAGCGAAAGGCGTATGAACCGCTCGATCGATCACCGGCTCCGGACATACGATGCCCCTGTTACCCAATAAGTTGACACGCTTTTTTGCAGGGACTAGTCATAGACTTCATTTCGGAGATTAACCTCGTCTGTACGCCCGCTCGGATAAACATATTGTTCAAAAAAACAACATTGGGACTTGTTTTGTTCGATTATGAGATCTTGAAAATGCTTTTCACTGCATGCGTTCTGTCATTTATTTTTGCGTTCTGTTCTGCGTTCATCATGTATATTAGCCAACGTGGTAATTAAAGTCAGAGTGAATATGAGATCTTCTACCGATTGAACCATAAAACAAGCACACAGAGAGAACATACGGTACTTTCACTCGGAAGACCCTAAGATATGGTTTAGATTCCTTTCGATCGGTCTCAGAAAACCTAATTGACGTACCTAAGGACTGAATTTATTCTGCTTTCGTGTTCCTTTTTCAGATGAAAGTTCATGCAAACGAATAATCGATATAGTATTTGACTCTGTTGCAAGTGAAAGCCGACTCAAAATTGGATTCTCGTGGTAGGTAACATTTGCTTAAAATTGACACGAACCAATATGACTCTCTCTAGATTTCATGAATTTTCAATGACGACGTCAACGGTAGTCCACCGAACAAATTTCATCCTGTCTGCGCAAATTGAGTGGATACCCATTTGTGTGAACCCTCTGACAGAAAAATATTTATCACAATGTTGTTTAGTTATCATTTTTCCCCTAATGTGGGCCATCTTTGACACAATCAGCTTGACGGAATATTCACTTGCATATTGTGCCAACGAGAGCACGTGCAATAAAACCGTTTCAGCTACAACACATTGTGCTATGTTGGTTAGGCGCAGAGGCTTGATTTCTTGAGTGCGATATTCAGATATCCGATAGTTCGAGACCATAGAGACCCACTCGAGCCTTGACGATGGAGCAATTTATTGAATATTATTTACACATCACGATATGCTGAACCTGACTTGGAAAACAACAGAGCTGAATCACATAAGCATGGATGAAATGATATTCTGTACACAAAACCTCAATACACTGAATGAGACCAGGGGACGCTGAAGAATTTGGCAGTGTCATCGTACGACTCATCAAAAAGACCTGACTGATTTGGACAGTGAAATATCTCGATGAACACCGAGTTAAAGTAACCTTTAGAAATGATCCTCATAAGGTTGCAAGAACTCGATCAATCCACCGGTTCGATGCTTTTCCATAACTTTCAGTGGTCTATGAATAGTTGAATGAATTTTATGAAGTGTTTTCATATCAAGGAAACCGTGAAATGTGCAAGCATTCCACTTTGCTACTGCCGCGATTTATTCCCCATTCCTAATTTTGTTTTGCAACCGAAAACAATGTGCTGTTATTTCATCAGTTTTGGCCTTGAAGGACAATTGTTGTTCTCTTGTGGATGATCTTTCCGGACATCAGGCACGGGATACAATTTCCGGAATATATGTAAACGCTGTATACCTCTAGAATAAGTATTATGAGGGCAGCGCGTTAAACGCAAGGTCAAACTGACAACGAAAGTATTAAAGATGGATTTTATGAAAGCCAATGGATATCACTTTCAGGGGATAACTCGCGTTTGAAACGTTACAAAATAGAACCGTCATGGGAAACCTGCGGTCGCCAGTTTAAATAGTGTTCCTCTGATGAGACCTTTTCGAGATTACTGTGATAAATGACGTTCTGTTGAGAGGTGAACGAGGAATGATACCAAACACAGCACATGGTAACGCTAAGCTTTTGCCGTTCAGCCAGCGTGGAAAATTTCCAACATTGAAGTTCAGTCATTACGAGGACATAGAATAATCACGTTTATTTTGGTTGCCAACAGATGTCAAACTACATAATCACTGGGCATAAGGTTGAAATCATTATCGAGAGACAGGTCGTATCTCATAGTAAATTGCTGTTTCTAACACTGGATTTGTTTGACAGGTCCCGGTTGAATCTTTGGTCTTCCCTAGGCCCTACAGGAATACTGCTATCCGCGACTGTGTGAGGATCGATATTCCACCAATTCTCCACGCGACAAACAGAGGTCGCGGGAGTTCTCTCTCAAAACCATTGACTTTACCTATCCGGAACGACTTTTGCTACTCTTACCCCTTTGTCATTTTACCGGTAAATAATGATAGCTTCCGAATGACAGCCAAGTAACCACATTTCACCACAGGACAAAGCAAAAGCATTTTTTTCCGTGCACCGGGTAAGAAAACACGGTGAATAAGAATTTCCACGAAACATCCGAATTTTCCTATGAGTGCAATTCTAGAGGTCAAATATGAATAAACAAACTGTCTGTGTAGTAGTCAAGAACGAACGGACCAGTTTCACTTTTTGTATTTAAACGATGATGGGAACGTGAAACTGGATCCTCATGATTGCTTATGAATACAGAATTTTGTACGATTTAGAAGGGTGAGAACTCGTAAATATTGGGTCGCCTCATCATCTCCTTGGTTATCAGCGAACGTAGTCACAATTTAGGTTTCACCGTTTTCATTGAAGGCCTGCGATGTGTCATTGCGTAAACTTTTGAGAGACTCACCAAAAGGCGCTTCTTGTTTGGTCATAACAGCTTCATAACGGCCGCACTTTCTCCTTTATCTTCTTCAAAAGTCCAATTAACCCGTCTCTTTTGATTCGACTAATGATCTGATGTTTCTTAAGATATATATCAGCAGTGTTCACTCCGTATCGAGATGGAAACTTCGCAGTCTGTCAACGGCGTGGAGTATATCGTAATGTAAGTTATTGCTCACAATCAAATTTTGTCCGTGCGACACCATATTTTGGTCTAGGTTTCAACTCCAGAATCCTCCCCTTTTTGCTTATCAATGACTGGTACTCAATTTTACTATTTCTACTGACTTTTCGATTGATGAACCGGAAGTATTCTTAGGTCTTTAGTGACAAGCGAGAAAACGCAGTGCGTCTCATAAACCTTTCAAGATCATGCTGCATACTAGTTATTAACGTATCAGAAAGCTCTTGTTGTAAGGAGACCACAAATGTATTTAACAGCATTTACTGGCGTTATTTAGTTCACTGTTGGAAAAAAGGTTCGACCACTCCAAGGCCCACGAAATAGATTGATTTTGGCTGATATCTGAGTAATTCCACGGGTACGTCCGAGAATCGATTCAATTGCTCACTGTCCTTCCAGAAACATCGAAATTCCTCGTTTTTTCTGGTGTTATTTTCCTGATTATCACATTTCGATTGCTCGTCAAACCATCATCAACATATGTTTAGCATCACGTGAACCCGAAACAGCAAACACATGTTTGGGTTATCAGGCTGCATAGTCAGTATCTGAACACCATAACAAGTAACGTGCTGAGCTTTATTACAAATCTTTGAGCGTGATTGAAATAATCCCCTCGATCAGAAGTGTATTAAGTGGGGAGTAGCTTCATTGTTTGATGGGCATTATGTTACCTGTATTCGCAATCTACCCGAATTGTCTCATTCACGCTGCCTGCGTTGTCCGTTAGTTTTTCCGATCAAGTCAGCTACGCTCCAATCGTCTTGATCGCATAGTGCCGATTGGGGATTTTTAAGTAGATGAAAGGCTGAGAAAACGTTCCAAGGGACAAAACACGATCTGATTTATTTTTTATGATATCGGGATGCGGGGGGCCCGGTTGGATCCCCACGTCACTCACGTGGCAGACTGGTTCCGCACTAGTTCGTGACATTCCTCCATCGTGTCACACCAAATCATGAGTCAAAATCCGTTTTGAACTGAATCAGACTGACCTCATATTTTCACTTAGGCCTATTGTTAGGTACAGAAAGTATTGCCCTGTGCCTCGAAACGACTTTTATTTAGGCTTTATACGACAAGTTGTTGATGAGCACACAATCGGAGGTCTCCAGTGTAGTGAATAAACGCAGTGTGTTACACCTTTTTTGTCAAGATGAAAATTCCAGCTACGGACCAAGGTTTGTCCTGGGTGCAGATGACCATTGGCGACATCTGTGAGCCGTGAAGTAGCCTGTAGTACACCCCTGGATGAACTACATAACTAGTCGTATCTCGCCGAAACACCATGTGGGTTGCCAAGCAAACAACATTTGGTTTACTGTTACATTTCGCGATACCATTATGTCATCATGTTATGATCCAAAATACGTGCCTGGGAGGCAGATATTTTATTAGGAGTCTCACATATAGAAACCATTAAAACCGATCAAATGAGGAACGAAACTTATTTGCTTTGCAGCTGTATTTATCTGACAGGACGATACAATCATGTGTTCTACATGCCCTCATTAACTCTATTGCGTTTTGTCCCCGTGACATAGCCGCGCTCGGTATTAATCCACAACTTACCGTAATTGCCGTTAGAGCAGAAAACTACGCACCTATTCAGCTAGTAGTATGAGTGATCCGCAACACTCCTCCCTTGACAAATAACGATCCATATTGTACGGACTGCCTTCAAACCCTCCTTTTCTCCGGATACCGGTCCTCCAATACCTGGTTCGTGGTAGTGCTGCCATCAATGCTCCAGTTCATCTAGTGATGCGCTTCGTTCGATTATTGGTGAGCACCTACAAAAGTCAGAATTTTTAACTTATCCCTGACTTTGACCACAATGCATCGCCCCAATTTCAACTGAGGCCAACGATGCATCTACATCGCTACCGTAGTCCTGTTGACGTTCGAGAGAACCTCAGTGACAGTTTTATGCAAATCCGCCGATAGTGTTCAGCTTTCTGACATTCACCACGGTAGCAATATTGGTTGAATACACCAGTAGTAATATTCTCGGTATACTTTCTTCAGTGTTATTCTGAGCTTCAGATTGCTTTTACAAGATAAGTTCCATATTTTCGTAGCATGATCAACAGGTTCATTCAGATCGTTCGACCTCCCGTGCCCTGACTTCCATATCCAAAATGCTTGGTCCCGACGTCTTCTCCATAAGTCCAGTGTTCATTATTGAATAGTTGACAGGGGCCGTATTTACCACGAATGAACGGTTCTCGAGCCATTTTCGCTAGCTGGAGGACATCTATAGAATGGCCCAGGCAGACTATCCACAAATGTGTCAGCCAACAAGTCAACCCATGACGCCTCATCTAGCGTAGAAAAAACACGGTTCAGGAGTGAATGGAGCGCGACGTCTTGCACAAATTGGTCATACACCCCCACACCCCTAGCTGGGAAGACCTTAACAGCAGCATGGCATCCTGACGGTCGGCAGGGATGTCGTGTCCCGCAACCATGGAGTGCTTCACTGCGGCCCTCGATCTCCTCCAGGATGCTCTGTATGTCCTCATCTTCAAGCGGATGCGGTCAAGGTAAATACAACATGGTCATTGCACCAATCGTTATGATCCAGAAGACGTACCTAGGAAGTCGATCGTCGCGTTGCAAGAAAGTTGACACTGTTCAGGATGAAGATTATCAAATAGGTTATGAAATTCCACTTTGTTTGATTCATTTACCTAATATTAATTCTTGTGGAGCAAGATGGGAAATCGTTAATACGGGTGTAAGGGAGAAGGCAAATCAAAGCCACCTGAAGAATGCGATAGTCAATTATTTTGAACCTGGACAACTTTCCAGCAAATTGTAATTCAAGTATACTCCTTCATAGTTGGTCCCTTCTGCAAGCCCATAAAATAGATGTGTGACCAAGGTAATGATGCTTCTGTAATATCGGTCATCTTGGAAATAATTCATGGAATGAAGAGTATCTATGCACCACACGACAGTAAAGACACCATTCAGACCATATTCTAGACAGCTAAAAATAGTCCTAAACGGAGTCACTGTTTATCTAATAGAGGGTACTCTCCGTCGGAATTTCCTTCAATCTATGGCGTTTTAATATATTCTGACAACTAGTAGTTGTTTAAGTTGTAAAAGCCAGAATAAAGAGTGAACTCCAGAGAGGCAGATACTGCATAGCATATCTGGTTGACAGCTTCACTCGCCAGTCGGTCAACTGGAGCGTTTTCAAACAAAATACGATATTTCTGTTTCATTGTCCAGCTGACAGATTACAAGAATACCTTTCCAGAAGGCTGATGAAAAAATAAGTGTTTATTCTCGAGTAGTATTCCTTATATGGCATACCATTCGTGGAACAGTGGTCAACCATACTGAGGCTTATAACTCTGCTTCGTAGAAATGTCCTGAGTCGATCACCATCGTGTCTGGGGGAGCCAGAATTTGTGACTGGTCTCATTTTTGTAAAAAGGCTACCATATGGCCTATTGATCTCTTTTCTTTATAAAATCAGTCTTTGTGTTGCTTCGCCGGATGTTTGCCTGAACTCTTCATGGTGTGCCCATAACCAACAAGATCACCAGTAAAAGTGGGTCGATAGGCTTGGGTGAATCGGTACCAGTTTTTTCTTTATCCCGCTCAAAATTATTTGAAGATTCTCCTCTACCGTTGAGCTAATTTGCATTACGACTTCATTGAAAAAATGTTATTTTTCCGAATCTTCTTTCAAAGGTAGACGGCTTTTCCCGTTTGGTGACAGCCTTACACTTTTTCATGGTAATTCCAAAAGGGCATGGAATAGGTTTCAAATCAACACCTCGTTTACTCCTTGATCAATTCTGGTATGGTCCTAATCAGTAAATGCTCTTCACTTACAACGCGGGACTAAATCCGCTTGTTCTCTTAGGTCGATGATCTTTACATACTCCACTGGGTTATCTGTGGATTTTGAAGCAGTTGTTTGGCCGGTTACTTGAAAAGGGATGACGAACCAGTGTACAAGGTACACGTGGCCGTTCTAGTGATTAGCACAAGGGTAAGGAGTCCCGTACCTAAGAGAGATAACTCACACGTTATTTGACCTTATATGACTTGAGTGTGTTGCAAAAGTCTCGTTGCTGCACCCTAGGCCCCAGTCGCGAAATAACAGACACACATGAAATTTTTTAGTAGAATTATATTGTTTGATAATACGGGGTAGACGAAATCGTTCGTAGATTGCCGACTTTGAGATCATTACGGGTAACCTTTTTTCTTGACTGATTTTTACAACCGAAGGAAACTGTAAACTGGAGAAAGGCGAATATGATGACAACGATCGACGGGTCAACCAACCTGCGAGTTGGGCAGACATTCACTCAGGTACGCAAGGAAACTATTAGTCAGGGGTTCGAAAAGGTCACGGAGTCTTGTGTGGATGCGTGTGATTGTATGTGTGCACGTGTGTTCATACAAGCCTGTCGAGTGAAGCTGATCAGAAGTCGGTGCCCAAATCAGGGTAATCCAAGCGATTGGTGGTTCAAAGTGTGTTTGTGTTTGTGTGTGTGTGTGTGTGACGAACGGAAAACGCTTGTGGGGGCGGAGAAATATCATGAAGTGATAACAGTGCAACCATGTGGTCAACGTCTAATGAGTGAAAAAATCGGAAAAGGTTCAAAAGGTAGCATAAGTTGGTGCTGACGAATGAGCAGGGTTGGAAACGGACAAAACAGACTCAACAATCATATCGCAACTATTTGGAGAAAACAGTATCAAAAACGGCACTAATTTTTTTCTTGCCCATATATATCTAAATACATATTTCACGGAGCAGTGATTTAGGTAGAGGGTTGTAAGAAACATTATGAGAATTTCGCGAGGAACAAGTCAAAGATTGGTGAAGTATAATTTTGGATATTCCATTGCCATTTGCCAGTGAAGTCAGTTTGGTGTGACGGTAACAATAATAAAACTAGAGGAATCCACCTTTCGACCAAGTAGTCATTTAATCAGTGTTTGTAGTGCAAGCTGCGGCATAGGTGGAGTGATAGTGGTTATCCCAATGTCGTCGAAGACGTAGCGCACATTCATGGACAACCGGAAAAACCACCCAGAGAATAGGGTCAACGAACAACGAAAAACAGCACCAGGTCGGGTGCGGTACCAATGCCTTAGACCATCAAAATGACCGGTATTTTCTGTGGTAAAGCCTCAGACTTACAGCTGTACGAAAACAGAATCCCGCTTTATTCTTTGCCCCAGGAACCACTGTGCGGATTTAAGTGGAGCTACGGATATGTATTAGGCTACCTAATGCAAGTTCCTGAATAATTCCTCCAATTTTCTTATTTGTCTGAATATTTTATTCGTGCATCATTGACGTTGCCCGTAAAGTTATCGGAATACGGTGAAACTAAACTTGAATAGCAAGAACAATCCATCAATCAGAGAAAAAGTGGAAGAGTATAAGAAACGGATGGACGGAGATAGGACCAAAAATTGGTTCAGACGAGAACAAAGAGGATTGTGCACACGCTTAAGCTAGAGACACACGAAATGAAAGTACAGAGGTTACTGGTGCGGTGCGGGTGAGAAAAACGACAAATAACAGAGGAAAACATGACACACAAGGTCGGGCACATATGATACACACAAAGTTGAGGATCGTAGGCCCCTGGATTGGGCACAATGGAAAATCAGCCCACTGTAAAGTTAAGGAAAACTTTAGGTGAACAGAAACAAGGTAACCATGTTTGACGTGCTAGAGGGAAGGGTAGACTTGTAGGTCGAAGTGGCTGGAAAGGGCTGGGTAGCACGCTAAATAAAGATATGGGAGCGAGAGAAAGAAATTGCGTGGGAATTTCACACAATGTGCTGAATTACCGTTACCCCAGCCCAAAAATTCTCTCGTCCCCTAAAACACAGTCCAGCCATGGTTCTGTCTACTCAGTCGCAACCCGGCCCCCATGCTCGTTCTTTCGTGCCCGCGGAGTGAGTGGGGCACATGCGTAAAACGGGCCGTGCTCAACCGTAGATGTCCCATTTGCTTACAAACTTTGGGGACATATCTTGTTAGAACTCCGCCACTGATACGCACTGTCACGACACGCACAAGGCCGTCCTTGCTGATCTCGCTTCCCACTATTTTCCCCAACGGCCATTCAGTTTCAGAAGTCCTTGTGAAACAAAGGATCACTGGTTCTTGTACCTTCATTTCATCGTAGGATTGTAACCACCGTTGTCATATTTGAAGTGTAGGAACGTACTCACGTGCCCACCTTCTCCAGAAAATTAAGGTCATTCGCTTTATCTGTTCGCATCGCGGATTACATGTTGCCTCAAGGGTTTCACCGCTGGCTGTCAAGACCGGTCCTCGGATAAACACCAGGTCTCCTGGTGTCAACGGTACGTTTTCCGGACTGTCCGACGAAAGAGGAAGCAGCGGCCTGTTGGTGATTATTCTTTCGGTTCCCACCATCGGAATGTGAAGCTTGTCATTCAATAGGGTTTTTTCATTAAAGAGGTCGCATGCATTTTCTGGGGCCGATCTAATCATTCTCCCTCACGCTTCACCTCTATGACCAGCTTCAGGTGGGTTGAAATGCCACTGAATGTTTTATGACGAAGCTCATCGGTAGAGCTTCCATTGGTCCCATTTATCGATACCTGCTCGTAACTCTTTCACGGTCCCGAAGAAGTTTTTTCCGTTTTCGCTGTATATGTGGCGTGGTCTTCCTAGTCTACCGAGAAATCTCACTAACAGTCGAAGGAAGGCACCGGTAGACAAATCATGCGGTATTTCTAGATAGACGGCCCTAAGTTTTAAGCAGATGAACAAACAACCATATCTTTTCCCAGTCCCTCTGCGTCTTCTCACCCTTCTCGGTCAAAAATGGTCTACCCGCACATGACTGAAGGGGTGCCAGACAGGCACCACTCCAAATGAGGCTGGTGGGATCATCATTTGCTATGCAGGGTGCCTCGATCCCTTCCGGCAACTTGACCACTGACCAAGTTCCCGTCGAACTGCTATCCCGCCCTTTACAATCCAGACACTCTGTTTGATGGAGTTTGATACTTGATCAACTCCACAGTGTCCTTCGTATTTATGTACATGTCGCATAATCAGATTCACCACGTGGTACTTTTTGAGCTGGATCATGGGATGCTTGGTCCCTTCTTCGTGGTTAGAATAATTCAGTCTGTCCCACACATTCACTGGTATGGTTGTCGAGTTATTTTACCAAATGAACTCAGAGTTACGACTAGGTTTAAAACATCCAAACAATATCCCTCATTCTCATATGGCTGTGGACGACGAACATTTTAGTTCTATCCGATTTGGGATTATTCCCGGAAATAGAACATGCATGCTGATTATGCCCGTGCATCCTCGATTTCATGAAGCTGGAAGCTTGCATGTTCCGACGACGATTGGATGGCTCCCGTTAGGCACTGCATATCTTCAGTGGGCCATGGTCAAATTTTAGTATGACAGCTAATTAACCAAGTCTAGTAAAATCTGGATCAATGTTTTCTACCGGGAAGTGAGCGTGGTGAGTATAATGCTGCTGTCTGTCTTATCGCTCAAATGAGGCTGCTCTGTCAGCCCATTTTAATGTCATCAGTGGAAGTAACTTAACCTGAACAGCTTGTAACGTCCCACCAGAATCAACGTCCAATGCAGAATTGAGTTGTCTCAAGTTTACCATACGTGCTTGAATCGTCTGCATCATCTGGATAACAGGCTCACAGTCATCGTTCTTAAAGCTCGGTCCGACAAACAGTAAATCGATAAGTGCTCGTGATACCACGCAGTTCGGGTAAAACCTTTTGTGTCGGCCTTCAAGCTTCCTTCGGCTTCTAATACAGGTCAGTATAATGTAGCTTATTTAGCCCTAAAGTCACAGCATTGGATAGCTACATGAACTGGCTAGCGATGTTTATTTTTGTTCATGCAACAGATGAGCGGAATATTTTATCGAAAGCATAGATCATTTTTGGGGGATGCAATCAAGTTTGAAGATATTACGCCTCGTGAACTCTTCACGAAATTTGCTGTCTATTGACGGGCAGTAATTGTAGTCGCTTGTATTATGCAAATTATATTGCATTTGCAATCGAAGGGTAGTATTTTTGGTTCGCTTCTTTTGCATCACAGGTTTTTAGGGTCCCTATGTGTTACAAGTACAAATACTCACAGTCTTGCGAATTTAAACTGCGTATGAATTTGACTAAACCTTTAACTGAATGTTTCAGTAAATCCGTAGGATTTCTGTCGTCATTAGATTGGGATATATTATGGAATATGCCCGCCAATAGATATTAGGATGCCATTGAATGACGTTCGCATTGAACCTCAGATAACTTTCATAGGTGAGCTCATTTGTTATGCTACATTTCCTGACTTGTCAGCCGAATAGCTGAACTCGAGGTGGATATCCTGTCACATTCTGTGTACGAATTGTATGGTTCAGCAACAAAAACATAATCAGCTTATTGGGTCATGACATTTAAGACGATGAAAAAAAATAACAAGAATGAAACTTACAGTCGAGGTAAATGGTAATTTGTCTCAAGCAGGTTGCACCCTCCCTCGGTAGTCCAAGTGTAAAAAATGCAAGATTCAAGTTGGCCTACCTGTAAGAATAAAGTTCAAGAGAACTGGCCAATTCGAATGTAAACGCTGTTTCCAGTTACGTAATTCGCCCACTGAGTTGGTATTAAATGGCCGAGTGCGGAGAAACGGCCTAACTGAAACATGGAGCTACAGTGATCCTGAAAGTTTACCAATCATCAATTGGAAGAAAAAACGTCGGAAGCGTAGTGGTAAAGTGTGGCCCAAAATTTCATGCTGAATATAATTAAATCACCTGAACAAGTGCATTTGCAAGGTGATTTCCATTCAAGGATAATTAACCAGCGTGAGACCCGAATTCATCGCACATTTCGTGCTGTTACCACTCAAGCTATAAGTGATATCTGTGGTATATGACAATACATATCATATACGATATATGGTATACACATAGTATGTATACATATTATATGATACGGAATATACTGTTTATTATCTAACATATAATGTATCAAGCACATGTTTCGAATTTCTCCAATACTGGTAAATTACAAGTTCCATATACGATCCCGGGTTATGTTAACGCGCAATACCCAACGGATCGCCCATGCAGAACCCCACACTCGTCTTGATGGTATCGACTCAAGTTGGCTGATTCCACTTACTCTAACAAGTGATGGTGTTCACTCAAACAATTTCACGGCAAATTGAGTACATTTCTGAAAACGAGCAATCAGTAAATAAGCTTAATAGCATTACTTGTGGGCAACAGAGTTCGGTGGACAGTCAAGTGGTTGAAATAAATAGTAAAATTGGATGATAAAACAATTGTATGAAATGTAATGGGTGGTTCTGCATGGCGGCTGGATGTATTCATTCGGTCACATGAGTAACCGCGTGTGAACGGAGGGTGACGGAAGAACTGGGTCCAGAAATTCTCTTGGAAGATTGTTGTGGTTCTATTTTCGATGGTTAATCAACCAATGTCTCACCTACGGGTGACCAGATATAATCCCTTTTAAATTTGTCATATTTCTCCTTGTCGTCAAGCCGTCAAACTGGTGTGACGGAAATCAAACTAATGCGGTATAAATGCCGGTGACCCACGAGATTGGGTAGATTTTTATTACCGACAAACGTTTTTATTTAAACGTGGAATGCCGTATGATTCCACTGAGGGGTCACCGCATTCATGTGTTCGGGTTGCTGGAAGTCGGAAGGTTGGATGACGCCTCCCTACCCGCATGTACTCATGAGAACTGGTGAGTAAACAATCCATATGACTCGATACAGGAAGCGCTGATCACTAACAATATATCGCTAGAGACAACGCACTGATTCCCTTTTCGAAAAAAATTATTTGTTTCCAGGTAGCTTAACAGCGGTTAACAGAGTATTTCTCGTTTATGTATCCCTTAATTACTTGCGAGTCTGTTTTTGTGTAACTGGTGATACTTTGGTTGACTTATTGTCCCTTGATCACCAGATTTCTCGAAATAGCCTCCGGTAAACTGGTCGGTATTGCACTTAGTATGGCTCAATCTAGAGCTCGTCAGTGGTGCGTATCCCCAAACGCACCTTCCGTTTGAAACTGGGCTTTCACACCTCGACCTCACCGAATCATGTATTTTGCACAGTACTGCGACACCATAGTCCTTGACTGCTTCGCTACCGTTCATTTGTAGGTGCGGTGGAGGACATGCACTTGAGATGTGTTCCACTAAGAGCCGTAGTCAAGTTTGACTTTTCCGAGTGCGAGACTGAAAGGATGGACGGTGGTTTGTGCGTCCAGAGACATTCAACCAAATAAAATATTCGGTTTTTCTCACAACATTTGCATCATTTATGAAACAAATTCATGAAGCTGAATATTATTGACGAAATGGACCATAAGCTTTGTGAAAATATAATTTTTTCTTTAGTCTTATTCGTTAGGTTTTTCACATTTCAGAAGGTGTTATCCAACTAATAATTCGTAATTTTTGAGTTGACTAGTTTCTAACACTGAAATGAGGATTTGGTTAAATTATTTTCAGTGGGCTGTAAAACAATATCAAGGGGCACAGTAAAATATCTGACTTGTGTACTCTCGCCAAAACCTTTATCTTCAAAACTCACATGAATTTGTTTCGTAGGAGATAAGCTGTCAATTTAATTGTCAATTTGTTTTTGCTTATTGCATTTATTTCAGTGCAAATGTTCTCCTAGGTCCTGACTTTGAAGTTGGTGCACTTCAGCTCAGATATGGCTTGATTCATCAGAATGTGCAAAATGTTTCGTTTCTCCGTTAATACAAAACGGAAAATGTTCTCTGATGCGTAACAAGGTAAACGTATGGTTTCAGTGGCGCATAAGAGCGCTGATACATTTACATCGCGTTTCCAAGCTATCGATTCCCTAGCAAAGGTCCAATGAGATTATTAGTCATGCTCCAAATGAAAGGAATACTCTGAACTCGATCACGACTTGATTGTGAGAAGGAATGGTTGTTCGGACAAAAATACCCAATCGCCTACCAGAAGAATAACGAAGGCCGTAGCACAGAAGTACATCCTTTAAAACTCATAAGAGGATAAAAGTGAATTACAGAAAATGTTGCTCAGCCAAACCAGGTCGGTGACCAGGCCCAAGACGTGGTCAGCGCTAAGAACGAATCAGAACTACCGTACCAGAAATAATGTTTTGCTCGTTTCCATCAGCCGTTCTGTGGCATTCCAGTTTCAGCCGGAGAAGTCACTTTTTATTGAAAAAAACCAGTCATATGATTGTCGAGTATCTATAATTACAACCCTGTCAGTTATCCCATTGGCTGTGGCAAACTTGAACAGACTCACACGAAACAAATTTTGTGCGCCCTGTTATTGTTTTCTAAACCTGAATGGAAAATGACCGGGAAAATGCGAGCCGTGTCTCAGGAGAATAATGTATTATAAAATGACATTTTCGACAACTAGGCTGTATTAACACGCCATTTACAAAGTGTTCTTTCTCAACGACAAGCTTTGCTAGATACGAAATAACCAATTGATCAAATTTGGTAGTTCGGGAATATATTAACCTAAATTTACTACGTGTAGCGAAGAGTTAGAGATGAATAAAGCTGGTATGTCATCAGCAAGTACAGTATGGACACAGCTGTTCACATGCAAATAGTAGATTTTTTCCACGAAATTCAATAATCCAGAATATTATATGTCATTGCACTTAGAAATGCATTTGGGTAAGCACTTAGTCGACGAGAAGTCTTTGACAAGGAAAAACGGAAAAATAACAGGGGACCAGTATACTCAGTGAGGTAACAGGCCAGAATAAATAAACTAAGAGATGATTCGAGTGAGTCAAAAGAAAACAATTCTAGACAGGAGGTGTAAAACTTCAGCTTTCTTACCTTGAAAGATGTATCTCGTAGATGATGCATTCACGTTAGATTAGATGATATAATTACAATATAACACAGAACTCGTTTCACTTTCGAATCTCCTATAATGAGGGTTCAACAATTTGATCGCAGTGACGATTTACGATCAGCCGTAGGCAGCACTCTTGCACATTTATTTGTAATGTGCTAAACTGACGGTTCTTGGCCAACTGGTCATCGTATAAATAGCCTGTTGTAGTGAATTGATGGTAACACTGTTCCGTGATTCAGAACCGACCTCAACATCGTCGAAGGGTTTTAAAGTAAAGAACGACGGATTAGAAGGGCGATAACCCGTGTAGCTAGCGAATAACAATGGAGATTGGACAGCACCTTGCAATATTCCAGTGTTCTGAGGGAATGTGAAGAATCTTTGACCAATAAAATTTGCGAATTGCAAACGGTAGTTGAATTAGTTAATTCACCAATTGGAAAGAATCGTGAATATAATTTAATGGTCTGAAACGATTGTAAAATCTCTCTTCAGTGAGCTAACTGAAAGCATTTTTTCAGTGAACGAGTTTGCGGTTGAAGCCAATCAATGAAACCATTGGATGGATAAGACGGCCAATGGTATTCAAAGTAGAACGTTGTTTTCTGTGAGCAAGCTGGTTTTCATCCGAAAAATTGTTTGTGTCCTTATTATCGTAATTCATTATGCGCTCAAACGTTTCCAGCATCATTCCGACAGAACCAAAATTTGCTTTTTCCTTTTTTTTGGTATCGGAGTAATACGAATTTGATTGCAGGAGTCACGAGGTTGCGTTCTAACGGAAATCAAATATGAAGGAGGACACAAATGCCGAATCTGCAAAAAAGGGGTTTTCAGAATGTTGGAACTGATGCCGTCGGGTAAGAAGGCAATAATGATGTTATTGATTTAAACGACTTGTAAACTCTTTTGCGATAAAGGTATCAAGGACTTTCCTGTTTGCTCAGGGGTCTAGGTATCTTATGTAATAAGTTAGATGAGCATATTACTGGTACAAAAATATTGTTACGTTTCTCAACCTCGTGCGTTATGTAGTTTGTTTGGATCGTGCGATCACATGTTTTTTTCAGTCCATTCCATAATTAGTGGAAATAGCTATCCTCGAGTATGCTACTCACATTAGTCCTTCAGGATGAAGTTTGTTTACTGATCTACAAGTTTAGCAGTTTTACTTCAAAACTACTGTAAGAAAGATGGGCTTTTTTATCCTCCGCAATCTCTTTAGCTTCTCCAGAGCAACACCATCTGTATGAATCATAATCACTGTTCGTGGACATCAAGTTTTCCTAACAGAAGTTTAACTAGTGTGTAATATTGTCGTAAAATGAATTTAATTCTGAAGAGGCCCCCGTACCTTCCAGTAAAAGAAATTAGGTTTTTCATGCTGCGGTCAATGTATCTTTTGGAATGGGTTTTACATTAGGCTTTGAAGTTAACGTTTACTAAACACTTCAGGGAGAACCTTGGCAGTGTTCGGAGTTACTTAAACGGGCGCGCATCATAGCATGAAAGAAAGATGGTTTATTTACGACGGAGACGTCTAGCTCAGTATTATGCTTGGTGGGGAAATGAACGAAGTAATGGGGGACCTTGGCCTATTGAATGACAAGCCGTAGCTGCTTAAGTCGTCAGTCACATTTACAAGGGAGCTGTAAGTCAACCATATTAGTGTGGCATAGAATGAATCCCGGAAGTTAGCTAGTTTCAAGGAATTATAGTCTAAGGTTATGTACAAATTAGATATAACAACAGAAGTGCCTCCAGGGATGAAGTGTGTCGTACATTCAATGGTTTCAAAGCAAGTATTTTACAGATTACTTTGTCAGAACCGAAGTCGGTTCGGAGTGCTTCGGAGAATCGATGCGTCATGTGAATGTTCATGGGGGACTCATTTTTATTGTTCAATATCACGATATAGTCAAAATCGTTGGTAAATTGTCGACTTGTGGTCGCCACGGGTCACTTTTTCAAAACTGGCCTTAAAAGCAAAGATATGTACTCTTTCCTATATCCTCTGCAATGTCTTCAGCTTCTCCGGAGCAAAACGGTCTGTAAGACTCGTGATCCTTGTTCGTAAGCAGCACGTTTCGTAACAGGAGTTTAAATAGCGCGTTATATGGCCGTACAATCAGTCAAGGTGTGAATAGGCCTCCAATCCTTCCAGTGAACTGATATTGTGCTCGACATGCTGCCGTGAGTGCACCTTCCAGCCTGGGTTGCTCTTTAGGCTTTGGTGATGGCATTTACCAAACACCTTAGATAAAACCTTTCGCGGTCGGAGTTTCTCAAGCAACAGGCCTAACAGCAC
Source organism: Fasciola hepatica (assembly GCA_948099385.1). Classification (NCBI taxonomy): domain Eukaryota; kingdom Metazoa; phylum Platyhelminthes; class Trematoda; order Plagiorchiida; family Fasciolidae; genus Fasciola; species Fasciola hepatica. The sequence goes on along the minus strand of CANUEZ040000192.1, from coordinate 9,415,211 downwards.
GAAATGAAGATAGTTCATTTGCGAAGGAGCAGGCTAGGTCAGTATTATTCCCGGAGGTGAAAGCAACAATGATATTGTGAGACTTCAGACTGCAGAGTGTCAAATTGGAGCTGTCAATGTCGCAAGGAATATCAAAATGTGAGCTGTCGGTCAGCTCTATTAGCGCCGAACAGAGTAAATCTAGCAAGTTAGATAGTTTCGTGGAATTAAAGTCTGAGGCTATGTACAAGTGATACAACAACCGAAGGACCTCTAGGGATGAAGTGTGGGTTACATTCATTGGTTTCAAAGCGAACATTTTGTGTTATACGTGCGTATACTTGAGTATGGAGAAAACCAAACGTTTCATACGTTCGTGGTTATATCTCCTTTAGCTTTCCTGCCTGATTGCCTGTCCAGCCTATGGCTGGTGAATCCATCAGGCGTCAATAGCCCATCACCCGTCGCTGGATGTATCAACGATTCTTGAAATAAACCGACACCGCAGATCCCATACTCCAAAGACGTCCACTAGTTGCTGATATCACACACTTTCTACATGATTGAACGGGTAAAAGACTAAACATTGGTTAACTATTCCTACATGAGGAAAAAGCTTTCCATTCAAATAGATGTTTATCAAACTTTCAATTGGCATACCTTTCGATTCTTTTGATTGCATTCCCAATCAAATGAGAAAAATAGCGCTACCACGTTTCTATTTGGTTCAGAGGTTTTTCGCACAAGAATCAAAACAAACCAGTTGAGTACCAAAGAGAAAACATTGATGTGGGAACAAAAAAATGTAAAATGAAATGAAATAAATCTGCCAAAGTAGTAACGATAGCACAAAATAGAACAACCGATTTGCAAGCCCCGCCGTCAAAACAAGATGTGAGGGCAAAAAGGCCAGAAGTGTCCAAAGTCTATTTATCAATTTCGATATGTGACAAAGATAAAGTAAGCAAAAATTTATCAAATCCACAGAAGCAATGTATTCCACGTCCATTTAGATATACTTTCATAAATTTTGACCTATTTAAACGATAGTGCTCCATGGTTTATCCCGTGGGAGATTCGGTGTAGTTTTCCTTCAGTTGCTCTACTTCCGTACTCTTCTTTCCAGAACTCCTGAACTATGGGGTTACCTAACGATACAGGTCACATAATGGTTATTACCAGCCCCAATTTGAATGTGAATAAGTGCTTGTTTTTATTGTTGAGTAGGAACGCTGAGGGATTGCTTCGCAGTGCATTTTGGAAAAGACGGTGGGGAAGCCCCTACAGAGAAGTCTCTCACCGTGGGAAACGATCGATGTGCAGAGAACGGCTTGTTACTGTCTAAAGCCTGTGGCGGGACGGGAGCTGTATCTTGAAGGCTGAGTGGATTTGCATTATCAGATAGTATACTCAGTTAGAAATTGATTCATACACTCCAACAGCCTACTAATCCTCTGTAATACCCTATCCTACTCGCTCCTTATCTAACCCCCCAAACATCAACATTGAACTCAGAAGACAGTTCGTGTTCTAGTTCCTGGGTCACATGTTGTCACGGCTCATTTTTGCCATGTTAATCATTGAGCTGTTTTGAACGTCTACGTACACTGTTGCTTTAGTTCCAAAGAATCTCTTTTTATAAACAGTCCGGTGAGGTCCTTTCGTCGTGAGACTTCGGTGGAGTGGAACAAATTACCCCATAGACATTTGCAGTGTAGCTAATTTATGGAATCCAAGACTATCTTTGCTTGGCTTGCCCGTGTCTAAAAACCAAAGATGTCAAAAATATTCTTATGAACGAAGTATTCTGAAATATGGCCTCACGTATTATCAAGTACGTTATTTTCATATTTAGTATTTTCCCACTTCCATTTACCTACCATGGATACAAATACTATCGAAAGATAGATAACAAATTTTAATTCCTTAGAGCACCTGGAATTTGATAGACATTTCGGAAGCGCGTGGACAAAAACATGTCGACGTCTTTAAAATTATAATTCTGACAATGGAAGCATATTGAGTTATGCACTGAAACGACAATTGATATAATTGGAATAATGAAGTTGGCCGATGACCTATGCACATTTTGTACAGGCACCTATAATCTTTAGCCCCTTTACTCTCATCGTTCTGACGACCTCCTTCAGATTGTTCAAGTTCATCGTGGATGCTTCCGCTTCTCAATTCCGTGGTGCCACCAAAACCATGGACGCACCATCGAACGCTTAATGGGCTTTCCTCCCTAAAGTGTCTTTTGACGTTTTGTTCTTGTCTGCAGCCTATTGTTTTTCGTAAACGAAGTTTGGTTATGTCTCGCTCTGCTGAAATGGTCGTTTGATTATTTTGCCGAGTATGTTGTATGAAAGGCTCTTTTTGGAACTCAGAACTCCAATAGTTTGTCCAGGAATCTGTGCTCTTTTTATGATGTTTGGCGAATAAAACTTCTAGCACTGATTGCAATTTATTCATCCGATTATAAATTTGTCCCTTTTCGGTTGGTTGATTATTTTTGCATGCCCATTTTTTGATGGAACCACTAAGTAGTATGGTTGTGTGAAATGCCTAGGAAACACCATCGGCACAAAATTCTGGTGATGACCTCAAACTCTAAACACTGGAAATTGTTGCTTCATCAAGACATTATCTACATGTGGGTGAACAAATGTTCCTTAGAGCATATGGCTAATTTCACGGCTACCGCCGCTTTCCAAGTATACGCATCCGATACGTTTCTGTACAGCTGTTTCTTCTTACACTTGTGGACTCAGTACGTGTTTCTTCAAAAAAACCTTACATAAACATCGTGAGTGTAATTTGCTGCTGCTCTTTGAACAGTTCACTGAGGAGCCACAAAGTGGATTCACTAATATATCTGCCTAGACTCGTTGCAACAAACCGTGAGAAGGACCATACCGCGAAAGCCAGTTGGGAATGGCCATGTCTGTAGCTTTTGCACACGACCGATTTTACGAGTATCACAACCCAAATATCAGATGGAATGAATAGACAATGGAGTATCGGACGAGCACACCTGATGAGCAGAGATAACCGAAAACCATCCGTGGGCTTCCGAGAATCCCTGCCCACCCATCTGTTGAGATAACGTACATCAACAGTTTCAACTTGTAACCACAGTATCGACTTTATCGAGGTTGAGTTTGACTAATCCACGTGAAACAAGCAGTGAATTACCTTTGTGGTTCCTCAGTGGACTATTCTAGGAGGAGCATCCGGTCAGAAGTTATTTTGTCTTGAATAAAGTTGTGTCGCTAGATATCCCTTCGAGTACTAAAGTGTATGTATTCAACTATTTAGCAGAGTGTTATAGAAATGTTTATTCCTCGGTCTACATCTGTGTTTTCATCACTGTTCCTCCTATGTGTTTGGCTGTCTGCTGAAGGCATTTGGAAATTATCCGTCCAGAACCGTCGACAATCTCTCAGACATCTCTCCTCCTAAGGAATTTACTATCTGCTAAATTATGTGAACTGCACCTGATTGTACGTGACTAGTTGGCCCAAGATCTGTCAAACTGATCCTTCCACTCCTACACACGTTCTCCCTCCTGGTCGATTTACTCGCGCGCACACGTTAAAACCATCTCGTAGCTTCAATGCTTGATCCGAATTTCTTCAGAATTCTGGACTATTCGTCATTGGCTCATTTTCGTTAATCAGTGAGGTCACATGAGTAAATCTATTTTGAACGAAATACGGACATCTACTAACATAATAACCCGTAAAACTACAGGCCAATGTAAATACAAACACCAACACTTGTTTCATCAGAACACATTCAGTAAATTGATAATTACCTATAAGTACACGTAAATTGGCTTGTTTCAAGGGAAGATCCAAAGCAACCCCAACTGTTCCCATCTAGAACAAATATTTATTTAAGCCTAATAGCCAGGCATGACGTAACCACTGAACATCTGCCCATATCGGTGCTTTCCTAAAAAGCTCGCAAACGCCATCAGTCGGACTACAAGAGTCTTGGCAATAACCTTTGTTTATTAAACAGCCCAAACGAGCAATAAAAATATCCTGTAAATTTGGTTGTTTCTGTCCTAAGAAATCGTCATGTCATCAGCTTTGATGAGAAAGCCTGTATTTTTGAGATCGCCTACCAGCTAACTGGTTTTTTTAGTGATCCGTGAGTTCATGAGTTTATTTATGTTTGTGCAAACAATGGCTGAGTTTGGAAGCGAATTGGTAATTTTTGCAGCAGAAAAATCTAGAATAAATAAACGCAGTCCATTCGATTTCCATTTTTCGCAAGCTCTGCGTGCTTCACAGTAGGCAGCCTGTCTTTGTACATGCAGCATGCATTGGTCATCTCCCACTACAGTAAAAAAGGGACAGACACTTGCACGTTATATAATCCGACAAAAAAATAGCAAGAAACATTCTACAAAATTCATACTATCCGGTTGATCATACCCACTGTTCTCTATGACAACAGCGAAATCGCTTGTATAACCATACTCTGATACTATTTACCTACCACTGTGTAACTGTGCATCTTGTGGACGGGAAAAAACGTTTCCGTTGAACCTGGAAATGATTTAGTTGCTCGCCGTTTCCATGGTAACAGAAGCATGTTTTTTGCAGTTAACATGGTTTTCATCGGTGGTAAACACATTGGTGATTGCAAATTTGCTGGAGCATATGTTACTTGTATGCGCGAAAATTCCTTCCGGAATGGAAAATACAATGCGGTTCAAATAATTGCCCTGAATTCTGAAGTGAATTTCTTTTTTGAGCCAGTGGGATTTCTTTCATTCATATCTGTATTACCAGATGACCATCACTTCCACTTGTTTATCGGTACAAGGAATGCTTACACAGAGCTAGGATGCATCGAGACGAATTGATCTATAAGCTATGAAAATATGGATCATTCTCTCATACATTCTTTTATTCAGTTAGTCCGCCAATCTAAGAAAACTAGCCGATCATAGAATCGGTTAATCAGCCGTTTTGCTGGCCAGTCGATCGATAAAATGGGGATGGGGTAAAATACGTGTCACTGCCAGAGACCCATAAGGGTTTCTTATCCGAGGATTACGTCATCCGCTTTTAGCCACTGAGGTTAAAGCGCTTGGCTCAACTAATTTTGTGAGCATAGTTTTGGTCTAAGTGTAAGATGAAGATGAGGACGCTTAGCATCAGGAGCTGCACAGGTTTTCTCGCATGGTTAGCTAGCGAGCGATTTGAGCACTATCGGCGAAATCTTGTAAGAAAATGGCTGCCCAGACAGGAATTGGTCATCATGATGAATTTCAGACGTGGAGGCTTCAGATTCCCAACGTACCTCCACCGATCGCTTCCACGTCGGGTAATAAGATGATAAATCTGTTTGAGTAGGAGGTGAAAGTATTAGAAGGAATATCCATATTGTACACGGATCCACCATAGACCTCTTTGATTTAATTGCAACAGACTCGATGAAATATGAATGAAACCATCAATCATCGAGGGTATGTTTGGTGGTATCACTCAGGAGATATCTGGTCATCAGATAAATTGTCCATTGGAACCGTACAGTACAGAATTTGTTATCTGTCAGAATGATTTACCCTGAATTAAAGTCACCACACAGCCTACTGGAAAATGTGCAAATAAACTGCTCATATGGCGATATGCTAAACTGCACTCAGCAGCCTTTTCAGACTACGTCTGATCTTGAAAAGTAACAAATTTTAAGCTTGAATCGCAACCAAGTATGTTTACACGCACCGATTCAAGCACTGATAGATAATTTACGGGGAGATGATCATCTTCCGAGAATATTCCTAATTTTTGTACGACAAAACGAATTTTTTCGCAAATCCCCCTTATGCTTCATGTGCTGTACGGATGAAGTTTGTGTTTTTTCATATAAGAAATCTTTCGAATGCAATGATACCGATGTATCACGAATCAGCGTTCCAGTCTAGTCAAGCCAAGTCAAGTATATGCCTCATAAACCCTTAATTTTATTTTCTAAATAAAACATCCCACTTTATACTAGAGTCGTATCAGTTGCACAAATAAACGGTCATGGCTCCTTGTACTCCAAAAAACGATTAACTTGACCGCAGTAAAAATAGCGAAAATCTAGCATAATGCTCCCAAGTATATCGTGCACACTAAAGCCTTTGAATTACGTGCTCATAGACTCCTAATACATAAAACAGCTTTAGAGATGAGAATACACGGCCACATCAGCTTTTTATCGTCACCTGAATGACCCGTTGGATGTCACTATATGTCATGAGCTATTTACTTTGTTTGTCGTTCTACAGGAAGAGTAAATACTTTAGTATTAGTGCTGGGAGCTCGGTTGATGCATTCATTCGCTTACTGATGACAACTTTGCAAAAGATATTAGGTGCAGATGGTAAGCCGTTATCTACCGGATGTCTTTTATGTGACCCTTTTACCAATCACAGATAGTTACCACATGTTTGTGGTCAAAATGTCTTAACTACTTTCAACGACAAACATTCTTATTGCCACTCTGTTTCTATCCAACGTATGAGTACATTGGCTGTTTCTTTGTGAAGACCAGTCTTATACTTCAGTAAATAATTTGTTGACCGATCTATTTATTTGCATCACTCCGTTGTAATTTGCAATCTAACGTCAACATGATTGAATATAATGTTTCAATGCTTGATTAAGTACTAGTACAGTGCCGCCCTTTTCACTTGGTCTCCAAAGTAAAATGATAATGTCAAAAAATATATGTTCAAATTACCTAAGCCTTTCGTATTTATGGTTTTAACTCTGAGAATGTCACTTCTGATTGCCTTAGGGAATACCTATTTCAAACTTACTGGTGGCTCTATCCCCTTGTTGGTTTCTGCAGAATTCGAATGACTTCTGCCATCGAATCAACCTAATCTGTCGTTTGTCCTATGAGTTGAAATTGCGTAATATTCTTGAAGAGGAGATGCTGATGTTCAAGTTATCATATAAGGAAAATAAACCTTGTTACCCACGAGGAAATGTCAGGACTGATTAAGTTGTTGACAAGCGCTTAGAACTTCTTTCTCAAACACACTGATACATCGCTTTTGGCATTACCCGTTTTCATAAGCTATTTCTCCAGGGGCCTTTTTGGTTCTTTGGACCTTATCAGTATGGCATTACACATTTATATATCTTTAGACGAAAGAGCACAGCTACCGTAGCACAAACATAAAGGTCTACACGAAAAGAGAGAACTCCAAATCCAATGTCTCTTGCATATATCAAACTTTCATACTTTATTACATGAGCCAAGAAATAGAGGGCTTTACATTTGAAGAGGAGCCTTGACGACACCAACATGTGCGACAGCGGATGACTCAGGCCACATAACCCACCTGTACGCCTCGACAGGAAAAATGAAGTGAAGTGAGGAAAAAGGATATAGAAAACGAAGGTCTTAGAATGCTCGACCCTGAACTAGTGCATCCAATAAGGGCAATATCGTCCCTACTGCGCTATTCCGCGGAAAACATTTGTTGTCAGTGGCAACTTACACATACCAATTGTTTTCGAAATCTTTGAACTCAGGCCAGTCACTAGGACACATTTAAAAAGGAGGTGAACCAGCTAGTTTCCGATTTTTCGCAGCCGATTTATTAAAAAAATCTTTTTAGATAGTTAGTTATCTTTATTTAATAGTATTAGTTGGATTTCCGTTGCAATCGATTAGGGTCACAATTCACGAACTGCGTTCGAGATTTGGTAGCAAGCAGAAACGAAAATATGTAGGCATATCAGCAAGGGCACTTATTTTGAACAAAGTTCATGTGGCGGAAACAGATGTGAATGCTGGGATATATTTTCCTTTCACTCTGAATCAATATGAAGATCATTCAGTCAAAAACATACCCTGTGACGCATGAAATCATTGCAAGAAGGATCAGGAAAAAGCCAGATTCGCTGTTGATTTGCTCGGGTACAATGCAAACGCCATTCGCAGTTCACCGGGGATTCCAAGTCTGACGGTGGCCTAAGAGTGATATCCATGAAATTCGGCCGGTAATATCTTTGGCCCGATTCCTTTCATCAACGGCAACTTCCCCGTTGAGGGGCTTTTGATTTTGCGCAGCCTCTTTGTAAACCATGACGTCGTCTGTAATCCAAACATCGACCATTACTAATCTCTATCTGCAACTCCTTGTTTTTGGAAATGAGATAACTAGATGACAACGAACGGTGCATCAACTTTTCAACGGACTTGAAACACCCGGTCACCGTGATATATTCGAGCTTATGGATTATTTATCTAACATTATGTAAGCCACGGGGATCTATTTTGGTAGGGTGAGGAATCTTCAACAGCCGATCATCGTGAGATACGGTTAGGAAAATATTTCCTGAATTCACTCAAGGACAGCAACAAATTTAGACTAACAGATTTCGTGTTATTTGAAATCTCGTGAATATCCACCAAACATCCCTGAACCTTCCAGAGAATGGCAAAATCACGGTAACCAAGTTATCCATTATCCTTACTGAAACTCATGGAAATTAATAAACGCATTTTAATCTGGTTCCAGAAATGAATAACCTAAACCAGCGTCTAGAAAATATCGACCTATTGATCGAAACACTTCAATGGTCGAGTAGATTTTCCCAGTTGTATTGTACTCTCTCATTACTGGCACCTATAATTCTGTGACTGTTTGACCCTTGAATGAGATGCTGGTGCGAAAGCCTTTCTCATTTTTGTATAATTCGCGTGTACATAAACGAAACCGAGTGTTTAGAATCTATTAGGAAATTGATATTGTTATCTTCAGTTTATTCGGGATATAAATTAATTGTACAATTACCTGAAATGTAACTGGTCAGGAAGCGGAACATATACATGATAAGGATTTCATGTTGAACGTTGTATTATTCCTCTGTTTCACCTTTTGTAAGAATCAAAACTTCTCAGTCTAAAGGATATTCAGCATATTAACATGTTAGCGCAATATGTGTGAATTTCAATCCACATACCTACTCAAACCTCCACACTGAAATTTCTGATCGGAAGAATAACTTTGAAACTGATGCCTCTAAATTCAGTGCATTTTTTGTCGACGTGCTACAAAATAGGTATTCAAAACAAACAATTATTACAAATTTTGTTCGTAATCCATCGGCGGTCTGGATGGCACTGCTATTCAAGCTTTATTCACATGATTAAACTAGGAGGACTGTCATCATTAGATCGCACTATCGCTCCCTTTCATTTAATTTGTTAGAAAGACATACAATAGTAACCAAGGGAATGGAAACCTAAATAATAGTTTGGGGACCTATTTGGATCCATTCGAAGGACCCCTTCGGCAACTCTGAAATGGCTTGCCAGGAAAATGATCAAGTGAAAAACACTTGTGGTGGTTCTATCCCATTCATATTCAATTCTAGAAAATCCTCTTGGATCGATCAGTGCTCATTTGTTCAATGTACATTCCAATCAGTATCCGTTCATTTCCGTATGTGGACAGATGTGTCACGCGCGTTCGACTGATATTAGTTCAGTCATTGTTATTGATTATCACAGTACGCATGTCTCGCGCGCATGGTCGGCTTCCCTATCACATGACAATACCTTGCAAAATTGTGCCACCAATTATGTTGTTCATGGATCAAAACGTGTTTGTATATGCATTCCGTCACGTATCTAATGATTATAAATACCGTATTCTGCATGTCAAAACCAGGATGCATTTCAGTACAGCGTGGCGAGTCTTAGGATTTCATTTCGGGTAAATCTGCCACTAAATAATTCTTTGAAAATAGTGAAATAATGGTGTTCGTACTAAAGGCGAACTCGTAATGAATGTTGACGGTTTTTGTTTCTCAGTTTCCAACCCGAATTACTTACATTTCAAAATCCCCACCTAGTCGTAAAACGGGATGTGACAAAGATTTAATCAAACAGATTCAATATTGCACCAAATGTTTGGCGCAATTTCCAGGTTTGCATATGAACGCCGTACTCCTATTATATCTGATTTATTTATATCATTAAAATATATACACAAAATATTGTTGAAACTAGCTGAAATATTGTGCTCTGAAAGATGTACAAGATGCAGTGCTTAGCAGGTAAAATGAAACAAAGTTGTGCTAGAAAAAATTGTTCTCATGACTACATTAGGTAATACATTACGCGCAAGGCACTAAATATTGGAATTCTGCAAGGAAGCAAAATTTAACTATTCTCCGTATTTTGATTTTACATAGTGATGATGAGATTGTACGACGCACCTCTTATCAGTGAGCAACTGGTAAGTATACTTTCGAGAACGATATTTATCTATCCTCACTCAGCACCCGCACTGAATAGATTGTTAGACGTGATACAGTTTGAATAAATGACTGGAATTATTGACCATGAAGGGTGTCACACAGAAGTCAAATCACTGTCAATCAGTCTGTCTGCGGCACGAAGTCATTGTCATCAAAATCGACTTCATTACAACAACACATAGACAGCATTTGTTTGTACGTTCGAGATGATTCAAACGGTGTCAGTGTTCAGCTCGTGCTATTTGTTGATATTTGAACACTGGAACTGACAGTTGCAAGAAAGCCTAGAACCATCTTCAGTAGGTTTGTATTCGTTTCATATATTTTCATTTAAAAGGTCTGCAGTGATGTGGTTGTGGTTGTTCAATTTCCTCATCCATCGATCGGAATGATGTACCCTAGGATTTTAAAAAAACCTTGGTATTTTGTCTCGCTCTCCGCCTACCCATAGAAAATGCCGCCAACATTTCAGTCAGGTTGTAGCTGTGGCAGTCGATTTCAACGGGGGCTGTTCACTAAGCTTGTTTGTCCCTCCTTTGCACTGATCATTTTCAATAATAGATTCGCTTCATTTCGAGAAGACCGCGTTTCAAAATACATAGTTTACCTCTTTATTCCGTCCTTACCTTTTTCATTTAAGTGCTCCAGAACAATCATTCACCATTTTGTGTCTAGTAAAGTTTGGAATCGATCCACTATCTATTCTTGTCAGGCAATATAATCGTATATTTGTTTCTCTAACACATATGAGATTATCGCATTGGTAGTGCTTTTCCTCCACAAAAAACAACTCCTAACTGTGATTTGAAATTTTATGCCTAATTTTTACGCAGGTGATTTAACAAAACAAACTGATATAACTTACGTTGCATTATTAGTAAAACATTTTACTACCGTTCATGGGGCTCGGTAATTTTTTGCACAAAAATACGTGCCCATAGCAACGGGTTCAGAGCGTATGCATATGAACATGTTAAGCAGTCGTAGTCATGGGTAGTGGTACTGGTTAATTGTTTCCTCACAATTCAGTACTTGCGAGTGACACAGTTGTTCATTTCCATAGTTTTCTCAAACATTTGTATCACTTTTAAGCTTTCGCCTGATATGCATGATGGATTTAATATACTTTGCAGGTTCGCCCTGTAACCGAGTTCTCCAAAACATGAGTCGGTTGCCGTGCAGGGAACAGGATGTTACCATTCGCCGGCAAAGATAGGGTGGTACATCAGATATTTCAATAAACCGTAGAGATTCTACCCGGATTGCCTGATGGTTCTGGTGGTCGACTCATAATCGTCCATTCCGGTCTAAAGTTCAACTAAGAAGGTGAAAAATGTAAATTGCTGTTGAAATCTAATAGGGATCTAACAGCTGAACAGTGTTTTTTAAGTGGTGAAAATATTTTAGAAGTTTGCCCGGCCCATTCAAACCATTTTCTGCACCGGGCTACTTGTATACCTGTCAGTAGGCAAATTACAGAAATAATCCACATAGAATGTGACCGTCAGTATGATTGCCTAGACCGTACATTTGCATACTGACGAATTTCTCACCAGTTAATTTTACGATGCAACCGAGACTGTCGACGGATAGATGTCGGTATGTCATCAACTCCTCGAAGCTGCTACTGAACTCATGGTTAGGGAATGATTTTGTGAGTAAAGAACGAGCCCTCTGTCTTGATGGGCTGCCAATCCAAGCAGCCCAGTACTGTTCAGGTGCGGAAATTTTATCCTGCCTCTTCTACATTGCATCCAAAGGCAGAACTTCAAAGATTCGAGAGTGCGAATCCTGATAGGTGCCGACTTTCCAGAAGCAGATTGAGCAAAACAGCAAAGATGCGGTAAAAGTAAACAATCTTATGCCGTGCAGACGATTTTAGAATGGATGGTGCCTAATCCGAAAAACCAGGAACCACGCTTTGTGAGGACAGTAAACCTCATTGAGATGGTAATGAATCCCTTAGCGGAACAGATCGATCGACTGTACAACGCCGATTTCTGTGACGAGGATGCTTCGAAAAACTTTCTTTCATTAGAAGACAAGCAGGCTGTTGATATGGTTACAATGACATAACCTTGTTGAACGGACACTATGAAGTTGCACTTCCATGGAGAAACCTTGTAGTGAGACTTCCAAATAATTATTTGTGGCCAAAGCGAGATTGAACGGCTTGGGTGAAAGGTTTGCGTATGACCCTGAATTCTTTGGTAAATACTCTACAATAATAGAGGGATATATGCGCAAGTGCCACGCCTAGGTAATGCACGATAAACAGTTAAAAATAGACTTGAGCATGAGTGGGACTTATCATATCACGCAGTAAAAAAACCCTAAAACGCCTGGCAAGTTCAGAGTGGTGGTTGGCTGCGCGTCTGCATTTCAGGGACGCTTCCTGAATGATAAATTTATACATAGACCGGACATGACAGCAAGCCCAGTTGGAGTGTTGCCTCGTTTCCGAAAGAAATCTGTCGCATTGGCTGCAGAGATTGAAGAAATGTTTATGCACCTTAGAGTGCTGACAAAAGACAAGGAAGCACCGAAGTTCCTTTGGTGGGAAAATGGTCAACTAGGTGGTAATGTGGTTGGATATCAAATGACTGCCCACCCGTTTGGTGCTACTTACTCCACATTGTGTACGAATATTGCGTTACTTCGCACTGCTGACGATTCGGGAAGACAGTATTAGGATTACATCTACAGGGCCGTGCATGAAAACGTCTATGTAGATGACTTTCATGTGCCATTGTCTAAGCAGGGGAATGCAGGGCGTTTTGTTATCCAAATGAGCAAATTACTATTACGTGGTGGATTTCGGCTTCGTAAGTGGGTGTACAATCGTGAGGAGGTGCTGGATATTTTGCCAAAATCTGAACTGGCTTATCCCAATCTGGAAATCGATGATTGCGGGCCAGTGCCGGAGAAGACTTTGGGATTGGAATGGAACGCAACAGAAGACACCTTCCAGTCCTCATTTACAATACGCGAAAAACCTCGAACATTTCATGGCTTGTCGTCCATAGTGTCATTAATGTTCAACCCACTGGGGGGAGTTTCACCTTAATTTATGCCACGCAAGGTATTGTTGCAATCACTGTGTCACTTGAAGCTTGGTTGGGACGACCCAATTGGAGAAAAACCCCCACGATGCTGGAATGAGTGGTCAAGGAGTATGGAACAGCTTTGCACATATAAAATTAAGCGTTGTGTTCTTACAGGTGACTCACTGAACGAAAGTGCACAGCTTCATGAGGCTTTTAAATTTGGCTATGGAATGGTAGCGTATTTCAGAATGGTTTCAAAGGATAAAGCCCCCTATTCTACCACTTTGCTATCCATATCAAGGGTAGCTCCTCTGAAAACCGTTACGACACCTCAATTGGAGTTAACCACAGCAAGGCTGGTCGTCAGAGTCTCTCGGATTCTTATAGAAGAAACTGGAAACAAAATGGGCAAGACTTACTACTGGACGGACTTCGCTATAGTTTTGCACTAGGTAAACAACACTAAAACGAGATTTAGTATGTACTTTGCTAGTCACTTGGCTCAAATCCATCAGTGGTCTGAACCCGGGCGATGGTTTCATGTCAGACCGGAGGCTAGTCTTGCAGACGTGGCATCAAGAGGTACAAAATCACCGAGTGACATCAGTTGCTGGTTCAACTGTCCCTACTGCTTGATGAACAATGAAATCTTATGGTTTACTAGTCCTACGGTTAATGTAACACCGCCGAACGTGGAACTGCAGCAGCCTTCGAGTACGATGCTTACAGTGGTACAGGGAACATAGATAGAATCACTTCTGGCTAGGTCCTCTACTTGGTTCCCCTACCTGAAATCGGTAGCGTGGCCAATCCATTTTAAAATATACATTACAGTCATGAAAGGTGATCGCACAGATCTAGGATCGCAAACTGGGCCGTTGAAGTTACACGATATTACTAAAACGGAGGGAAGTATTATTCAGATTGTACAAGCAGAGGTCTATGGTGAAGAGTTCAAATGGTTACGAGACAGGAACAGTAACCCATGTCCTAACAGATCTCCGATGGAAAGGACTCTAATGGAACTCGATCTAATCTTAATGAATAGAATGATTTGTTTTGGGGGACGAATGAACTACTCCAATCAGCTTCAGGGTGTGAAACATTCGGCGATACTACCCAAGGCTCACCCTATTACGGATTCCATAATCCGACGGTATCACGCAATGGAAGGACACACAGGACCATCTCAATTACTCGCGGAGCTTCGCAAAAAATTGGGCTTGTGTCAAGGGGAGCTGCCGTCAAGCGTATACTTGGAGGATGTTGGAAATGTCAGAAGCATTTAGCAGTCGGAGGTAAAAAGATGATGATTTCTCTGCCAGCTATTAGAGTCTAACAAGGTTGGTTTTCTTTCAGGTAATTCGAAATAGACTATTTTGGTGGATTTTCAGCTGAACATGGGCGCAGCATGGAGAAACGATACGGATACATCTTCGTCTGCTTTCAGATGCTTGTGGTACATATTGAAGTTTCTTATTCTCTTATTCTTATTATTCTTATTCTTATTCTCATTCATTACGACACTACCGCGTTCCATGTCGAGGAGAGAGGCACCGTCCGAGATTTTCTGTGATAATGGTACAAACTTTGTTGGGGCTCAAAGGGAATTGAAGAAGCTAATGGGAAACTGGTCTAAAGATAAGATTGCCGATACATTGTTGCAACGGAGGGTGCAGTGTTATTTCAATCCCTTTCATGTTAGTCACCGTAAAGGCATACGGGAGATCATGACGCGCTCTGTTAGGAGAGTACTTCTTTCAATTTGTGACGAACAGTCGATGACTGAGGAAAGATTGTTGACTTTTCTTGCGGAAGGTGAACGGATAGTGAACGGACAACCGCTAATACTTGTAACCTCGGACTGTCGTGATCTGCTAGTATTCACGCCCAATGACCTACTTATCCTGAGAACAAACCAACGAGATATTCTGACGAATTCGTTGCGAGATAAAATGGTTCGTCAGTGGATGCAGGTAAACTACCTTAAGTCTGTGTTTTGGAAGAGATAGACTAGGGTATATTTTCAGCTATTACAACAGCGGCAGAAATGGATAACTCGAGAACGCAAATTTAGATCGTGATTTGGTGTTACTAGTTTCGGAGGCTTTGCCGCTTAGTCGGTGGCCAATTGGAGCTATCGAATGCCTCTCAGCTTCGGACAACTGCCTAGTTCGAACGGCAACAGTGCAAACTAATTGAAGATTAGTGCTCCGTTACATTGGAAAGATTTGTCTTATTGAAGGTGAACCGGACACTGATGGTTTGAGTTCAACAGCCCACTCTCCTCAATTGGGAGGCTGGTCTTCGAGTCTGCCGAACCGAGGGGGAATACTGATAGTTGATCCACTTGACCAACTGGAAGCTTCTATTGACGATAATCAGTTTTAGATATTGAGGAACCGAAGGGAAAACCGATGCATGAGGCCGACCACACCTGGCGCTGCACGAGGAAAACCCGGGTCTGATTTTTGAGGCCGGTGTGAAGGAGTTTGGGAAACTCTGTTCCATTCATCGACATCAATGGTACAATCAACATTTTTCATTTGTATGAACTATCTTTGCCGGAATCCTGCACTTTTGTCTCATTGTTCTGAATTCTAGTCACAAACCGGTCTCTCGAGCATGAGTCACTCCGCTTGAACCTCGTTGTGACTGCATTCGATAATCTTATCTTCTGTATCTAACCTTTTGCTGTAATTCAGCTGCAGTCTTTAATTTGCTGTTCAATTTGGAGCGTAAGAGCCCAGAAGGAATACTATTGAGGTTTAATTATTATAAAATGCCTAATTTGTTGCATATAGTACCGTAGCTATTTTGAATCGACTTTGTTTTGAATTGTGTTGTATTTGGTTGCTACAAGTCGCTCGAACGTTCCGCTAACCTGGCTTTACAGTATCTTTTAGTACAGAAACGATATGATCTGAGCATACGGGGATTACGTTTTCCTCTACTCCACATTGTCTGAAAACCTTGTATGTGACTGTGCTTGGGTCTTCTAGTGTCTGAACCATTCACATAGTTTCAGGTAATCCATCGAAAAAATGTGCAACCTGTATGTCGAGAACAATGGATTTTGGCAGTTTGATCTCCTTTCCATTGACAATCTGGCAAATAACAGCACAGAGATATATACTGATATATTTTCGTCATTCGCTGGTCCGCCTGGAATGCTCCGGTGCCTAATATCACGAGCATTTTTTGGTATAAAAATGTAATACCTGACATTATCAAAGGGTTTTAAGACTCAATAAAGTCCGCAGTCTATTTCAACTGGATTTACGACGTAAGAATGTCTGTCGATGATGCAGAGGGAAACAGAGCTTTGTTCTACTGAACGTGAGAAATCTAGGATTTTCCCTCTCAATAATAGATACTCCGCAGTAAAAGTTCTTTGTATTCTCCATCAAGTTTTACAATCCCTAGGGTCATAATATCGTTGCAAAACATGAAACATATTTACTGTTATCGGTACAAATGAGAAAATGTAGCTGGCATGTAATATCGGACCTATGTATATAACTTACGGGTACACACAATACACCAATGGAATTCATTTTAGTCAAGTGAATCTAGCCAGAATGGATAAAATAGGCCAGTTTATGTCGAATACACAGTTTTCCAGTTGTACCAGGACGAGCATGTGATGCAGGTTATGTGAGTGGTCTCAAACACCTTTTACTTTAGGTTGATTCTGCCAGTAATATAACTCGGCTTTTTGGAGTTGAGGATACAAATACGGTACATCTATTTTACGATGTGAACATCCAACCATGTGAGTCATAGAAACGTCGAGTTTTTGAGACCTACGCTCTATCGAATTAGTGACGTTTGCCATTTTGTATGACCAATAATCGGAATAGTAAACGAAGGGGTTGAACGAAGATGCAAATTGGCACCCGTGCGTTTAAAATGAAGATCTTAATCCCTGAATAAACAAAAGCATTTTACTAGTCTGGTAGGGTTCAACGCTGTGCTTTCTTCTGCACTTCTATGCGCAAACATCATTCTCGCGGGAAAACCATTACTATTAATATGCTCTATTCGATCTAATCGTGATGGTGAGAGTTATGCCCATACTAGTACAATTATTTTCCACTTGCTAACTCAATCCGGACGGAAACTGGGACTGATTTCATTCAAAACACGGATCACAGAGACAATCATAGCTGCTAATTTGTTAGGCTTGAATCTACAAGTCTGCCGTGGTCAGATAAGATAAACTGGTTCTGTGGATGGTGAATATATATACAAAGGCTGTGCATAATTTCGTGTGACGCGAGTTCTGGCAAAAAACCATTAGAAACTGGAAATACCGTGATAATCAGTAAGCCACAACAAATCGTAAAATTGTTTACAATTCCGAAATACACTGGCTGAATCCTACTACCAGCGATCAAAGTGCTACTTGAGCAGAAAATCACTGTTGCAAGCAGCTCTACAAACAAATGACCGATTGAAATGCTTAGTGCTTCCCAAATCGAAGTTTGTATCGACTTTATTTATCCGTTAACTAATTGACCATACATTTTGTCGCGAAAAAATTGGTCATCAGCCCCTTTTACTTACTTCTTACAGTTTGATGGAGAACAGGAGTATTCCGCAATATTAACAAACTCTTGGTTTGAAGCTCATGTATTATGTATCCGATGCAATTGTTCATTGATATGCTTAAAAAACGCTTTCCAGAAGAGCGATAAGAAACACACCCAAGCGGAAATCCAGGTGAGTTTGATAAAAGGAATTCAACTGATTGCTATGTAAATGGGAGCCAAAGATGAAGACGAAAATAAATCACTGGAATTTTCGTCAGATTAATATTATGTTTCTTCCTCGGTTCATGAGATATTATGGTTCACACATTGAATGATCAAAAAACAAAAAAATAACATCCGGTCACCCTTTATTCGGCATCTCGTGTTGACCCTATTGATGGCGAAACATTCTCTGATCTGTTCTTTTAATTGTAGTTCAGTTGTTTGGAAATGGTTTCTTCCTCAAAAGTTCCATTTGATTCTATTTCACTTGATTTGACAGATATTCTTTGAGGCTACCTTCTCGATTGAATTTAGATGGTTGAGCAGTCAGCAGAATCGGACAGCAAAACTGTCAAAACAGAATTCCAATATGTGGTAGGCAACCACGTGACGGCTGTACCTCTAGAACAAAAAACGTTCTTCTTTCTTTTGGTATTCTATGCATTTCTTTAGGTTTCTTTTCATTGAACGATTTGGACCCGAAATCCCTAATCTTTTTATCCCACACCTCATGGTATGTGTTCTCAAGCAAGGAGACAAAATTTCTCACACAATTTCGCATCGGAACCATTCGATGCTATGTGTCATAACTGGATGCTATTTTTATAAATGTTTTTTTCGTTTTACCTTTGACAAAATCAGAAATAAAAAATAACATGTCGAATGCGCTGATAGTAGCCTTCGGGTGTAAGTTGAAATGCCTCTGTACCTGTCCCATTTCTTTTAAAAGTATGCCCTCAGTAAATGAGTTGGCATATGGTCGAGTAGCACATTTTGCAGTAAAACTGAGCTTTACATTAGAGAGTATTGAGATGAAGCAATTCATTCTGGATAATGCATTGTGGTTACAATTTGTCACTGACAATCAATGAATCCGGACTGGAGTCCTACTTGCAATTTGATAAGAGGCTTTTGTGGACAGGCTCGACTAAGTACGACAAAACTGACTGAACACGTTCTCGATGACTTTCGGATGGCTTTCTTTATGACCGTTAAAAAAATAAACGATTTATTTTGAGCGGAAATACTTTTCGGACATCGACGATATCCTTAGTGGCTGGGTTGAACTCAGTTGCTTTGAATAAGAAATAAGATATTTTCATCCACGGTGTTCTACTAGTTTACCGTGAATATTTTCCCCATTGTTATAAAGAATAGCATGGAATCGTAGAATGCTATAAAGTAAGACGCGTAAAAAGAACACAAAAATAAAAAGATATTGTCCACAAACCGGTTCAATAAACAAATAACCATTTGTAGGCAATATATTCACAGCATTTATTATTCGCGTCGTCATTTCAAAAAGCCAGGTGGAAATCCTTGAGAGATTTCCTAGACATTTTGCTTCTATTTGCTTTCATATATGAAACTATCGGCAGTTCCCAATGACTGATTATGGTGACTTGAATAGACGTAGTATAAGTGTTGCAAGAAAGTAAGCAATTCAAAATGGCAATACAGAGGCCGCTGAAGATAATCCCCGGATCTATCGACGTATCCAAATACAAAAAGCTTGGGCACATTCATTATGAAACGCAAACAAATTGTCTTTTTGTTCTTCTGTCATGAATGAGAAATCCCAATTCAATGTAGTTCGTATTATTCCTACTTTGTTCAACATAAACACTGATATTACTAATAATCCATTTTCATTATTCTCAAGAGTTTCCATCACTGTCCTCGTTCCATCTCGACCCAATTAGTCCAAAAATAGATGGACGGCGTGTGTTGCCAAGCGACACGATTTAATGGACGAAACAGTTGTTAAGCGATGCAGATCACAATGGTTCAACTGGTAACTTCGTGGAAGAAGAAACAACCTTGCCCCGTTACAAATTTGAAAACAGAAGTCAAAAACATAGATTGCACGATGTATCCTGGGTCATTTCGCTGCATCTTTACAAAGTGCATACTGCAGTCGAAGTGATTATTTTTGTAGCAAAATAAATGAACGAAATGTTTATAAACAAGGGCAAAATCACATGACGCACACATTCACACATGTCTATCGGATGATCACACAACAATTATCACACCTCATTACCACGGCAATGATAAATTGATTACAAGTTCGCGTTGTTTGCACAGTTCAGGTTCGTGTGCACGGATAGACAGGGCCTCCATGTATCTTAATAGTTTGGTACTGGTGGTCGAGTAGATCACTTTGAACGCTTGACTTGCATTGACGCAATGTTTAGTCTCGTAAATATGCCGAGCAATTGATGATCTGATTGACCTTTGCTCGGTTGATGATACAATTGTGGTAAAATCGTTGCTCATTGTCTTCTGAAGCCACACTGGAATGTGTTCAGCCATTCGATGAGGTAACTGCCTTTCCGTTCTGTCTATGTAGGTGGCTGAGCACTCACATTTGAATTGGTATATGCAGTTTGATTTGCGTGGATAGGCAAAGGTTCTTTCATCGATGGCCTAGTTAACCGATTAGTTGTGAATATAATCACCGGATCGGCTGCATAGTAGGTGCGGCTGACAGCTGATTTCAAGCGTTTTTTTGATCAACTCACTTACATTGTCACCTGTGTAGAGGAATTTTGGATATACTTTCATCTTAGACACTGTGGCTGAAATATCTTTTCTTGGTTTCAGGTGACGGTACTATGTCAGGAATGATGTTGGGTATCCATTTTCCGTCAGAATTTTAGTGATTTGATTTATTTCTTCATCCAAAGTGTCCGCCGTGCAAATCTTCTGTGCTCTGCAGAACAGTGTTTGCACTGTGTTTCTCTTGCACTTTATCGGGACGAAGCTGCTGAAGTGGAAATATTGCCCCGACCAGGTGTCTTTTCGATAAACGGACCTCCTGATTGAACCATCTTTTCAGCGGAAAGTTTCAATGTCTAAGCAGCTTATAGTGTCATTGTCCTTATTGTGGATTGTCAGCTTTATATTTGGGTGTAGATTATTAAACAAGGCATGCAGCTCTTCACCTTCCTGTTTGCTTTTTGAAATACCGCTACATCGAATCCTAATGTAAAGCTTCAACGAACGTCATTCACATCTCTAGCGTGGCTAAAACAAATCCGACGACACATCCCTGAACATCGACGACGAATGACTTTTTGTTTGCAAACCCATTTGAGGTTTTATCCCTCCAGGAGCATTCCTGAAAACATTCGGCATCGTTTTAGGCACATTTTCCGGGACATGAAGATTTTTATGCAATTAGCCTTATATTCCAAGCAAACAAGTGCTATTCAAGTTAGCTAACATCAACTAATTGAAAGTGGTCCTCGAAGGTGGTTTGTTCAAAACTTGTTAGCGATTGTGAACTGCTAATTGTTGTACTTACATTTGAACCGACTCATCTCATTGACAGATAATATACAGAATATTAGGAAGTCCATCGATTCAATTTTTGGAACTGCTCAAACATTTTCCAATCATCAAGCTTGTCGTTTTGATCATTTATCTTTACTGTTTTTCACTGTTTCCAACAATTTTGGAACCAAAGTACCCAAGTGTTTAGCCAACTAGTCGACAAACTGATTTTCTAGCCACTAGTTACTTCATACGTAATTTGCTGCAAACCCAATATTCAAAAGTGGGCTTTTTGAGGGGGAACAAACTGTTAGCCTCCAAACGAACGTTACATGAAAACTAGTAAGGAACACATGAATCCATATTCCGTTGCAAATTACTAGCGTTTTCACCTATTCCAGCACAGAAACAGGATTCATGCATTATGCAAACGGTAAATCGCAGATGGATAGTTTTCATCGGTGAGCAAGTCGAAATAACGGACAGCTACATCAACCACTTGGACAGCACTAAGCTCCTTAAAAAACAAACTCTAAGATGATCGCAATATCGTTTTTACCTCAAGTGACACCGCTATAATTGGTATGAAGCCACCATAAACCTAAGCAAACAGACATGCTCGAGAAAACGCATCTACATTTAGAGATTCCAACTTCAGTTGGCTTGGTACGACTAACTAATAATCATCTGGTTAAAAAGATCTCTTGACTAAAGTTATCTGCAGCAGCGGAAACGTCGACTAACTGAATTCTCCACCGCAAACTCGGCATTTTTGAGAAGAAAAAAAAACTTTCACACTGGCTGATTATACTTGATTGGCAATTTCCGATGAATGAACACAAGCAACTTCAAAAAGAATCGGACTTGGTAATCACTTTTATCGATAAATAGCTAAGGCCAAGGTTTTCTTCAGGGAGCATTGCGACTCAGACCTTAGCAGAAAAATATAATCAAAATGGAAAAATTGTGTTATGGTTACCCTCACTCTACCACCTTATTCTTCTTTGCGGACAACCTGAAAGTATTGTATGGGCAGTCAGTCCCGTGTTGGAAATTCTCTGGAGTAGACAAAGACCAACCAACCAGTAGACCTGAATGACTGAAACCTGGCTGCGTGTGTTTGCTACTCGGGGAATAGGCTTGTGGTTATCGTTACCTCTGATGGGTTCTGAGCAAGGCACATCGCATTACAGATGTAGGAACCTCCAAAAATATTTTTGGTCACGATGTCACAACAGAAAACCATTTATTTGGTGCGGTAAATCCATTATATGCTTATCAAGTGAAAATCTTGGAGGTTGTGGGCAGCGTTAACATTCGGATGTGGGTTGCAGTGGGCATCCGATAGCCTCATATGTTGCAGTTGACAGCAATGCTGAATGTAGCTTTAGGAAATCACGTTCAAGTGTCCGACAGATTCGTTCAACTGGAAATATTTTTTTTATTATTTTCCTAATTGCTTATTATTTGGATTAAACACATATTTTTTATAGAGCAGCATTCCACTTAGAAAACGTTCATTTTCTTGAAATATCGCTCTTTTGCTTTGTTATTGGGAAAGGAGGAAATCTTGCCGGGGTCGAAGGGATTTTAAAAGCGACCACTTTTTGTCTCTACTGAAGCAAACAGTGAGTCTCGTTAGATAGAAACACGGACTTCAATTCATAAAAAAGAAAGATGTCCTAAGGGTTCCGAAAGCTGCCACAATAATTCTTACCTCAATTTCTTAAGGCTCAGAAACGATAATCGTTGAACTAACTTTTCATTTTTCTTCCTTATACCATTCATTGAATTGCTGATGATAAGCACCATCGAAAACGAGTCCAACTTCAGTTATGCTATCACCAGTTAAATGGGGGTATGATGGCAATCAATCGTTATTATGGCACTTCTGCTACAACGACCACCTCGATTACGATGGAATTCACGCGAGCAGGTTTATGTCGGTGTCAATATCTTGTGGTATCCAATGCTATTATTGCAATTTCGGACGAGGTGTTGAGAAAATGTTAATTATTCGTCACCCTACAAATTTATCGAATAAGTAATATTTGCTGAAGTTGTTGGTCATAATATAACTGGTCATTTCAGATTTCTGCAAACTGTAAACCTATCAGCCATCCTTTGTTTTTGCACATGCCGTCACCACCAGTCATTCTGCACCCAGGTTGACCGAGTTGTTTAAATACTTTGATCATATCAATGATGGCAGTTACTTTTAACTAAAGAATGGTTTAGGTATTTATTGATTTCTGTAAACTTTTCGGCTTTGATTATAATTCAGAGAAACATTATGACTTTCGCAGCGTTTGGTCATGTCTCTCCCACTCGAAATAGATAGTTGATTCATAGAAAACGATCGCCGGCTGAAGTGCATAGAAGCACAAGTTGAAATTCAGAGAACCATTTACTACTTTTTGCCAAATTAGGTTAAGTAGTATCAAACTTATTACAGAGACTGACTGACATAGGTCGGTGGTTTCAGTGTTATTGCGTGTCACAAATACGTGGCTATCCAACTGAATAGAGATTTCCCGACAGTTCCATTGGCAATATAAAATTATGTTGTTAGAAAATTGCAAGACGAGGCCCTAAATGCAGGTACTGCTGTACATTATAAAGCTCATTAAAATCCCCTTGAGATCAGTTATGTACTCGACATGCACCATTACCATCAATGGCTGTTACAAATACAAAAGAAATCAAACATGAAGTTCGATGTCCTGAAAGAGGGTTAACACCCAGGAAGATTTTTGCTCCTTGTATAGTTCTTGCCAGGCTATATCAACGAGATTTATCGGCAACTGAACAGAAAATTCAACCGATCTGAAAGCTATATTGCAAAACCATCCATTTCTTAGCCAGGGCATGCATTTACTAAGTAAGATTTTCCTGCAAACACACAAATATACATAATAATCGTCAAACAGTTCATAGGGAAATGCTCTTGTAGTTGTACTTTTCCCTACCATCAAGTAAAGTAATGGCTCTTGAAGCGAAATGGTCATAATTCGTAGAACGTTCGAACCTCGAGATGTGGAACTGTCCACCGACGTCGACTTGATCTTGCGCATTTTTTTCAACATTCACATTAGCTTTGTGTTACCCAAAACCGCGGTGCACTAAGCGAGTACCGACTGAATGCTCAAGTCAATTGGTTGTACGGGTAATGGCCCCATTTGGAAAGCAAACACACGGCTTGAGGAATAAGAGAAGAGCATTACGTGTAGCCTCTATCCCAGACATTGAGTCAGAGTGCGGAACAACCACTATCCTCGTTCAATCTAGAACAGAATGATTTCTACATTCATACCTTAAGAATAATCATACCAGGACCTCAGTTGAGAGGCAAGGACCAAAATGAATAGAGAGTTTCAACAATAGTGAGCGAACGTATAAGCATGGCGATAACCACCATCTTCACAACAACGATAACAACATACTTTTGAAGAGAAACAAATGTTTCTAATTCAAATGTTTGTCAGTGGCTTGCTTATGGCTACTGAACACAATGCTAATTTTGACAAACGATTCAGGCGGGACGTTCCAGAACTTACTGGACAGTGCGAGAAAACCGTCTGAATATGAGCGATAAATGGTAGAATTTTATTGTTCAATAACACAGCGTAGTCGAAATCGTTGGTAAGTTGTCGACGTTTCATTCATCACGGGTAATCTTTTCCAGACTGGTTTTACAACCAGCGATAAATATTTGGTTGACGCTGGTTTAAAGAATAACGACAAATACAGCAGTAGAGGAGAAGGAGTAATGAGTGATTCGTAATGAAATGGATCAGTGAAGCACTCTCCCTTATAAATAATTTCTTAAGTGAAGAGCACAAACAAATCACCTAGTTATGGCGATGGGAACTAGAGTTAGCATACGAAACAAATTTTGGTGATCTCAATCTGATGTGTCATCCGGCTCCTTTATGTTTCACTATGTATAACTGATTGTTGAGAGTCCGTGCATGTTCCATTATATAATTCGAAGCGGATTTAGTCGGAAATTATTACTGTTCTTGGCTACATCAAGAATGAATCAAATATCAGCAACTGCATATTCTTTGATGAGTGGACTACGCAGGTCCAGTCTGTGTGGGTTCATTATTTGAGGTCACATGAAGATTATTCCCACTTACCAAATAATATTCTCCACATTTTTATGATAAAACATTCGGTGCAGAAATCATAGGAACAAAACCGTCTCGTAATACGCCCGCTAACCATACTCTTTAACAAGAGTAGAGACGATATCACGGATATGAGTGCTTGCGCTACATAATTTTCAGTGGTTTAGGAGTATTGTGCAGCAGTTTCGAACTCATGCATTCCATCTCTTGAACTGATAAGAGACTTAATTCGTTGGAACCATGGCTCTTCTTTATTTTTACTCACATAACTAATCACATGTTTTTATCTTGGATCTGAATTTTAGGGAGTTCTGCAAACAAAATTTTTGGGCTGACACCTTTGTGAAAGTGCCTTTTTGGTCGACGAGACTACGAACCCGAAGGTGCTTCGTTATCCTTATTATTTATTAAAATGCCAAGCCTTGCGGTGGTTACTTTTTAGTGCCGCAAAATCTAGAAGCCTCTTGCCACTTTTGGGGGACGTATTGAATAAGTGAGATAGGTGCGCACAAACAGATCAACACAAATGATTTGATTTCGCCAATACACACCGAATAGCGCATGAGAGGTGACGACTGACTCTCTTGGAAGGTTTTTGGTCATCCGGCTAGCAAAACGCCGAAAAATTTCCTTGATAAAACGGAACTCTGTCATTTAAGCCGCGAACAAGGCCGAACAAAATGGTTACATTGACTGCTTGATAAACTGTGTGTAATTGATAGACTTGCACCCATATATCGGGAGCATGAAATGTGTTGGCACAGCAGATAATTCAAGTTCGTCCTTTATATGGTCCATTTCCCAAGCCTACGGAGGCGTGAGTACCATTCTTCTATAGTGCTGTGAACTTCTTATCGATAGGGAACAAGAACAAGCCCATGACGATAGATGGTGAACAGTCTGTGAGGATCTATAATATTTATTTTATCAAACGATATTTATCATTGCCACAATTAGCTATATTTCTTACGATATACACAATGCCACTTTTATTCAGCTATACAAAAACGTTTCAGATATATTTTTATCTCCTTCCGTGAAAATGAATGGTATGATTCACATACAAATGCACGAATAGTTAACTGATTACAGATGGTCGTTCACCAACTGAAAGTACTGCAGTTTCAAAAAATTTCAAAAGCTTGCTGCGTCGTAAATGTAATATGAGTTGCGAACAAAACGTCCTAGTGAGCGGCATTATTTGCTACGTAGGTGAGAGAGGATCGACTGGTGTATATTTTGATAAATGACTTAGGTGAATAGACAGTATTCACATTCTCAAGCGGCCAGAAAAAGAAATTACTTTCTTGTCAAGAGCACTTTCTTACCGTCATTTATCTCGATGAAGACAGGAGCTGTTCTCAAACAAAAGTAGAGTTTAAGAAGTGCTTCGTGATGTTTTAGATGAGCGCAAAAAGAGAGAGTTTTGAGAAATTCAGTTGCTTTGGGTCAGGTCGACGGAGCTGCATTCAGTAAAACCTTTTTAATGGTTCCCAACGCTCATCAATATCAGATAGGGCAATGGATAACATTATCTAAGTCATTGTTTTCTGTTAAGCTTTATTATTAGGAGGTCGTTCAGCTTGTTCATATAAAAGCGACAATGGTTCGAATTCGTCGAGACCTCAAATCGCGAACGTATTTTATGGCAGACTTATGCGTGATACGAATCGGGAAATATTGACCAGTAAGAGGAACAGTCTGGTACACTGACATCCCATACACAGATAATCGCCTGTCTTTGCACTTGTGTACGCGTGTGCAGCTTGCCATATTTTATGAAGTTGAAATTTTTGCATACATGTAAGGATAAACAAAATAAGCCTAGTGAGATTATATGCTTGCAAACATCGAACTAGTACCCAGAGTAAGAATGCAGAGACGACTACCCACGGCTTCAAATGTGACTAGAATGACACCACGGAAAGGTGGTATTGCCCAGACCGAACTCCGTTAAGCGTACAGAAAACCCCGATCATCTCTTGTGAAGAATATGACTGAACCGGCTTTAGCACAAAAACGTTCACTGTTGTCTCTATCCCTCCTGTATTCAACCAAACCGGTTGCTTTGATCGACTTATTCGGAGAAGCGAACTGTTGCGCGGCCAGTGTGCCTAGTTTCACGGAAACAGTTCGATGATTACATACAAAAAATGCTGTACAACCTGACACTCTACTCTTTATTGGGAAACTCATAACTGGTTATGGATGCAAATAGAATATATAATTTTCTATTCAATTTTGCTAGTTCTCATAGGATAACTTATACATCCCTGTTCCCTTTGAGGAGAAAATATAGATAAACAATCTTTAATTCGGATCCTATTTGCTATGGTCTTTATTCGTATCCTTGCATTATTGCATCATTCGGTCGTTTGGATAGCCGATTTATAGAACACACTGCAGGGAACAAAATTCTTCCTCTACCGTTTATTTATTGCAGATATTTCAAGCTGGATTTTTTATACAACTTATTATGAATATCCTTGCTTGGAGCAGTATACAACAATGAAAATAAATGTATTTACTTTCCATGTTGCTTTTCTATGCAAATCATATTTTAATACGAAGGACTACCGTTTTCTTATGTTAACAAAGTTATTTGGATTTTCGGATCAGCAACTTCCCCAAAATTTGTAGTCAGCAGATTTCCGTCGACGCTGGCATCTACCACACAGAGGATATCGTCTGCATGTCGGTTTTACACGGTAGAATCTCTGAATGTGGCCTCAAACTGATGTTGTGAATTCATGTAATACATATTTCAGTAAATAATAGCCATGGAAGTGCATCATTATCACCATATTCTTCGGAAGAAATAGAATAAAATTGAAATGAATTGGAATAATTTTGTGATCATGGACTAACTATACTTTTTCAGTCCGTCCAAAAGACTACCTGAATCCATACCGAAATTATCCATGAACGTAATATAGTTATTAATTTCAACTCAATGAACAGTTTATATTAGAAGATCGTAATTTGTCACCAGGAACATCCAAGGTGTATTCATTCCTCAAGGGTTTTGACCGAACGCACCTACTAACAGTTGGGTGATTTGAAAAGTACTGTCACTGACGATCTGCGCAAACTCGTATCAACTACTCAGACAGAATATATGCCACTCTCAAAATGATTTCACCAATTTGTCTCGTCCGAAAGAAAAATAGTATGTGTGCTAGATTTGTCACATCAAGTTAAAACATCTGAGGTCCCACTCACGTTTGGAGAGGAATTTTCCCTAAGCTTTGAATTCACATACATCCTACGGCATATACAACATATTATATAAATATATATTTATGTACGTATACATATATATATGTATATATATAAAGAGAGATATTGAGAAAGAGAAAGAGAGATAAGGGTATATATAGAGACGTGCATTTAAACTACTCATTATGGTCCATGGTGGGTGTTTCCACACTCAAAATTGACTAGTCATCCTAAAGGCCTAATGCTCTTAAGTGACAAGAGGACTCAAATAGCCTCTGCTGAACTTGGACTAGTTGATGCGACCACATGGCTGAGGTGTTTCCGCCAGTGTGAGGAGAGAGGCAGATACAATAAGCAATCCAACGACTGAACTGGTAATCAGTCTAGGAGGGTCGGTAAAATCCTGATAGCTAAAGTCTCCGGTTATGAACCTTGAGAAACACACCTGCTTTGTTCCGGCCAACCTGCTGTACAGAGCCCGGACACTGAACCGCGCAATCTCAAACAACATTCACACTTTATTATTGAAAACCATGTTTAGCAGAACGTATCTTCAGAATTTCAAAGCACTCAGGCCAGACCATTATCGGAATTTCGACTTTTAGGCCATAGGTAAATAACCATTGCTGAACAAGATACAGCGGATTCAACGAGCCATATGAAAGAACAACATTACTTCTGTATCAAAACCTTTTGTTTTCCAATTTTTCCAGTATAAAATATTTATTGAACCGAAGTCATTTTCACTTGGCATTTCGCTACCGCAATTAGCGGAGACCGTCTTTCATTCCAGCCTCCGAACACATCGGAATTATGGGAAGTGGATGTTTTCAGGCTCGAAAATGAGCACTTTTCACAAAAGCCTATTTGGATGCTACCAAACAACTGAATGTCCCAACGAACCGCTGCTTAGGAAGTCCCATTCATTACTTTCTCTTCACGGAGGTGTTTTACTAAATTTTGATGACAAAGTCGAAGGATCACTATTTTGCACCGGGTGAACATATAACCAATACTGAGGAGATGGCTAAAAAATGATTCGAGATAAACCATGGAAGGCGTTCGAAGAACACTGCACTGTTTGCTTGCATCTGTTGTGGAAGGCTTTGTTGGGCACTACGGCTGTTTGGCTTCATCCGAACGGTGTGTGAACCGCGTAGTCAGTCACCGGTCCGCAGTTGATTTCAGACTTCGCTCATCACCCCACTACCCCGTAGGGTAAACCCTGGTTATTAAAGGCAACGCTCGTGGATTCGTAAGAAAAGAACCGGATTTGACTTGGGCGGTGCTAGCAGTAGTCTGCCCGCTAACTGAATCATGTGAGCTCAAAGAGAGCCGGCCAAACCGGTGTTGGAATTACTCTCAGACGTAGAGCGGACGGGATTATGCTGCTCTGGATTTTGTCAAAAGCCAAATTTACGCGGTCCAGCACTGAGGTTCCTGCCTCGAGACTAGATACGAGGACCGCAAATGTGAGTTATTCGTCGTATACGACTTGTCCCAACAAACTGAAGTTTAGAGACAGTCAAGATAAATTCCACCACCAGCTTCATGTGCTCCTGCACACAACACACCACACGGATATCGATGTCCTTGCAGGAGATCTGAACGCGAAAGTTAGCCAACTGGTGGTGAGCGAAAATTACCTAGTGGGTCATTTAGCCTTGGTTATATTCACTTGGACAGCAAGAACAGACTGACGACAATGGGGTGATTACCAACGTTTCCTGTCTAGCACAGACGTTAACCGCACTAAACAACTTACGGCTATCTGACATCCTCCTTTCCCAACAGGGTAAGGGCCTTTAAACTGACCACTAAGCTAGTAGCCACCCTTGGCATTCAATCATGCTAGTTTTGAGGTCTCAATGAATAATACACCTTGGTCATGTTGACGCATTGGTCTGTGAAAAGATATGCTCGAGATTTAGGGGCTCTGATAATTGAATGATACTCGCCTAAATATCAACAACCTGGATGAATCTGTCATGTTGAAAGTTCACCAAACTGCGGTGGCTTATCCACCGGAATCCACTGATCAAACTGAAGTTCAAAAGCACTGCGGATGACAAAAAGAAGCCATACTGAGAGCCAGGATTGTTAGTTGTGGTTCGCTCCGACACCGCCAAGTTATGCGTTCTTGCTTGCTAGCCGATATGTATCTGTTCATGAAGGACACAACGAAGGGTATCCTGAACTCCTCTCATGTTCAAAGAATGGTTAGTGCGCTGATCGTGAGATGTGGTGGTCGTCACTTTCCCGAGAGCCGGGAGCAGCTTCAGTTTCTGTTACCTCCATCAATCTCTATCAAATAGTTCACGATACGACACCATGGAAAGCAGGTGTGGGTGAGACACTAAGCGAAAACGGTGATACAGCAAGCAACAACTTGCGGCGCCGATTAGACTGAGCACAGAGATTCAGCTCCCAATTTAGCAAGCCACTGACTGCTTCAAATGAATGCCGCAAACCCAAAATTCTCAGGTGGCACATTTCAATCAATAGCGGTTATTCAAAAGCAACAGCACACAATCACGATTTACAAGGTACACGGGTCAGATCATATTGCTTCCGCAAATTTTACGCATTGTGGGCTGGTAGTCTTAAAACAAAAGAAATTACTGTTCTCAGGTGTTTCGGGTAATAAGACATTTCCCACATCCTGATGTGAGTCTACTATTATAACTGCTTTCACAAAGGCCCGCAGCACGATGTGTTCCAGCCATCGAGAAAATAGCCTTTCGTAGTCGGTTCGAAACTCCGGGTGTCTATATTTTCCGCAGAGGTGCCCCCTCGAGCGGGCGCCAGTGTCGTGATGAACAAGCCAAGTCAAGCTGCGAACAAGGCTGCATGGATCAAGTTTCAACCCTTCGACTGCTGCTCGAACATCGTCGCAATTATCGAAGACCAATCATCCTCTTGGTCCAAGACACCAGAAATGCTTCTGAATCAGTCGATATTTTAGCCCTGTGGATTTGCATGCTGAGGAATGGCTTGCCCGACTAGTACATTTCCATCATCAAGGCTCTCTATCAGCATACCTCGGCAACGTGAGGGTTTACGGAATATTATCCCAGCCCTTTCATTTTTGAAGTTGCGTTCGTCAAGGATGTCCTTTTTCCCGCATCTCCTCGATTGTATTATGGCCGGTCAATCTCAAAAGGTTTGCCACGGTGTTGCAAATGGGAATGTGAGACGTTTACTGGGCTCCAGAATTGTTGACACAGGCTATATTGATGACGTCACCTTGTTGGGAGACGACGTGACAGTTGTCCCAGATGCCCCAATTTACTTGACTGCTGAAATCACCGATTATGGCATGCATGGATGTCTTAAAAAGGAACTTCCGCTCATCCCAATGCAGATTCAGTTTTATGGTTATTATGGTATATTTTCAGAACTTTTGTTTTCGTATAAGTCATGAAGATGCTCAAGTACTTATCATAATGGAGGTGTAGTGTGGGCTTTCACCTGCTGACCTGGAAGACGATTCTTCTAATATCAGAAACGAGAGTTCGGATTTCGTGAATAGCATACACGTTTTAATATTCAACAACAAGTTTCATCACACCCACTTTGTCTTTTTCTGGTTGATGCGTGTCAGGTCCGACTATATTGAACTAATATTTGTCCTCAATATTTGATTCTCTCTAGATCCGCTGCATATTCTTCGAATATGTGGTAACTGTTTTTCTTGAGTATCTAAGTTACCTCGTTTCTGGAACAACATTATCTTCAAAAACCTACAGTTTTTATGCACATATCGTGGATAAGAGTCTTCACTGAGTATTCATTAGCTGTACACTACAAAGTCCGTTGGACGTAAAAGCAGATTCAACCTTGTGTTGAAAATCAGAGCCGGAAAACCCCAATTGCAAGTGCGTAGATGCAAAGCGTCCGCAAGATTCAGTTGTATTCGTAGCACTGTTGTAAACCACTAATTTGCAAAGAGTTCACCGTATTTTCTAAGTATCTGAACAATACCCATAAGCCTGTCAAGGGTCGCCTTGACGACGAGGTGAGTACAGCATGAATGACTCCTGTCCCAGTTTGCCGCAATTTTTGTTTTGCTCGAGAGGTTTCGCAAACTTTACAGTGGCAACAACAGCTGCATTGCTGTCCATAAACACTTATATATTCCATACGGACCTGCAATTTCTTGAATGAATCCTTGGAACCTGAATAGAGTTTCGAAAGAACTGAGGCACCTAATAACTGGAATCAGTTTGCACATCTTACTTGCATTTCTGGATAAAATATTTGTGATGTGTACATCAGATTTAAATATATTTATATGTATTTTTTTCAACGGTTGGTAGTATGGCAATACATGTAGCCTAGTAACGCCGTAATGCCCTCTCAGCTGATTTCAAACTTCACCATCAGTTTTGTCAATAATTTGCTCTATTGGAGAATTAATGTGATGTTTAACTCGGCTTCTGCTAACTTCATTTCCACGTATTGTTCCCGTTTAATTTCTGAACGATGAACCGTATTCTGTATTTATCTAGCATGTTATGCTTTTGTCTGCTCGTATGAGGCCACTCGTCCGTTAATACGCCCACATGATGTGGAATGCTGGACATGCGACAGAATAAGATGTTTGTATCCAGCGCAAAGAACGAACAAAGTACATATGGATAAGCGGCCTATCAAAGTGATGAAAGAGCGTCATGCTGAGACCGACGGCATCATACGCATGACAGTGGGAAACAAGGAGACTAAATATATAAGATGTCACTGATCCTCAAATGCCGGGTTTCATCGCGCTGATACAATAGTTCCCGTCAAAATACATTTTTTCCGTGAACAGTCTCGATGGCACAGAAGATTTCAATTGTCTGAGAAACGTCCATAATTGCACAACGAAGAATTTATCGAACTTCCAATTTGACTCATGATTTGCAATTGCTTTGTGAAGAAATTTTGTCCGGGTTACAAACGTGTGTTCATTGTATGTAAAGTACCATTTGTCACTCATTGCAAATGCGAAGAAACGTTGAAAACGGTACTTCTGAAATCGGGGCCTGACGAATCACCTGAATGATGTATTTTGATATGTTTCCTATAAAACTCGCTGAATTCCAAGAAGTAGTTTTAAAAATTCATAGTATCTTTTGCTGTCAGTTTGCTTCTGCAAAATCTCAGTGATATCTCATTAACCTTGGTCCCAATCAATTTTCTCTCGACACCACGGACACTGACAGTAGAGTTGGGATGATAGGTTGAAAATTATGATCATTTCCCGACCTTCAGACGGTAACTATCACCGGCTGGGGGTGTGCATCAGGCTGACTATGTCCTTACGAACTGTTTCACCTGTGTGCCGATTACTCGGGAACAGGAAATCGCCAATAAACGTAGCACATTATACACCATTTAGCTATACACCCATTTAGCTTTATCTCGCTTGTGTAACCATGACCATTCTAGGTCTGTCACAGTGATTACTTTTGATCTTGATTTTGTTGGAATTTAATCTTTTACTGGTGATCCGTAATACCAAAAAAATAAGGTTTGTATGCATTAACACATGTTTAAAATAACTGGTATTCCAGTACCATTACATTTACTGGTGAATTTTGATAATGGTATCCATTATATTCGGCTTCGCGTTGAAATAAGTGCAAGGACAAAGTTGCTTGTGTTTTAAAATTGCGAGAGCCGACCACATATGTGGCAATACTGTCCCCGAAAAGACAAACTACGAGAAGATTCAGATTGAAATATCTGTTACTCGTGCAACTTAAGAATATTTTAAATAAAGATGAGCAAGCGCTTCGGATTCAACTCTCATTGCTCAGTGAGACACAAACAGTTTTTCTGAAATGTTATATAATGTCCGTGGTGTATTTTTAACAGAGACGAATGGCGTCCAAGGCAACGAAGCCCACCTGACTACTCGAATGAGGTATGTTCAGTAGCCCATTTTCAAAATGTGGGCAGAATTTTTAGTAAGCCAAATATTCGAAGATAATACATTTCGAATGAAGTGATGCACATAACATCAGACTGGATAAAAGTAAAAGAAATGGTAGAAATGTAGTCTGTGATTCCACATACAGTAGTTCCGTTTTCCCCATCAAGGGACACTACCCGGGAAAGCTCAAATTTCAGGGCTGAGTTCGGTAAACCGTGAAACGTGTGTCTTCTAACAAGTAAACAAAGTAGTTTTAGCAAAAAGGCCTGGGATAAACCCGATAACCTTTTTTGAGTGAAACCGGAGATATTCAAACCGCCATCCAAAAATTCACCAAAATTGTATATAAATTCGGCCTTATAAGATCAGCATTATTGTCCACCTTATCAGGGCCTGGGTGAAATTGACAGCTGATCAATATCGAATTCCTAGTGCGAGACGGAAAATCTTCCAGCCCCGAGCAACTAGATCAGGTAAGATTTGGCCAGCCTGATCACAGCTCCCAAAACACGGTGATTTGGTTATTTTAGCTTATTCCATTACATCGTTGTGCATGACAGAAGCAAAACGAGCAAAATTTACAACACCAGATGTCCACTACATCATTGAAGGGCGCCAGGAACCAGAACATGGGACCTGTAGTGGAGAGCTACTCAAGGTCCTAATAGGTCTGGTGTGGTACCGAGCAACAGATTGCTATCATACACCCAGACAAAATCGCGTAGTCACTTTTTTCGGCCAACCAAAAAGTCATGCATATTTGACAGGAAAGTATTTTTTCGTAGAGAATAAAATCAAAATGACATTGTCCTCCTTCAGTTGTGAAGAAGCTTAATGCATATTGTTTTTCAATTGAAGAAACGTCTCTAGCACAAAAGGTTTATTATAGAGAGATTTTTGCGGTAAGGCAGGTCCTAGTATGATGCGGGAGCTATTGAATGTCCTTTTATAACGAAGATCCAGTGGAAAGTCATCTTGATGTCTCGTCACATTATCTTTAAGGAAAAAGACCCTTGAGAGCGAACATTTGTTTTCAATGAATCCCGTACGTGGCCTTTGAGTTCATATTGGTGAGTTGACACCGGAATGTATTAGCCTTTGGCCGGGGTGGTGATCATTGTCGTGGTATTGAAAATGAGGGTTTGTGGGGGGAGGGGGCAGCTTCACGAGCGACTGTAGTTCTATGTTCCTTCGGATAAACTTAAAGAAGTATCCATGATCTCGCAAAAAATGGTGAACAGGACAAAGTTCATCTTGCAAAATCTCTGTTGAGCATGGTTTTCCGGCTCGGAATCCCCGACATCTAACCTATTCTCACTTGAAACCATGGAATGGCGCTGTAATAATTCGTGTATTGGCCGTCCCATGTATTTTTCCTATATACTCATCGTTAGAATGATCAGCCATCTCTTCTGGTTATCAGTACATAGAGGAAAACCAATTTGTTCTAGGTATCCAATTTCATTGTGGAGGCTAATTAAACGTGGGAGTGGTTAACTTATTCTAGAAGGTAGATGGACTATACTCTTGATTCGATAAACACTATGCGTTATCCACCTATAAGCTGTACTAAGTAAAAAGTTCTTATGTTTGCCTTATTTTTCATATCCTGATTTTGGCCATGAAAATGTGCGCTAACTGTAAACAGTGCGTGGAATCCATTGAGGTATCTTCTTTCTATTGATAAAAACACACAGTATAAATGAAATGAGCGTTTAGCGTGCAGAGTACCAATAGTATATTCAAATTTTTTCCAGGATACACATCTGTATTTTAGATGAATTTTTGTGTTCACATTCCACGATCTTCAAAAGCGGAACGTTCGCGAACCGCATTGTGGAGTCTAACAAGAGGATAGACCCCTCGTTGTTTGAACTTTGTGCGGTGGATACAAATTGATAAATCTCTGTGAGCTCTACGTGGCAACTTCAGGGCGGACAAGCTTCAATTCATTTAGTAGCGATTGAGTGGTTTCCTAATACAATGAATCGGTCAAGACCACACTTGGAGGAAAAGGGAACAATTCTCTATGGGTTCTGGGCAGACCGTAAAGATGTAGAATGATACAAATGCTTAGTTTCATTCTTTCCTATGTCACATTCTTTTTGTTGGCATAATTTTTCAAGCTTTACAGAATATCCAGCTAGTTCTTCTCACTGTTTCTTGTACTGTGCATAATATGTAGAGGATATCATTGAATCTTGCATTATTGGCAATAGTCTTCCGAGCTGGTCATACTCTCGCACAAAGATGATATCAGATCCCTTGTTTGATTTACCACCAATACGACAACGTCCTTTAACTGGGCCTGTTGCAACGCATTCCAGTTTCACCTGATCAATATGAAACTGCAAGAGCCTATACGGGATTCATTGAAAGCAATTATTTGCTCCCCAGCATTTTCTTCTTAACTTGACCATGACCACGGTAGTATTCAGATTATCTCAATTATCATATAATTACGTTTCTGTTCGAGCAGTTAGTTTCGTTACTATCGAGTTGTGAACGAACATCCAATCGTTATGAGCCCTGTTTTGAAAAGAATGGTTTCATCAGTAATCCCTGAGCAGGATTGTTGTACTACGTGGCCTTCTCATGTGAGACAGCTTTTTGTAAAAATGGGCAAAATTTTTGTTTTGTCCTTTTAGTTATCTATTTATCAGTTATAGTTGCAATATTCATTATTCGATTGAGAACTTCGTTTAATGGAAGTCAGGAGCATGTAAGATAATGGAGGAACGCAACCGGCAGCCTCTTCACTTATAGGATTGATGTGTACATCAGTAAGGGGAGCACTTTAAGGTAAAAGCCGTTGGACTCTTCTTCAAAGGTAGCATTCATATCTGCACGTAAGTCTTTACAACAGAATATGACGAATCTCTACTGGACGGAGAGCAGCCTCAAGATAGACCATTATGAGAGGTGAAAGTGTTGTGGTTAATTATCGAATTATCGAACCTGATACTTCTGTGCGGTCCACGTGACACACGGTTTTCTATTGGAGATCCACCTTGAACTGCCAATTTTGTGCTGCGTCTGATAACCGTTCTGGGAAT
Source organism: Fasciola hepatica (assembly GCA_948099385.1). NCBI lineage: Eukaryota > Metazoa > Platyhelminthes > Trematoda > Plagiorchiida > Fasciolidae > Fasciola > Fasciola hepatica. The sequence continues at coordinate 9,377,532 of CANUEZ040000192.1, read as the reverse complement.
TGTAAAATATCATGAGTGAAATATTTTATATTTGGGCTTGGATATCAATATTTTCGCAGTTGGAATATGGTGAGTATCACGTATCACGAAGGACAAAATTGTGTTCACTAACAAGTTCATCTCAAGTATCAGTTATGTATACAAATACAAACATTTAGATGAATCATTTGCTTATGAAATAAGTGATGTTATGTGGATAAAGTCATAGTAACAACCTTGTTTGGAACAAAGTAAAAAACAGTCCACCGATGGAACGACGGACTATGTGTCTGAAAGTCTTTCTATACCGATTGTCCAACACACAGAAAATGACGGGGTTACAGGCACTGTTGAAATAACCCATCCAGAGTGCAATTCCTCTCACAAAACGGGGCAGCACAACATCTTGAGCAGCTTCAACCGTGAAACAAATCACACTCACAGACCAGCATAGTACGAAACACAAAATTACAACCAATAGTATGCGGTGTTTTCGTCGTTCAGTGTTTGGGTAAACGCTGGCACACAGATGTGGTTCCCTTGGCAACCCGGTTGAATTGACGCGCAAACGACGGAAAGTACTGGAGCACGGTGAAGGGCGTTGAAATTCAATACTTGCTGGAACATTTACTTCGGAGCACTGGTTTTAGTGGTCTTTATCAAGTGAGTTACACTTACCTCCGGTTGGTCTGTTTGGATATCACTGGATACAAATCTTTTAGAAGAAACGTTTAGGGAGTATTCGAAACATTTACCTCTCCAAAATCGTAGTAGATGTTATTTGCATAATTGGAATATGGCTTTGATTTAGGGCCACAGAATTGGACAATTCTTCGACGTAGCTAATAGATCGAGCATGGTTCCTGAAAGAAAGGTTCATGAAATTCCTAATCAGAGCTAATCGAGCAAAATTGGCTAATATGAGGATGGATACGTCTCTCATGAAACGGAATGATAATGAATGCTTCCCTAACAGTGTATGTATGGCAAGAGAATGGCGAATTCGTGTCACAGATAACTGATGTCGTATGGAATGCAAGTCGGTTTCAGATGTAGGCGATGAAGCAGAACATAGGTTCTGAAGTTGTCTACTGATAACTGGTCTTCCAAAAACATTCGACGGCACATGCATCAGTGTTTGTCTACGAACAAATCCTCTGTGATAACATGACCGAATAACACACAGAACCCAGAGATTAGATGAAATGATGACGATGCCTGGGATGAAAAATCCGATCAAATTTAGGATAAGGCGAAATTCCAAATCCAATCGACCATAACATTTGCCGGCACCACTGACTGAAATCGGTCCAGTGAGAGAAAAAGCCAATACCAGCATGACCGGAATTGCCCAAGAGATGATGATGAGCGGAATCATGTGGGTTCTTGAAAGCGTTGTCCTATACCGGATGGGCAATAGACACGCGATCAGCCGATCCACTGAAAGAGAGGCCAAGTTATACAAGGACACGATTGGTAGGATTATACTGGATCCGATCCGCAAAGCACACCACACTGGATGAACAAACGGCCAGTAACCGTAAACTACGATCACCGCAGCTAGTGGGATTGGGCCAAAAACCATCAGAAGATCTGACACTGCCAGTGATGCGATGAAATAATGAGGAGTAAGATGCAGACGTTTGTTTGTGACCACGGCCAAGATGACCAACAAATTACCCCAGAATACCAAGACGATGAGAATAAAGTATAAAAACTGAGAAATCCATCAGTCAAAATAGACCAGCTACCAAATTGAATCACTCGTGCCTGTGGTTCAGACATATTGGCTTGCACCAAAGCATAGTCCGGAGTGACCATCCAGTTGCGTCTCATGTTTATTTTTGTGATGTAAAGCGAAATTTCACACAACGATCCGATGTTATCCACAGTTATTGTCAACCCTTTCCTTCAGTATGCACGAAAACAAGGAAATAAACTTGAGGGTAGAAAATGTTTTTTTACGAAATGTGGTGAGTGAACGAATGAACAAATAGTGTGGCGATTTGCCAGGAAACACAATCTACCAATCAGTGTGAATCAGTCGTATAACTTGACAGATTGTTAAAGAAAACAAGGATGAAATCAGAAACCACCAATGAAAAAGGAACCCTTAAATTTTGGCCGTTGTTTCGCAGAATTAGGAAGTGAATTTGTCCCTTCATATAATAGTCTACCGTCCTGGTGTCTAAATACGTGATCAAGAAAACACGTTCGGCAGTCAAGAAACTACTGTAAACTAAAATGGAGAAAGATCTGAATGTCTAGTCGTTGGTAATCATTGCGATCATAAATTTATATTTGATTTCCTAATATAGACATCACCGTTTCTATTCTTTACCATTTGAAAAGTTCACATTTCGCATCAGCTCCCAATGACCGATTCTACGATTGTGATTTGGATTATAAATTTGAAAAGTAGGACGATTGAGTTTTTGTTCATTTATGTACATTGATTCATCTGAGCTTGGTATACTGCCGGTTCATGGGCTCAACAACAGTGCAACTACGAATGTGTATCTAATGAAATACGCATATACCACGACCTCATGGGCCCTTAGTAAGTGAAACGGCAAAGTCTGGAATAAAAATCTCAAAGGTTTTCTTAATCGTGACAAAATGCACCTGCCTTGATGGTTTTTCATTGCGGAGCATTTCAATTGAAATTTAGGCAACCCCATGGGTTTTCCTCCACGATATAACATGTGGTTGATTTCAGATACTTACATCTAATGTTCTTCACGAAATATTGGTCATAAAAAACCAGGTACGTCGGAAAAGGAGAGCAACGAAACGCTTTTGGATCAGTATATGATCCATTTATTCACCAATTTTAACAAATTGCATTAGAAGCTGATCCCTCTTGAGCGTGGTTGCTAATCGTCATAACTAAATCACACACTGATACCCTATCTCAGCGCATCAAGTGATGTGTGCAAAATCCGCATCCGCACCAATCAAGAACCTCCAGTGAAAGATAAACAGAAGAATGCATATAAAATTGAAATGAATTTTGCTGAATGCATTGTGTTAAAATAATTTCGCGACGCCACCTAGATTTCTGAATGTTTATTATGGCTATTGATATGCTTGTTCACAGAGAGCGCCTGCGCAATTATTGTACAAATATGAGGTCATCGAGAAGGATTAAACTGGATCACCTAGTCACGGAACGCCTCAATATGCCTAAACCTCTCATTATGACGAGAAATTTTCGCAGTGGATACTTCACTTTATCACAAGGGCTCAATCCAACAGCTTTTTGGCTGACAAGCCAAACTCCGAGACGAAATACTGCCATTGCTACGATTATCGAAAAAAGATTTCTAGAGATACCCGATAATAGAATGCACACTGTGCATGCTGAATCCTTCTGAGCAAATTGTTGATAGGGAATATTTGACTGCTTTTCGATGTATTCAAATGCCGAGGTCCAGTGTTCTATATATTACATGGATACGTTTGTGTACGATAAGCCACTCAAGCGTGATATATATATATATATATATATATATATATATATATATATATATATGTTATTCACTTGTTGTAAAAATGAACGAATGATCCTGATTTAAAGTCCCCCCGTGGAAGGTCTTCTATAGTTCAGACCCTTCAAAGATATAATTGTCCTCATGCTGTACTGTTTTCTTCAATACTAAACACCATATTATGGTCAGAAGCGGGAAGTATGATGACTGTGAACCAAGGCGTTGTGAGAGTTAGAATCATTTACATACAGTCGAAACTTCATTCCACCAAGCTGTGTCATCTGATTTCTCCAATCACCGGGTTTGCGAATCTTACATGCTGTGGTCAGGCAGCTTGACTCGTCTAAAACTGGTTAAGGTTTTCATACATTTCTATCACTTTATGGGCAGACCATGTTGACCAATTCGCATGCTCGTATCGTCACTCATCACTTCCGGCTCCATGCTATCTAATCCTGTGGGAGGATGAGTGGAATAGGTGAATGCTTCTGGTGCCATTTCTCTATAAGTCGCAATCGATGGTGAAGTAAGCACACTTTTAGAATTGTACTTTACATCAGACAAGAATCCGTGGATTGAGTGAAAGCCCAGATATTCTGCGTCTAGTTTGACCGTGGTGATCAACATTTTAATTCACCATCGAGGCAAAGATTCCAGCCTTGGCAGGCAGACATCTGATGGGGTCTTTCGGTGAGTTGCTTTTTGGTTCAACGAGAGACATGAGGGAATCACCCAAGCCGATACCGGTAAAGAAACGAAAACAGTACTTCCATATTGGAGCAGCCATTTTTCAAAGTGGGGACTTCGACGCTAATTTGTTGTGAGCTTTTAGCTATACATTGAATGCACCAGTGGTCGAAGCTGTCATACATTTTTTCATATTATCTATCCTCAGCGACTGAATTTCACAAATATCTGACATAAATCTGTGGAATTAGGCACTACAAACCCTAAGTTTCTTGCACAAGCTATTTCACTGTCGAATCACAGCGATTTGCAAGAAGGGTTATGTGTTCCCCTTAGGCGATCTACAGCAAGAGAGATATAGTATTGGTCATGTCGGCACATTCGAATGGCAGACGCACTTTATTTTGAGTAGAGGACTTATTCTAGTATTTGACCACTAACTTGGATGAAGCCAGCTGGACCAGTGTCAATCGTAGAGTTCGTGGTTTTTGTGTTTGCCTTCAAGTCAAGTCAAGTCGAGAATGCACTTTGTTTGTCGAAAGGAGCACGTTTTCAGTAAAAATTATTTGGGTACTTGCTTTGGAAATGGCAACAAACAAGTAATAGAAACAAAGGGAGATCTTTTAATTGTGCAGATCAGCGTGCCTTGTTCATCAGTGAAGCACTTGATGGGGAAACGACAGTTGTGGTAAAATGAGCTTTAACCGCAAGTCCGTCTTAAGATGTTTTTTTTTGAAACAAGCAGCTTCACTAGAAAAACGATAACCGGGCTTTAGAACCTTGTTATTCGATAATATATCAAATAGGTTTACCACATGCAGCACAATGGGAATTACTGCAAATGAGAGATGGGTGCAGTTTTGTGTGTCATCAGAAAGTATACGGGTGTACAACCATTCACGAAATCAAATAACTCATAGTAGGATGTATCACGGTAATTATAATTGCTTTCAAGGAAATGCTTCCACAACAAAAAGTCTTTGAAAAAACAAACCAGGGAAGATGACGGGAAAGCAGCAAATCCAGTTAGGTAATACACCAAACACAAAAAAACTAAAATGAAAACGGTAAGTTTAACGTTGAGGCTACAGACGGGAATCGTACCACGTCAGCGTTCCGACCTTGGAAACCGTGTCGTGTGCATGACTGGTTCACTTTTGATCTGATAAGATACATATGCCAAGATATCAATAGCACCGCGCTCTTTCCATGTTTGAACTTCCTATCATGAGAGTTGGATAGCTTATTTGAAAAGAGGATCCACGATCAACCGGAAGGACAGTCCTGTGTCCTTGTTAGGATTAAGTGCTAATTTGACGGCTTCGGCCGATTACGAAGGCTTGAATTGGGTTGATAGCAAAACGTTATGGGGAGCAAAACTGACCAAAACATGATCAACGTACTTGAAAGTAAAGTGAGATGAATTGAAGGGAGATGGTCACACACATGAGAAGCAAACATTACTTGAGATTTTAAGGCATCTCACAGTAATCGAGTGTTTATGAGGTATGTGTCAGACCAAAGGCCATTAGAATTTGTGAACAAATTCTGATTCATAACAGAGTCTCTAAACCAGTTGCAAAGCATTGGAGATAATGAACATTTGTGTAGACTACGAAACAGCTTTGAACAAAATTGCTTTTCTGATCATTGGATGAAGCTACTGAACTGCAAAATTGGCGTGGATGCGATGGGACGAAAATTCTTCTCTCTTTCTTTTTTATTGGAGTGATACAAACTTGTTGCCAAGAGTAAGTGAGTTTGTCTTCAGACAGGCATCGAGTGAATATGGAAAAGCACACAAGAGTGAAGTGTGATGAACAGATTTTCGGAATGACAGAACCGATGCCATCTGGTTCCGATGCTTGGCTAATATTTTTCGACTTGATCTTCCTGTGAGAACATTCCGGATGAAAGTAATGAGGATTTCCAGATTAACTCAGGGATGCAGGCGGTTTTTGTGATAATTCGGTTGAACTTATTCCTGGTTTATTTGCCTGTTAAAGTTTTGGACATCACGTGTTACGTCATTTGCTTGTGTTGTGTGACCAAAAGGTATTCCCAGTTCGTTTAATAACTGCCGGGAAGATTTGTCCCTGAGTCGGATACTTGAGTATAGTCCGTCAGACTAACCGCTCTGATGTGGCACTCAATACGGTTGGAAACAGACTGCCCATCGTTCGGTTAGCCCTTGAGAAGGACAACATCTTCATGAAGTTGATAATTCATTATTCATTTTAACTGGCTTATCTGGATTCTTTGGTAGCTTTTAAGAGATCTACGCTACAGTCCACCTATAGCGTGCTTCGACGGGACTAATGAAAAGGAACAGTGATGACGGACGTCGGGATCGAGCAGGAGTTGAAGAGAAAGTCTACCAAAGGTGAAGACGCGATGGCATAGCCGAATGATGAGGTCTTAGGGCCTTATGTTCATTCGGGCATGCTCTGGGCTCGCGGTATGCTCTTGAGTGACCATCTAATTATTAAAATCAAAGGCACCTTGAAGACCAAAGAAGTAAGCGGATTTTCGTTGGTCGGAATTATTGAGATACTGAGCGATTCTTCATAGCTCAAACATAGGACCAACATAACTTCGTTTACGGCGAATTCGCCGTTCCCTTGTGGGAGTCAGGTGTTCAAGGGAAATACTGTAAAAATATAAGCCTCTATATCCATTATACTGATTCCCCTGCAGGTCAGGTAGATGGTTTAGGCAGCTCTGTTGGATCGGAGTGCTGTTGAATAGCACCTCGTCTGAGTTTTGATCACTTCCTCGATATTCCGTGTGCATTGTATTCCCGTATCAAAGAAACAGAGAGTGTTATCTTCCCCAAAACCGATCGTGTAGATCGAAAGAGCTTCCTCAATTCGTCACCCGAAGTCGTGATTTCCAGCTCATTCGCAATATTGGACTGGGACCGTTTAAAGTCGTTCTTTGCAGAGCGCGTAGCCTCTCGGCAAAGGTTGCGAGACCCAGGTGAATTTCGGAGTCTCGTCTCCCTAAATTTGGTCAGTGACTCAGTTTTTGTCCGATTATGCACTCCTTCTTTGAGGTGACAAATGAAGCCTAGTTTTTCGACGGAGGCGCCTATTGTGGGTACTCCATGTGTAGTTCATCTTGCATGTATACTACTTTCGGCAGGGATCATGTCCATTCTCAAGGTGGAGTCATTTAGCCGGGCTTGACCTGTTTGTCTATCACCAACACAGAATATGAGGCTTTCTTCGGGCTAGGAGATAAACTTTGATAAGTGCATTAACAATAGCATGTACAGTATCACTGACTTCTCCTATATTTGGTCCGTGTACACTCCACCGATCTGAACTGTCAATCCTCAGACGATCTCATCAAGATTACCTCAGTCTCGTGCACATTTTTGCCAAAGTTAGAATACCAAACTCTGTGGGTGCATCTTTTGATGTTGGACTCGAGTATTGGTGATGATCAGTCGATGAAGGTCCGCAAACGCTACTCGAGAGTTTTCATTTGGTTGCACTCACTGAAGGCAGATGTTTCGAATAAATGTTTAATGTGCTCTTTTGTGAAGCCTGAGTCCGTCATGAGCAATGTGCACTAAAAATGTGCGAAAAACTCTCAAAAGGTCTCTACACTGTTGTTTAGACTCTAAATAAAATGTCCAAATAACCTTGATTGTTAGATAGAGGCATGGCTGCGTCAACTTATTGAATATATTATGAAAAAACACGAGTTGCAGGCAAACACGTTTTTGGTGACTTCATTCTCGAGCCGTTAGAATCACGTTTACATGAAAATAAATAATAAAAAGGATTGGAAAAAAATCTCAATACTTCGGTACGGGAAAATCCGGATGAGAGGGGAAGGAATCAGTGTGAATGACGGATCATGTACCCCGTGATGATTAGCTTACTTCACCGCTGCGCCCGGCTGTGTACCGCAGTTGACTGTTAGCCGCCAGAGTTGGAGTGTTGGAATAATTTTCGCTGTGTGTAAAAATTAGCCCACATCTCATGTTCCGAGTACTGTGATGGGCTTATTCCGCAATCCTTATATGAAAGCTTGGTCTTTTTAGTTATTCCATACCGTAAGTACCTCGTTGGAACGTGACACTCCGTGAGCCCATCGCTATCGTTGCTATCACTGAGGCACTTATAACTGAAGGCTGAGTAATGCAGTCACTTGAAGAACGGCTTTTATGCACTATTGTGTGTGAGCGTGATTTAAATGCTGTAGATCACGTTTTTCTCGTATTGGTTGAAACTGTGGACGTGAATAAATGAGTAATTCGAGCCAGAACGTCACCAAGATAGATCCACGTATTTTATCGTCTGACAATAACAATGATTCTTGGTGCAATTGGAAATAATAAAACAGCGAAAATAGGCATTCAACAGTCTAGAGCGATCGAAATGTTGGGCTGTCTTCAATGATAACATGAGTAATGTCAGCACTGTCTGAACAGAACCACATGGACGTTGTTCTTGGTGTATGAAACTATTCTCAGAGCCGAAATGCAACTTACATGCAGAAAAACAGGGAGAAAATTCCTAAGCTTGAGAACGTGATGTGTTTATCAACGATTTAGCCCGTCTCTAATGCAAACGTTTTCCATTTTCCGAATACCAGTTCAGTCTAAATTTAGAGGAAGTGGAACAACAAACGGGTTTTACATTTTGATATTTCCCTTCAAGCCAATGCATTGCAAATTAAAAGTTTTGACTGTGCAAAAAAACAATATACACCGCGGTAAAACAACTGCGTAGACCTGAATTCCGATTGAGAAGCAGTATTTTTTTGCAGAAACAGAATAACCCTCGTGATCGGCTGTATCCAATGTTTCCATCATCTTGCTGACCTTTGGTCAGGAAGCAGTAGTACCTTTTAAAAGGTCATAGAACGCGTAGTGAATGCTAAGGGCGCACAATATCATCAAAGATGTGATTTATTGAATTGGAAAGACAAACTAAAGGTTTGCTCAACGGGGTTGAGATTTCCTGGATAGTTGCACTGTCCTTCAATGGTATTGTTGTTATCAGCGTCCATCAGTCCAGCTATTTTGCGTATACAAGTAAATTTGTAAGTATAAAACAAGAGGGAAATTCTTGATTACGACTGGCCATAGTATCAATAAAAACTGCAAGTTTTCATAAGACTGTTCGGCCCATCAAAAAGCACCGTTTCCTCAAAAGCAACTCTCCCGTCTTTCATCAGTGTCCCCAATTCTGCTTGCAGTGGAGAACTGTCTCATCGGGTTCCCCTACTTCTAATAATCAAACTCGAATACTGGAGCCTCCGTCCTGAATATTTCACTACTCCCTCGGGGAAGAAACACAGTTCACGTTGCATCGTTTTCCTACAGTACAGACATAAACGCTCGGCCAACTGGGACCGCACATCGGGCAGGCCATTCCAGGGAATGCAGCTTCAAAACAACTCGCATGCGAATGCTTTGAATTCCAAAGGGTGACGCTGTTAGAGTAGTTAGTTATTCAATAAGATTAGCCAGTGAGATTCCGACGCGGGAACTGGGGGTGGGAGGAAAGCGTACGCTCAATCAACCCATTTACTAATAAAACCTTTGCTGTGACTATAACTGCTTGTTGGAGACTGTTCAATTTTGACAAGATCACCTCTCTCTGTTGCTAGACGGTACAGCTATGGTAAATGAAGTGATGAGTGATTCAATATAGGACACATACCTCTGTGAAATCTACGACAATACATGTTAGCGAAACGTTCATCTACACTGGGCCACTACTCACGCGTGGCAAAAACAATCTAAGGTAACAGGTGTGTGAAAATTCATCCATAGATTGCAAGTCCTATGTATACAGATAAAGACATTTGTAAATAGTTGTACGCTCCACTTTTGAATAGAACTATTGGTCCAGTTTCCGCCTTACACCGGAAAGCAAATCCTATATGTGATGGATCTCACTATACCTTGGATTTATTGGAAGTTTACAAATAATTGATTCAACGAAATACCAAAAATATCAGTGGGTCATATTTAAGCTGTAACATTGGTGCTTGTGGGAGAATTGCATCAAACGTATCCAAATATTGTCTTGATTGTGCTTCTATTGGCCTCGCTCTAGATATACCCTGGCCTGACGAAAAAGAAGGATTCTTGCAGATTCCGAGAAGAGTAAACTCGAAGAAATTTTCTTCTTAGATAGTATTGATGCTCCACACTGTGTTGGAAGGTAGAACATACATTTGATTGGTGCTGTAAGTTTTGTTCAAACTCTGGTAGCCTCTTTATTGACCGTTTCCTTTGCAAAACAGAAACAATATGCGTGCCACTCTCATAGGGTTTCCTTCTATCCACATAAATAGTTAGAGTTACAAACGATGCTATGTATTCACAGTTTTTGTACTTGAATGTCCAACATGCCAAATTTCAATGGTTATTTATTGAACCAATTAGCTAGTGGTGCAGTGATTCGTATACAGTACCGATGATTTTGTTCTTCTCATTCTGCAAAGTGATTTTTTGAGGATATGTCTGTGAATTACGAACCAAAATTTAGAAGCCGACTAGTCTGAATGTGCAGGTTTATCCGCCTTCTGGGGAAGACAAGTTTTCCCGTATCCTTGAACAAATTTTCGGTGAGTGCTACAGATTTGCCAGGGACTGCGCTGTTTCAACAAAATATTAGACATGATCGAATCCACTTGAAGCCGATTTTGCCAAGCAACATGCCATATGTATATCGTTTATAAAACACTTTTCGATCCCGCTCTGTCTGGTACAACTCGGCCGATAAATCACATATCCTCCTAAAGAGACATCCAGTGACAATTCACAGTGAACGGAATCTGTTTGCACATTACAAAGTGTATCACAGTGAATGGCAGAATTTTCAGGATTCTCGATTAGTAATCTCTTTCTGTTTCGTTCCATCTATTCGATGAGCTGCCCTGTATGAATCTTTCTTGCCTGAATTACGGAGGTCTGTCCAAGCGAATTCCAGTCAAATACAAGTTCAAATACGAATAAGTAATTGTAACGACTGATTGTTTATTCATCCGAATCGCAGTGCGGATACCATCACACTCTTATTTAGAGAATGTGATGTCTGTGAAGTGTTGACTACTTCAGAGAACTGGACAAAATAGTTTTTTAACATTGTACGGTTATTGAGTTTACATTCACGTGAGTAGCTTTTCTTTGCTGCCGCACTATTTTTAAATAGGAGTAAAACAATATCAAATAAAGTAGCTGCCAGCATAATTCTGAGAGCGATGAGCACCAAAATTAGGTCTGAACAATTTATTCCTGCAAGGTTTCATCACCTATTTAAATTGCAATCCTTTTGATAACTCAACGATTGTATAGGCAAGAAACCCTACCACAAACCAGTCCAGTAAATATCCAACCATCTCATTGGAAAGACAATATCAGAAATGACGGCTCATCAAGAAGTTGCATCCAAATTAAATGGGCGAAAACTTTGTTTATTTGCTGTTGTTTCTCTGTGCATCTGTTGAGCCCCCGTGTTATATGCTGAAGCAGTCGTATTCCCTTTACTGGCTAGATTGTCGAGTTGGATTTCTCTATTACACAGAGGTTGTACACGGATCAAGCACAGCTTTCCGAAAAATAATTAAACACAAAACTCTGAATAATGAATATATCTATTACGCCACAGATATTTAGTTGAAGTTCGCCTAACTTTATAACAACCTAATTTTTGAGTGAAAACCGCACACTATATTTTGAAAGAAGTGCGTCTAATCAACAGACTGGCGTTTTGGGATATTGACCGATGGCAATGTTGGCGGTGGGAGTTGATCCGACGACCATTTCAAGTTTTACTTTCAGGAAAATTCACTGTCACCATTTAGGAAAGCGTTCGTATTTATAAGTAAAACATTGCATTTTTGGAGCATATGAAAACCACTATATTATTGGTTATATTAAAGATGGAAATGCTGTGGAATATGCAAGCATAATGCCCACGCAAAATGGAACAGGCCAATATACGCAAAGATTGACATGGATGGGGAGCTCGGTTATTCGTTTAGTCAAAATTATGGCTTAAAATAATTTTATTCTAATGGGCATTTTGTTCATATATCTTGCTGTGACAGACAAGGGTCTAAACTATGAAATATACTGAATTCGTAGCATTTTCTGGTTACTTGAATTTAGATCATCCTATTTACTAATGCTAGCGCACAAGTATCTGGTTAGTAAGCTCAATGCCAAATGGGCCTGATCGTTACGATTATGAAGGTACAATTCAGTTCACTGGCCAATGCATTCGGATCCTCTCAGGTTGAACTTTTTTTGTCCAAATGCAGACCGCTGATTTCTGTAGTAGTACAAAGTACTAATCGTGCAGGTGCATTTGGCTTATGCTGCATTATCTTGCTGCTGAATAGCAATTTTGTGGTTTACACTCGATGGAGCAGGAAAAACTGTTCAGTGAATTAAAATAAATAAGGCTGACATCTCAGACATATGAGTGCCGTCCATTGAACGTTCATCTGGTTTTCCCCACAATGTAGAGCTCACAACAATGTGTCATTGTTTCAGATAATATGAAAGAGTTCCAAATATGCTAACGAATGTGGCAAGAGTTGATGTAAAAACCATTGCTGCACATATATGGTTCTTCCAGCACCGTAAACAAGAACTTGTATTTTAAGACAGAAAATTCCATTCCTCTTTGCTGAAACGTAGAATTGTTCTATTTCCGAACAGTTCCGCATTATCTTTCCTGATGTGGATGAGGCGCAGTAATTCTGATGAAGTCTAAAGTATATTGGTCTCTGAAGTCATGCTATTCTGACACGCTGCATATCCTCCGGAATTGATCTGAATATGCTTGTTTTTATCCAATGTATTCCGTACAAAGAAAGTATTGTCACTGAGTTCTGTCAAAGAGTATATCATGTGTGCACCCCACATAGTTCAGCCGACCGTTTAAATAAATGGACTTTCTAATGAAGGGCACCGGTGTGAGAGACTAATGACAGGTATGGATCCGTTAGGTTCGTTGCAGTGCCGTGGAATGGACGAGTGCTAATGGGTCCATCCACCTCTTAGGTGTGCCAATGGTATACACTATACTCTAAGATTATATATTGGCAAGTAGTTGAAGGTGACTCGAAAAGTATTGAAGACTGCATCTGTTTTTAAAGTTTGATGCGGTGCCCTGATCATGCGAATAGGTCCTGCAAAATCAACAGACACAGACAATATACTATCCGCCGTTGAAGGACAATAAAATGTACGTTTACATTTTGTCGACTGCTCCCTTCTTGAACCACGAAAAATAAGTCGAAAGAGTTGAAAAGCCAGTACTTTGAATGCATTTGCCGCGCCTACTGTCCTTTATCTGAGGTAAGTTAAATGATATGATTACCATATTTAGGTCCGTACAAGAGCTTCTTCAACCGTGTAAATCGACAATATTACATCACGTTTGTGCTCAGTCAGTAACATTTACATGAGTAAAATCTGATTCATCATGCAGCTTGAACGCTCAACTCAGCATTGGAAACCATGGAACCACTGTACATCTGTTTCCTTCTCGTTGTTGCAGTGCACATCCACCGAGCCCCCAAGGTGACTCGAACACGGGGTGAATGATTGTGAATCGAACACCTCAACCACAAGGTTATCCGGGTTGGCTCTCAACGGTTTGTTGAACATCTACACTACATGAAATAGCACCCTTCCGTCACTGGCTTTCAACGGTAACAATCCGCTTTCTGCAAAGCGATCGACTCTCATGATGGATGAGTTCTCTGTAGGGGTCATGGTCTTCAATGGTGAGTTGAGCGTTCAAGCTGCATGATGAATCATATTATAGAAATCTAATCTCCTACTACTCAATTGCAAATAGTAACCAAGCTCTGTAGACTGTTCACAACGGAATGCCTTCGTTGTACTTAGGCCTCTACACAAAAGTCATCCATCATAGGAGTCGATCGCTCTCCATAATCGGGATCGCAATCAAAGATTCTTTATCCCAAACCTGCATCACGTATGAGTGATATGTGCTGTCGGGGTTTGAATATGTTTTGATGATTGATTGAGTGCAATAAATAATGGCATCCTCACCGGAAGACAAACAGTGACATCGAACAAAACTTTTCTCTCAAAATTCATGAAGCCCGTTTCCAACGGATAGCTTCAGATAACCAAAGATTTTCCATAACCACCTGCATTTTCAAAAAGCGAGCACTACTCACTGTAGATAACGGGCTGGTATCTAGAAGAGATCGACTATTTATACTGGAAGACTCCAGGGGGAATCATTCAATGAAATTTATTTGTCACATAACAGTGTGGACGGTAACCTTTGTACAATTTAGGGCATTTTTATCCTGGCCTAATATGAACAGTTAGATCAGTGATTGCGCACCCAGATATAGATTTCCGCAAACCTTTGAGAACTGAGAAAGGAAAGAGGCAATATGTTTTGGAGGACAACCCGCCTACCTCACACAGGTCATGGCAACAGTCACTTCCGAACATCAAAAAGCGCACTTTACTTTTCTGGTTGATCACAGCAATGAATACTGTAAAACATTCCCCACCTACAGTCAAAGTTCTCTATCTGATAAGCGTTCTTTTCACCATAAAAAGAACCTCGTTCACATACTTTTGTCACAACGAACTACAGTTCACAACAGAAAGATTCCCGCAGCTCACATACAGCTTAAACTTTGAAAAATGAGGCCTACCGACCATACCAACTGGCAGTGGAACTGGCAGGAATAATATTAGTTTCAGCATTAATTCCAAGATGGACCAGTTGTTTGCTTTTGGAACAAAGAAACACCACAACTGCCTTCGTCGAACCAAGCCGGTTATTTGTGGTCTTCCAGGGCCCAAAGTCTAACACTCTCGTGATACTCATTGCTGTTTACAATAAATAGAAGCCATGTTAATCGATTAATAAACTGGAGGTGCACAAGACCGAATAGTTTGTAAGCGTTAATTTTTCGTTGATTAACACAAAATATTATAAAGACGAGTTACTTCAATGTCAATGAGTTTTCTCAATAAAACAAGTGGACAATCACAAAATACATGCGTTCTAACATGTATGAATTAGGAGTAGATATGTTCCCATTCATGAATATTTAATAGGATGTGTTAGGTATTGGTCAGATTTTAGGCCGTCACTACGATCACATGAGAGTGGTACATCCAGTGGCTCTGCCATATTTTCCACTGTAGTGCAGTTCCCATTTTTCACAATTTTATCCGAATTGTATTATTCATGTCTCCTATGATTAACATGAAAAATTCAGGACTGTCGTCAGAGGATGTAGACACAAATGGTTGTATTTCATCTTTTGTAGAAATTGAACTATGAGAAAGGTCAATAATCTTTAGTTACAGAGAAACCGAATGGAATCTACAATGCTGTATTCGAAATTGACACATAATAATCGGACGGTTGATGAATTCCTCAATTTGACTTTACATCAACTAATCAATGATTCCCATAAGAAAGAGAACCAATTCGAATGGAAAATCAACCATTATCCCGTAGTTTTCTTGTTCCATCTCCGAGGGTGTTGACAAATGAACTCATATTTTATCTTGTTACCCTTATAATAGCGGAATTCAAACGAAAGATTACCGGACAGCAGACTTGATTGATTTGAGCTCGTTATACACAATTTTAAATTCAGACAATGAATTCCAAGGGATACAGATTAGTTAAAGTCACTCTAAGGAACCGGACTGAAGTCGCTTATTTAGTAACTTCAACCACCAACGGTTCACTATTACCATGTACACTATTTTTCTCGTATCAATTTTCCAGGAATACTTTGGTACTCATGGCCGTGGTCGAAATGAGACATTTCAGTCGCAAGCATGGTTTGTTTCTACATAACGAGCTCTAGCAGATACACTTGTTATTCGGTCAAATCCTGCTATCTAATGTATCCATACATTGCGGTCCATGGCCACTTATTCACACTAGAGCGCGTGTTGTTCTGCTCATCACAGTAACATATTCGATTCCCTTCATCCATGCTTTTTGCGAGTGGGGTGCTATCAGTCCTTGAAGAGGGTCGATGTTTCGGTCGATTCAACTCGTGCGTACGCACCATCAGGTTTCATTGGATCACTGGCTTATACTGATGGATCAAACAGGAAAACGTCCAGGCGAAAATTTCGATCTCGGATATCTTATTGATTTAACAGTGGGAGAAGAACGAATAAATATGAAATACGGTTCCTTCAAACAAAATACCACCTGAGATGACTACCGTCTTTTTCCATCACTCTTCTTCACTCCTGTTTGGTTTGTGCAAGTTTACGATTGAGTCATAACAACAAAACATAAGTCTCTTTGATAAGAACAGATATAACATATATATTCATTGAGGTGACCTGTCTCTTATATTTTTCCCCTTTACACAAGTAAGCGTGCCAATTTGTGATGGATTGGGGTATATGTTGCCGTATTAGGGTACTCATACCGTTGAGAACATCAGGATACGGTTCGCCGAATCAGACTGACATACAAAATTCTGAACATCTTCTAGGCCATCAGTTCCCGTGTGAAATGATATTCCTGAAAATGGTAAACCCAAAACAACAGAAGCTAAAACGTTTTTGAAAACTGAGTTTATTTAATGCTGCCACTTTTGCATGATATACTTTCATTTTACAAAACCAGTGGCGTTTCCTGTTTAGTCGGAAACAGGCTTTTGTTTCGCACGTTATAAATTGAGCAATGTGATTGATGCATGAGGCTTTATACACCACCATAGAATTAGCGATGATCGTGATAACCTTGTTGCACACTAAAACAGTACACTGAATGGCTTTTTCGGAAAAATGATTTTTGACATGGTGTCTGCGGAAACGTGACTGAAATTGTCCATATCGGTAACGGGACCGCAAAATCACCTGCGCTACCACTCAACGAAGCACATGGTGATAGAATACACCGGTCGATTGGATGGGATCAAGTGGCTGTGGTGATCATAGTGAGAAACTTTTCAAACACTGTCGGCAATAAAGCACTAATAAAAGGACATCCAGCTTTTGCTATTTTGCCACATTTTTCTATCGGTGGCGCTTTGGATCGTCAGTGACTTTTCATATGAATACACTGAGGAGAGTGGTGAGTGGATGCCAATCATGCCTAAATTCACAATGTTCTCTTGGTTGGTGCAACAACACTAACGAACCTTTTGTTGTACACCGAAGATCACGGATGATGATGGGTCATTAGACTCATTCTTGTTACCGTTAGAATCACTAGCACAAACATGCAATTTTGGGACCTACCTAGAAAAGAGTCATGTACGGGATCGGATAGCGTTAGGATTGCTCAGTCCCACGGTGAACAAAAGGTTGTTGGAGATTCAAGGACTACCACTTCGGCAGTTCGCTGAAAATTGCCGAAGTCTGGAAGCAGCCGGAAAACTCAAGGGTGCGTTGAATGCTTTCGAGTTGCATGATTTGTATAGAGGCACGCTCGGTGCTAAAGCAATATCAGTTTTGTGGCAGACTACATTTTGCGGGAAGAAACAACTGCCCGGCATTGAGAAAACCATGTGACAACTGCAAGAAGCAGAGCAATTTCGAGTCACAATTTTTTCTTGAAAAAACACTGGACTGAAAGCAAACACATCACAAAACAGATCAAGTGAATGGAGTGACAGTGCACAAAAAGCGAAAGGGTGATCTTCCAAAATGTTTGTAAATGGAGAAGAGGAGGTTTTTTAGCTGGACACGGGAGCAATAGTGAACGTCATGCCTAATTAGGCTGTGTCTAGTATTGCATCGACACAAAAATAGAAGAGATTCATTATGTGGAACGATGACAAGATTCATCCCATGGGTGAGACATCGCTGCCAGTTGCCAATCCCAAAGATGGACCATCGTCATTCGTAAACTTTGTTGTGATCGACCAGAGCTATATCTCCATTCTTGGAGGTGAATCTATCGAAAACATGGGTTCAATATCACTCTACTATGATTCGTTTATTCACCATTTGTCTGATATTGTCCAGTATAATCTGCAAACTTATGCATCGATTTTTGATGAGAAATTGTGATTGCTTCCGGGAATTGTGACTCGCGCGTAAAGGAATGCGCAAAACCTATGACACTACCAACAGAACGTGTTTCACACTCAGTGAGAGAATTATTTGAATGCGAGTTGGACATTCTTATATCGAGAAGTGTCCTGGTTGAAATTGACTAATAACGGGTTCCACAAGTCAAATTGTGGTCACGACAAAAGCTTCCGAGAAAATTCGCGACTGGATCGGTTTAAAAACGCTAATAAATGCTCTCATGCAACAGTTTTTTCCGTTACTTGTTTTGACGACTTCCCTCCTGAGTTGGAAAACGCGCGTTGCTTCATGAAAATTGATCTGGCTTCCGAGTCTCGGCATGTAGAATTGGATGAAGCCTCTAGTTTGGCCGATCGTGTAGCCTTACCCGTAGAAGTGGCTACTCTTCGGTCTGAAGGTGCTGAGCAGATTATTCCAGAAGGGGATTCTCAAAATGGTAGGTAACTTACCTGAAGTACTCTGCATAACAGATTATGTACTTACTTTTGAGCCAAAATATCGAGGAGCAAAACAGAAGGTTCTTTATTCTGCACCGATGTATCCTCGATGGAAATAAAGCGAAGCGGGACAAGTTAGCATTTTGCCAAACAGCTGTCGATTTCAAAGGTATCAATACGAATCCGGAAAAGGCAAGCGCGTTTGTAGGTGTGCCTTCGCCTACGGATACCAAATGTGTCTCACATTCTAACTCATTGGAAAACCTGAGAAGATTCCTACCAGAGTCAGCAGTATTGATCAAACTGATCCGCTGAATAACGCATATGTGAGAAACGTGGTTATAGTCAGATGAAAAGCAAGTAATTTTGATGGCATAAACAGCTTATCTTCAAGGCCTCAGTCAGCATAAAGTGACCACACCTTACTTCTATATGTGTGATGTGATGTTGGTCAACATCACTTGGGAGCCGTTGTTTTACAAAATGTGTTCCCACTCGATTTTCACAGTAGAAAGTGAACACGTTGTAGGCATGAATACGCGCAAGTTGACAAAGAACTACTGGCATTTGTGTGTTTTCTGGAGAAGCAAAACGATCACACCTTCGGCTGTCCTTTGGACCTCTATTCAGACCAAAATCCGTTGATTATTATCGTGTTTAGGCCGCTTTATGGCGCACCGTGATAGGACATTCACTTATGCTGATACTTCTCAGAAAGTATAACTACGAACCACATGCCTGACCGACCCTGTGGTCTTGGATGTCTACTACGAGAAGGACGGTTACTGAAGACCTTTGACTACTAAGTTGATTCAGTCGATATCGACGTTCTGCGGGCAGGAATATCTGCAGAAATTATCAACAGAATGCGAGTCCAGCTTGCACGACTTGGATTCCCGAATACGGTTTCAGCCGTTCTCGGAGATGTGACTTTGCAGCTACCACATAATCAGTTCTAACACAATAAGTCCAATAAGAAAGCAAAGGGCTCTGTCAAATACGCGAAAAAGATAATCAAGAAGTGTAAGGCCGAGGGCAGCGATCCGTTCGTCGCTCAGCTTGAACTTCGAAATACGTCTTCTCCGACAGCGGGATTAGACCCGCCTATTGGGAAGACGCACATGCACGACCCTAGCCGTTTGTGCTGGATACTGGACCATATGTCGTAGCAATTTCAGTATTGAAACTGAAAAAGAAATTGTGATGGTCAGTGTAGAAAGGATTTTGCGATCTTGGTAGCAAACCATTATATCCGCTCAAGTCAGGTGACGTAGTTTAGATTTGACCAATGAAACCGGCAAAAGTTCTAGGACGAAAAAAGACATACTATCGCACGTAAAGAAAATTTCCCACATAAAAACTACTGAGGTCATTAGATAAGAAGAAAAAGGATGTTTCCGAGAAAATCAACGGGAGAAAATGTTAAAGAAAGAAAAATAGAATAGAAAATGGAGATGAAGAGAGAGAAACTGAAAGGATTAGAAAAGTGACTTGAATAAATATCGCTTTACACTCATGGGTCACAGAAGAGCAATAACCGTTCAAAACTCGAAGTGGGAGAAGTCACCAACCTGTATTGCAGTCAGATATTCGCAGATCAGCGAGGATAAGTTGGATGAGCTTTCGTTTTACCACATCAATGGCTCTTCCCGATTGGTCAGGAACAGACTTTTGTTTCGCTTACTGAAAAGCCCGTGCAAAGGACTTTAAAGAAACTGACGAATTATCGATGACTGAGATTTCAATTTTGCATGCTGTAACGTTAAGCTGATTGGTCTTTCCTAAGCACTTCGTTTTTGCATCGGTCTACCGAGTCATTTGAATTATGAAATGTGCGCTAATACTCGCCTATTCGGCCGATGCATTGCAGGTTTTGCATATCATCAAAGGACTAAACCCCAAAGAACTTTGAAATAGTTCCACGAAACTGATTGTCTCTCACGCCGTTTACCAGTCTACTAGCAGCTACTACATAAATGAAGCATATTGTCGTCTGTGCCAAAGGAAGAGTGTATCATTTCCTAAACGGAATTGAAACCACAACCAGAAACCCAGTTCCATCAAATGAGAAACACTTTTAGACATGTTGTCATTTTGTTGATCTGGAAGACCAACAATTTAGCGAATAAGCTACCTTCCACTGCATCATCCAACATGACAAACCAAGATATCAGCTCTGAAGTATTTCTTCCAGTTTTTTTACCACTGGTAGTGAGCGTTTGCCGAGCAATAACTGAGAATCAAAAAATTCAGTACATTATTTCAAGACCAACTTTATTGTTATGATATCTTGGCCAGCATTTATTTGCCTAAATTATCTACTCGTTGAATCATCCGAGGAGAAATTCACATCGAATTGTAACAAACAATTCACGTACATATGTTTGGAAGAATATTCCGAATTTGGCCTGATTGAATAGTTGGGTTATGCACTGCACCTGATGCAAGTAATGACCGTCCAGCTGTCGGCAGATATCACCCGAACATTTACATGAGACTGCAGTGTCAGGTAACATTTCC
Source organism: Fasciola hepatica (assembly GCA_948099385.1). Taxonomy (NCBI): domain Eukaryota; kingdom Metazoa; phylum Platyhelminthes; class Trematoda; order Plagiorchiida; family Fasciolidae; genus Fasciola; species Fasciola hepatica. Next base: position 9,356,362 of record CANUEZ040000192.1, on the reverse strand, counting down.
ACTACGGGTAATCACACGAAATCCAATTTCGAAAACCTCCATTTGTAGTGGAAGCAAACATTATGGACACCTCTGCTTAATAAACGGGCCCCTGAAAGATATTTTAATGTACCAATGAAAGCTAATTATTGTTTGAAGTCCATAAAAAACAAGTATTCGGGGTGTAATTTTTGATAGAAATGTATGCAGGATTGAATAACGAAGATACCCAACACACTGGCTTGCCTGTGAATAACCACTGTGCACCATAGATTAGACAGTGAACCACACAGAATGGATGACTCACAAATCCTCCATCTAAAAGACAGATTTCGTATACGTTCTCCCTGGTTAGCAAACGGTTTGGGTGGGTAAAATAAAGAACTTGTTCAGAATCAGTTTGTGATAGACTGTTGACATACTTTCCGATTGTCTTTAACCCGTTTAAGTTAACTGGATGATGACACTTATCAATCTCAAACTCTAGAATTGAATATGACTGCTTACACAGACGTGACAGCCCAGCCTTGGATTCAAGCACAACATAAACCACGCTTTCATGACTTAACTTTTGTGGAAACGTGTGTGTTTGTGTGCACTGACTTTACAGTCACGGTGAGGGTCACATTGGTAATATTTTATCTTATCGCTTCTATTACAGGTTTGACGTGTTTGGCGAATATTATGCGATTCTTACATTCACACTCAGCGCGGATTACATAACCGGACTGTTAAGTTATCTGTCGGATAATGTTGCAAGTGACTGTGATTATCTGGTTGAATATGTTTGTTTCCTAAAGGTCGGTGACAACCTGAAAGTAGAAAAATCTTCATGGAGAACAAACCGAGTATCGATTTTTGGGCTCCAGAACATCACCCAACAACGAATTCATTGGATCACCTCACCAAAAGGTGTCACTGTATTGTTTTACACAATGGCGCTCTTCAATTTTTTGCAGAAGAAATAATCGGTGGTTCGTGAACTTCCACTTCAATTTGAACAGCCAGAAATCTGCACACGTGAACTGGATTCATAGTCAGAAAACAACCTTCGTTGGATGATAAGGTTAGTGAAATGAGCGCGCAAGTGTTCGACCATGTTGGAGGAGCTCGTGATAAGTAGTGGGTCAAATTTGACAAACTCATTATTATAGTCACCCAGAACCAGGAAATGCATCTTTACCTCCTCGAAAATATCTGAGGCCACAAACTATCAGGGGATGGAGGTTGTCCTTGAAGAAATATTGTTTATTTATTTTTCACGCGGTAATAGTTTCACGAAAGTGCACATATATATATATATATAGTGATTGAATTGGCTGATCGTATCAGAACACTAGAAAACTTCCTTCGCTCTGTGGATGGTACCAATTACACTGGGATGTGGCCAACAACTAATATCCTATTTCTAACGAGGAGCTTATATTCATGCGTGACGTACACCTGGAACAATGCATTCACCAGAGCCATCCAAATTCACGGATGATAAACCAGCTCATGCTCATGCTCCATTTCATCAAATTCAGCTGATTTGCACTTGTTTATTCTCGAAATAATTGACTTGTTGAGTAATGTTTCATTGACTGGGTTCTGTAAATACATGTACATGTACAGTGTGTTCCGCAGGTCCAGTACACATCCGTAGTTCTTTACTCTTCCGTTCCCGTCATATTTACATGTACCTGGGCGATTTAGCAATTTACTGAGGCTGCTTGCTTATTCTTATCCGTGAATGCTGGAACAGTTCCAACACTGAACTAGCAACAGAAGCACTAAGGTACAATGCGGACACCAGTGCTTCGTCAAATCAATCGGAATACTCGCCAGTAATAGTGGTCGTGACAGTTGAAATATTCTGAAATGAAGAGGCGGATTTGGTCTTTCACTGAGGCTGTGCAAAAGAAAACGTAAAAATAAATTAAAATATTTTTACACACAGGAGCTAACAAAAGTTGAGCGGTATGATACTAGTGGTCCGGAAGGGTTACAACCAAGAGTGGAATCTGAAAATAGAATTAATAAATTCAGTGTCAATGCCTGTATCTAATAACCTCGGTATCTAAACTGTGATCCCAATGGTGCACATATAAAGCCTTGAAAGTGTTTGTGTGTCCCTGATCGAAATGAACCTCCACTGAAGAATGATATAAAACTCAAGCCACGATGAAGAATGTCATTGAAGCATTAGTCTTAGAAAACTGTATATTGTCAATATATTTTATTTGGATTAAGTGAATTTGTTGTTTTGTGGAACTTGGAAAACTCTGCTACTCATTGTCCCTGCAGGTGTTCATGCACCATCCACCGTAGCTCCAAAATCTGACCCTTATACCAATCGTAGAAATCTCACGTTTACGCGGTCACATTTGTGCGTCAAAGGATTCATCTTCAGCAGTTCTTATGGATACCATTCATTTTGCTTGTTTCTCTTTCACTTCTCAAAAGTGCGTGTCTGCCCATTGTGTGTCTATGATTTGAGAGTTTGTGGATGATAAGGTGTTTAATTGGAAATGTACCAATGACGTCTAGTTCATCTCCCAGTGTCTTCCGACATTTTTTTCATTGTACTTCATGTCAACGAATTATTGACTCATTTTCATCATATTCCAACTTTGAAGATTTATCCTTCAATAGACATTGTTGAGTCACTATCTGTTGGTATTTCCAATTCCTATCTGCATCCGTAATCAATGTTTCCCCCATTCGTTTACAACAAGGATGATTCTCCACAGCGAGCAAATTCACTATCTTGGAATACCATTATGCATTTGATGAAAACCACATAACCAGTAGTGATATTGTCAAGAAACGTTTAAATATCAGAGACAAACTTGTCCCATCATCCACTTCAGAACTGCTTTCAGTGCTTGTGAAATGTACTCTGATAAAACAGCACAGCCCTAAAGTGAAGATAAGTCGCTTCTCGTGGTCTATCGCCATCTACAGGAATTCTGCCCGACCGTGAATTCATTATTTTTTGGTTGATTGTTGACCTGCCCTCAGTTGAAAACATGAACTTAAAAATCCCAGAAGGCTGTAGAATGCTTTTTGCTGGGAGTGGTCACTCACAATCTATTGGTGCGTACCCCTCGTTTGTCTGATAGGAGTTCACGTAACCACATATTGTCCCGAAACATTAACAATGTGATTGTGTTAGGTGCATGTGACAAATGCCGGCCAATTAGCCAGTTTTTCATTCATAACGAAGTTCATTGCATTTAAGGTTCAACGCAGAAATTGATCGTTTAGTACATATATATATATATATATATATATATATATATATATATATATATATATATATATATATATATATATATATATATATATATATATAATGTACTAAACAGTAGCTATCAGTAGACAAAACCTTATGTGCAACTATTTACCTGAACCACAATAAGCTATTTTCTCTAACGAAATGATTTCATTGGACCTTGGAAAAACGGCAATGTCGGATACTGGTACTGCTTTGGGTAAAAAAGTATTTTTATCAGTCTTAAAACGGCTCATTTGACCTAAAACAATTGGAAAAAAACGATATCCTTCCCTGCTACGCTTTCAGGATATTCTTTGAAGTGGAGTAAGCTAAATTAATGTTGACTTACGGTCACATCAGTAAGACAATTACCCTGATTATGGACTGATCAAATTGCATTAGAATGCTCCAACGGACCGGTTAAATACCGTTTCCTCGAAAGTATGGTAAATCACTCAAATCTCAGCGAGAATCCGACACTCCTTGACTTGATCAACATGGTTCAAGTGTCTCGAGTCCTCAAATATTAGACGGAAAGTTTGTCCAGACATTTTAAAAAAAAAGGCAACATTTTTGAATTGGCTGAGACGAGAGCGCTGTTCATTGCACATGTCTTGTTTTCTGCAGCGTCATCAGAACACTGCTGGTTAGGTTCTGATTGAATATGTCGACAGTCGGTACAATCAGACCAACATTTCAACCCGGATGCGCAGACTCAGGAGCTGTTGTCGATGACGAGAGTGAGATACGGGAACCAAAAGTTAGAGTACTGCGCTGGAACATTCTCTACGGGTTGTTGATCGTGGTCAGTCGTCTTGATTATGAGAGCAGCAGTATTTGCAGGTAAGTGTCACCTGAACCAATCTTCAGAAAATACGTACTGATAAGCACGACATTTATAAAACCTTCTCTTCGCATAGTAGTCGTAGTCCTGGATTCAAGGTGAGGAAGTGGTGTTTTCTGATCGCTACCGAAATAATCTTCACTTGAGTAATCACAACGTTCTGCTGCATTTGTCTCAAAGCCCATATAATTTCCTCTCGTTGGCAATAAGTCAGAATCCTTCGTTTGATAAACACTGCATCATCATTGAGTTCAAACTGTACCGTCTCCACCGATATTCCCCACGATTTTTCAAGCATTTTGTCGCTTCTTGTTGAAGAAGCGCGGGATCGATGAAAGTTTCTGTTGTTTAATGAAATGAGAGCCATTGATTCTTAGCTCGTGATGTACTCAAGCCCAGAAAAGACGGTCTATCAACCGAAATTATGGAACGGTCTGGGGTGTAATTGCTTCTTGGAATTTACCAATTCCGTCCTTTCGTACGAAAACCATGAGGCAGTGACCGGTTAGCCCTTTGATTTTTATGTCAATGGGATTTCTGTTTATTGTGGGACAAGCCTTGCCCATCGTCTTATCAGCTGTCTTTATCCAAGATGAACTCGTGTTGAAATCTTCAATAAAATGGTATCGGTCTGTATATGAATTGATCTTTTTGACTTGAGGTCTCCAGTGTGCGTATCGGTTTGGTATTTTTATTTTCGTTCAGTTTGGTTGCCTCCAACTACTTCCGTTTGGACTCGACAGTACCTTCGTGTGACTGATTTCCCCGCATCTATAGCAGAAGGCCTAACAGATTCGACAAACTGAAAGTTAATGGAAATCACAGTAGGATTTGCAACTGTTCACAGGTTCAAATGTCATCGCAGTATGGGAAAATGCTGGCGGAGTGACTTGAAGTTGATGTCTGGGGAGCTGATTTATTGACTTGGACATCTTTTTCTTAAACTGAACTGAGATTCCAAGTGTGGTAGCTCTTTGCACATCATCAAACTGTTTGCAGATCCTGTGAGCCACTGCTTTTCTGTCCTAGCCACAGACTCTATATTGTGATGCTATTCATTTTAGCAAAAGAAGATGCAAGCATTTTCTCGAAATGATCTCCATAACGGCAGCGGATGTCCCGTGGATTTACATGACCACAAGACATCTTCTGTCCCAGCACCAATGGATTGCGTTTCGCTCGTTTGGCTACTTGAAATTGACTGGCGTAACGTGATTCAGCCGAAGATCTTTTAGTGTCTCATACGATAGATTTCTAGGTGAATCAGTCACTGTCAAGTCCTTGAACGAGGAATATAACTTGCGGTGACCCACACTCAGAAATGAAGCCGATTGAACTAGCTGAGCTCTCGATGAGCACTGCACCAGCGCTGGATATGTTTGGTCCGATCCTCGATGTGAAGTGGATTGCTTCACAGATTCGAATGCTCAATGTTCATGGATTTCATGTTGTGGCACCAAATGTGAAAAATGTATCTACCTGGCCAGTACTGTTGATGGAATAACCTGTATTTGGACTTCGGGCAGTAGAAACCAACAAGTACACACACGAATAGCATTCTGTCAGACTCTGTTGCAACAACCTAGTTGATATAGAAAAATGGTACGCAATCATTAGTAGATAAAGTATTGTTCAATCAACAAATGTTATCGCTCAGTCTGCTTAACCAAAGGTTTTGATCCGATATTTTCGTGAAAAGGGAGCGTATGTTGGTACTGATCAAGTACGGGACGGACACCCTTGTTGGAAGAGTGCAGTTAAGGGAAACCTTCCAGCCAGCATCAATGTTTTTCGGGTCGAAAAGATATTTCTTGATATAAATGATCGGTTTAATCAGATTCAATGGAAGATACAATATTCTGTTTAGTCAGAAGTATTTCTGACAGCGTACAACGGCTTACAGTGTTCCTAGCGAGTACATTCCTTTAATTTATTGAGATGTTAACGAAAACAGAACTGAAGCACGTCCAGTAAATGGGCGCGCACAACAGATACTCGCATTTTACAACCGTTTTATGTTATTATGTGTAATCCACATGATTTACCATATAGTTAATTGAATATTATGGAGATTACCCAACTGGCTATTGATCGAAACTCAGTGGTGAGAATGGTTGAGCCAAGTATTCAACACACAGGTGCAACTGTTTTTGGATTTTATTGAAAAGACGATACGAAAATATGAAACTGTAATCTACATCGTTGGAATGCATGAGCTTTTGTAGCTGAAAAAATAAACAATTAATTTTACTAGTAGGTTGTGAAATGTACCTCGACCGTTTCAAGAATTCTCGGACGGTGATTCCCAAATATTTGACTAAACGTACGTCACCTAGTGGTTCTACAAAAGAAACGGTTCGATTCACACAAACATCCATTGAGAAGTGGGAATTTTGTGACCTGAGCATTGCATAAAATCAGTTCATACCCACTAGCACTAATAAATCACGAATGTAGCTCAGAGTACTTCCCGGATTGCAAAGTTACATGTTTTCAGAAGTTACATAATACGAGTCAAGGTCAAAGACGCACTGTGCAAAAAAATCAGGCAAATAATAAACTGAGAGCAGGAAACAACCAAAAGCTTCCAATATGTAGTTTATCACATATCCCTATCTTTCCTTGAATCCGTGCAGTGTTTCCTTAGGCAAACGGTAAAGCGGAATTCTATTTTTGTACGGTTGTAGGTCAGAGGTTTTACCACAGCCACGACCGGTCATTTTGATGGTCTACGGTATCGTTACGACACCCGACCTAGTAGTGCCTTTCATTGTGCGGTAATCCTATTCTCCGGGTGGCGTTTCCGGTTGTCCATGAGTGTGCAATACGTATTTGAGGATGATGGGATAACGTCTTTCACTCGAATGATGCACTAACTGACACTACGAAAACCACTGACTGAACGCGTACTTGATCGAAAGGTGTATACTACTACTTTTAACAATGTTACCCCAAAACTAAATGTGACTTTACTGTTCGGTGGCCATGGGATATCTAAAATAATACTTAACTAAGCCTGGACTTGTTCCTCGTGAAATTTTGATCATAAGAAATTACCAAACGCGGAATGAAATATTTTTCAGAAATGGTAGCAGTTCGGTTCAGTTTGAAGAGGTGAAATATCTGTTTCAAACAACCTTTGACCTAAATTACTGCTCATTGAACTCATTTTGCAGGGATAAATGGACAAGATGAAATTCAGTGCCGTATTTGATACTCTTTTCCCCAAGTAGATGATTGTTGCGTGTTTCCAACCCTGCTCATTCATCAACAAAAACTCATGTCAAATTTTGAACCTGTTTCGATATGTTCGTGACTCATTAGACGTTGACCACATGGTTGCGTGATATTCCTCCGCTCTCTTGAGGGTTGTCCGTTTGTCACACACACACACACACACAAACGCACACACCCAGACACCGACACAGACACTGAACCACACCTCGCTTCATTTATCTTGATCTGGACTTGACTGTTTGAACTGGGCACCAAATTCGGCATCACTCGACTGGCGTGTATAAACAGGCACAGGCATACACCAAAACACACACATACATCAGTCTCCGTGACCCTTTCGACCACCTTACTAATCGTTTTCTCGTGTACCTGAATGAATGCCTGCCCCACTCGCTGATTGGTCAACCCGTCGGTCACTGTCGGCAAGTTCGCTTCCCTTCGTTTTGTCTGTCATGATTATGCTCTTTCGATAACCGACTTGGTGACTCCTGTTCTTCAGCCGATTCGTCCTAGTTTGTGTCCTCTTCCCTGAATTGTACGGAACTTGAGTGAACGGTGATTCCCCTGAGAAAGCCATGTTTTCAGGTTAGTACATTTAACACTGATTGATTATCGTTTATAATACCGCTACTAAACCTCGGCCAGTTCAGTTGGTATCTGAGGTGAACGCGTCACTCTGACTTGGCCTACACACCGATGGGCTTGACAATAGTTCAGCAATTGGACGTAAGTATTCTACAATAGCGATATAGGTGGCGAGTACCCTTGTATTCGTCATTCGTACCATAGCGGTTCTTCTACGACTTCAAAGTAGCAAACTCATTTAAATGCAAACGCTATCCCAGTGCTTGATTACGCGTTCTTTCTTAATAAGTATATGCAGGTAGGTCTGCTATCCAAATGACAACTGCTTCGCACGAGCATTTCCAGTTTAGGCATCAGGTCTTCTACTAACTATAGCTTGTTTTGGTACGTGACTCGAATTACTACTTAGTATATTCACGTGAACGGTTTCACAGCCAGACTCAAATTTATCTTGAATTAATTAACCGCATTTAAGGCATGGATTTTGGGGAAAGTAAGCCTACATGGCATACGAGCAATTCTCTTCAGTCAGTGCGTGTGTGTCTTTGATATGTTAAGAACTCCGTGGAAATCGTTTGCAAACCAATTGTCTCAGTTAATGTAACGCCCGCGAAGACCCCATGCTTGAAGACCTCGAAGACCTTTAGCGTGTAAACCACATGGAGCACCATCCGCGTGATTTTCCATTGGGTGTCGTTGAACCATCGTATCCAGAGTCAGTGATCAAACGGTAATATGGGCAAACTATAAAACATTCAAGTCTTAAAGATAATGTCTGTAAGGTTTTGAATCTGCAGCCTATAATACTCAAGACCCTCGCTAATATTGTACTTATATTATATAACACAAAGATATTCAAATGAATGAATCCGGTCATCTTGTTGTTACATTCTGAACAGCGGATTTATGTGGGCACCGTCATAATTTTGATAATGAACATTCAAGAATAATGTAACGTGAATTTTTGAATTCAAAATAAAAGCAAACCCTATGCAAAGAAATATGTTCGAAAGCCCGTGTGTCTTCATTTGGCCTATACTTCCAATGCAAATATCGTGATTGAAAGATAATCCCATCAGCCAAGTATAATTATGAGCTGATCATTCAGCAGCCAGTAACTTCTATTTAGCGACTAAAGCCTGGGGTGTAGCAACCAAACTTCCGCAACACACTCATATCGTATAAGATCAAATCACGTGTGAGTCATCTCTCCCAGTTACGGGTCTTCGTACCCTTGTGCGAATCACAAGAACGGCCACGTGCTCCTCGCACACTGGTTCGTCATCCCTTTTCTAGTAACCAGCTGAACAAGTGCTTCACCGTCCGCAACTACCCAATGGTGAATATTACATTAAAATAAAATTTCCGATGGAGTAGTATTGCAAATATGCTCGTTGGTAGAGTTGAATCCTCAAATCATTTTCAGTGGGATAAAGAGAAATACGGTACCGACGCATCCGGACTTATTTATTGATCTTCTTGGTGGTTGTTGATAAACCACCAAGATATCATGCAATCATCTGACCAAGTAATACTTGATTGATTTCATAGAGAAAGGAGATCAATGGGCGATGTGGTAACTCCGTCTCAAGTGTTTACATAAATGAGACCAGTCAAAATACCTGGTGCTCGCAGACACGATTGCAATCGACGAAGGACATTGTTTATAAGCTAATTTGTCAGCATCAGTATGGTTGATCGCTGTTCTAAGATGGGCAGGCCATGTTATAAATACCACTTTAGAATAAAAAATTACAACTTCAACAGCTTTCTTGAATAGTGTTCTTCTGAAGTTTTGACTGAACAATCAAACATCAATATCGTATTTATGTTGAACAATGTTCCAGCTGACCGACTGGCGTGTGCAGCTGGCAACTGGATATGCTGTTCAGCATCTGACTCTCTATAGTCCATGTTTTATTCCATATTTTAATACTGAAAGAAGTATTAGTTGCAAAAATCCAGTAAACCACCATAGACTGAAGGGAAAATTCAACGGAGTGTACCCGCGATTGAACAAGCCTTGACTTTATTGTTTACTTTTTTTAGATGCGCAACAATGTCTTCCAAATTGATAAACAAGCGTTTCTAGGTGTCTATACCGTCGTGGGGTACATGACTAATCTTCAACATTTAACTTCAGTCCCAGATGATTGATATTAAAGAAGCATCATTCCCTTGATCGAACATCTAGTTTATCTGCCTGAAGAACGGACTGCTTTGAGAAGCGTATGCTAAACTTTGAATTTGCTGACAAGTTGTCCAGATTCCGAATAAATGAATATTGCGTTCGTCAGGCGGCTCTGCTTTTGCCCTCTTCCTTACACCCGTATTATCAATCTCCCATCTGGCTGCACCGAGAATGAAATTAAATATAATGATTTCGAAAATATTAGTCACGCTGTTTCAGTCGGAGTGTACTTGATTCCCTGTCTGATATTTACTAGACATAGTGATTTACCTTACACAGAGTAACTTTTCTTGAAACCCGAAAATCTACTTCCTGGGAGCGTTATCTGGATCAAAACTGTTGGTGGCGTGACTATGTGAGATCTACCTTAGCGGCAACTGCTTGAAGATGGCGAGATACGGAGTGTAGTCGGCAACTCATTTGTTCGCGATCCATGTTGGCTTGTCAACCGAACGGACGCACCCGAGCTCGATAAAGTGTAAGAAGACAGTCGGATTTCTCGGTGAGTAGTGCTTACTAGTGGTTCTGTAATGGCAAAATTGTTACATCAGTGATGTATGACGCGCTAAACAATAAAAAGCTGAATAAAGGAACGAAACCTACATCCAAGGTAAAATACCATCGGTCTCAGGCAGAAAACACCGTCTGCTAGTGATCCATGCGTAAAAATGGAAAGTTTCAAGAAGGCCGACCAGTCAGATCAAAGATCAGGGGAATAGACCAATGAATTTGAAAAATCGCGTATTGCAGTCATAGAGTCTGACTACGGAAATAGTAGTCGGTAGAAGAAGGCGGAAAAGAGAATAATTCGAACAGAATGCTACGCGGAGCATCCCTGAGGAGCACGAGAATCTGGTTGAACTTTCGGCGATCCAGTCGGACGGTCATTCGATCGCCATTAAGGGCAGAGAGCAGCGGTGCTGGACGCGGCGCACCGATACCGAGAGAAGGCGAAGTGGGCCGCCGCGAAGCACGCCCTGATTGCAGGGCTGCACAACCCCGCTGACCGTCAGGATGCCATGCGGCTGTTGAAGTCTGCCCAGCAGGAGGTTGGTCTTGACCCAAGGGTGCATGTGATTGCAGTCCGTCCACTCTTGGACCGTGCGTTGACCACGCGGGATGAGGCGTCACGGGCTGACCTGTTGACTGACTCATTTGTGGTTAGTCTGCCGGAGCCGTCGTGGCTCGGGAACTGTTCATTCTTGATGTGCCTGTGGTAAATACGGCCCCTGTCGGCAATTCAAGAGTGAACACTGTACTTATGGAGAAGTCGGAACCAAGAATTTTGAATCTGGAAAACAGGGTACTGGAGATCGAACAGTCTGAAAAAACATGTTGATCCAGCTGTGAAAAAATGGAATTTGTCTTGTACAAACAACCTGAAATTCAGAATGATACCAAAGAAAGTATACCATAAATATCAATAGTGGAGTATTCTAACACTACTGATGTGGAGGCGAACATCAGAAAGCTGAACCAAGTCGGTGAAGTTGTGGAAAACTCTCACTGAAGTTGTCTTGATAGTCAACAACAGGACTACGGTGGCAACGAAGATACATCGTCTGACACAGTTGCTATTGGGGCGATGGATTACTGTTAAAGTCAGAAATGAGTTGAAAATAATGAGCTTGGCCTAGTGGAAAAAATAACTCGACCCTATACCTGGGCAACTGCCGAACGATGAAGGTCAACTATTACCACTTAGGAGGGAGACTGCCAGAATCCATGTCCTGGATGATGGTAAAATGACACAACGTATGGTTAGCAGTAACTTTGAAGTGATCAGGCATGATTTTTGGAAACATGCGAGAAGAGTCGAGCATTCTCGTATGGCCTTTTTTCAGTAATTGATCTCCGGTATCGGTGCTCATCACGAATCGGACGCAGGACATCACCAGAGGAACTGTGGGTTTGATGAAAGCACGACCACAAACGGGTATTGGAGGACTGACATCCGGAGTTGAGGAGGATTTGAAGGCAGTCTGCAGAATATGGATCGTTGATTGTCAGGCGTGGAGTGTGGCAGAGTGTACATACTACTTGTTGAGTAGGTAAGTGGTTGCCTGCTCAAACCGCAATTATAGAATGTTGTGGATTATTAACAAACACGGCAATGCAATGGGAACACAAAGCAATGAAGTAAATGAGGGCAGGTGAAATCCATGATTGGATTCTCCTACCAGGTAAGGACTGTCTTCAAGTGGACAGGAATGCTGAAACGCAAACAAGCGTTTTGGCTCAATTTATCGATTTGATGACTCATGGATGTGAGACTCTCAATCAGCAACTAGCCTCCCAGGCAAGTCTTGAAGATCATGACTTTAATGGCATGTTAGCTTAGCCCCCTCGGTTATCCCTGGTATATCACACGTGTCTGTGTGCTGTAGCCAGCACAAATGCAGACTCGCACACATGTTTTTATGCCCCTATACACGGTAAATCTCTGCGTTCTCCATAACGTCACATTGAGGTCAGCTACAAAATGCGGTGAAACGGACTAGGAACTGCGACCCGCAACTGACGATGGCCACTGATTTAGCATGGGATTGAGTGATCACGTGACGTTATGAGGTCACCAGCATCAGATGAGTATTGGCTACTCTAGAAGCGAACCTCTCCAAACGACTAAGCCCAGTAGAACTACGGCGCCTTACTGAAGGACAGTATGAGCAGTTATTAACACATTTAACAAGCCTGTAAGTGGGCGCCGTGATTTGTGCGAACTTCGCAAGAGCAGTGGAGCCATGATTGTGTCTCCGTGTATGTGCTGGCTTTAACATAGAGACAAATGGGATAATCGCCGGAACACAGCTATGTCACCATTATGCGACGAACTGCCGTTTGAAGAAAATTTGGTGTTAACGCGAACGTGTGCAATGGTGAAATGTCGATCGCCTTCCTACTGCAAGCGTGGTTGTCAGGTCAGCGATGCACAATGCAAGGTAAAAACAAGAACGACGCGAAAAGTAGGATATGACTAATATTGTAGGTGTCTGGTGCCATCTACCACTTTTGGATGTGGGTGACCATGTGAGAACGACTCTCAGCACAGAGGAATGAAAACACACCATCATGACAGGACCAATTTTACCATATCATTTAACTTCAGGTTTAGTCGTCATACCTTTAACTGAATCATACATGACTCCAAGTAAAGCCATCCCGATCATCACAAGAATTTACTTGCAAATCACATGTGATGGAACCAAAACGGTGCTTTTGAACGTTCCTGGCGTTTGCTCTATTGGTCTGTTTGTCGTGGGCTGCTCAGTAGACCCCGTGTGACGCAACTGGATATTTGCTGATTTGCGCAGTTTAAAGGGGAAGACAAAATTTGATTTTTGCGTGAATTACTGGTTTAACAGTTATCATTGCGTCCCTTCATTGAAACATTTGGTTACTTCGAAATGTGATGGAAATGTTTTGTCTTAATTGTGCGCATTTCGCTCTTATATAGTTGCAGTGTATTACGACATGCTTTTATGCAGGACAACTCAAACTGAATGAATATCGTATGGACTAGCTTCGTTTCAACACTGACCATGCAATTTGCTTTGAATGTTTCCTTGACCGAGAGTCTTGTCTTATCAGGGATTATCCTCCGTTATTTAACAAAACACTTGTTTTGAGATTACAGTCTTTGCGAAATAAATACTTTCCATTGGTACTGATATGCTAGGCTCAAGTTACACAACCGCCAACCTAATGGCAGTAAACAGCATCTTCTTGAGGTAGATCACCTTTTAAGGGCTTTATGAGAGACTCTGTTTGAAATTTACGAGCCCGTTTGTCTTACTGCCCCTAAAAATCTGTAGATCTTCGAATGGTTATTTTGTTCTACCAGCTTGCTATACTGAAGCCCAAAATACAAAAATGTTGTAGTGCAAGCGTGTGAGATGGGTTTAACATCGTTTTACGGAATACCTCACGAACGCGTCGGTGTTTGATCGGTAATACACACTGCGGAGTATTTCCTCGTTTTTTACAAATCTCACCAATGGGAAAAACACCAGTTTGTTACAGCTTTGTTGCAACAATTGAGTTTACCAGGACATTAGAGAGACCATTCCCTTCCACGGCACTGTGTTAGCATAGCATTGAAACAGATTTCATAGAGTAATAAAGGGATTACTGACCTGAACTAATGGACAACAGCAAACCGTAATTTATGTACGATATCTGCTGACAGAATTTTGTGGAAAGTCAGCGTTATTGAAATTCATTTTACCATAGGAATGATGCCGTCTATATGTTTGCATTCTTTGTACTAAATTTCGCTGTTTTGCCAAATTAGTCCGCTGAGAATGATATTTTTATCATAGTTGTCATTACGGAGCTGAGTTCGTACATATTGAAATGCGGTTGATCGGGATACAGGAGGCAATAGACCAATACAAATTTGACACTACTATCTCAGTAAACGTTTTTTCTAGACCGTATTTTATTCTTATTAAGTCGATGTTTGTAGAAGATGTAAGTTTCTCACGGAGAGAAGAAAAAATGTTTGCTATTAGCATTAGGGATAATATCACCATAATAGACGCAATAGTGTCTCGTGACATTTTCCCTCTCACGTATAGACAATCACATGCTAACCATCGCCTGACAACTGTGCTTTGCAGAAGGCATTTTACTCTGTCGGCTGCCTCTTTAGTACTTACTCCGAACTAGAGCCGATACAACTTTGTCCCGGTATCCAGGGTGCAATGCCATAAAATGAGTTCCTTATCCCGATACGACTGAATATACCTTACAGCACACTGCTGATAGTTCCTGAGCATAAAAGGGTTCACGTAACGCCAAATCTGAATTTTCAGTCACTGTTTCGTCACCAAGGTCCGTATTTATTCTTGTGACACCGAGAATTCCAGTTTTATATCAGCAACGATGCTCTAGGAACCTTGAAATGCATAGGGATAAAAACCATCCGTCAACGTTTCAGTAATCTCATTGGGAAATAAACACCGCTGTCTCGATGGCTGCTTTGGTGTTTAGGCATATATCGAGTCGATTATCATGGTTTTCCATTGATCATATTAACTTGAAACAAGACGTAATCTTAGTCGAGCATAGTACACACGTTCATTAGACATACTAGATTTCAAACCAATCATTCATATATATATATATATATATATATATATAATGTTTCAGGGAGATTGTCAGGTGTGTAGCGTTTTTAATTTTTTTGATGGCGGGTAAACCATGGAAATCACATGATGAAATGTGATACAGAATATTTTAGTAGAACACCAAAACACAAAGAAACAGCTTTCGATCTCACGACACGGGACAACTGCGTCCCAGTTTTATTTATTCTGAAGCTTTTGCAGTGCCAGGTAAATAATTACAAAAGAATGCCGTCTGGAAAAGTGACAAGTGCCTTGTTTGACGTCAAAACTTGATATCGTCCACGGAATACCCCAGTAATACGCTACGTTCTCGCTCCATTACTTTGGTATAGTATCACTCAATCTTCGACTATACGGATAAAATATCTCATTTCAAACTTGCATGAACTGTGGTAGACTGAAATCCAATAAACTTCTTAACAATAACGACATCATCGATTGTTCACCATTTTTGATCCAGTTACCCAAATCCATGAAAGTATTATGGTTACATGACTGGCAAGAACTTCTCATTTATTTCTCACGTTCATACATCATTTTCTTTCCTTTATTCAGGAACTATTAGAGAGCGAGCGTGAGACTATGTATAAATCATACCGTACACAGCTGAGTATAAATGGAAAATCGATTTTTACTTTGCTAAGACCATACAAATCTATGGGCACTTAAAAGTAGGCACATAACAGTTGACCCTGTTCAATCAAACATTCAAAGCAACCCCACTTTTTCTCATCTGGAAGAAACAACGACTCAAGTTGAATTTGCGAATTTGGGTGGAACCGTACCTTACCTACTTCTGCCGGTGCATTTCACGCATTTGCACATAAAACGTCAGTGGAATTTGTAACGCCTTGCTGAGAGTCCACTATCCGTGAAGCATGTACGGCGGAAATACCAAAATCGTGCACATGTTGTTTGTCTGATCCCTAAGAAATCGTCATCTCAACCTCGTTGGTCACAAATCCAACATATCCGGGATCACCGACGCATCATTCAGACTTTTCATTTATCCATTCAGTCAATGGCATATCGATAACCATGTGAGCCATGGATATATTTGGCAAATATTTAGCATGGTGACCTGGAATGAATAAAAGTAACTCAGGCAATTTGCCTAATTCCTCACATGACCTATGTTTTTCACAATAGCGAACGTTTCCCCAGATTAGTTGCATAAAATGATCAGTTCCGACAGCACTAAAGTAAACAAGACGGACGGTAGTCGTTTTACACCAATAGCAAATAGGAGCACGCATTTATTGACATGCATTCTCGCCGACTAATCGGGACTAAGTTTTCCCCCAAAAACATAGAGTTTGACTCTGTAATCCAACGGTTTTCACATTGGCACGAACTTACAATTCATTGGTTAGTTACCAACCTTTACAAGAGTTTACAAAGTTTAACTTGAACTCAGAAATTCCCGTGGTTGAGTGATTCGCCTGTTTCGTAGTGACATAAAGAGACGTATTCCGGGGCAATATACACGCATCATTGTAAGAACAATAAAAGTTCACATGAGGAAACTCCAGGTTAAAATTTTGCATAGCCATTGAAAATACTACGGGCACCTGTGAGTTTCCCTCAACACATACATTCATGCATACTAGGGTGAAATGTGTGCTGCATAAACTGCAGCTTACAACGAACGTTTGTCAAGATTGAGCAGTGGAATATGTCCCTCAATGAAATTTTACAAGCAGTGCGAAATTCTTCACTTCAGTTGGTGAGATTTCATTCGATGTTTTGTCCAAACTCAAACTAATATCAGAAACATCGTCGCCTATCAAGCATGTTTTCGGTGCTTCACATCTAGATTATTATTGCACACGTTTATGTAACAAGGCAGATATTCGTAAACTAAGCCATTGACGAAGGAACCATCGCCCATCCACGCTAAATCAAATCGTATTTAGCAATTAGAATGTGAGTGCTCAATTACCTACATAGGGGAAATGGAAAATTAGTTGCAGTATCGAATGGCCGAACACGTTCAGGAGCGGCTGCGGAGGATAACGCTTTGCGACTTCACCACGATTCCATCATCAGCCGAGCAGAGGTCAACCAGATCATCAGTCGCTTGACTGCTTTACAGAACTAAGCAACACGTGTTCACAAGTCAAGCGTTCAAAGTGATCTACTCGTCCAGGAACACCAGGTTATCAAGATATGTGGAGACCCCTTTGATCCATACACAGCACCGTGAACTGCGCAAACCACCCGAGCTTGTGATCGGTTGATCGTTGTTATGGTTACAAAATGTGGTAGTAGTTATATGTCTTTCTGACAGACACACATTCATGTTTGCGCCATGTGCTTTTACCTTTGTTCGAAAACATTTCACTCATTTGTTTCGATATGAAAATAAACACTTCGACTGTACCACGCATTTTGGTATGATGCATGTGAAATGACCAAGAATTCATCGTGCAACCTTCGTCTTCTACTTCTGTTTTCAAACAAGAAAATCAGTTATCATAGTGACAAAGAATGACAGTTTCGTATCCACATTGCTGCGGTGCTATGAGTGTGATGATAGATAATGTGTGTGGATGATTGCCAGTGTTGGTTGAATGGGTGTTGTGATCTCGTCTATTTATTTATTGTTGATGGCCAGAGTAGGGTGAGGGGTCTCAGCTGGAGATTGTCCAGGCGAATCTTGATTGACTCTTTGGTGGCTAAGATCTGGCTTTCGATATTCCTCAAGCTTATTAGTCTACTGACCTTCATGGGTTGCGTGATCTGTACAATAACTCCTTCTTCCTGTGTAACAGTTTAAGATACGACGAGACCAATCTTTCTTGATGGGAGTAGATTGTTTCAGTGGAACAGTTAGTGATAAAGATGTGGCTTAAAAATTCAGTCGTAAAATTACTTTAAGGCCCTGGATAAAATTGTATTGCAACCAGGACTGGCAATAAACAACGAGTGGGAAAACAGAGAAAGATATACTTTAGAGTGGATTTGGTCAGTCTGTGTAGGACACGTGACCGTATTCCAAGAATATTTTGGGCATGGATGTACTATTCGAAGATTCCTTTTGCTAGGGGGCATGCTTAGTCTGACGGGAAAGAGTTCTGGATGATAAGTTAAGATAAAATCCAGTTGTTAGTTACAGCGGGTCAGAGGAGCACAAATGTCATTGAAATTGAAAGATGAAGGTGAACATGTGGTTGCATATAGAAGTCTCCTACAATGATATGGAAATTCTCATCTATCAGGAAAAGTGGGAATGAATCGTGGGAGGAATCAACTAATTCTAGTGATCCGTGTTGTGTTTTTGAAACATTCGTGATAACAATATGGTCAGAATGAAAAAAATTGGGGCGAATTGATACAGATATACAGTCATTCCCATGATAAGAGTTGGATGAAATGACACTGGACTTGCTACACCACTTGGAATTGATATATGGGGCAATTCCATCATCCGTTTTCTTGGAATTCGTCTATTCGAAGGAAGCATGACATATTTTCCATTTCGACCACAGAATCATCCATTTCAGCATTCAGCCAGGTCTCCTGAAGGCAAATCAAACACGCATTTTGAAATGCATGAGCTATAAACAGGAAGCTCATGAACAGAGAACGCACGTTTTTACACAGCATGCTGGGAACTGCTATATTGATAATATAAATTGCTTTGAATATTTTCGCGGGGACAACATTGAGGTAAAGAACTGTGTTAGCAACGTGATTCCGATGGAAACGTACCAGGAGTATGATACATGAAATTGTTATCCTACATTTTATCAATGTCTCAAATGGTCACAAATTGTTCGAAGAAATATTAGTCGATTTTAATTGGACCGGAACTGATTCACCTTCAGGCATCAATGCCTAACTAGCCGTGGAATAACCGACAATGCCTATAAATAAATCTTGTTCCGATGCCCTCATTTCATTGAACATACAATTGAAAATATGCTCTGTGATAAACTGCGAGTGGCAAATAATGTCCATCCAAAGATGGAGACGAAAAGATGTAATATCATGTATTGTCAGCGTAAAACCGACCGTTATCAGCAATCCCGGAGAGAATAACCATGATATACCTGGTACAAAATCATGTACCACAGGTTTGACCCTCGGGGTTGGAGGAATATAAACAGTGCGGATGAAACTGAAGAACAGTGTTCCAGTAATTTAAGATGAGTATAATCTCACTTGTATTGACCTCTTAGTTTCATCGAATCACATAAATTGTACGTGATGCTTAGCTTTTACCTAGCATTCCATTGTTTTTTACGTTAACACATACACAGAAAAACTGATGAGCCATGAAGCTCAAAAACAACTCAATTCGTCCCAGTTAACATGAATTAGAGGCTACTAGTACTCTGGTGGTAACTGCTTTTAAAACGTAGTTGAAGGTACTTACTTTTGAGTAGGTCACCGAATATGCATTGTTCTACTTTTCTATGGACTAGTCAGATGCTAAAAAGGTCCAGTATTTAGGCTTTATATGATTGAACGCTGTTTGTGAGCATTTATCGTGTAAGTATTACGTTATCCTGTCTAAATGTCAGCACAGTTCTAAATTACGACAGAACCAGTCACAGACACCCACACCCCTATACACGCAAGTCATTCTTTAGCTATTGCGCAATGATTATTCCTCCTTTTCGGAGGATTTAATAGGTAATCTATAATATAACACAACCGTAGAATAATAGACCCCGGTTCAGTCATCAGTAATGACCTCAGGTCGCTCGGATTAAGTGAACGAAAACCAGTGTCCGAGTTTTGTGATAAACAGTAAATAACGTAACTAAAATCATAACCATATGCAGCATGTCCCTGCGTCGAGGTGTGCTGCTGATCTTTTCTGTGTGTGCGGTTTACGTTACCAACGAATAATCACAAACAAACTAGTTTCTGTCTGAGTGTATATCGCTGTGTGTTTTGTGTTTGTATTTTGACTACATGAACCAATGAGTAGCCAGTTCGAGCCACAAATGACAAAATTGACATATATTCGGTGAATATAATTTTCCCGAAGAAGAAAACTACGTTTAGTACTTGAAGAGTGACTAATCGCATTTTACCGTATCCAGCCTAAAACAATGGAGCATACTAGAGAGTCTTTTTCATTAGACCTAAATACAATATTGAACTGAAGCAATAATGGTGAACTTGGTGAGGTGTGTTATTCTAAAAAGGCAAAAACGATTATAATATGCGACTGGTCCTGATGAGCTCTTTCTTGGCTTATTCGGCCCATGATCATTTCTTGTCTTTGTTTGATCTTCTGGTTCATTTATACTGTTCAGATGTGGAAGCAGTCCGGAGAACTAGAAAAAAATCTTACTTTTATTGTATCTGACAATTTTCAGTGTACGTCGTTCTATCCTGTTGTTTAGTCAAATGGAAGTTAACTCTTGTTTTCTTCAATTTGGTTAACCAGGGGGAGGGCATAAAAGACTGACTGATGTAATCCGATACTTCAGCATATGAGAACGTTGTCTAAATCGGATGCTGTCAGATTGTCCTCGCGGGGAGTTTTAGAAACTTCGGTTTCGGCGCCGAGTCTCTTCTCCGAAGATTACTTACATATTCGACAGCCGTTCGTTACCTGCGGCCTCCTTTTATAGAACGATCATTTTTGCGTAACCAGGGGGATAAAAGTTTAGTTATTAATAAATTATTTATTTACAAATAACCCTACTCGAAAATATTGTTAACTGGTTGTATTCGTGGATGATCTTAAACAAACAAATATCTGATGGTAGTTTCCTAGATTGGATTTTTTGTACAAAGTACGTGTTCAGCTCAAAATAAAAATAATCAGTCCACGTCGTTATAAGAGAAGAGACTGATTGAGGGAAGGAAGCAAGCATTTCATACAGTTTGAAACATCCGAGTGATCGAAGGGACCTCCGTGCGTCTTTGCATCGGAATGAATGTAAATATTTTCGATGTCTGTTTGCCCAGCACGGTTCATTTAACAGGACTAGCTCTCGCAATGGAAGAGGTATTTTCCCCCATTTTAGAAATGTGGAACCACTCAGAAGAATATATTTTAAAGTGATATTAAGTATATCAGTTAAATCAGTTTACCTGGGCCAAGAATTCGTTCAGTGCCATTCAAAATGCCGTTTATTTCATTTATGCCGCGTACAGGAATTGAGTCATATTCGTCAGGTGATGTCAATTTTTCATACTGTTTCGTCATCTCTAGTATTGGTACCAATTGTCGGTTTCGGATTACACATATCCTTTTTATGGTTTCAATGGAAGCTAATTGACACGGGGATATTTCTGTTCAATTAGTCATGCATCAGATTCCATGTCATATGATTCGTTATGCGTTATCCTGACTGAACTCACCACTGAATACCATGGAAGCACTGTATAGAAGTTTCACCCTACGACGGAACGTTCCAATAACTTAGCGTTGATACTACATAATGATTTGTGTTGAATAACGCTCAATTTACAAAATGCATCCGTAGTGACCGCGACCGTTCGGAGAAAATGCAGATTTTTTAGACATCGTGCTAAATTTCTTTACGCTACGGATTCCTCACACGGTTGATTTTGACTGCACAATTTTGTCCGATCGCAAACGTTTTCATGAACTGACCTTCGAGAATGTTTCGTCAACCTCGCCTCTGACACACTTCCGGTTCACGATGACTGCAGGCACTTGGTTAGCTTTCGCTTCGCCGTTGCTTTGCTCTGCCTCCCGTGTATTGCTCGGATCGGTACCATTTCGGTGCTACGATATGAACAATGCAATTTTGAAACTGTCTACTGACTTGATTCGTCTTTTTAAATTTATCCGAGGAGACTTCGATGACAGTTCACTTTGAAACTGAAATTAAAACACAGTCTGAGGTCAACAGCTGAACAACTAACGTTTCCCTACAGACTAGTCGTCCATCATAGGAGTAGACAGCTGTGCGTAAACGGGTCATTGTCCTTGAAATATTAGTGGCGGTAGGGTGATATGTCATGGAGTGATGAAGGTAAATAAACCACTGTGAGCCAGCTCAGATGACCCGTCGTTAGATGGTAAACTCCTAGTCATTCTCCCTGGGTTCAAATCCCAGTGGGAGTTCGATGGACATGGATTGCTGATGAATTCTAACAAACAGAATGGCAGTTGTACGCTGCTTCAATGGTTTTCAGTAGTGAGTCGAACATTCATGTTGCATGAAGTAGCATATTACTTACAATGACTTTTAATAGAACCATTGCAGTGTTAGCAAATTTTTAGAAAACATGTTTTTCACGGTTTACACACTCACCCACACAAGCATACCAAACACATCCCCAGCCAGACTGAACTGAAGTCGGCAAGTACCTGAAGATGCGAAAAGATAATAACTGAGCATCCGCAGCTCTCGTAAACAAATGATCGGTAAAATGTAAATACTGCAATTATATCCAGCTATTCCTCATATTGTTCTGTTTTACCGAACATTGAAATATGCGGGGTGCTCCTAAGCAAGTTAAACACATCTACTTGAATTTGACCTCGATAAATCCGGTAGTAGCGCAAACTGACCCAGTAAAAAATAAAAATTCAAAACCGAGGCGCGTAAACGTAATTCACTCATGTTGCCACTTCGCTATTCAGGTTTTCCGTGTTTGGTGACCCCGGGTTTCAATAAACTTACTACGAGCGTTTAGTAGAAAATTGTCTGTTTGAAACCAAAGTTAGTGAAGAGCGAAAACATTTTGTCCCGTTTGAGATAGAAAAGAATAATTAATTCAGAGGAAGAACACTATGGAAAGGCCTCCTTTCGTATACTCCCAACGGTGGCTTACGTGAAAAATCCAGCAAGAAAAATAATGATAATACGAGAAGTGTTTACCTTAAACAGTTGTATGTGAGGCATTGTATCTGGAAAACGAGACAAGATTATCCCCGGACGCACACGACCTGTTCCGTGGTTATTGCCGCCTATCAGGTACGCTTACCCGGTACTCTTCCGCCCAATCATCCTTTTACTTGAGTACTCCACAGTTGGCTTGCAGCTGTATTCCCAATTGTGTGGAATGGAGCGTGCATGGACAGGGAGTCAGTTTTTAGAATCTCACGGGTATTCTTCAAAAAGTAATTCGTAGGTTACATGGCTAACCTTCAGAACGAGAACACACGGGCCCACGGTTAGCCGTGATAACCGACGAATTACCTTTGGAAGAACCACCGTGTGATTCTAACAATAGACTACCCGTCTATGCAAGGTCCATTCGATTCAAATGAGATTGAAGCAGTTTTATTGGTCTGGAATCGTGTTTGTGTGTGTATGTGATTGTATGTGCTTGGTTAAAGCTACGGTTGGTTAAGGTTGAGGGTCATTCAAGTCTGAACACAAAGCGGGTTTGGTGCGACCAATTGATAATGCCTATAGGATCCTTCGTCGGTGTTTGTCGCTGTGATGAATTGAGACCCAGAACACGTTCATCTGATCTACCGTGTGATCACTTTCGGTCAGTGGGTGAGTTATAATTGAGGTCAGCCTATAAATAGTTCGCTGGCTAGAAAAAAGAGGCAAAATTTATAGAGCACATGATACCAAGCGGTTTGGGACTAGTAGTAAGTAATCGTTAGGGATCCGAATACAGCCGTCAAGAATCCATTTTGTAATTGGAATATCACATCTCACAGAGCAACTAATGTCATGAGACACGAGAAAATTCGGAAACATACCTAAATTTAACCTTATTTCAAAATAATACTCAAAAATGTGTGTGAGACCAATTAGATGAAAGGAAATATTTCCTGTATTATTTATCACTCGTCAAAAATAAGTAAAATAGACATACCATTCAGACAAATTAAACCTATATGGAAAGCGGAATTTGAATCTAACGCGGTTCACTGATGCGAATCGATTCTGTTTAAGATGTGTCTTTCATTTGTTGTCGAAAAGAAACATAAGCTTCCCCTGGAATAGCTGCTAGCCATTTCCAACTAACCTAATGATGAATAGGAGCCGTTGAGAGTTTTTTCAAACCGGATGCCATGCCCATCGTCACTCTATTACGGGCAGCCTACAAGAGGAATTTAACTGAATCAAAGATCGTGCAGACATTGGTGAACAAACAGTGTTTCATTACGTACATAACTCCATCAGACAAAATAACCGATAATTGGCCTGACTGGTGCTATTCCTGCAGTGCGATGCCCATGTCGATACTTCTTCAACCCCGGTCATTCAAAACTCATAAACTAGGGTACCGTGGAAAGCAAATTATAAATATGGACCCGGTGAGTCAAAGGCAGTCTCAATTGGGCGCTTAACATATGACGTGCATTTTACCAATACGAGGTGGAAAACAAATTAAAATCAACTTCACAACATCGCATAGATTACACTATGATGTTCCATGGTTTAAGTAGACGCTACGATGGAGTAGTGGTAGACTCACTTATACTCGTTTTTACCAAGGTTTCATTTCGGTTTCATTGCAGAAAGTTTACACTAAAGCCCCATTCACATTTCAGGAACAATTGGGCATCATATAGCTAAATTATGCGGGCTTAACTTTATATAAGTCAACTATCTGACTACATTTTCTCAGCTACTCAATTACGTACCGATCAAGAAAAATGGGCTTTCGAAAGCAAAACAGGCGAGAAGGTGAACGGAAGACTCTAGCTTCCCCGTCGTTTAGTAGGAAAAGAATAGCGAGAAGAAACCACCAGACAGGCGTGAAAGAGCATGACAGGGATTTTGACTTTTGAAAAAAAAGAATGTAGTATTGTGCCGAAGACGAAATCAGTACTTCTGTAATTTTGGCAAACCACGAAACTTTTTCATTCTTCACGGATCAATTTTCTACGAGTTTCCTCACCGTTATGCACGCCAGTGAGAATGTAATCGTTATTGAAGTGTATTGTTTTTTATAATAAAATGTTATTTTTGCACGTAGTTTTTCCACCACTAACTGACCAACGTCTAAGTCTTTATGAGCTGCATTCCAAGCAGTTGTATGCTCGCTGACATATGCACAGAAAAAGGAGTGCGGAAGTGTAGTTGAACGGGCATGATTATCACTGGAGGATTCTTATCATGGTAAAAACGACGACCGTCGTAGTCTGCCCCGAATACCCTTCAGTCAGTTAGTCAGGGTATCTGTAATGGATTTCAAAACCCTGATATCCGTCACCACTGTCGAAGACAGATCTAGAAAAGCTCTAAAGTAAGCAGGTGAAAACTGTTGCAGGTAGCGCAAAGTTTTTCTCGAAGACAGTCCACCAACCCTAAAAATGATTGAATAAAAGAACAGAAAAATAAAGCTAATACTAGATCTGATAGCGACTTTGTGGACAAAGAAGTTCATTGAGAACTTTCACGATAAGTTCAACACCAAAATAAATTATCAACGTGTCACACGGGAAGAGATAAAACCAAGAAAACTGGACACGGGCAAGAAGGTTATTGATAAAATTTGAAAATTCGTGTCTCCATATACAATCTTATTTAGGAAGGACGAGTATCAAATTGTTTCATCCGTAGCACTTCTTCACAGCTTGCCAAAACTACATGAAAATGGGTCTTTCACTTCGTCTCATTGGTGTCATGATCAATGCTCCTTATCAAAAAATAGCACAACGACTAGTAGAATTATTGGAAACCGTTCAACCCGGTTTCGCCAATTACAATTTGCGAGATAGTTCCAATTTCATTTTCGCCATATCAGGTTCAAACACACACAAGTAGACCATGGTTTTGCTAGAAATCACATTACTGTTTTTCATCGTTCCCGTTTCTGGAAGCTTTTAACATCCCATGTGGACAAAAAGTGAATCCAACTTCCAAAGATGCTTTCCAACATAATATTTGGGAACTGCTGCTAGTATGCTAGCCCTACGCTCATTTTCGATTTGATGGGTGCTTGTACCGACAGAGAGATGACATCACTATGGGTTTTCCAAAAGATCCATTGATAACGGAATTTTTTTATAACTAAATTGAAGTTATGCGTGCAACATATAATTCATTGCAGTTGGAATGAGGATTACATTTGTTATTAAGCCAATAAACTCCTTCAGTAGCATTCGTTCTTGTTACCTGATCGACATTTAGCTCAGTGTCTAAAGTTCAGGGTCTGAAAACGTTTCTACACGTATTATTCCCAAGATGAACTGGCTCAATACGTTTGGAGAGAGAATGGCTACCCCGGTGAGTTTGGTTAAAAGAGCTGAACCAAATTTGCGTTCGCAGCATTTGCCCGACCTACCAAAGGCAATATGCAAGGATAATGAGGGACAGAAAATAATTATAGTGGTCAAAAGCTTTGCTTTTCCGGCCCTAATTCTAGAAAGTTGTCTACACCTCTGCAGTGATCTTCATGCAAATAAAATACAAGCTGCTTGAACCGGCCTTCTCCATATTTACTTACTCTTTCAGGTGAAAAATGGCACGCCCTACATACTAGATGTTTGTCTAAGCACATATTGGAACATAACATGCGATGGTTGAACTTCAGGAACACTGTTTTGATTGCCAGATGGATTCTAAGTCATCTGATAGATAGTGACCAGAAAAAGAATTAAGAATGATATATCAAATCCTATCTGATCAATCAAACCAGTACCACTTTGGTCCCTAGCCATGGCAGAGAAATTCGCAATTCACCCAATTAACCTCAAACTACGTGCAGAGATTTGACTAACCCAGGGACCTAAACTGTCCTGGCCAAGGCCGGAGGGCACAGATAGTCGACTGAACCTCGAAAACCCGTTAATGAATATTGTCCGATGCAGTCGGAGATTCACTGTCACCACAGGGCACACTACATGGGCATGTCTTCCCTAAGTCCTCCCCCATTTTACAACGCTACAGCAATGGATTTTCACCCGGCCAATGTCGGATGCAGTTCACAGTCACCTCAACCACATGCACCATAGGAGCACTCATAGGATTCGCTGAATGTGATTCACGCTCATCAGCTTCATGTTCTTAACACGACCATGTGTAAGGGACTGCTCGGAAAAAATCTATTTCGTCAGCAAAGTAATGCTACAGTCTTGCATTCTCCAAAACCGAGTGCAGTCAGATGACGAAGGTACCAATCTCAACTGGTAAGGAAACACATTAGAAAACGTCTTTATATATCTCTCAGAGTTCACATGAATGTCGAAGTACAGCCTGTCGATGACAGCTGAAGTTGGTGGAATTCCGGTTTTTACTAATATGTTCCTACGTAAAAACTGTCAGTAGCCCGAATACTGGTCACCACTGGGGATCTGAGGAAGACTCTAGAGCAGTATATTGGTGATCGCCGAAATAGTAACACAATTGGTAACAGTGTTTGGTTTCCATCAGATTCTTCCAAACAGATGAGCAGTTGAGCCGAGTTGACCGTACCGTCCCCATAACTAGTTCAGCATTTGCCTTCGTTTGATACTCCAATTTAATTGGCTGTGATCTGCGTTATATAAGGGAGCCAACTCCAGCTCCACAAAGCAAATCAACATCGCTTCCACAAGCAGCGGGGTTCAATCTTCGCGAATTCTAGTGCAGAACAATAATTGTGTTGTTTGACTTTGAAATATAGTAGATTTTTCCTCCTTTGTTCCATGCTTTTACACTGAGAACCGAGTAGTTTTTCATCCATTTATGTATCATTTTAAGGGTGAATGCTGCCATATCAAGGTAATTATATGTCATTTTGGCTTGCATGACACAGTAAAAGTAAGCCAGCCTCGTAGCAACTTAGTGGAAAACCATAATTTCTTTCTATGTAGACATTTTTCTCCAACTGACCCTGTTACAAATCCTTCAGTGTGTCTCTGAGCTAAATCTCCTCGGCTTTGATTGGTGTGCAAATATTATTTTACTCTTGATTCGACTATGGTATTCCACCATAAAACCGCCGGAGTACGGACTTTTTTCTTTAAAGGAAAATGATAGCACCGGTGCTTCACTGAAACATCAATGAGAGTAATGTCATGTAACCTCTCCGGTTCATTCTAACCACAAATTACTAAACAACAGTCAAATCTGTACGAAGCATGTTTTATGACTATTCATCTAAAATAGGGATAACGAAATCACCGTTAATGAAGAGGACCTTTTCATTCGGCTACCCATCTAGTTCATTATCATGATAGAACCAATACTTCACGGTATGTATCTAAATTACTGATTTGTCGGCGAGTCATTTAAAACTCAAACTGATAACCCTCATTTTTCAAGCTGCCGTGCATTCGCACTTCTGTGAAGGTTATTTGGTGACCTCCAAGAAAATGAGTTAGTCTGATCGGGGTGATCAATACAAAACCCTTCCATGCTTCCGCGCACCATTCAGTTACATAAAGTTCAACTTATTACTGCCTCCTGGTGACGATAAACGAGGATGTTCCAATTATGTCATTTTTTGAGTGAAATGAATTGTCTAATCTTTCAAATAGGACAGCTCAATCAATGTTTTTCTTCGTTTCTCTTCTATATCCTTTTCTATGGCCTTGCAGCAGGATTTCGGTTTCATCTAGAAATACTCATGCAACCAGCCCCAAAGCTACAAACGGGTTTTGTAACTCAGGAAAACGTGAAGTAATTTAGTGGAAATGTAATCGGGACTTCCATGGGAGTCACATATGACTCACCTGAAGAAATGATGCTTCACCTGGACCTAAAATATAGTGGATACTTTCAAACCAGCACGAAACTTTTTTATAGCGAGCAGTTCCTAAATCATCTCATACATCCACCAATGAATGACGATGCACGACTTCTGTAATAATAATATTTAATAATACTCTCAGCGCTGAGTCGTTTCTGTGACCAAAATGGCATTCACGTGCCTTGTCTTGCTTGTGAATTTCAAAAGTGAAACACTACTGAAAGGCCTGCTCCTGTCTAATGGTCTTGATGTTGATCATCTCTATCACAGTACATTCGATGGATAGTTAATCATACTGTTGGCTCCGGGTTCCACATTTACGGATTCACGTGATAAACCTTGGGTGCACATGATAAAATGCATTATCAACTAGCAAGCAGTGCGTTAATATCCAAGCAATTTGTTTAAGAACGATTGGTGAACAGGGATTCCGAGCCATTCCGGAGGCACTTGCGATATTTTTGAGGTAATTCCGATCACGTTTTTTTTTTTTTTTGAATATTGTTGTTATAATCCGAAAATACGTCGGGAAATGATTAAGTTTCGATTATTCAGAAAGCTATGCGAGGCAAAGGCAAACCATTGTTTAAAGTAAGTTACAACTACATAGTCAACGACTAATTGGTACGTACATTTTCAGCTTGTTAAATGTAAGGTGTGGATTGATGCCTATCGCGATACCTTAACGAACTCGAAATATTTTGTAGATATCATCTAACGGGAATTGGCCTAATAGTTTACGTTTGTCACGGATCCCAAGCCCCAAAGTTTTCCGAGTACGGCAAGTAAAAGCAAACGTCACGTCTTCTCAAACAGAAGATGTGTACGCAATAGAATGTGTAATCCAGTCTCAATCGTATAGAAGATATTCCATTCCAACTGAAATATGTAATCGATTTACCGAATCATAAACGAGGCTTCCATTAATGCGTGCATGATTGATTGCGTGAATGAAATATTTGGGCAATGCTTTCTTCATTTCAGCGACGAGTTGAGCATTGAAGAAATTAGCCAAATAACGAACAAATACGTCATAATTATGTATTCTGGTCAACATCGTCGTTGGCAAAACAGAAAAACATCCAACGGATTGCCTAGGGAAAATACGAATTTATTTTCAAAATACGGGGCAACGTTTCAGGGCTCCTTCCGATAATTATTCCAGGAGACATTCCGATGATCAAACGCAAACACTACAAATCCATGAGCAACGATTCCATCGAGCATTAGTCCCGGTGAAGCAAACGCCGAGCTATCAGACGTATTTTCAATTGAATCGTGAATGCAGAACCCACAGGAGAAAGCGAATCCTGGTTACATGGAATTTAATTTCACCAGCCAAATCAACGTATGTGCTGTGCGAATATTCCACAAGCGATCGTGAGCAGTTCACGTAATTTGCCATATGGTCATTTTTTGTCCACAAAGGATACTCAACTGAGGATGACAGACAATCTTTGGGGAATAATTATAGGACATTTCTTCAATAGGTGATCTAACTTACCGTGAGGACGACGGTGAAGAAAGTAGGAAACTAAAGGAAAACCGAAACTTGAAATATATTTGATGAAGGCTTTAAAGATTGTTGTTTATCTCAGCTTATTTTGGTCGTTTTCAAGAGCTTCTGCTTACTGAGATCAGTGTTCAGTTAGTGTACTTTTCGGCACCAGTCTCAGGCACTCTGCGATCCACAGGTCCTCAACATTGTCCCCAAAACATTTTTGCATACTTCATATGGACGTGAAAATGACGGAAGATGACTGGTTTGTTAGGAAAAAAGTTTAGAAAAATGTGCCCTGTAAAGGAACACGGTCTTTGTCAGTGAAGTATATGGTGAATAATATGGTAATGTGAACGACGTTTATTCAATAAATTATTGTACGTTTGTGTGGTTTCTCATATTCAGTTTGATTATACAATAAGAGAGATCATTTTTAGTTGGATAACATGTAATTCAGTGCCTTATATTTCGCTCGACGAGGTGGTAACAATATCTTTGTTACCAAAATTCCACAATTTTCATTGTAGTGTTGACCAACCACATGGCGTATTGAATCGTGTTATGTAACCATCGAATATTCCGCTACCTATATTCATGCAGTTGTCAAGCAGGGTAGCCCAATGAATCACAGTTAGGAAGTGAATAAATACTAGTACAAAATTAAAAAAACGAATTCATAATACAATTACTTCCTGCAGAATACGAGGTTTACGATAACATAATCACTCGGTTTTGGAAAAGAAAATAATGGTAGTAATGTTCCAATTTTGAGCTTCGACGGCCACCAAAATGACGTTCTAAAGCAACATTCAAGATCTGCATAAATATACGTACGAGTAATACAAATCAAACTGTGGACCAATAGCGTTCATCATCAAACGAACAGCATATTGTGCAGATAATATAAAATAATAATAAAGCACAGCTTATGGGCACCCAAATGATGGTTTTTGGATGAACCTTTGATTACCAAGGGGTGATGAGTCGCAGCTTCAGACCGTCTGAAATGTTCTAGGAAATGAACGATTTTGTGCTTTATATTTATGAAACTTGTGCCATGAGTTAGGAAGAACTCTGCTTCTCACCGCCCTGACTGAAGTAAAAGATGAGTACTCCAATGTTCGAGAAAAACCGTACAGGTAAGTGACTGGTTTGACCAGCTACCCGTTTGCTCTCAATTAACCAAACGCATACGAGAAGGAAGATCCAGCAAATTTTGGTCAAGAAAAGTTGTCCAAAAAACTGCCGATAAAAGTTTTGAAATTTATTTAAATCATTGTACGAGTCAGTCACTAATTTTATCAACAAAACACAGTGTACAAATTTGTTTGTCTGACTCCCAAAATTTGGGGCATATATTGTGAGCGAATAGTTCATGATTTTGTCCAAAACCAAGCCTATCCAAGTTAAATTTTTGTCAGTTTCAATGACGAATTTTACTGATTGGGAGAATCGAAATTTATCTCGGTTTTCAAGGGGACGTCAGAAACTTCGTGGACTGGTTTAATCTGAAAGAGCTAATCACCTGTGCTGTAGTAGCGTGACGCATATACGCTGCTGAATTACTGGAGTCACTGATTGGTTATAACCACAATTTGTAAATGTGAAAGAAGCGTTTCACTTTAGATCTTCGAACAATCTCATGGGAACTCCTTTTTCTTGTCAGTAATGTATATGGTAGGGACAAAAATTGTACACCCCGAGGATGTCGAATTTCACAATTTTCTCTTCAAAGTTACGTTAGTAGACAAAATGATGCAAGTACCACTAAGTAAATAACTGAATAAGTTCATAAAGTGTATGCAAAAATTGAATGATAGAGGACTAAATTAACAAACTTGATCGGTATTCAATGTCAATTATTGGCTCAAGGGTCCACACCAACCTTGAAAGAAGAATTCGTAAGTGATATACTCCTTCTAAGCATATGGGGTACTAATGAAGATGAAGTGTGATAAGGTAACTGGCCCAGACGGGTTTTCACCATGGGTGTAGGTTGAATTATGCTCTCATTTCATCATTAGCGTGAACATGTTTATGCAGTGTGTTCCCCGATACTGGATCCTCCCCCCCCCCCGAAAGAGTAGAATTTCTATTTTTCTGAAAACGATAGTAGCAGTTACTTTTTAACATACGACGAATAAATGTGTTTGATTGTCCTCTTGAGATGAAAATGACCTTTGGCGAGATTTGCTATGAAAGGTTCAAAAATGATTCATGTTACTTCGGAGTGATCGCATGAAGTTGGCGACGTAGTCCTGTCACACTGTTAGTGTTTATTCCGCCGTAACAACCATTAACAGTTCACTAAATGCGATGGTTCATCTATTTCTACTTCTCAGCAGCAACTTCATTCGACTATGAAAACTGAAATGTTAGAAGAAAGCGATAAATATTTGGGATGTCACTTTGATTGCTAAGTTGTGCAAATAGCAGTGTTACTTTTCATTTCACGTAGTCTAATGCCAAGTGCATTGGTCCAGCACTGGCAATTGGCCATCGCCACCAACAATGGAGCAAACCGTGACTATATTTAATAAAATTAGTTTATAAGGCTAATATCTTCCTTGCATGTTTCAGCGTATCAGGTTTATTATAGTTTCAGATAAGCGGTATACTGCTTATCAGTCAAACCAGCCAACAATGCAACTACCGGTTATATTTTTATGGTGTTTGGTCTTATGGTGACAATGATTTCACCCACCCTGTCACATGGTAGAGGATGGAAATCAGTTTAGTATGTTCTGGCAGAATACATATTACCAGCAATTAATATGTGCATGATCACTTACGCGTGTAGTGTAACTTTGGGTATAGTTCGTGCAGCCTAATAATTGAGCAGTTCTTCGATCTTTATGATAAGGTATATCAGGTGAATTTGGAGAATGGTGGACAGGTCGGCACAACTCTGGAGCCTTTGTCAGGCCTGGCAATAACAGTGTCTTTATTTTTCCTTAGAAATCCTAATGCTTCCCTGTGTCGGTTACTGACAATGCTTCTACCTATTGGCACTAGTATTCCTCGTCTAGATGGCTTAACTAAAATACATAAACCGGGAGTACCACTAGGACCTATACTTGATATGAGCACTTCTTTCGAGGAGTTTATTGGATGAGAGTTACGAGGAGAAGTGGTTATCGTAGTGCGACCAGGTGATCTTTTCCCTTTACTAACCTTCTCGATCCGCTCTAGTTTTTCGTCTCTCACTTGCGCAGCCATTTCCGTGCACATACTGTGCCTTAGAGAAGCGGAAGAACAACCACTCAGTTCATCCTTCAAAGCAGCCGTATTCAGCTCGACCGTAATTCAGGTCCATATGAGTCATGTGTGACCCAGGTCACTGCATCTTTAGGCCGTAGTTTTCGCCTCGACCATCGTGCAGACAGACCAAACCATGTGAAGTACGCACACTGAGCATGCGCGGTGTCGACTGACGCTACAAATGCCAGCTCATTGGGTGGAATTCAGTGCCAAGTGCATAATTTTGACAGTGATGCACTAGGCAGTGCAAACTGGACTCACGCGCAAAACTTCATTTGATTTGATCTTAGCATAGCTGAATCCATCGTTGTGGTAATGCTCGTGACGTCCATGGACAATCGGTTTCCTGGTCATACACACCCACACTTTCCGTTGCACGAAACTTTCCCAAGGACTGAGTTCACCGGGCAACCTCTTACCCACGTTCAGCCACAGGTTCGACATACTGCACGAATGGACACCACACCTATTTTCGGTGTTTGTGTGTGTGTGTGTTTATGTCCCAAAGTGCGGTGTGGGAATGGTCCAGTCATGTGTGAGCTGACTAGAACACATTGACAGCGGTGAGATAAAGTCAGAGATAGTCTGGTGAACCCAGCCCTTGGAAGAGTTTCGTGCATCGGAAAGTGTGTATGACCAGGAATCCACTAGTGCTTAACGTGTGTTTATGCGGATGGACTAAAATTAACCGATGCGAATGCTTCGCCAATGTGGACGAGGTCATTGAGGCACACAAAGGAGTGATTTCATTCAACCTTGTTATTGCCTGCCATCAAGTAAAACGGTGACGGCGTGATCACATAGGGTAGTGACAACTTTGATCTATCAAAATTTTTATCGACACATGATAAGATAAATTTACCACCGTGTATTCCGAAAAGTGGGATCGGAGCAACATTACAGAGATTTTACTCGTGTCTGTGTGGGGACGGCGCAGGATGGTATTCAGCAATGGCCACCTACTCTAGCAGAACACACGGTGTTGATCTGGATCATTCTCTCCTATCAGCGAGACTGAGGATATATTCATCATCTACCTATAAAACAGACGCAGTGCTAAAACACTATATGCTCAGTCTACGATATGTCCCTCTTCATAGATCCTCCACGACTGTTGTTCCATGGTCCTCTTTCGTTTTTAGTTACTCCTTATGACATCGATCTCTTCGCCAATAACTTGACGGCAATTATTCATCTCTAGTGCCTTTTAGGAACATTTTTTGTCCAATGGCAGATTAGACTCACTCCATCGAACGTAGTATTTGAGCTGAACGAATGCACTACAAACCCCTTGATGATCGTGTCGTAAACCATCAATCCCATTTGTTCGACTTTGCGGACCACATATATTTCATCACTTCCCTTTTTTGGATTTGATGAGAAATGCCGTGCGGTGAACCACGTGCAAGCTTAACACAATGTGCAAGTGGTCTGAACACGTAAGTTTTGGATGGGGAATTACAGCAAATGATAAATGATAATAGATCGGTCGATAATTTATTCACCGAAGTCTACAAAAGGACTTCAAAAAGAGTAGTATGTATGGGATAGAAACAGAATGATAGTGAGATTCTCCGACGAAATTCTGTTGCTGAAACTAGTCAAGACGTTTTCGACCAAGACCACGTTGTGGTGACAATCATCTTCGTTCTTGATTTTAACGATTTTATTGTTTAACTGGAAGCTGACCGTCAAGAGCAGTGATTATTTGACCGCTGCTCCTGAGCATGCTCTCAAATACATACCAATCAATATCGCTCCCGATGGATTTCTCGTTCTCAAGGGTGGCGGGAAACACCGTCCTGAGTAATGTATTCGAACAGAGCCGAGTAAAGTGCACGGGTCCACGTAGTACGAAGGACTAAAGAAAGTAGTAAGTGTAAGCCTTCTTCATGCCAAGCTGCAGTAAACGCTTGGATATAGTTAGTACCAGTGATAGTCACACAACTGAGATCGCAATTATAATTATCTTCATTCACAACGGCATTTATGCAAACAGCAGACCTACGAACTGTGAAAAGGATCCAAACGGAATGATGTTGAAATAATGGTGGATAATATTAGCGAGATAAAGTAATGCTAAAGCAATACTATTCAGTGAGAGGACAGCCTGAAGTGCATTCAGCGGAACTGGATCAACCAATGTAGGGTCCAGTTTCTATATATGCTACATTGTAGGGAAGCTCATTTGGTATACATATAGTCATATTTTTATAGCAAACTCCAAAACATTACATAATACCCCAATAAAAATGTCTACCGTTGGAAAACTAAAGAGAAACTCCATTCCAAATCTACTAGACCTTACAAATATTTGTATATCGAGGCAAACTGCACGCTTGGGGTTCACTGAAACAAGTCGTTGAAAGAAACTCAGTCGAAGTAGTTTCCACATGCAGGTGCTCTCAGTTCGGTTGTACAGTAACCGAATGAGTAACCGATCAATCCAGAAGTAGCACAAACTCTTCATTATGGCATAAGTTACGATCCTAACCGATTTTGGGTTGACACAATCATATATATTTGAGGTTTCAAATCACTCACATAATACCTGACCCATAACAAATAAACCCTTGCAAGTCCCAACAGATTGAGCTTGTTCAAAATTGTATAGAAATTAGTTCCCCCAAGGGATAGAACTTCTTCCACTGAATACACTGTACACATTGAAGTCATAATCGCCGTAGCTTTTATACGGAATAACCAGGATAACGAATGAATGCAAACGAATCGAGAACAAAAACGTGCCATGAAACTGAACACCGTAGACTGGGTCTTGCAAGGAAAATTGTTCACATGCTACAGGAAAACCCCAGAATAACCCTAACGGTAAAATTTTGAACAGCTCACTCGTTCGGGACTTGCAAGGGTAATGGATCAGGTATTATGTGAGTGATTTGAAACCTCAAATATATATGATTGTGTCGACCCAAAATCGGTTAGGATTGTAACTTATGCCATAATGAAGAGTTTGTGCTACTTCTGGATTGATCGGTTACTGTACAATTGAACTGAGAGCACCTGCATGTGGAAACTACTTCGACTGAATTTCTTTCAACGACTTGTTTCAGTGAACCCCAAGCGTGTAGTTTGCCTCGATATACAAATATTTGTAAGGTCTAGTAGATTTGGAATGAAGTTTCTCGTTAGTCTTCCAACAGTAGACATTTTTATTGGGGTATTATGTAATGTTTTGGTTGCGACAAAAATATGATTACTTGTATTTCGAATGGGCCTCTCTGCGGAGCGCCATTGTTTATAGCTCTGTTTTTACTTGTGCTCGTAGTTTTCGCTGTACTATTGCTTCCGTAGTTACGAACACCTTCTACTTTTGATGCAATCGTTACGAACGAGTCGGATGTCTGAAATTTTTCTAGGGTGGTACATATACGGGCAAAGAAAAGGTGATCAGAGAAGTGTTCATATAACAGCGCGAAGCTGGGTCTCGGTAGACATGTTCAGTTCAGAACCATCAGTCATATTTATAAGTCAAGCTATGCTTTCGGGATGAGATTGTCGTCTGTATGTTTTGCGGTCGCTGCTTCGGCTGAGATACCTATGTATATCCATAGTGTTATTAGTCATGGGTATTTTCACTATCACACAAATAGAACCGCCTTTTTGAGGAAGACAAGCAGGTGTCATGGTTTTGGCATCGGAATCATTTGAAAATAGACACATGTACGGCACTCTAATATAATACGAAATGACCATGGATAATTTACAAGAACAGGACTAAGCTTGAGGTGAATTCTGTTGGAAACGTTAGCATTTTTGATCAAGCCGAGAAATGTAAATAATCCCATGATGAACCTGGTAAAGCCACCAAACACTACATGTGTAGGAGCCAAAAAGTTCGACTGATTTTTCGAGGTAATTTTGAAGAAGTCATCATGCTCCCAACGAGGACAGCTTTTGAGAAAATTCTCGTGTGGGCAAGGATTATAGACGCATGATTACTTAGGTGTTTATGTTTGCACTCAAACACACAAGTATTACCGTGATTTGTGGAGTACCTGAAAGTAAATTTCATCCGTTTATATTATCGAAAATAAATAAAGGTAATGACGCTTTTGCCATGTTTCTGGATACAGATTCGGGGTGGTTTACGCGGAAGTCATAAAAATCATCCAGTACAATATATTTATCATCAGTGTTAGAGTGGAGCCGAGCTCCCTAAAGTGAAATAACGCCAAGCTCATTGATCTCTCGAGTCCGCCGGTTTTTGAAGAAGGTGTGACGGAAAATGTGGTCTACTTTGAAGCCCTCTCATGGGTTTCTGAGCACGGGTTGCATTATCGTAATACGTCTGCGTTGAACTCATAGAGAAAGTCAACATTTTGGTACGAACGATCCTAAGGAAGCAAACATGAGGTGCAATATTTTGAGTCAAAAAGGAAAACAGATTGACTATCCGATCTGAATGAATCTCAATGATTTGCTTCACGCGAACAAAAAAGGCGTAATGATTATTCGGGTTTGAAAGCCAACAACGGGTTATCGTTATTGGTGCCAAGGTCCAGGTAGCGCGCCAATTTCATCAACATTGCCTAGATTACATATTTTGTTTCTGGAATATCTGGAACAATCAGTACGCCGGTTGCTTCGTTTGACATGATGAAATGTGTTGACAAACATGATTTATAGTTGTTTTTCATGCATATCTCTGGCCAAATACAAACCGTAATTTTGATGATACCGCAGGACGGAATAGGTCATGCGTGTGTGTGAGGTCTACGGTTTTGTGTTCTGAATCTCTTGATTTATTCCATAACGAATTGAAGGTCACCGCTGTTATTATGTTCGGCAGCCACGATTTTTATGACATGAATCGCCGAGCGTCTTATGGCATATTTCTATAATAAGCAGCAACGGCTAATTATGTAGTTCAACTTGGTAAATAGGGATTCAGATTAGAGACTTTGAAGTTAAGGATGAATCACCTGATCAAATGACTTGCTTTATATTTTCACAGCCTTGTTATAATAGGTTGATATTTGAAATAAGTTAAGGTTTCACGTTTAATTAATTCAAGATACCGCAGACTAAATAATCGTAGTGAAATCGTTGATGATCGAGCGGTAAACTGCTCTCTCGCATCTTTGTATTATAGTCTAATGCATAGGAAAGCAGATAATTATTCGTGACTATTCTTTGAATAATCAAAAACTCGCTTCGTAGAAACTACTGCTAGCTCTCCTTGACGATGCCTAAGATAGTATCCTGAGGCAAACTACTTTGTTCTGACTTGTATTTCGTATATCAATGGTAATCGAGTCTCAGGGCGTATATATTTCATTGCAAAGTTATGTCCCGACATTTCCCGAGTTTCCTCTGGTTAGCAAGTTTCTATGCGTGAGGTCCCGAATAATTACCATTTTATTCAGTTTTTGATAAAATAGTTTGGCCTCAGGTGTTCTGTAAAATGGCATGTAGCATGTTCGCGTGTTCAGTAACATTTTCAGCGTTTGAATGAATCATTGGCACATATCTCATTCGAATTTCCCCAAGATGAACGATAAAGCCGTTTTATTACCCACCATAAAACAATCTGGTGAAACATAGTTGCTTTAACCAAACGTTCCCTGAAAACCATGACAGAAACCCCGAGAATTCTGCAATATCACTGTGGTAATAAGTGCTTTACTATGGTCCATTTACGTGAGAATTGATGTGGAATTGATTTCACGCAGGAGCTTTGTAACATCATACAGTGGATATTTTGGAAAACGCTTGCACAAGGAAACAGTACGTTGTGGCTGATTTCACCGTGACGTCGAGTTTTCAAACGCGATGCGTTCATTCAGCGCGGAAGAGGATGGAAAGCTCTCATAGATCAGGTGTGATCACTGGTAAATTTCCAACAAAGTATGTTACCCACCGCCAATGTGATGATCAGGCATACTTTCGAATTTCCTAGTATAATCAGAGATCGATCCCTCTTGGACATAATAGTGTTTGTCCTTTTCTGTTGCAGATTTTGTATTATTGTGTAACAGAATGGACAAATAAAAAGGTAATATGCACGTTAAATCTCATTGGACAGAGTTACGAGAACAAAGTCGGCCATTGGGAAACGGTTTTTGGATCAGCGGTGTTTACCGGAATCAAAGAAGCTTGATATGCTAATAGTTATTATTTCTTCCAATAAAATGAAGAAGAATTTGAATCTGAAAATGTTTGACAAAACGATCAGTATGCACGCGAGGTAGGTCTTTTAGCTGTGGATTCAAGGTGATTTTATCAAGTAGCGTCGGGACTTCCGGAAAGTCAATCAATGAACAGATGGAAAGCTGGTGCCCGAGGAACGGTTAACAAACGAAATGAAGTCCACCAAAATCCAGATGGGCAAGATATAGATAGCAGAACGGTCGTCACATAGTGCAATTAGAGTTTGATAAGAACTTTCACGTACTGTTGGCGGCTTAAGTACTCTGCTAGGTTCGCAGCAAAACGTGACCGTTAAATGAAAATATTGTGTGCCGTATTGAGTTCACTGTTTCATAGCTTGGAATTTACGAATACATTATTGAAAATATGCTAATCACAAATATTCAAATTCATCCGGCATCTTTGGATGATAATGCGGGTAAAGATCAGTCTGCGTCGGAAAATGGATGCTGCCACGGTTTATAAACATGTATCACTTTCCGTTTACCATAAATTGCAGCTAGTGTCCGTTGATCGCAATAAGTACAACACTTTACCATCAATGAAATGAAGGCCTGAGCGCTCAGCAAAACGCAAAACTCGCGTATAAAGGTTGATAAAACACACTCAGATAGATTTGCGACCAGGAACGTTTTTGGGGATGTTGGGTTCAGTTGAGCAGGAATTTAAAATTTTATCCAAGGACGAGGTCAGATACATCTCTTTTTGGCAGTATGTCTAGAATAACATCAGTGTTTATCTCTAGGTTATGCTAGTTCACTTCTCACATAAATATATTTCAACAATTCAGCAGCAAACAATTCTGATTTATGAAACCACGTAGGTGTCCAAAATGCTTCTTATTCAGGGGCAAATATGGATTGCATTTATAGTTTGAAGGAAAGTAAGTAAGTAATTCTCAGCTGTCTTTTATGTTCTTGAAAATGTAACCCTTTTTACCAAGTATATAATAGCACCTCAGATAAGCGAAACACTTTTCAAGCGTCCTACTAATGGTGTTCACCAAACAGCACTCACGAATCAAGGATAGAGGTCGTTGGAAATGTGTGGAGCAATATTTCCACTGAGCAGAAAAAATAAAAGGTTATGAAAGATCACAACAACAAGTTTAATACGCGCAGCAAATTCCCATATCCCGCGGACAACACAAGAAAACTTTGGATATTTCTATTCGTTTAGGAAAAATGACACAAAGGGTTGCTTACTGAGTAGAAGGAAAACTAAAAACTAAAATTAGAAAGTGATACCGCTAATACACAGAGCTGTTGAATGATGTAATTCACCATCATTTCGGTTACCGTGGCTAACCTTTTGCAAGGCAATTTTATAGTTGAATAACTTTGTGGGAACGTTCACATGTCAACAGATATTCCATTGTGTAGTTGTGTGGGTGCACTTGTGTGTGTGTGCATGAGTGTGAATGCGTTCATTTCTGTGGTGGCTGAGTGATTCGTTGTTGGATTCAGCTAGCGTTCTGGCCTTGGGGGTGTGTGAAAGTTAGCCTTATCGCCAGATGCACTTGTTTACGGAGATATCACATCAATACTCAAAGCGTTTTCATCGCTTTTTGATTTGAATTTATTCAAGGAACGGGAAAACTTGGAAGCATCATTGATGTGATTAACCACTAACTTGTGTAACGGTTTTATTAGTATACTGAAATATTTTGCTAACTAGTTGATTCCACAAAGTGTGTGATCAGCAATCGGGCGAATGGGTCCAACCGGTTTGTGCATCTTTGGTAGGCCGGTAATTCTCCCGGATTGAATTGTTTTTTAGTGGCAGTAAATACCACAAGGAATATTCCAGTTTCTACTTCAAGCCTGGTGGGATCTCACATGCTTTGGTTCTTGACCTATTGAGAGATGCTTTCGCTGTTTCACCCTCAATTCTTTCATAAGGCCCCATCTTTACGTGCTCG
The DNA here is from genome assembly GCA_948099385.1 of Fasciola hepatica. Taxonomy (NCBI): domain Eukaryota; kingdom Metazoa; phylum Platyhelminthes; class Trematoda; order Plagiorchiida; family Fasciolidae; genus Fasciola; species Fasciola hepatica. Next base: position 9,314,694 of record CANUEZ040000192.1, on the reverse strand, counting down.
GAAACCCTCAGTTCATAGTTCCAACTATTAAAAACAACCGTGGAATCGTCTTTGTCAGTTTTTACAATATGGATGGGGGAATCCTGTTTTGATCTTTTCAGTGGCGTTTGTTTTCCTAAAGGGACATTTGGCAAAATTATTTGCTGGTCCTTGGTAATGGTACATATTCCTAGTCCAGATTAATTGGAATTTTCTTGAATCAGTTTTGATAAGGCTTGTTACAGTGCAGGAAAGACTTCCACAGTCATCGGCAGCTTTCTATGAAGATTGGTATTCAGACGCTTGTGTAGTAAAAGTATTTTTGAGGATGTTAAAGTTTGATTGTATATGTTGCTAACGAGACTTTCAGGATTTTGGATGAAAGATTTATTGGCTTCTTCTTTTTGTTCTCTCCGGGCTATATTTTGGAATGTCGGTTTGATAAACTTGTGCTGCTGTCGCGATTGTTTTACACTGGAGCGAGAATCGTCCATCACTCTTCACGCCATAGCAGATTGTCACAGCATAGATTTCGTAAGCACCAAAATACTCCAACTCGCATCCAGAATATGCACTGAGCTCAAATAAGTTGAAGTTCTGTCAATTAGCCCCAACTCTACATGTATCAACCGAGATTAAGACAGCCCTAAACTCACTGTGGAATAAGCACTCCAAAGTTCACAACGCTAGTTGACCCCAACAAAGAATCACTCACCCACCACAAAAATGAACGCATTCACACTCATGCACACACACACAAGTGCACCCACACAACTACACAATGGAATATCTGTTGACATGTGAACGTTCCCACAAAGTTATTCAACTATAAAATTGCCTTGCAAAAGGTTAGCCACGGTAACCGAAATGATGGCGAATTACACCAATCAACCATGCTGCTTTATTAACGAGTGCTGTCAGTAGAGACACTTCGTCACACGTTGAATCTTCGATGTACTTCTTACATCGTTTTGTCAGGGAGTTTCAAATTTTTTCGGCAGACGTCTGATAGGACAAAAATTCTCTTCCGGTGAAACTTGAAACGAAATATTCTGAATCCAGCTATGCACGGCTTGCACTTGACATTTCGTCACGGATTTGCAGATCTGGTATTCTGCTTTATCTTCTGTGTATTGGGTATTATTGGTCCATTAATTTATCCAATTCAATTTCCTAGTATTTAGCGTAGTACAGATGGTGAAATACTGAGTTTGCCGTTTTTGCTCCCAGTTAAATATGAGTTGTGTACGTCACTCCTGTTCAATGAATAAAAATGACGTTCTTCTGTATATCAGCCAACCACAGTAAGCTGAATGATTCATTTTAAGCTGGAAAATGTCTTTTCAGTGGTGCATCCAAATAAGGTTTCACAGCATTCTTCGATAACGTGGTTGAAATTTTTTAAGAATAATTATAACATTTCATGGTTTTGTTAAATTAGACGGAAATTTGATAACAGGGTTGATAAACGTCTTCTTTTTTTCTCTTCCGGTTGTATACCAAGAATTCAGTGGGACAGCAATACAGTTAAAGTAGAGTCAAACTGGAATATCGATTTTACTTACATAGTGCTCAAACCTATTCAACGTGGTCTCCATATATGAGTCTCACAATTTTTATTGGAGTCTAATGAAGATTTATTCTCCCGGATTTACCAGAAAATTCACGATCAGAATCGCATACCTCTGTCGGCCAAATGGAATTTAATCAAAGTAAAACGCAGTTAGTACTTGCATGACTGCGAATATTGGAACTTGGAAAGCGCATAGAACTGGAAAGGCTACAGTGCAAAAGGGGTGAAGCGGAGAGGCTGCACGGAGGTTGTAAATACGATAAAACCAGTGCCGATGCTTGTAACCACAATGGCTGTCCGTTAAATCCCAGTGAATGCTGCTAACATCTTCAGAAGTGTTATATCTCCGAATTCGATGGCAATCCAAAACTGTATTACACTTTCGTGAAAGAATTCCATCGAGAACAACAGACAGCACTACCCAGCTTATGTATTTAATTCAGTACTGCAAAGGCAAGGCCAAAGAAGCCATACAACATTGTGTTTTATAAGAAGCCGAAGAAGGACTGAAAACTGACAGGGACATATTGAAAAGGAGATTCAGCCAGAACTAAACGGTAGCACGGGCGTTTATCGATTCATTGAATGATGGACCATGCCTCAAGAGCGATGATAAGGAAGCTCTCGTCCAGGTTATTCAGGAGATGCAAGCCTGCATCTCAACTTTGGGACAACTCAATTACACACAGAAGATGAGCACTGCTCAACGGAAATCATTTTATCTTTATCGGAACGAGAATGCATGAAGTAGTATGGAAGGGAACCAATATTTGACTAATCAGCTTCGATGTTCGATTTGTGGAGACAATCACAACCCTGACCAATGCCCAACATTCCTCGCCTATGACCCTCAGTAGAGGTGAGAAACTGTCGCAATGGGGAAACATTGTCGCCGCTGCTTGAAAACAAACCATATGGTCAGGAGTTGCGAAGTTCTTCCAGGGTGTACAATTGGAGAATGTGGCGGATCGTATTGCACGTTGTTGCACTCAGAGAATGATGTCAGCCATCAAGTAACAGTTTCAAGTCGTCTTGTGGAGAGGAACAGTGTAAAGACAAACCGGAAAGTTGCTTTGGCGAGTAACCCCATCACTTTTCGATATCGAACATCGGCGTTTTGAGACGACGGTTCTGATCGTACCCTTGTTTGGGAAAGTCTGGTGCTGCTCCTCGGAATGCACAGCAAGAGCGAAATTCTAACCGTTTCAACACGGACGAAAGAAGATAGCTTTCGGGCTACTGAGGTGGAATTTGACATTGAATCCAACGACAAACGTCGTGTGATCCACGTCAAAAAGGCGTATTCTTTCAAGTCTCTGCCACAAGTTAATAGTACCGTGCCATGCTAACAACTGGCAAGCACGATGGCCACATCTGAGTTGTATCTCAGTTCCGTCAGGCGAGAATATGAAGATCGGGTTACTGTTAGGGTACGCCGTGCCAGAGGTTCATTGGGTGCAAGACCAAAGTTTGGGTGACATGGATGAACCATATGCTGTCGAAACTGTCCTGGGATGGATGCTGATGGACATGTATCTACACTTCGATAAAAATAGTGTTCATTGGTTTATGATCGCTGAACTTGAAGAGGAATCAGATACGTTTGATCAACAATATTCGTCAGATGAAGGCCCAACAAAGGGAAAAGTATGTCCTTTAAAGATCGCGAATCCCTAAAGACTATGAAAAGAACGGTATGCTTCTTTCATGGCAAACAGATTCAGCGACCTTGCTGAATAATAGAGCATGTGCTTCACAAAGCTTATCTCAGCTTGGTAAACACCTTCGCAGCTCAGAAGATCTTTGAGGAAACTATACGAAAGCGGTGAACGAATATTTTGAACGAGGTCTTACAAAACTAGCACCAACAGGAGAAAAGAACCTGCACGGGTCTAACTGTGCAAACCTACGAGCCCGTCCCAGAGCAACAAGTGATCTATCAGAGTGACAATTTCAGCGATCAGCCCGGTTCGAACCCATTTTTGATTCGTTGGGGTACTACTGGGGACGTCGGTGCTACGGAATCACCTACAACAATGCCCACAATGTTAGTTCCATCAGCATATGCAGGTGCCACACAACTGGTCATTGCTGTTTCCCCTGAAAATCCGAATCACACCGATGCTACATGCCTAGGAAAACCAAAATTGATAGGAACCAATATGATCTTGAGCTCAAAGACACCCGTACAATCAGTAAAAGGATCCGTGATTTTACATTCCGAAACCTCCTTTCAACCGAACACCACAGTGGAACAGCTACAAATTACGAGCATGCCTAACACCAACGGTGGTTCCCAATCAGGCATATGGAATGGGCCCCCTGGTCCTAAACAACCTGTTTAACCATATTTCGCGGAAGTCATGTGAAACATTTTGAATGGTTTGACCTAACTAGCTACACGATGTTTACCCGCCCTGCTTAACGCAATCCAAGTAGTATCACAGCTACATGGCTCCGCGGTGTGTGTACAAAAATACATCCAACTGAGGGATAACCTGGAATATCTTCGGCCAAATCTGCATTGGATCCGACTAGCTCCCCTTCCGCCGATTGAACAGCTTCTGAATCAGATTTCGCATATCCCGGTAAAAATCCTACAACAAAAGCACTATCCGAAACAATATCAACTTGCTTCGCAACAGCAACAGGCCGCTCGATTCCGAGGGAGCTTGGCGACTACTGCTATTGCTACTGGTGTCGATGATTCGTCTGAGGCGTGCGGTGCAGCTGTGGCTGGTCATGTTCATGGTACTGTTCGACGTTCATGGCCGGGGTGACACATGACTTATGAGTACACGGGACTAGAAGGCTCGAACTCAGTTGGTCTTATTCAGACACTTGGCGCTTTTTCCGATGGAAATGAGTGGTACTTGTTGTTCGGCAGCCGGTTTACCCGGTTCGGTACGTCACCCAGGTACTGAAGACCATGTTACTCGTTCAACCACTGAGACGAGGTTTTCGCTCAGTCTCACTAGTGGACTGAATACAATGCGCGCATCTATCGCTACTGGTTCTACTCCTTGCATGCAACTGCTGAATTTTGGTTTACGAAAAATAACTGGATGTGCATTGCATGATCTCGACGCAGACCGGTTGACATTTTTACAGCAGTCCAACTGAAACGCTTGAATCCACGGATAGAGGTCGAGATCAAACAACTAGAAGTAATCAGTCTGTACGATCAGTCCAATATTTATCCGTCCAGTACTGATGGAAAAGATACCTGTGCAACTAGTTCGGATGCTGATAAATAGAAGACTAACTGTCATCTGAACGTTGTCCCAAACGATCAGCTGATCGCTCAACTTCAAATAGCGCCGATGAACGTGATTGCACGTCTCGCTCCAGACAATTATAAACTGGACAAATAAATGGGTATTGTAAAATGCGATGCAAATGTCTCCGCCAAGGATCTATTTCATCGTGTATTGTTGCACCGTGCTCGACTGCTAAGAAGGCACATTTCTTTGATTAGTACTTTTCGGAACTTGATCAGAAGTGACGACATAGACACCGTTCATCGCAATATCCGCTTACATTGTTTTGTTTGTGTGGGATAACAATGGCTTCGATTATACAGTCCAGCATTGGTCGTGTGTCCTAAATGGTTCATGCACCAACCGAGCCCTAAGGCCGTTCATTTAGTTTGGTCACTCGAGTCGATAAAACTCGGGGTCATTGGCCAAATGCAATTATTGAGAATGCCCAACCAAGAACTGAGGCTTTGATGGCAGAAGTCACTATTATAACGCTGACTGGCCGTATTTGAAGAGACATACATATAATGGGCCCACTGGGAGATAAATTCGTGTTGCTGGAATTAGCAGAAGATTGGCTAACTGTCCAGAGCCCGACTTCGAGGCAGTGTCACACTCTGTTCGTGTTTCCCTTCTCCGCCTTATGCTACTGGCTACTATTCCAGCAGTCAGAATCTATAACTGCAATACGCGATTTTTTCAATTCATTGGTCTATTCTCCTGATTTTTGCTCTGACTGGTCGGCCTCCTTAAAACTGGCCATTTTTACGCTTCGATCACTAGCAGACGGTGTTTTCTGCTTGGAAACGATGGTAGTTTACCTGGAATGTAGGTTTCGTTCCTTTTATCAGTTTTTAATTGTTTATTGTGCCATACATCACTGATGTACCAATTTTGCCAATCCAGAACCACTAGTAAGCACTATTAACTGAGACATTCGACTGTGTACTAACATTTATCGACCTCGAGTGCGTCTGTTCAGTTGACAAGCCAACATAGATGACGAACAAGTGATTTGCCGTCTCTACTCAGTACGTCACCATCTTCGAGCGGCTGCGGCCAAGGTAGGTCCCACGTAGTCACAGCACGAACTGCTTTGATCCAGAAAATGCTCCTAGGAAGCAGATTGTCGGGTTTCAAAAAAGTTACTCTGTGTAAGATAAATCAATATGTTTAGAGATTATATGCTAATCAATTCCATTTTGGCTGGTACAGCGTGATTAATATTTGCGAAATCATCGTACTCAAATTCATTCCCGGGGCAGCCGGATGGGAGATTGCTAATATGGGTGTAAGGAAGAGGGCAAATGCACAGCCGCCTGACGAACGCGATATTCATTTATCCGGGACCTAGACAACTTGCCAGTAAATTCAAAGTTTACTATACGCCTCTCAAAACAGTCCATTCTTCAGGCCCATAAACTAGATGTGCGATCAAGGGAATGATGCTTTTGTAATATCAGTTATCTGAGACTGAAGTCAAACGTTGAAGATTAGTCATGTACCCCACGACGGTATAGATTCTTAAATACACCGATTCATCCATTTGAAAGGCATTTTAGGCATCCAGAAATAGTAAACAATGAAGTCAAAGCTTATCCAATCGCTGGTACACTGCGTTGAATTTTTCCTTGAATCCATGGTGTGTTACTGGATTTTCGCAACCAATACTTGTTTCAGTATTAAAAAATGTAATAAAAATGAATTATAGAGAAAAAGATACTGAACAGCACATCCGGTTTGCCAGCTGCACCCGCCAGTCGGTCAACTGGAGCGCTGTTCAACAGAAATACGATATTGATATTTGATTGTTCAGTAGAAACTTCAGTAGAACACTATTTCAGAAATCTGATGAAAATGTAAGTTTTCATTCTGAAGTGGTATTTATAACATGGCCTGCTCATCCTAGAACAGCGATCAACCATACTGATGCTGACAAATTAGCTTATCACCAATGTCCTTCGTCGATTGCAATCATGTCTGCGAGCACCAGGTATTTTGACTGGTCTCATTTATGTAAACACTTGAGACGGAGCTACCACATCGCCCATTGATCTCCTTCATCTATGAAATCAATCAAGTATTACTTGGTCAGATGATTGCATGATATCTTCGTGGTGAATCAATAACCATCAAGAAGAGGTGGTGCTGAGATGGAATGGATCAATATCGTTTGGTTTACATTCCCCTACAACTGTAGCCTACTCTTCTTTCTTGTAGGTATGTATTATGTGAGAAGGTTTCCCAAGACAACTCTCAACAGTCTTCAAGTAATTGACCGATATCACCCACGAGATTGCGAACCAAAATGGTTGAGACTGTAACAATTAGTGAATCTGCCAGTGGGATTTATCGGCATTCAGATTAGTGTAAAATGATGAAATGGAACATGAACTGAGGCATTCCTAACTCGTTTTTAACAACATTATCCGAATACGCAATGCAAAGCAGTAATACTCCCATGATTTCTGACTACAGAGTCGTGTTCGATGCTGATCTTACCATCTCAATCTTGTAATTTATACCAATAAATATATACTGTGTTTGGTAATACATTTGAAAAAGCAATGACAATTAATGCCAAAATTCATACCCAGCTCGTTTTCATCCCTTCTCTGTATTTAGGGACAAGCATTCTGAAAATAAATAACCAAAATATTCTGTGCACCCGGTGCCTAAATGAAGGATATCGTGATGATAATTCGCCCGTCGATCCATTGCGACGGAGACCACACGCTTGATGATGCATGACTGCATGATGCCTCATGTATGAATGAAGTTCTGTCACAATCGATGCTTTCATAATTTTGGATTTTTCTATGTTTGGAATATTGAGTCGGTAGTTCCTAGCTTGTGATGAGACACCACGTTCCGGGATTGCGAAGTTTTTTTTGAGCTTCCCAGCATGAGAGAACACATTATTTTGTAGAGATTAAATGAATGAGTGACGGGGAACGAGCGCCAGGGAATTAGTGCCCAAATTTGGATTGAACTGATTTCCTGGAGACAGCCTTTACGAGGGTCCAGAATGTACTGTCACTAGAAATGTACGATGTGTACGTCTGAGCTTCAAAGTGACCAACAGTGTTCCCTTATTTAAACAGACACTAAGTGAGCCGAGGCTGCATACGAACCCTTTCAGAAGAAAATAAGACTAGACTCTTACTCTTCCTGTTGATTGCATCGAAGCGTCGTTACCACTTCGCCGTTTTATGTGATGTGTGCATGCATGTGTGCATAGTCTGGAAGACACGATTCTTCTCTTCGTTTCCACAAGAGATATGCATGTATCAAAGGAAATGCTGTCTTCAATTGATATCACGTCCTTTTTTATCCAAGTAATACCCGCAAATACTATCTATTTCAACAGAGAACATATAAAAAAATTCATATCCTTGCACCCCATCGAGTCGAATGGAATTGGTGTGTTTTCCGAGAAAACGTGCTCCATCCACACGATAAGCGCTGGAAAAAAACCAAGCGAGACAATTTATTCAGTTACTCATTGGGTAAGACATGTTCAAATGCCTTCGATACGTCAAACGAGACCAGGCGTGTTCCTTCGAAATTATCGAACGTTGTCGACCAGGAGCTTGAGAGAATTGATTAAAGCCCACTTATGAATATAGTAAGTTGGCACTCTTATTGATGCCAGCTTCGTAATTGTCCATGTTCTATCACCGGTCACGCCTGGTCGGACATTTTGGCCTCCACATCTTTGAGATCGGAAGAATCGGTGTGCTTCGGAGCGAGAAACTCGGTATTGAGGGTCAGTTGCGAACAGGTCACCACTGCCAGAGGAAAGTGAATCAAGACGTACTCCAAAGACGGGACAGCAATAACTGGTCCAGAATAAATGAATAAAGGGGAATACCGGAGTTTCCATGACATCAGATGACACTCGCAGCTGTGCTGAATGGGACATAGCGGCGGACTGGTTGATGTTGGCTGAACAACCCGCTTGATAGAAAAATGAGGAATGGGAAAGCAGTTCGGGAACTGGAGATGGATAGAATTCGCGAATTCACTTAGTGCAATTTGAGACTTCTAGCAAATTACGGATTATTTTAAGTGATGTAAATTTCTGAACAAACAGTCAACTTCTCGAGTAGTTTGTATCAATCATCGGTAAATGTTTCAATCGACTGTTTAAGTCAAAATCTGTACTTAAGAATGGACTTCAATCCTGGTTTCAGTATTTGTGCGAGCCATTCCGTTGGGCATCACTAAGGGTGGAAGTGTTATTCTTTCTCATTGTAGATAAAAAACGCAATGCATCTCTGTTTGCTCGGGTGGTTGGCTTGAACCTTTTGACCATCGTTTCAATATTCAAGGCAGTTACACGGGAAATTTATCCAAAACTTTCAGGTTTTTTACGCTCCCGTGGAATATTTTGTCCCTCATCATTCACGCAGAATTTTTCCGTATCTTTGAGGATGTCCCATCTCGTTGACATAGTCTGAGACATCCATGACCAACGCCGTGATCCCTTGTCGAGCTGTGGAATGCGGAGCATTTTAGTTGTTTCGAACGGTCGAAGAGCTATGGAATTGTTCTCATAGGGTGTGGATTTTAACTCATGTGACGATGCTCTATTCCAAAATGAAACGTTTTACTGTAAAAAGCTGAATATGCTGTCCTGAGTTCGGTGTGAATAGTAGTCGACAAAGAACTGCACGGAAATATTTCAAATGAAGTGATATTGTAGAAATAACTTAGTAGCGTAACACGTTACTGCCCTTTTCTATGAGACTTACTCAATAGTTGTTATGTTAAAATGACTGTCATTGTTGTCATCAACTCTGCAGTGGAGAATTCGTAAACAAAAAGAGCGTGTTAATGTCACGCTATGTGCCATAGTTACCGTGGATTCGTTCGTTTTCGACCAAACATAATACAGTGCGCTTTACACAGTTATCTTGGACCACTGTTAACTTTCAATTGCATATTTTCTCATTCATTACCGAATTCGGATATTTCCTGGCTCATACGACAATTTATACACGACGTTGTTTTGTTCTGTACAGTTTTATTTGAATAGTATCTTTTTCCCAGCTAGCATATCTGCGAGTGTAGTGATGATACGATTATGTAGTGGCAATATCCGTAATGCAAGATACTTGCATTTTGGGATTCAATTTATTCATTTTCATGAATGCCAAATTCCCTAACGTGAATATCGTTATTCGGGTATAGCTTGCATACCGGCACTGCTTTTCTTACAGACCCACATGAATTTCTTTTAAAGCAAATGATTTTCTTATTCACCGTGTTTATTTAAAGGAGCATGTTAGTAGCCCTGTTTGTTTCATTCACCTAATCTCATCAAGCGAGTAAAACTATATTTTAACTCCACACAATTCAATTTCTTGTCATCTCACAGGCGATGAAACAGTTGCTAACTTTGAATCGCGTCGTAGTATTTTGGACCATCTTCACCTAAATATCTTGGGCAAATAATAATTGAACTGCTTTAATACTAAGTACATCAACCTGTGGTTCTCCGTTTTTTTTCTCAGAGTGGATGACCAACCAAGATGTCGATATCATATTAATGAAAAATAATTTGGCGACTACTGGTTGTGGATCGAACACCAAAACGAAGCTCGTAATATAGGTAAGGAAATCGTACTGAATGGTATTTTATTACATTTAAACAGGAAATTGGAAATATATGGAAGTTATAACATTTGTGTTGGCTGAAGCTCATTTTTGCTTGTTGCTCTGATGTGATCGCCGTACTTGCCGTGATCTGTAGTAAAAGACCCCGAAATTGGGCTCCGTAGACGACTTTTGCCCGTGCTCGGCTTGATTTTTGCTTCGTCACTGCTAAATTGACCTTCACCCTTTGAAGGTCGACCGCCCCTTTTGAGGAACTTGATCTCTTGTTCTTTTGCTATTCTCGCAAATTTTAAACCCCAACTATCGATGACTCATTTCCAAAAATGTTTGAGTATGGAAAACTCAGGTTCAATAATACGGCTGGATGGTTTGTGTCTAGTGGCTCTATTTCCGACTTTCATATTTAGTGGAAGTATCTGCCCGGCATCCAACCGTGAACGTGATCCAACTCAATATGTGCGGTGGTCGAGTTAGTTGAGGAGTACCGGGTTTCAAAATGCACCCTTATTTGACTCGTGGTTGCGTGATTCAGAAGGAAGTTCGTGCATTTGAAGAGGCCATTTTTGATCTGATTTGACCTTTGAAGCATTTCATATAGTCTATGCATACGACTTTGTACATTACTATTATTTCTCCAGTTCTGATTTGTTCCTTCGGTGTGGAAATGAGTCTCCGCAAGTTTTAGGTTGGTCGGCTAACGAATCTCCTGCTCTGAAACTGAATCAACTTCACAGCTATTTCATGGATATTCCTGATGTATTGTGCAGTGATCCTTCTGTTTGTATTCAAGCACCCATCCACCGACCATGCATTTAAAGTAATCGATATCTGTCATTTAGTACAGTAAGAGAGTTTTGACACCGAGATCGTTAAATATAACTCGTTGTTTGAATCCGGGTGACACCTAAAGTAAGCGGCTGACAGGTTGAATAGTTATATTATGTAATATTTGAGCTAGTAGGGATTCGAATAACTTTAGATTTCGGCTTTTTGAATTCGCTCTCTATAAAATATCTTGAATAGTGCAATAAATACATATAGCTTATTTTTTTTTCTTTTTTTGCTGTCTGACCTTTCTCCGTTTCCCCTATGCGACCAGTATAACAACAAACTATTCTTATTCATCCATTGATTTGCCTTCTTAAATCGTCCGGTATGTTTCAAGATCCATAGGTAATTGTAATTTGTATATGCTCGCAGTGCAAAATGGTTCTCCGGTGCCATAACCTCGAGGGATAGGACGTGTTTTTCTAGTAGTTATATTACTGTAGTGTGTTCGCCAATGTAACAAATGCTGCGTAAGCAACGTGCGGTTATATTTTCGATTTATTTCATGGGGATTGGGAGAGATATGAATAACATCCCAATTCACTCGGAGGAGTGAAAGGCACAAACAAGAGATTTCCATCCCGGCACCAATCTCTCACAATTGTCCAGTTCAAGTCATGCAAAATGTGAACATCATTTTCCCAGAAGATGGAAATTTCATTGAAACATGGCCATGAATACATATTTTCAATGGAAAAAAATATGATAAAAGAAACTACTAATCGTCGAATCACTATACCGTGTTCACTAACAAGGAACCGGTTGAGGGCTTGAGAATCGGGTTCCCATTTAACACGCTTCGTTTATCATAGGTTGTCTGGAAACGAACAGCCCAATCGAGTGGAAAATAGCCTGTTATTTAAATGTAATTCTGTAACATATCTTCTCATCCTTATTATATGCAACGGAGTGAAAATCGTAATAATTCACAGTAGGATATCAAAAAACTCCAGGAGCGTTTGATCAACCAAATTACCAAAGATGAAGCGGGAGTGGTCTCGGTAGTGAGGCAAGACAAAGAGTTGCATATACGGGGAGAATAAATGAAACGAAACAAGCAGTGTTTTCATGGGAGAGATGCAGAATTTTAACTTGATCTCCTCGGAGTATCACGTTGTGCAATATGGCTCCTTCTTATAAGGGACCTAATGTTAAACGGCCATCTTTACCGTTATCATTATCGGCAATACTAACATTTGTAGTACGTACACATGGCCAACGATCTGCAAGTTAGAATAAACAATGAGACCGTTAGAGTACTTCAGAGTAAAATATATGATGGAGAAGATTGAAGGCCATACACGTGGACAACATTAATGATGATGAGTCCGCTTCCAAAAAATATATGTCATAATTATTATCAGTATCAGCCGAAGGCTGAAATAATGCACTCAATTGGATTTCATCAGTGTGAGTACAATCAAACCACATCTGTCAAGCGAAACGTACTGAAGCAGGCGAGTCAGCTATGAAGCAAATGATAGAAGCTACTCGTGTTTTCACACACAATGGTGTGAGGTGGACCAATGATATCTGGCAAAGATGAGCATTCCATGGCGCTTATTCTGAACCTTGAATAAATATGAAACTAGAGCAGATGTGTGTTAATTCATGGGTGAAACTATGGCTGGTATTTCTTGTAGTGCACGTGTTTTTGGCCACGTAAAGCACTAACTTGAATGAGGAAGGCTCCTAGCGCAAACGGAACGAGAATAATCTCGTTATCATCAGTGAGGGTGGTATCAGTAGTAGGGACAATATTATCAGAAGTGCCAATAGTCGCAATACCAGTAAAAATGGGAGAAACCATATTGGCATTGAGCAACGAGTCAATTCATGGGCCACACCTTGTCATCATTACCATTATTATGTCAATGACATAATTTTACCCTATTCCAAAGATTATATAATGAAACGCGAACAAAATGATACGGAAGATGCATGCCACATTACTATGAATTTCGAGGGGAAATAAAAAAGTGTGGTTTGATTTTGCAAAGGAGTTGGATGAGTCTATCGTGGGAGTCGATCGCTCAGCAAGCCACTGAATGTCACCCTCTGAATCGATTGACGGGAGCCAGCCGTGTAAATATTGCCAAACCTTTGAGCAACTGTAAAGACAGTCTAATTCTTAAGTGTTCTAGGCAGAGATTTTAACCGTGTATTCAGGAACCTGTGCTGATCAGTGAACGCGTACCACTGATGATTCCTTCATGGATCAAACCCCTATTCAGCAGTTACGTAGTTTCCAACAGTGAGTTGTTTGTTGAAACTGACTGTTGAATCTAAACCACGGAATGCTGTTTCTGTTCCCATTCAGGATCAGGAATGCAGCAGTCTGAAGAGGCCGTGTGTCTCGTTCACTTATCAAAATCAAGGTACATAATATATGCAGTTTACCCAATCTCACCTTCAATCTGTCACCCGATATCACGAAGATATGCAGACTTGTCCTTGAGTACGTGATTTGTGGATTTAGCGAAAAAGTGTGATTTTGAAATTTGATAACCGTCAGTCTCACTCGTTATCGTTTTGGCTCCCGTCGCTCAAATATGAGTTCATTGGAGTAGGTGATGACGTGCCTGTTTGGAAAATGTTTATTTACATATCCACACGATGGAAAACATTATCATTTTCGAAGGACGTTTCAACTTCTAGCCGTGAAATTCATCTGAATAGTGCGCAAAGTTAAGTGCAATGACCATAGGGTTGGTTGGTAAATTTCCGCGTTGGAAATGTGAATCAGACACCGTTGTGAATAGGATCACATGTGTAGGAAGAGAAAGCTGATTAGTCACATCTTCCATGAAATTCCGATTTATGGATTTGCGCTTCCATGGCAAACCTAGTCGAATAAGTGGATTGGATTGGTACTATATCTTCAAGGATTTGGAGGAATTTGGTTTCAGCAATGATACCGAATAGCTGGAGTTTTCCATTGTTCATATTGCGAACACAATTCCGTAAAATCTAACAAAAGCAAATTACATTCTGACGTTTTTGCAGGTCTCAAATAGGTTGTGTGTTCGACATCCGATCCACTAATCCGCGATCCTTGTGCTACTTTTCGAATAAACGTCGTGGCGTGTGAGAGTCTTTAAAAACAGTTTCAGAGTCATATAATACAAAACCTTGATCTGTTCATCTGTACAAAAAAAAACGCATCAGGGCATCGGCTTCTCCAGTCACTTCTCTACCAGAATATTCATCGCATGAATCAAAATTAGAAAGACTGTTGCACAGGTGCTGCTTCTTGATGCATAGCAAGTCTGCAAACCCATATAAGTTGATAGCAAACACAGGACATTCTCATGAATTTGTCATTCTATGTCAAAAGATGTGCAGTGTAGACCGATTTGAATGCGTTGACGGGGTTTGCTTTTAAGATGGGTATGTTCTCTTGATGTCCACATCGGAATTGACAAGAAGACGGCCTGAATTGGGATATGACACATTTGAACAGCGGTAATCAAAATAACTTTGCCCGTGAGTGTCCTTATTTTGGCACTCAGCCGATCATCTGTTCGGTCGAGTCGAAGTGCACCGTCAGTGGTCTCCAATATAGCACATTTGCATCTGTTATTCGACATGGGCTGACAACTGATCAAGATGAGGTCACGATAGTTTCGAACATGTCCACCCCTGACGACCCAAATGGAGTTGCCCGCCCAAATTGTTTGGTCAATAATTGAAGAGGATCTCTGTCGCGACTTTCCTATCTAATGCTACTCATAGGACATTTCGAAAACAAGGTGGCAGAAAGACACTGGTTTTCGGATCATTAAATTCTGGTTGAAATGTTAAAAAACCAAGTGTTCATGGCTATTACGTTATACTGTGCGTGCGCCTCGTGGGCCGCTGAAGTTCAAACACGTCTAGATGAAGAAATGTGCCGCTTTAATTTAAGGAGGCCTCGTTAGAATGAACCAAAAGTACACACCACGGTGAAGCTAATGGCGAGGTCGAGTCCATGGTGGAAGCGATGAAAAGAATATGATCTTTAGGACGATATTACCCTACTGGTCCCTACGTAATTCATTCAAACGAAAACATGACGAATGGCATTTTGGAATGCAGCCTAGTAAAAGGACTTTTCGGAAAGAGAACTCGGACTTTGCTTCCAACAATGGGTAATTGTCTGGAGCCCGGAGCACAATATGAAACTGGAGTAAGAGCTTTTTAAAAAAGGAAGAAACTTGCCAACGGTAATTTACGACCGCGGAGCGTGGAACTGCCCATGATAGCGGAGGGGTTTGAGGAGGTCTGTGCTTATGATGTCAAAGATGGATGTCATCCATGAAGAAGAGGGGCAGCACTGAGGTACGCGATAACTCGCAAGTACGACATCAGTGTGGTAAGCGTATTTTAAGGGAATAAATAAAAGATGTACAATTATTTGCAGGACCAGTACCCAATTTGTTCTTCCAGACAACACTTCATTGCCTGCCCAAAAATTGTGGAAGATCTCAAGGCAAAAAAGCATTGAATACCCAATAAATTCGAGTCGAAACCAAACGAATCCTTCCAACCAGCTGGCTACATTTGCTGTCACCCAATTCACTGAATGCTTTTCTGTGAATCTCACTTTCAATTAATGTAACTGAATTTCTCGTAGATACTGTCAGCTACCGCAGTCAAACTCTGACTATCTCTCACAAGTTTGCCACTTCTAGTGGGAAGTAGGAGAGGTGTGAGTCACACCTGTACGCTCAGTTGCTAGCTGGCCGTAGGGGTTTAGAAAGAAATTGAACATAAACGTTCTTTATTATAAGTCAACTTTGTATAAACAAATCTGATTGGAAAGCAGTTCAGTGTTCAAACTCACTTCTTATCAAATCAGTGCCCTATTTGTGCTAGCGTGAGAAAAGAAATCCTTGTCCGTCTGTAGCCTCTTTGGACGCTGTTGAAATAATACTTGTAGAAACAGTGAAAAACCCTAATTTTTCGAACTGTTTTTGCTGGCTTGTGACCATTCGGCGGGTATTCACCGCATTTAAATACACAGTGGAATGCATTCAGTTTCTATCTTCAATTAGTGATAGGTGTGTGAAAGCAGGTGCGTTAGAGGTTTGCTTATTTGGTGTTTACATTGAAAACATTTATTTCAAGAAACGGTTCGATATTCATGTAGTCTTGTTTCTCCAATATACAATATAATCCTCCATCCTTGATTCAGTCAGTTGACATTCATATTTTTGGCCGCATTTCTAACTCCCTCACCTCACTATATATCATTTTCAAACCCAATATAAAACTTGAATTTTCGATGTCATAGATGGTCATAGAAGTGTATTTTCTACTCCGGAAAATAAATGACATAAATAACGCGTTATAAAATAAGACAGTCTGAGTCGTATTCTTCATTCTGAAATGAAATCTTTTCCTGGATCACTTTGGTGAAAAAAGTAGGAGTTTTTAGGGAAAAATAGTAGATATTGATTATAACCAAGTAACATAGTATAGATAAATTTAATAAAAAGAGTGGTTTCATTCACATCTGATAAAATTATTCCCTGAAATGTGTATTTCATTTTACTGAACTGTTGACCGTGTGTTACGCGGAAAAGAGTGAATACGTTGCACGTAAATTTCCAGAAAATGTTTGTCACTTTGCCTCTCAACGGCCAATCTATGACTGCCGTCATTTCCACGAAACAGGCATTGTGGTTTATTTCAAATGCGGTGCTGGCGAAGCGAAGGTCATTTGACCTGTTGAATTGTCATTCCCGCATGGAAGATTATTGAAAAGATACCTTTGAATTGAATGCGCCTTCACACAGGGAAAGTGAGTTTCAGCGGTAATTTCATTTGAATCGAATGAAGCATGCATGGAAGGGGAGTCCTTTTTTAGAATCACATGGTGATTCCGGGGAAATTTTGTCCTATCATCCATAAATCAAGCCCTTCTAATCATTTTCAGAATCAGTTATGGTTTTCAACAACCATTTGCCCACTCACAGGGTAAATTCCCGAATTTCGATAAACATTTTGTACTTGCTTTCATCGACCTGCTCTTTTCGGGTTGAAAATGCACCGTGCTCATCCGAAAGCAGAAAACAAAGGACATATTAGTGAAATTACAGTGGTCTTCCCTTTAAGGAGAACGTCCAACGAGGGGTTATCCCCTTTTTGGCAATTCATTTTTCGATGTCCACTGAATTGGTTATTAAAACGATCATGATAAACGTTATTGGATCTTTAAAGAATTTCATCCCACGCATGACTGCTTGAGGGCGGATCATGCATGTTTTGGTTTGAGATCCGAGTTCCCGAAAGTTAGTCAGTCGCTCAGTACTGGACCAATGCCAACTGGTTCCCAAGTTGGCATATCTGAGGCGTTCCTCTCTACTGCGGCTACTTTCTGTTCTGACAAGGAATGATAAACCAGCAGATACCAGATCTACATCCTCAGTATTTGGCTACGACCAATGAACTTTCAGTGACAAGACTGATTGACGGATATTAGAACTCGGTTGATTCATGAACCACTTCTGTCAAACAGTTCAAATTCGATTATATAATCGGCGCTTCCTTCCAAAAAACGCACTGCGGATGACCAAACTTTCCACAGTGGCTTGGTGAGCTGATTTGATATAACTGGAAGCGGAGCTAAGACTTGCCTGTACAGTAAGATACACATTTTCTGCCTTTGAAGTTATTTCGTGGACCAACTTGATTTTTCTGTTAATTCTTAACATTCAGTAACCAGATATTATAGCTGCAATGATGTAGGTCAAGCCCATGTGACCATTTATATCATGATAGTGACGCATCAAAATGCAAGTGACGAAATGTTTTCATTGCAAAATAATTAAACATTCCGTTTTGAACAACAAACATAAATTCTTCAGTCCACCACCCACAAGCAATACACCCTTTATTACCATTGGGATTGGATTGTTTAGCGGGATGGTGAACATACTAAGGATTCTTTTCATGCAGTTCCTCAGTCGGCTTATTCTCAGAGCAACCACTGTATCTGTCGACAAGTTTCACTTCATGAGGGATTGCCTCTGATCTTACGGGCTTCATGATTTCCGTAGTTGCTGATTTCATCTTCGTGAAACGTCCTCTAAGATTCGAATTAGGTTATTTCAAACAAAATTTGTACCGGAGGATCCAAGTAACGTTCCTGTGGAGATTGTTCCATGAGGACAAATATGACAAGCTAGATGTTACCATTGTAGTCGTCTCGGGTGTTCGGCTACCATCAGCCCACGGTGGGGATAGTGCTCACGTATGAAAACAATCCGTGTCGAATGGTTTTTTCGGCAACAGCTGCAACGTCGGACATTGTTTTGGCTTTGTAGCTGTGATTTTTCGTCAATGAATGTACCTGGAATGGAAAAAATTACCTGGATTCTTCGATGTGATCTGGCTCTGCTCGTCCGAATAAGATAGATCGTGTATCGACGCGATACGACTGGTAATAAAGTGGGTGTTGCGAACGTTTTGAAATAAAGCCAAAGAATCTGTCCAAAAGAGCACTGGATAATCTGGGCAATCATTTCTGAAAGAAACGGGACTATTTTACGGCCATCATGGCTGCTATCAATCCTACACATTGGTTATCCACACATCAAAACGAAACAACTTTGGCGTTTTCAAACACTAGTTACCATTTCGTGCTCCTCGACTCTGCTTTCTCAATGAGTAGGCAAACGGTTCATACGCAATCCGATGTGCATCATAGCAGGTGTGAATAGGAAATCCCGAGCTTCCAGAAACACCTAGCCCACAACTTCGATCCCACACTTGCACTTTCCTCGTCCCAATGTATCTTTCGCCTGAGTGAATTCTAACCACTTTCACGAGAATCGTGTCCCGAGTGATACGGCCTACAAGATCAAAAAACCGGTAATTTGTAACACAGTGTCTTGAATCCGGTGAATGCAAAATGTAAATCGGTTTGTACTCATTTTTCTATATACACCCAGCGCTAGCTTCCTATGTTCCTTATGGCAACGTTTTTGTATTACGAATATGGTATGTTCAGATTCCCATATTGATCGCAATAAATCTACTGTCAGTGTCATTGTCATAACCCAATTAGGAGCAGAACTGGAGCATATTATGAAGAACGTCCCTCCAAAAAGATGAAATCTACCTGGATATTTTTTCCTAGGTGCGCTTCAGGTTTCCATGTGTCCACCACAAATTTGTCGTAGGCCTTTGTCTCTCTCCGGAGCGAGCCTTGATGAAACATAGACTGAAGATCGGCCATAGAGGAAACTGGCTGAAAATCAGAAAAGTCGAATGGCGTCACTCTACCTGCAAGTATTCGTGAAAACAGGTAAATATACTATTCATATGACTGGATACAAGAAGCACAAATGACCAATAACATATCGTCAAAGAAAACATACTGACTCCTTTTTGGAACGAATAAGTTGTTCTGAGCTAGATTATCAGTGGGTAATTGTACTGTACCATTTGTGTATCCCAAATTGCTTGCGAGCATTGAGTGTGCTTAGTGATACTTTGGTAGGCTTACTGTTCATTGATATCCACATTTCTCGCAAAAGTCTCCGGCAAACTAGTCAGTATTGCACTCTGAATCACCACATTTTAGTAGGGCTCAATCTACAGCTCATCAGTGGTGCGTATCCTCCACCGCATCTGCTGTATGAACCTGGGCTTTCACACCTCGACCCCAACAAATCATGTATTTCCAACAGTTCTGAGACACTGTATTCCTTTACTGCCTCTCTGTCGTTTATTTGTGGTTGAGGTGGAGGACATGCATCTGAGATGAGCTCTACCAACAGCCATAGTCGAGTCTGATTTTTCCGAGCGCTCAGAAATGTTCAGCTTGGATTCGATAGAACCGAATTTTGCCTTGCACTTTCTTTCGTATCGGAGTGATAAGAACGTAACTGCAAGGGTCAGCGAGTTTGGCTTCTGACAGAAATCCAATATGGAAATGGACGCAAAAGTCGAGTCTGCAGAACAGGTTTCCAGAATGACGGAACTCATGCCGTCGGGTTAGAAGGCTTTATTGATATTATTGATTTAAACTACTTGTAAACACTTTTGCGATAAGAGTATCAAGGACTTTCCTATTTGCTGACGGTTCCACGTAATTCGTGTAATAAATAGGTTGAGTACACTTGTGGTATAGAAAATTGATAGGTTTCCCAACGTCGTGCGTTGTAGAGTTTGTAAAAAGCGAGCGAACACATAGCAGTTTAATTCCTTTCCGTAACTGGTGGAAATGGTTATCCTTGAGGATGAAACTAATATCAGTCAATCAGTCAATCAATATTCAGAACAAAACCTGCATACTCTACAGATAAATGCATTCCAAAATAGAAACATTTTTCTACAAGTTCGAATGCTCAGTTTTGCTATAAGAAACCAAAATACGAAGGGCGACTCTTGATACAGATTAATCAATCAGTTCGTGATCTCTACTGTAGATAGTGTTACAGGTCATTCCGTTATTTTGGGAGAAAATTGTACCGTCTTTATTCTTCTCCAGGAAAAGTGAAGCTCAAATAAGCCACTCCACTACATTTCACCAAAATATTCTCTAAACATCAATTTAGCAACGTGACAATTGTTCTGTTGCGTGCACCGAACCTCGGATGCGCACAAATTCTGCCTACTACTTAGAGTTGAATAAACCTGTTTTGATCCTCGTGGCTATGATTTTGGTTCCAACTCCATACCGTGCTATTCAAGTAGCACGTTTCAAACTATATCATTTCATCTATCTGTGATCCCACTGCGTAGCATTGAAACATGTGTGTTTCTTTCTTCTTTCCATGCAATATATATATAAATATATATATTCTCTAGATGGATTGTGACACTTTTTAGCAAGGTCTATGGGCAGGCCACTTAGCGGCGGATTTATATCATTCAGTGAATTATTGTTGTACCAATCCGATAATAGTGCATCACAAGCACCTCCGAATAACTTTCCCCGGCAGTATCGTTCGAGTAATACCCTCTACAAAAGCTCAGTACGAAGCACGTGACAAAACGACACACCCTCTTCACATAGGCTTCTATAAGTACTACACCAAAATGTCTGCAACCATCAGTTTCCTTGAGGAACTTGGTGTATCTTTTGAGCATAAATATTAAAAGTGCTGTGGTTTCACTGTTTCCACTATTCACCTTTTCGAGCTTGCGGTACGTAAGTACCACAGTTTGACTGTTAAGCCATATATATCATCTAACTTCTTCTGCAATCAGACTTACGTTTCCAGCATACCATTTGAACTACCCAAGTGGGATCGACAATTTTCCCAACCCATTGCAATTGGAACACACAACTGTCTCTGACCAGTGTTTACGAAATTGTAAGCTGATGTAAGCGGCAAGATATGATCTGTCAAATGACGTTTCCTTTTTGAATTTCGAAATATCCGCCCCACGAACGAGTGATCATTGATAACTGTGTTTAGATGGAACTCAATGACTCAATGGTAACTGCTCGGACTCTTCCCAGAATCTTCCATAATGTACAATTAGATAATCGGTATTCCAGTAGTCCTCATGTCACAGGGATCATTTTGAATGCATTGCGGATCTCTCTGCTTTCTATTTGTAATAACGTAGAACCGTTTTGCGTACAACGTAACCTTGGACACACTGTTGCAACGGTGACTAAATGTATTGGTGACGCATCGTGCCATTTTTTGCAGACTCTTTGGAATAACCGTCAGTTTTTTCATCCTTCACTGATTCACCTTCCTTTTGGAAAGCGCCTTGGACGAACGCGGCAACCGACTTAGCTCATGTTTCGAGGTCTGCACCATTCGACTCACTCATGATGGGAAATATTTCCTCTGGAATTTGTAACTAGAAAGTCTCTACTTTCATGACTCTGTTTCATGGACTTATCGATGAAGGCAACCACGTGGATCCTGTTCGCACAATTACCAACGCACATTTCACTTGGGTTCCTGTGGATGAGTATCTCGCCTACTTCTCGATGCATAAACAATGAATTAGAATTCTTATGCAATTAATTTCCACAATTCTGAATAACACATCCGATTAGTGACTTGGGCTTCTTTGCAAAACAAACACCGTGAGGAAAATATCAATCACAGTGCTGTTTATTTATCATTGTTCAACCTCAATATGGGTCATCTCTGATACAGTCAGATTGGCACAACATTCGCATTACGGCTCCGTCGAGGAGAGCTCGCAAATTAGTGCTGTGACAGACAAAACCTATTGATTTATATCGGGTCGGCATAGAGACTTGAGTTCATGAGTGGAACATTTAGATCACCAAGACCCACCCGAGGCCTGACACCGGAGTATTTCACTGACTCATTTCAAATCACGACAAGATTAACTTCATTTGGAAAGCATAAGGAATAATATTCATGAAGCTGTATTACAGTAACATGGATGAAAACATATCCAATACGTACATCTCAAATATAAAGTGGATGTGACAAGCTATTGTTGGTTTATTTGGCAGATAAATTAGATGGCTTTTGAAAATGACCTGTCTGATTTAGACTGCGAAATACTGCAATTAAAATCCATTCAAAGCGATCATCTAAAAACAATGCAAGACACATCAATGAAGCGCAAGTTTTTGGTTTTTATTCCAAGAGATTTCATATTGTACGAAAGTTTAAATGAACACTCTAACTGAGTTCCAGTATCGGCGAAACCATCACAAAAGCAACGATCAACTTCTCTCATAATTTCGTAACCGCTTTAAATTTTTTTCTATTTTTAACTTATTTTTTAAAGGCAAGGCATGAATTTCCGCAATCTTTTCAGTTATGGGATCGGAAGCTGATTATTTTCAACTTGTGGATGCTGTGATTGAAAATCTCATCATTAGATACAATTTTCGGGATACATGTATGCTCCGTATACCTCTCGATACTTAACAGTGGGACCTTCGAGTCAACGATAAAGCGAATGAGATAATGATCATAAGGGGCGGAAAAATATAAAGAGTAACGGATGATATACTGAGAGAATAACTCGTTTTTACCACGCGATGAACCAGCATCGTTTTGAAGACTCTGGGGTCAATGGTTTCAATATTCATTGTAAGTCGTATTCAGAACGACGGGGAATGGTTTTGTGATTAAATGAGGAACGATAGCGAATGTGTCACATTTTGACCCAAAACAGTTGTTCTCGAAGCTGTGTGGATAACTTTTACCATTTTAGCTCAGTCAATATGAGTGTATGGATTATTCACCCTTATTTTGATCCCCAGTCGTACTCAAAATTATCCATTGCGTAGCTCAGGACTGGAGTGCGTGTCAAAATACAGGTCGTGTACCCTAGTAAACCTTCGTTTTAAACGCGCTGCATCCGTTTACGAGGACCTAACTGACTCTTCAGTCTTTCGCAAGCTTACTGCGGATACTGCTGGCCATAACTGTATGAGGATCGACAAATGCTCGTCGTCGATCGTGACAGTAAAAGGCCGCATTAGTTCTCTTCCGAAATCGTTGACCCAAATTGTCTAGACCCATTGTACTACTCTCAGATTTTGCCTCATCATCGTACAAAAGGGAAATTACCCCGTCAAATAAACATCCTTGAACAAAGGACCCCTATTCGAGCAATCACCGTTTTGTCCCATCAGCAGGATACAAAAATATGGTCACTCAACTCGAGACGAAACAATCTTATTTCCTTGTGTTGAATTTTATAAGTTAAATGGTGTATGACGTGAGATAGCAAACAGTCCAGTTGTTCGCTCGGATCAGACGAACCATTTTCAATGCATGTTCTTGAAACGAAAGTGGAAACTTGAAAATGGATTGATGGACTATCCAGGGGCCTTTTGAGGCCTTGAGGGACAACCAATCGAATAAAATGCGTCTTTTGAATCATTTGAAAGCACGCCGTTAACTGGATTTCAACGTATCAGGTAATGTCAAGGGAAGCCTTTGTGATAGACTGATCACATATGTATTCACCAGCATTCACTGACGAAATTTATGTTGTGTCACTAAATGGTTTTAGGGTTCAAAGACTCACAGAACTAGCTGATTTTGATTGATACCTGATGGAGATTGAGTGGACGTGTGTGAGTATCTTTCCATCTGCTCGCCGTTCCTACTGAGAGATCAAACTACTCAGTATTCTCGTTGAGTGACTTTGCCGTTTCTCACTTTTTGATTACACACCAGACGACCATCAACTTTCGAACACAACGTTACCTCAGATTGTTGTGCACATGACGGTTTTGTCCGACGGAAAAATACGCAAATATCTGAGTCTGAACACCAGATCAAAATGCTTCAACAGCTTGTTGTACGATGTCAACCGACAGTTCTACTAAGCGTGGTCCAAATGATCCTCTGGATAAGGCCATATTTGTTTGGGAGAGGGCATAGTCGAAAAATGGTTCCTTGGTTTTCGCTTTTAACTTGATTTCTCATAATTGTGTCCCGTTCAGGGTCGGGCAAATTTCCGAGTCAAATCGTCTACGTTCCACTTGCTTTATTCGCACACTGCCCACTAGGGTTTTGAGTATCCAAATAAAAGGCAGTGTACCAGATCTAGGAGACAACACACTACCTGAGACTTGAGTGTTAAACCCGGACCGACGGGCATCATACTACCGTTAGTCCTAATAACACAGCCATCAATCACGAATCATTTTGCCCTGACTCAGACTGGTCACATTTTTCAAACACCTGTTGCTAAGTTTATCAAATATTGCACTGGTCTTCAAAAACTAATTAAAATCAGATGAGATTTTATAACTTTTCAACGAATATCGAACCAGAAACCATTGGATCAGTGTATGAGTGCAATGTATTACACCATTGTTGTCAAGGTGGAAATTCCAGGTGCAAACCTAGGACTTCTTCGGTTTTCGTTGACTATGAGCGACATAGTTGAGCTCCAAATTAGTCTTCAATGCGTCCCTGGATAATCTGCATGAGAATGCCATTTGACAGAAAACGATATTATGATCGAGAAATACGGAGGTATTTGCTGGGAGACATTTATGATTGCACCCCCCATGATACGTTCATTTTTATGACTCAGTAACGAAACCAATCCTACTGGGATACCTAATATTTCCCTTATTTACTATAAATGCAATGACACAATCTTCGTCCTTCATTATGTACACGGATTACAGCATGAAGCGAAGAATATTTATGGTCTTCAGTTGAAACATTGTGGTGGAAATGAACCCAATACCTTAGAATAAATATTAGCTCCCTGGGGTAGAGAATTTCCTGGATCACTGAGGAGTATGGCCTGCATAAACTTCTATTGCAATTTAACAAATACCAGTATTGTTGTATCAAACTAACAACCGAATGGACATAAAAAAGTTTAAAACTGCAAAAACTCTCTGTTGCTTTGTATAGGGTTCATTTCCATAAACATATCAGCAAATACCGAAACAGTCATCCTAT
This sequence comes from Fasciola hepatica, assembly GCA_948099385.1. Taxonomy (NCBI): domain Eukaryota; kingdom Metazoa; phylum Platyhelminthes; class Trematoda; order Plagiorchiida; family Fasciolidae; genus Fasciola; species Fasciola hepatica. The sequence continues at coordinate 9,289,051 of CANUEZ040000192.1, read as the reverse complement.
TTACCTCTCAGAAGTAGATAAGTAGGCTGTTCATCAAAACCAGAATCCTTGGAGACATTTGGTAATTAGGGAATAACTTTTTTGATGAACAGGATATGTCGTTTTGGAGGGAACGATGAGATCATACAAAAACTGTCATCATTAGTACATGGTTGAACCACCTTTGGATAACTTGTCAGCATGCAATCGTTGGACTATGCAATCTTTAAACAGGTTGATAGTACCTTCTGGCATATAGATTCGAGCCTCATATAACGCAGTCATCAGCACGGCTGAAACGTTTTACTACCATATCTGATCCATTTTCATCCTGAGATCTTTTCGCATGATTTGACGTGGTTGCGATTACGACTGATCTCCATCCTTGGTGCACGTGAACATTGCGCACGACAAGGACGATATAACGGGCACGTTGTTTACCTGAGATATTGCATTATTAGAAGTGCTTACCAGTGACCAGATATGTCAGATCGTAACTTCAGGGTAAACTTGACAATTGGTGACGCCATCAATGAATGCCAGGTTGCTCAGGTCTTCCCACCAAACAGATGTCCTGATAGACACTAAAACCTAAATGTACTGTAATTTTATCTTCATCATAACTGTTTGCTCATTTGGGAGGTTTGCTCCAAACATGCATCCAGTGATAATGTCTGAAAAACGGAAACAACCACTGGCTAAGTCAGTTTGTACGCATCCATTGCTGAATCGGAAAATCTCTTGGTTCACGGTTCATCTTCAACGATCAAATTATCGGGGTGTCACTTCCCATTCTTGTGAGCATCACGTGAAAGCCAAGTAGCATGCATATATGTTGGCTAATAGACTGGAATGTACATATTAGCTCTCACCCGATTTCCAAAACAGATGTCATGCTTCGGTAAAATACATGTCGTGAAGTGTAAAAGTCTTCAGCTTGTTTGTACTTATCGATATGACTGTGTGGAGATTTTTAACCACAGCTTATTTGGTGGAGAGAGTGATGGTTTTGGGACAGCGTACGTTATCCAAAGCATTGAATTTGGATTAAACTGGCCCATCCAGAAGTGGATTATGAAGCTATTCCACATGAAGTCTGTACTTACTGTGTTGTCGATAGAAACAACAGATATATTCGGTTTATATAGGTGTACTTTGTGCGATTATTATGCAAGCGTGGTATCTATACAACGAAATCAGGTGTCAGTGAGCCGTTCAATTTTCTGAATTGTTGACTTGACTGATCAATTACCTAAGAATGATATTCCTCTATTTTTAGTTACATTAATTGCAAACTGATCCATTTTCCTTGAAAACCTAATCGGCATTAGAACAAACATTCATAGGCACAATGTGAGACTCAGCTTCGCATTTGCGAAGCTCTCTTGCCGATCTGCCTACTATTGATAATACAGTAGTCAGTGTATTAATTCGATTCTTAAGGAGGTTACGACGATCATATTCGTGTGGCACAGTCTCTCCCGTGTTTGATTATTGAAAGGGCATCACTCGCAGACTCTTTTTAAGTCTGAGGCCCAGGGCCACTAGGACACACCACATTAGCCGTATTATATGACTGCATATCTCGGGAACAGGTGATAGGCACGTCGAAGCTCATGGTTGAAATCTGCCCCCAGGTCTTCCTGTCTCTTAGTTGAGGAACTAAGGAAGATAATTCAGTGCAGCAATGAAGGACCGATGATTATTCATAATCCACCTTGATTGACAAATTTTAAAGCGCAAGTATCACCTTCAGTCGTTTTTTGCGATTCATCGTTGGCACTATTCGAGTTTGGTTCTTAGACTGATATACTATCTAAATCCAGGTAAACGTGCAGGTGGTTATTCGGTAAATGAGTTGAATATAATTGAACTGAATTAGGCCTCTATGAAAGCAACGTTCTCGTGCTATTTAAAAGGCGCTTTGCAAACGAATGGTACCACATTTCGGCAATGAATCTGTGTTCAACACATAGTTCGGTTATTGTTGTTGGAAACGAGTTATGAATGCCTCAGTTCATGTTCCATTTCATCATTTTACACTAATCTGAATGCCGATAAATCGCAGTGACAGATTCACTAATTTTTATAGTCTCAACCATTTTGGTTCGCAATCTCGTGGGTGATATCGGTCAATTACTTGAAGACTGTTGAGAGTTGTCCTGGGAAACCTTCTCACATAATACATACCTACAAGAAAGAAGAGTAGGCTACAGTTGTAGGGGAATGTAAACCAAACGATATTGATCCATTCCATCTCAGCACCACCTCTTCTTGATGGTTATTGATTCACCACGAAGATATCATGCAATCATCTGACCAAGTAATACTTGATTGATTTCATAGATGGAGGAGGTCAATGGGCAATGTGGTAGCTTCATCTCAAGTGTTTACATAAATGAGACCAGTAAAAGTAGCTGGTGCTCGCAGACACGATTGCGATCGACGAAGGTCATTGCTAGTAAGCTAGTTTTTCAGCATCGGTATGGTTGATCGCTGTGCTAGGATGAGCAGGCCATGTTATAAATACCACTTCAGAAAGAAAACTTACATTTACATCAGCTTTCTGGAATAGTGTTCTTTTGGAGTTTCGACTGAACAATCAAACATCAATATCGTAATTCTATGGGACTGTGTTCCAGTTGACCGACTGGCGGGTGCAGCTGGCAACCGGATATGCTGTTCAGCATCTGATTCTCTATAATTCATTTTTATTCCATATTTTAATACTGAAGCAAGTATTAGTTGCAAAAATCCAGTAAACCACCACAGATTGGAGGAAAAGATCAGCGGAGAGTACCTGCGATTGGATAAATTGAGACTTCATTGCTAACTATTTTTGGATGCATAAAATGTCTTCCAAATGTATAATTAGGTGCTTCTAGGTATCTATACCGTCGTGGGGTGCATGATTAATCTTCAACGTTTGACTTCAGTCTCAGATAACTGATATTACAAAAGCATCATTCCCTTGATCGCACATCTAGCTTATGGTCCTGATGAACGGACTGTTTTGAGAAGCGCATACTAAACTTCGAATTTACCGGCCAGTTGTCTAGGTCCCGGATAAATGAATATCGCGTTCGTCAGGCGGCTGTGCTTTTGCCCTCTTCCTTACACCCATATTAGCAATCTCCCACCTGGCTTCACCGGAAATGAAATTATGTATGCTGATTTCGCAAAAATTATTCATGCTGTTTCAGTAGAAGTGGAGTTGATTATCCTATCTGATAATTTTTAAAATTAGCGATTTATCCTGAACTGAGTAACTTTTATTGAAACCCGGCAATCTACTTCCTGGGAGCGTTTTCTGGATCAAAACAGTTTGTGCTGCGACTATGTGGGATCTGCCTTGGCGGCAACCTCTCGAAGATGGCGAGGTAGAGAGTGTAGACGGCAAGTCATTTGTTCGCGATCTGTGTTGGCTTGTCAATGGATCAGACACACCCGAGGTCGATAAAATGTTAGAAGACAGTCGAATTTCTCGGTAAATACTGCTTACCAGTGGTTCTGTAATGAAAAAATTGTTCCATCAGAGATGTGAGACGCACTGAACGATACAAAACTGAATAAAGGAACGAAACCAACATTCTAGTTGAACTACCATCGGTCTCAAGCAGGAAACACCGTGTGCTGGTTATCGAAAAGTAAAAAATGGCTAGTTTCAAGAAGGCCGATCAGTCAGAGCAAAAATCAGGAGAATAGACCAATGAATTGAAGAAATCGCGTATTGCAGTCATAGAGTCAGGCTACTGGAATAGTAGTCGGCAACACTAAACGGAAAAGAGGAAAACACGAACAGAGTGTGACACTGCCTCGGAGTCGGGCTCCGGACAGTTAGCCAATCTTCCGCTACTTCCAGCAACACGAGTTCACCTTTCAGTGGGCCCATCTTATATATGTCTCTTCAAATACGTCCAGTCACCGTTATAATAGTGACTTCTGCCATCAAACCCTCAGTTCCTGGTTGGACATCCTCAATTATTGCGTTTGGCCAGTGACCCCGAGTTTTATCGACTCAAGTGACCAAACTAAATGAACGGCCTTAGGGCTCGGTTGGCGCACGAACCATGTAACACACACGGCCAAAGCTGGAATGTATAATCGAAGCCATTATTATCCCACAAAAAAACAATGTAAGCCGATATTGCGATGAACGGTGTCTATGTCGTAACTTCTGATCAAATTCCGTAAAGTACTAATCAAAGAAATGTGCCTTCTTAGCAGTCGAGCACGGTGCAACAATACACGTTGGAATAGATCCTGTGCGGAGACATTTGCATCGCATTTTACAATACCCATTTATTCGTCCAGTTTCTAAATTTTCTGGAGCGAGACGTGCCATCACGCTTCTCGGCGCTGTTGGAAGTTGGGCGATCAGCTGATCGTTTGGGACAACGTTCAGATGACAGTTAGTCTTCTATTCATCAGCATCCGAACTAGTTGCACAGGTATCTTTTCCATCAGTACTGGACGGATAAATATTGGACTGATCGTACAGACTGATTACTTCTAGTTGTTTGATCTCGACTTCTATCCGTGGATTCAAGCGTTTCAGTTGGCCTGCTGTAAAAAAAGTCAACTGGTCTGCGTCGAGATCATGCAATGCACATCCAGTTATTTTTTGTAAACCATAACTCAGCAGTTGCATGCAAGGAGTAGAACCAATAGCGATAGATGCGCGCATTGTATTCAGTCCACTAGTGAGACTGAGCGAAAACCTCGTCTCAGTGGTTGAACGAGTAACATGGTCTTCAGTACCTGGGTGACGTACCGAACCGGGTAAACCGGCTGCCGAACAACAAATACCACTCATTTCCATCGGAAAAAGCGCCAAGTGTCTGATTAAGACCAACTGAGTTCGAGCCTTCTAGTCCCGAGTACTCATAAGTCATGTGTCACCCCGGCCATGAACGTCGAACAGTACCATGAACATGACCAGCCACAGCTGCACCGCACGCCTCAGACGAATCATCGACACCAGTAGCAATAGCAGTAGTCGCCAAGCTCCCTCGGAATCGAGCGGCCTGTCGCTGTTGCGAAGCAAGTTGATATTGTTTCGGATAGTGTTTTTGTTGTAGGATTTTTACCGGGATATGCGAAATCTGATTCAGAAGCTGTTCAATCGGCGGAAGGTGAGCTAGTCGGATCCAATGCAGATTTGGCTGAAGATATTCCATGTTATCCCTCAGTTGGATGTATTTTTGTACACACACCGCGGAGCCAGGCAGCTGTGATACTACTTGGATTGCGTTAAGCAGGGCGGGTAAACATCGTGTAGCTAGTTAGGTCAAACCATTCAAAATGTTTCACATGACTTCCGCGGAATATGGCTGAACAGATTGTTTAGGATCAGGGGGCCCATTCCATAAGCCTGATTGGGAACCACCGTTGGTGTTAGGCATGCTCGTAATTTGTAGCTGTTCCACTGTGGTGTTCGGTTGAAAGGAGGTTTCGGAATGTAAAATCACGGATCCTTTCACTGATTGTACGGGTGTCTTTGAGCTAAGGATCATATTGGTTCCTATCAATTTTGGTTTTCCTAGGCATGTAGCATCGGTGTGATTCGGATTTTCAGGGGGAACAGCAATGACCAGTTGTGTGGCACCTGCATATGCTAATGGAACTAACATTGTGGGCATTGTTGTAGGTGATTCCGTAGCACCGACGTCCCCAGTAGTACCCCAACGAATCAAAAATGGGTTCGAACCGGGCTGATCGCTGAAATTGTCACTCTGATAGATCACGTGTTGCTCTGGGACGGGCTCGTGGGTTTGCATAGTTAGACCCGTGCCTTTTGATTTTCCTTGCTTGTCCGAATGAACAACGGTATGATGAGGTAAGCACGAACGAAGGTTCTTTTCTCTTGTTGGTGCTTGTTTTGTAAGACCTCGTTCAAAATATTCGTTCACCGCTTTCGTATAGTTTCCTCAAAGATCTTCTGAGCTGCGAAGGTGTTTACCAAGCTGAGATAAGCTTTGTGAAGCACATGCTCTATGATTCAGCAAGGTCGCTGAATCTGTTTGCCATGGTAGGAAGCATACCTTTCTTTTCAAAGTCTTTAGGGATTCGCGGTCTTTAAAGGACATACTTTTCCCTTTGTTGGGCCTTCATCTGACGAATATTGTTGATCGAACGTATCTGATTCCTCTTCAAGTTCAGCGATCATAAACCAATGAACACTATCTACATCGAAATGTCAATACATGTCCATCAGCATCCATCCCAGGACAGTTTCGACAGCATATGATTCATCCGTGTCACCCAAACTTTCGTCTTGCACCCAATGAACCTCTGGCACGGCGTACCCTAACAGTAACCCGATCTTCATATCCTCGCCTGACGGAAATGAGATACAACTCAAATGTGGCCATCAAGCTTGCCAGTTGTTAGCATGGCACGTTACCATTAACTTGTGGCAGAGACTTGAAAGAATACGCCTTTTTGACGTGGATCACACGACGTTTGTCGTTGGATTCAATGTCAAATTCCACCTCAGTAGCCCGAAAGCTATCTTCTTTCGTCCGTGTTGAAACGGTTAGAATTTCGCTCTTGCTTTGCATTCCGAGGAGCAGCACCAGATTTTCCCAAACAAGAGTACGATCAGAACCGTCGTCTCAAAACGCCGATGTTCGGTGTCGAATAGTGATGGGGTTACTCGCCAAAGCAACTTTCAGGTTTGTCTTTACATTGTTCCTCTCCACAAGACGATTTGAAACTGTTACTTGATGGTTGACATCATTCTCTGAGTGCAACAACGTGCAATACGATCCGCCACATTCTCCAATTGTACACCCAGGAAGAACTTCGCAACTCCTGACCATATGGTTTGTTTTCAAGCAGCGGAGACAAAGTTTCCCCATTGCGACAGTTTCTCAACTCTACTGAGGGTCATAGGCGAGGAATGTTGGGCATTGGTCAGGGTTGTGACTGTCTCCACAAATCGAACATCGAAGCTGATTAGTCAAATATTGGTTCGATTCCATACTACTTGAAGCATGCTCGTTCCGATAAAGATTGAATGATTTCCGTTGAGCAGTGCTCATCCTCTGTGTGTGTGTAATTGAGTTGTCCCAGAGTTGAGATGCAGGCTTGCATCTCCTGAATCACCTGGACGAGAGCTTCCTTATCATCGCTCTTGAGGCATGGTCCATCATTCAATGAATCGATAAACGCCCGTGCTACCGTTAAGTTCTGGCCGAATCTCCTTTTCAACATGTCCCTGTCAGTTTTCAGTCCTTCTTCGGCTTCTTATAAAACACAATGTTGTATGGCTTCTTTGGCCTTGCCTTTGCAGTACTGAATTAATCACATAAGCTAGGTAGTGCTGTCTGTTGTTCTTTTTTCAACAACTCGATGGAATTCGTTCACGAAAGTATAATACAATTTTGGATTGCCATCGAATTCGGAGATATAACACTTCTGAAGATGTAAGCAGCATTCACTGGGATTTAACGGACAGCCATTGTGGTTACAAGCATCGGCACTGGTTATATCGTATTTACAACCTCCGTGCAGCCTCTCCGATTCACCCCTTTTGCACTGTAGCCTGTCCAGTTCTATGCGCTTTCCAAAGTCCAATAATCGCAGTCATGCAAGTTCTAACTGCGTTTTACTTTGATTAAATTCCATTTGGCCGACAGAGGTCTGCGATTCTGATCGTGAATGTTCTAGTAAATCTGGGAGATTTTAATCTTCATTAGACTCCAATAAAAATTGTGAGACTCATATATGGAGACCACGTTGAATAGGTTTGAGCACTGTGTAAGTAAAATCTATATTCCAGTTTGATTCTACTTTGTCTGTATTTCTGTCCCACTGAATTCTTGATGTACAACCGGAAGAGAAAAAAGAAGACGTTTATCAACCCTGTTATCAAATTTCCGTCTAATTTAACAAAACCATGAAATGTTACAATAATTCTTAAAAAATTTCAACCACCTTATCGAAGAATGCTGTGAAATCCTATTTAGATGAACCACTGAAAAGACATTTTCCAGCTTAAAATGAATCATTCAGCTTACTGCGGTTGGCTGATATACAGAAGAACGTCATTTTTATTCATTGAACAGGAGTAACGTACACAACTCATATTTAACTGGGAGCAAAAACGGCAAACTCAGTATTCCACCATCTGGACTGCGCTAAAAGCTAGGACATTAAACTGGATAAATTAATGGACCAATAATACCCAATACACAAAAAATAAAGCAGAATACCAGATCTGCAAATCCGTGACGAAATGTCAAGTGCAAGCCGTGCATAGCTGGATTCAGAATATTTCGTTTCAAGTTTCACCGGAGGAGAATTTTTGTCCTATCAGACGTCTGCCGATAAAATTTGAAACTCCCTGACAAAACGATGTAAGAAGTACATCGAAGATTCAACGTGTGACGAAGTGTCTCTACTAACAGCACTCGTTAATAAAGCAGCATGGTTGATTGGTGTAATTCGCCATCATTTCGGTTACCGTGGCTAACCTTTTGCAAGGCAATTTTATAGTTGAATAACTCTGTGGGAACGTTCACATGTCAACAGATATTCCATTGTGTAGTTGTGTGGGTGCACTTGTGTGTGTGCATGAGTGTGAATGCGTTCATTTTTGTGGTGGGTGAGTGATTCTTTGTTGGGGTCAACTAGCGTTGTGAACTTTGGAGTGCTTATTCCACAGTGAGTTTAGGGCTGTCTTAATCTCGGTTGATACATGTAGAGTTGGGGCTTATTGACAGAGCATCAACTTACTTGAGCTAAGTGCATGTTCTGGATCCGAGTTGGAGTATTTTGGTGCTATCGTAATCTATGCTGTGACAATCTGCTATGGCGTGAAGAGTGATGGACGATTCTCGCTCCAGTGTAAAACAATCGCGACAGCAGCACAAGTTTATCAAACCGACATTCCAAAATATAGCCCGGAGAGAACAAAAAGAAGAAGCCAATAAATCTTTCATCCAAAATCCTGAAAGTCTCGTTAGCAACATATACAATCAAACTTTAACATCCTCAAAAATACTTTTACTACACAAGCGTCTGAATACCAATCTTCATAGAAAGCTGCCGATGACTGTGGAAGTCTTTCCTGCACTGTAACAAGCCTTATCAAAACTGATTCAAGAAAATTCCAATTAATCTGGACTAGGAATATGTACCATTACCAAGGACCAGCAAATAATTTTGCCAAATGTCCCTTTAGGAAAACAAACGCCACTGAAAAGATCAAAACAGGATTCCCCCATCCATATTGTAAAAACTGACAAAGACGATTCCACGGTTGTTTTTAATAGTTGGAACTATGAACTGAGGGTTTCCGAGCACGTAAAGATGGGGCCTTATGAAAGAATTGAGGGTGACACAGCGAAGTTAGTGGTTAATCACATCAATGATGCTTCCAAGTTTTCCCGTTCCTTGAATAAATTCAAATCAAAAAGCGATGAAAACGCTGTGAGTATTGATGTGATATCCCCGTAAACAAGAGCATCTGGCGATAAGGCTAACTTCCACACACACCCAAGGCCAGAACGCTAGCTGATTCCAACAACGAATCACTCACCCACCACAAAAATGAACGCATTCACACTCATGCACACACACACACACACGTGCACCCACACAACTACACATTGGAATATCTGTTGACATGTGAACGTTCCCACAGAGTTATTCAACTATAAAATTGTCTTGCAAAAGGTAAGCCACGGCAACCGAAATGATGGCGGATTACATCTTTCAACAGCTCTGTGTATTAGCGGTATCACTTTCTAATTTTAGTTTTTAGTTTTCTTTCTACGCAGTAAGCAACCCTTCTGTGTCATTTTTCTCAAACGAATAGAAATATCCAAAGTTTTCTTGTGTTGTCCGCGGGAAATGGGAATTTGATGCGCGCATTAAACTTTTTGTTGTGACCTTTCATAAGCTTTTATTTTTTCTGCTCGGTGGAAATATTGCTCCACACAATTCCAACGACCTCTATTCTTGATTCGTGGGTGCTGTTTGGTGAACACCATTAGTAGGACGCTTGAGAAGTGTTTCGCTTATCTGAGGTGCTATTATATACTTGGTAAAAAGGGTTACATTTTCAAAAACATAAAAGACAGCTGAGAATTACTTACTTACTTTCCTTCAAACTATAAATGCAATCCATATTTGCCCCTGAATAAGAAGCATTTTGGACACCTACGTGGTTTCATAAATCAGAATTGTTTGCTGCTGAATTGTTGAAATATATTTATGTGAGAAGTGAACTAGCATAACCTAGAGATAAACACTGATGTTATTCTAGACATACTGCCAAAAAGAGATGTATCTGACCTCGTCCTTGGATAAAATTTTAAATTCCTGCTCAACTGAACCCAACATCCCCAAAAACGTTCCTGGTCGCAAATCTATCTGAGTGTGTTTTATCAACCTTTATACGCGAGGTTTGCATTTTGTTGAGCGCTCAGGCCTTCATTTCATTGATGGTATAGGGTTGTACTTATTGCGATCAACGGACACTAGCTGCAATTTATGTTAAACGGAAAGTGAAACATGTTTATAAACCGTGGCAGCATCCATTTTCCGACGCAGACTGATCTATACCCGCATTATCATCCTGAGATGCCGGATGAATTTGAATATTTGTCATTAGCATATTTTCAATAATGTATTCGTTTTGCATTATATGACTCTGAAACTGTTTCTAAAGACCCTCACACGCCATGACGTTTGTTCGAAATATAGCACAAGGATCGCTGATTAGTGGATCGGATGTCGAACACACAACCTATTTGAGACCTGCAACAACGTGTAAAATTTTTTATTCTTTCAGGAGCATGACCCTCCACCTCATCTTCTATTCTACCGGTCAAATCACTACCCGTCAGAATGTAATTTGCTTTTGTTAGATTTTACGGAATTGCGTTCGCAATATGAACAATGGAAAACTCCAACAATTCGGTATCATTGCGGAAACCAAATCCCTCCAAATCCTTGAAGATATAGTACCAATCCAATCCACTTATTCGACTAGGTTTGCCATGGAAGCGCAAATCCATAAATCGGAATTTCATGGAAGATGTGACTAATCAGCTTTCTCTTCCTACACATGTGGTCCTATTCACAAAGGTGTCTGATTCACATTTCCAACGCGGAAATTTACCAACCAACCCTATGGTCATTGCACTTAACTTTGCGCACTATTCAGATGAATTTCACGGCTAGAAGTTGAAACGTCCTTCGAAAATGATAATGTTTTCCATCGTGTGGATATGTAAATAAACATTTTCCAAACAGGCACGTCATCACCCACTCCAATGACCTCATATTTTAGCGACGGGAGCCAGAACGATAACGTGTGAGACTGACGGTTATCAAATTTCAAAATCACACTTTTTCGCTAAATCCACAAATCACGTACTCAAGAACAAGTCTGCATATCTTCGTGATATCGGGTGACAGATTGAAGGTGAGATTGGTTCAACAGCATATTTTGATAAGTAAACGAGACACACGGCCTCTTCAGACCGCTGCATTTCTGATCCTGAATGGGAACAGAAACAGCATTCCATGGTTTAGATTCAACAGTCAGTTTCAACAAACAACTCACTGTTGGAAACTACGTAACTACTGAGTAGGGGTTTGATCCATGAAGGAATCGTCAGTAGTACGCGTTCAATGATCAGCACATGTTCCTGAATACACGGTTAAAATCTCTGCCTAGAACACTTAAGAATTAGACTGTCTTTACAGTTGCTCAAAGGTTTGGCAATATTTACACAGCTGGCTCCCGTCAATCGATTCAGCGGGTGACATTCAGTGTCTTGCTGAGCGATCGACTCTCACGATAGACTCATCTAACTCCTTTGCAAAATCAAACCACACTTTTTTATTTCCCCTCGAAATTCATAGTAATGTGGCATACATCTTCCGTATCATTTTGCTCGCGTCTCATTATATAATCTTTGGAATAGGGTACAATTATGTCATTGACATAATGATGGTGATGATGACAAGGTATCTCCCATGAATTTACTCGTTGCTAAATGCCAATATGGTTTCTCCCACTTTTACTGGTATTGCGACTCTTGGCACTTCTGATAATAATGTCCCTACTACTGATACCACCCTCACTGATGATAACGAGATTATTCTCATTCCGTTTGCGCTAGGAGCCTTCCTCATTCAAGTTAGTGCTTTACGTGGCCAAAAACACGTGCACTACGATAAATACCAGCCATAGTTTCACCCATGAATTAACACACATCTGCTCTAGCTTCATATTTATTCAAGGTTCAGAATAAGCGCCATGGAATGCTCATCTTTGCCAGATATCATTGGTCCACCTCACACCATTGTGTGTGAAAACACGAGTAGCTTCTATCATTTGCTTCATAGCTGACTCGCCTGCTTCAGTACGTTTCGCTTGACAGATGTGGTTTGATTGTACTCACACTGATGAAATCCAATTGAGTGCATTATTTCAGCCTTCGGCTGATACTGATAATAATTATGACATATATTTTTTGGAAGCGGACTCATCATCATTATTGTTGTCCACGTGTATGGCCTTCAATCTTCTCCACCATACATTTTACTCTGAAGTACTCTAACGGTCTCCTTGTTTATTCTAACTTGCAGATCGTTGGCCATGTGTACGTACTACAAAAGTTAGTCTTGCCAATAATGATAACGGTAAAGATGGCCGTTTTACATTAGGTCCCTTATAAGAAGGAGCCATATTGCACAACGTGATACTCCCATGAAAACACTGCTTGTTTCGTTTCAATTATTCTCCCCTTAAATGCAACTCTTTGTCTTGCCTCACTATTGAGACCACTCCCGCTTCATCTTTGGTAATTTGGGTTGATCAAACGCTCTTGCAGTTTTTTGATATCCTACTGTGAATTATTACGATTTTCACTCCGTTGCATATAATAAAGATGATAAGATATGTTACAGAATTACATTTCAATAACAGACTTTTTTCCACTCGATTGGGCTGTTCGTTTCCAGACAACCTATGATAAACGAAGCGCGTTAAATGGGAACCCGATTCTCAAGCCCTCAACCGGTTCCTTGTTAGTGAACACGGTATAGTGATTCGACGATTAGTAGTTTCTTTTATTATATTTTTTTCCATTGAAAATATGTATTCATGGCCATGTTTCAATGAAATTTCCATCTTCTGGGAAAATGATGTTCACATTTTGCATGACTTGAACTGGACAATTGTGAGAGATTGGTGCCGGGATGGAAATCTCTTGTTTGTGCCTTTCACTCCTCCGAGTGAATTGGGATGTTATTCATATCTCTCCCAATCCCCATGAAATAAATCGAAAATATAACCGCACGTTGCTTACGCAGCATTTGTTACATTAGCGAACACACTACAGTAATATAACTACTAGAAAAACACGTCCTATCCCTCGAGGTTATGGCACCGGAGAACCATTTTGCACTGCGAGCATATACAAATTACAATTACCTATGGATCTTGAAACATACCGGACGATTTAAGAAGGCAAATCAGTGGATGAATAAGAATAGTTTGTTGTTATACTGGTGGCATAGGGGAAACGGAGAAAGGTCAGACAGCAAAAGAGAAAAAAACAATAAGCTGTAGGTATTTATTGCACTATTCTAGATATTTTATAGAGAGCGAATTCAAAAAGCACAAATCCAAAGTTATTCGAATCCCTACTAGCTCAAATATTACATAATATAACTATTCAACCTGTCAGTCGCTTACTTGAGGTGTCACCCGGATTCAAACAACGAGTTATATTTAACGATCTCGGTGTCAAAACTCTTATACTGTACTAAATGACAGATATCGACCACTTTAAATGCATGGTCGGTGGATGGGTGCTTGAATACAAACAGAAGGATCACTGCACAATACATCAGGAATATCCATGAAATAGCTATGAAGTTGATTCAGTTTCAGGGCAGGAGATTCATTAACCGACCAACCTGAAACTTGCGGAGACTCATTTCCATACCGAAGGAACAAATCAGAACTGAAGAAATAAGGGTAATATAGAAGGTCGTATGCATGGACTACATGAAATGCTTCATAGGTCAAATCAAATCAAACGTGGCCACTCGAAAATGCACAAACGTCCATATGGATGAGGTAAATGTTCTGAATCACTCACCCACGAGTCGAATAAGGAAGCCATTTGAAACCTGGTACTCCTCAACTAACTCGATCACCGCAAATATTGCGTTGGATCACGTTTACGGTTGGATGACGGGCAGATATTTCCACTAAATATGAAAGTCAGAAATGTAGCCACTAGACACAAACCATCCAGCCGTATTATTAGACCTTAGTTTTCCAGACTCAAAATTTTTTTGGAAATGAGTCATCGATAGTTGAGGTATAAAATTTGCGAGGATAGCAAAAGAACAAGAGATCAAGTTCCTCAAAAGGGGCGGTCGAACTTCAAAGGGTGAAGGTCAATTTAGCAGTGACGAAGCAAAAATCAAGCCGAGCACGGGCAAAAGTCGTCTACGGGGACCAAGTTCAGCGTCTTTTAACTACAGATCACAGCAATTACGGCGATCACATTTGAACAACAAGCAAAAATGAGCTTCAGCCAACACATGTTATAACGTCTCTATATATATTCAATTTCCTGTTTAAACGTAATAAAATACCATTCAGTACGATTTGCTTACCTATATTACGATCTTCGTTTTGGTGTTCGATCCACAACCAGTAGTTGCCAAATTATTTTTCATTAATATGATATCGACTTCTCATTTGGTCATCCACTCTGAGAAAAAAAAACGGACAACCACAGGTGGATGTACTTAGTGGTAAAGCAGTTCAATTATTATTTGCCCAAGATATTTAGGTGAAGATGGTCCAGAATACAACGACGCGATTCAAAGTTAGCAACTGTTTCATCGCCTGTGAGAAATTAAGTGAACGAGACAAACGGGGTCACTAACATGCTTCTTTAATTAAACACGGTGAATAAGAAAATCATTTGCACTAGAATAAATTCATATTGGTCTGTAAGAAAAGCAGTGCCGGTGTGCAAGCTATACCCGAATAACGATATTCACGTTAGGGAAGGTGGCATTCATGAAAATGAATAAATTGAATCCCAAAATGAAAGTGCCTTGCATTACGGATGGTGCCACTACATAATCGTATAATCAATACACTGCAGATAGGTTTCCTGGGAAAAAAGATAGAGTCTAAATAATACTATACAGAACAAAAAAACCTCGAATAAGAGTTGTCGTATGAGCCAGGAAATATCCGAATTCGGTAATGAATGAGAAAATATGCAATCGAAAGTTAACAGTGGTCCAAGATAACTTGGTAAATCCCACTGTATCATGTTTGGTCGAAAACCAACTATTCCACGGTAACTATGGCACATGTTTCACCCGTTTACTCTCCAGTTACGAGTTTATCTTGATGAATATTTCGTTTTTTCTAAATTCAGTGGAATTCCAACTTTTACTACGGAACAACTTTCCCGTTGTCGCATTTGAAATAACCGAATACAATTAGAGGTCACATTACCACGCTATCTTCGTTTATGAATTCTCCACTGCAGAGTTGATGACAACATTGATAGTCACTTCAATATAACATCGATTGAGTAGGTGTCATAGAAAAGGACAGTAACGTGTTACGATTCCATAGCTCTTCGATCGTTCGAAACAACTAAAAATCTTCCCATTCCACATCCCGATGAGTGATCACGGCGGTGTTCATGGATGTATCAGACTATGTAAACGAGATGAGTATTTGCGAGTAACAGTTGGATAAAATAGGACGCGATATCTATTGAAGACAGCATTTCGTTTGATATATTCATATCTCTTGTGAAAACGAAGAGAAGAATCGTGTCAGCCAGAATATGCACACATGCATGCACACATCACATAAAACGGCGAAGTGGTAACGACCCTTCGATGCAATCAACAGGAAGAGTAAGAGTCTAGTCTTATTTTCTTCTTAAAGGGTTCGTATGCAGCCTCGGCTCACTTAGTGTCTGTTTAAATAAGGGAACACTGTTGGTCACTTTGAAGCTCAGAAGTACACATCGTACCTTTCTAGTGACCGAACATACTGGACCCTCGTAAATGCTGTCTCCAGGAAATCAGTTCAATCTAACTTTGGGCACTAATTCTCTGGCGCTCGTTCCCCGTCACTCATTCATTTAATCTCTTCAAAATAATGTGTTCTCTCATGCTGGGAAGCTCAAAATAACTTCGCAATCCTGGAACGTGGTGACCCGTCACAAGCTGGGAACTACCGACTCAATATTCCAAACATAGAAAAATCCAAAGTTATGAAAGCCTTGATTGTGAAAGAACTTCATTCATACATGAGGCATCCTGCAGTCATGCGTCCCCAAGCGTGTGGTCTCTGTTGCTGTGGATCGACTGACGAATTATCATCACGATATCCTTCATTTAGGCATCGGGTGCACAGAATATTTTGGTTATTTATTTTCAGAATGCTTGTCCCTTAATACAGAGAAGGGATGAAAACGGATAATGTTGTTGGAAACGAGTTATGAATGCCTCAGTTCATGTTCCATTTCATCATTTTACACTAACCTGAATGCCGATAAATCCCGGTGACAGATTCACTAATTGTTACAGTCTCAACCATTTTGGTTCGCAATCTCGTGGGTGATATCGGTCAATTACTTGAAGACTGTTGAGAGTTGTCTTGGAAAATCTTTTCACATAATACATACCTACAAGAAAGAAGAGTAGGCTACAGTTGTAGGGGAATGTAAACCAAACGATATTGATCCATTCCATCTCAGCACCACCTCTTCTTGATGGTTATTGATTCACCATGACGATATCATGCAAACATCTGACCAAGTAATACTTGATTGATTTCATAGATGAAGGAGATCAATGGGCAATGTGGTAGCTTCATCTCAAGTGGTAACATAAATGAGACCAGTAAAAGTAGCTGGTGCTCGCAGACACGATTGCAATCGACGGATGACATTGTTAATAAGCTAATTTGTCAGCATCAGTATGGTTGATCGCTGTTCTGGGATGAGCAGGCCATGTTATAAATACCACTTCAGAAAGAAAACTTACATTTACATCAGCTTTCTGAAATAGTGTTCTTCTGAAGTTTCTACTGAACAATCAAACATCAATATCGTATTTCTATGGGACTGTGTTCCAGTTGACCGACTGGCGGGTGCAGCTGGCAACAGGATATGCTGTTCAATATGTTTCTCTCCATAGTTCATGTTTTATTCCATATTTTACTACTGGAACAAGTATAAGTTGCAAAAATCGATTAAAATACTATAGATTAAAGGAAAAATCAACGGAGAGTACTCGCAATTGGATAAATTGTGACGTCATTGTTTACTATTTTTGGATGCCTAACATGCCTTCCCAATGGATAAACCGGTGTTTCCAGGTGGGGTGCATGACTAATCTTCAACGTTTGACTTCAGTCTCAGATAACTGATATTACAAAAGCATCATTCCCTTGATCGCACATCTAGCTTATGGGCCTGATGAACGGACTGTTTTGAGAAGCGTATACTAAACTTTGAATTTACCGGCCAGTTGTCTAGGTCCCGGATAAATGAATATCGCGTCCGTCAGGCGGCTGTGCTTTTGCCCTCTTCCTTACACCCATATTAGCAATCTCCCATCTGGCCTCACCGGAGTTCAAATCGAGTATGCTGATTTCGCAAAAATTGTTATGCTGTTTCAGTGGAAGTGGGATTGATTACCCTATCTGATATTTATTAAACATAGTGATTTACCTTACACAGAGTAACTTTTCTTGAAACCCGACAATGTTCTTCGAAGGCGCGTTTTCTGGATCAAAACATTTGTGCTGTGACTATGTGGGACCTACTTTGGCCGCGGCCGCTCGGAAATGGCGAGGTACGGAGTGTAGACGACAACTCACTTGTTCGTGATCTATGTTGGCTTGTCAGCTGAACATACGCACTAGAGGTCGATAAAATGTTGGAAGACAGTCGAATGTCTCGGTAAATAGTACTTACTAGTGATTTTGTAATGGGAAAGTAGTTACATCAGTGATAGATGGCACAATAAACAATAAAAAAAATCTGATAAAAGGAGCGAAACATTCATTTGAGGTAAACTACCATCGGTCCTAAGCAGAAAACACCGTCTGCTAGTGATCCATGTGTTGAAATGGCCAGTTTCAAGAATGTCGACCAGTCAGACCAAAGATCAGGGGAATAGACCAATGAGATGAAAGAAACGCGTATTCCGGTCATAGAGTCTGACTAGTGGATAGTAGTCGTTCACCGCTTTCGTATAGTTTCCTCAAAGATCTTCTGAGCTGCGAAGGTGTTTACCAAGCTGAGATGAGCTTTGTAAAGCACCACTCTATTGTTCAGCAAAGTAGCTGAATCTGTTCGCCATGAAAGAAGCATATCGTTCTTCTCATAGTCTTCAGGGATTCGCGGTTTACGGACTTACCCTTTCCCTTTGTTGGGCCTTCATCTGACGAATCTTGTTGATCAAAGTTATCTAATTCCTCGTCAAATTCAACGATCGTAAACCAATGAACACTATCTACATCGAAATGTCAATATATGTCCATCAGCATCCATCCCAGGACAGTTTCGACAGCATATGGTTCATCCGTGTCACCCAAACTTTGGTCTTGCACCCAATGAACCTATGGCACGGCGTACCCTAACAGTAACCCGATCTTCATATTCTCGTCTGACGGAAATGAGATCCAACTCAGGTGTGGCAATCGCGCTTGTCAGTTGATAGCATGACACGGTACCATTAACTTGTGTCAAAGACGTGACAGAATATGCCTTTTTGACGTGGATGACACGACTTTTGTCGTTGGGTTCAATTTCAAATTCCACATTAGTAGCCTGAAAGCTATCTTCTTTCGTGTTGAAACGGTTTGAATTTCGCTCTTGCTTTGCATTCCGAGTAGCAGCACCAGACTTTCCCAAACAAGGAAACGATCAGAACCATCGTCTTAAAACGCCAATGTTCATGCTGTTTTGTTGTTATGTCGAATAGTGATGGGGTTACTCGCCAAAGCAACTTTCAGGTTTGTCTTTCCATTGTTACGCTTCACATGACGACTTGAAACTGTTACTTGATGGCTGACATCATTCTCTGAGTGCAACAACGTGCAATACGATCCGCCACATTCTCCAATTGTACACCCACGAGGAACTTTGCGACTCATGGCCATATGGGATGTTTTCAAGCAGCGGCGACAAAGTTTCCCCTTTGCGACAGTTTCTCACCTCTACTCAGGGTCATAGGCGAGGAATGTTTGGGATTGGTCAGGGTTGTGATTGTCTCCACAAATCGAACATCCAAGCTGGATAGTCAAATATTGGTTCAGTTCCATGCTACATAAAGCACGCTCGTCCCGATAAAGATTGAATGATTTCCGTTGAGCAGTGCTCATCTTCTGTGTGCCACCCGTTATTGTACCAGCTAATTCGCCAAATGTAGTACATGCGATGTCAACTCGTTCTTCAATAAAATCAGCAAAGTCGGTGAGTCGCGGCTCTCTGCCCAGACTTATAATTGAGGCTGCAGCTTCAGTCCCTCATCTGCTATGGGAACCTCATCATAACAGCTTCCAAGGTCTTACTAGAATCCAGGTCTGATGTGTAATTGAGTTGTCACAAAGTTGAGATGCAGGCTTGCATCTCCTGACTCGCCTTGATGAGAGCTTCCTTTTCATCGCTCTTGAGGCTTGGTCCATCATTCAATGAATGGTTAAACGCCCGTGCTACCGTGTAGTTCTGGCCGAATTTCTTTTTCAACATTTCCTCGGCGGTTTTTATTCCTTCTTCGGCTTCTAATACAACACAATGTTGTATCGCTTTTTTGGCCTTGCTTTGCAGTACTGAATAATAAGCCTAAGCTGGGTAGTGCTGTCTGTTGTTCTCTTCTCACAACTCGATGGAATTCTTTCACGAAAGTATAACACAGTTTATGTATAATATATATATATATATATATATATATATATTCGTAACGAACAATTTTCGCTTTGTACCCTAAATGCAATGAACTTCGTTATGAACGAAAAACTGGCTACTTGGCCGGCATTTGTCACATGCACCTAACAAAGTCACATCGGTAGTGTGGTTACGTGAACGCCTATCAGACAAACGAGGGGTATGCACTAATTGATTGTAAATGACCACTCCCAGCAAAATTCATTCTACAGCCTTCTGGGGTCTTTAAGTTTATGTTTTTAACTGAGGGCAGGTCAACAATCAACCAAAAAACAATGAATTCACGATTCTTATCGGTCGGGCAGAATTCGTGTAGATGGCGATGGACCACGAGAAGCGACTTATCATCACTTTAGGGCTGTACTGTTGTATCAGAGTACATTTCACAAGCACTGGAAGCAGTTCTGAAGTAGATGATGGGACCAGTTTGTCTCTGATATCTAAACGTTTCATGAAAACATCACTACTGGTAATGAGGTTTTCATCAAATGCCCAATGGTATTTCCAGATATTGAATCTGCTCGCTGTGGCGAATAACCCCTGGTGTCATTGAGGGTGGACAGTGATGATGGATACAGTTATGAATTAAAAACCACCAGCAAATCGTGATTCAACAATGTTTTATGAAGGATAAATCTTCAAAATAGGAATTTGATGAAAATGAGACAATAGTTGGTTCACATGGTGAATCTAGCGCCTGAGTTACAGTACAATGAAATAAATGTCAGAAGACACTAGGAGAAGAGCTAAACGTCACTGGTACATTTCCAACTAAACAACTTATCATCCACAAACTCTAAAATCGTAGACACACAATGAGCAGACACGCATTTTCGATAAGTGAAAGAGAAACAGGCGAAATGAATGGTATCTTGAAGAACTGCTGAAGATGAATCCTAGCACGCACATATGTGACCGCGTAAACGTGGGATTTCTACGATTGGTAAAGTGGTCAGATTTTGGAGCTACAGTGAATGATGCATGAACACCTGCAGGGGCACTGAGTTGCACAGTTTTCCAAGTTCCATGAAACAACAAATTCATTTAATCCAAAGAAATATATTGACAATACACAGTTTTCTAAGACTAATGCTTCAATGACAGTCTTCATCGTGGCTGGAGTTTTGTATCATACTTCAGTGGACGTTCATTTCGTGCGCCATTGTGCGCCGTTGGGATCACAGTTTAGATATAAATAATCCAGCTCGCCTGATACCTCCCCATATAGAGGGACATTCTGATCAATATGAGGTTATTGGATATACGCATTGACACTGGATTTATTGGTTGCATTTTCAGATGCCTCTCCTAGTTGTTACTGTTCCGGGCAACTAGTATCACACCGCTTAACTTTTGTTAGCTCCTGTGCGTTTAAATATTTCAATTTATTTTTACGTTTTCCTTTACACAGCTTCATTGAAAAACCAACGCTGGAACTGTTCCAGCATTCACGGATACAAATCAGCAAACAGCCTCAGTAAATTGATAAATTGTCCTCGTCCATGTAAATGTGATGACAACGGAAGAGCAAAGAACTACGGATGTTTACTGAACCTGCGGAACACACTGTAGATGTACATGTGTAAACAAAAC